>JARQOC010000005.1:375140821-375740821 GCA_033576535.1 Allobates femoralis
TGTGTATATCACCTGCAGTGCCATTGTCACCTCTGTGTGTATAGTACCTGCAGTGCCATTGTCACCTCTGTGTGTATATTACCTGCAGCACCATTGTCACCTCTGTGTGTATAACACCTGCAGCGCCATTGTCACCTCTGTGTGTATAGCACCTGCAGCGCCATTGTCACCTCTGTGTATATAGTACCTGCAGCACCATTGTCACCTCTGCGTGTATAGTAACCTGCAGCGCCACTGTCACCTCTGTGTGTATAGTACCTGCAGTGCCACTGTCACCTCTGTGTGTATAGCACCTGCAGCGCCATTGTCACCTCTGTGTGTATAGTACCTGCAGCGCCATTGTCACCTCTGTGTGTATAGTACCTGCAGCGCCATTGTCACCTCTGTGTGTATAGTACCTGCAGCGCCATTGTCACCTCTGTGTGTATAGTACCATGCAGCGCCATTGTCACCTCTGTGTGTATAGTACCTGCAGCGCCATTGTCACCTCTGTGTGTATAGTACCTGCAGCGCCATTGTCACCTCTGTGTGTATAGCACCTGCAGCGCCATTGTCACCTCTGTGTGTATAGCACCTGCAGCGCCATTGTCACCTCTGTGTGTATAGCACCTGCAGCGCCATTGTCACCTCTGTGTGTATAGTACCTGCAGCGCCATTGTCACCTCTGTGTGTATAGCACCTGCAGCGCCATTGTCACCTCTGTGTGTATAGTACCTGCAGCGCCATTGTCACCTCTGTGAGTATAGCACCTGCAGCGCCATTGTCACCTCTGTGTGTATAGCACCTGCAGCGCCATTGTCACCTCTGTGTGTTAGCACCTGCAGCGCCATTGTCACCTCTGTGTGTATAGCACCTGCAGCGCCATTGTCACCTCTGGGTGTATAGACCTGCAGCACCATTGTCACCTCTGTGTGTATAGTACCTGCAACGCCATTGTCACCTCTGTGTGTATAGTACCTGCAGCGCCATTGTCACCTCTGTGAGTATAGCACCTGCAGCGCCATTGTCACCTCTGTGTGTATAGTACTTGCAGCACATTGTCACCTCTGTGTGTATATCACCTGCAGTGCCATTGTCACCTCTGTGTGTATAGTACCTGCAGTGCCATTGTCACCTCTGTGTGTATATTACCTGCAGCCATTGTCACCTCTGTGTGTATAACACCTGCAGCGCCATTGTCACCTCTGTGTGTATAGTACCTGCAGCGCCATTGTCACCTCTGTGTATATAGTACCTGCAGCGCCGTTGTCACCTCGGCGTGTATAGTACCTGCAGCGCCACTGTCACCTCTGTGTGTATAGTACCTGCAGCGCCACTGTCACCTCTGTGGGTATAGCACCTGCAGCGCCATTGTCACCTCTGTGTGTATAGTACCTGCAGCGCCATTGTCACCTCTGTGTGTATAGTACCTGCAGCGCCTTTGTCACCTCTGTGTGTATAGTACCTGCAGCGCCATTGTCACCTCTGTGTATAGCACCTGCAGCGCCATTGTCACCTCTGTGTGTATAGCACCTGCAGCGCCATTGTCACCTCTGTGTGTATAGTACCTGCAGCGCCATTGTCACCTCTGTGTGTATAGCACCTGCAGCGCCATTGTCACCTCTGTGATATAGTACCTGCAGCACCATTGTCACCTCTGCGTGTATAGTACCTGCAGCGCCACTGTCACCTCTGTGTGTATAGTACCTGCAGCGCCACTGTCACCTCTGTGTGTATATCACCTGCAGCGCCATTGTCACCTCTGTGTATATAGTACCTGCAGCGCCATTGTCACCTCTGTGTGTATAGTACCTGCAGCGCCATTGTCACCTCTGTGTGTATAGTACCTGCAGCGCCATTGTCACCTCTGTGTGTATAGTACCTGCAGCGCCATTGTCACCTCTGTGTGTATAGTACCTGCAGCGCCATTGTCACCTCTGTGTGTATAGTACCTGCAGCGCCATTGTCACCTCTGTGTGTATAGACCTGCAGCGCCATTGTCACCTCTGTGTGTATAGTACCTGCAGCGCCATTGTCACCTCTGTGTGTATAGCACCTGCAGGCCATTGTCACCTCTGTGTGTATAGTACCTGCAGCGCCATTGTCACCTCTGTGTGTATAGCACCTGCAGCGCTCATTGTCACCTCTGTGTGTATAGCACCTGCAGCGCCATTGTCACTCTGTGTGTATAGCACCTGCAGCGCCATTGTCACCTCTGTGTGTATAGACCTGCAGCGCCATTGTCACTCTGTGTGTATAGTACCTGCAGCGCCATTGTCACCTCTGTGTGTATAGTACCTGCAGCCCATTGTCACCTCTGTGTGTATAGTACCTGCAGCACATTGTCACCTCTGTGTGTATAGTACCTGCAGCACCATTGTCACCTCTGTGTGTATAGTACCTGCAGCACCATTGTCACCTCTGTTGTATAGTACCTGCAGACCATTGTCACCTCTGTGTGTATAGTACCTGCAGCACCATTGTCACCTCTGTGTGTATAGTACCTGCAGCACCATTGTCACCTCTGTGTGTATAGTACCTGCAGCACATTGTCACCTCTGTGTGTATAGTACCTGCAGCACCATTTGTCACCTCTGTGTGTATAATACCTGCAGCACCATTGTCACCTCTGTGTGTATAGTACCTGCAGCACCATTGTCACCTCTGTGTGATTGTACCTGCACCATTGTCACCTCTGTGTGTATAGTACCTGCAGCACCATTGTTCACCTCTGTATGTATAAGTACTGCAGCACCATTGTCACCTCTGTGTGTATTAGTACCTAGCACCATTGTCACCTCTGTGTGTATAATACCTGCAGCACCATTGTCACCTCTGTGCGTATAGTACCTGCAGCACCATTGTACCTCTGTGTGTATAGTACCTGCAGCACCATTGTCACCTCTGTGTGTATAGTACCTGCAGCACCATTGTCACCTCTGTGTGTATAATACCTGCAGCACCATTGTCACCTCTGTGTGTATAATACCTGCAGCACCATTGTCACCTCTGTGTGTATATCACCTGCAGTGCCATTGTAACCTCTGTGTGGTATAGTACCTGCAGCGCCTTGTCACCTCTTGTGTATAGACCTGCAGCCCATTGTCACCTCTGTGTGTTAGACCTGCAGCCCATTGTCACCTCTGTGTGTAAGTACCTGCAGCGCCATTGTCACCTCTGTGTGTATAGTACCTGCAGCGCCATTGTCACCTCTGTGTGTATAGTACCTGCAGCGCCATTGTCACCTCTGTGTGTATATTACCTGCACGCCATTGTCACCTCTGTGTGTATAGCACCTGCAGCGCCATTGTCACCTCTGTGTGTATAGACTGCAGCGCCATTGTCACCTCTGTGTGTATAGTACCTGCAGCGCCATTGTCACCTCTGTGTGATAGTACCTGCAGCCCATTGTCACTCTGTGTGTATAGTACCTGCAGCCCATTGTCACCTCTGTTGTATAGATCTGCAGCCCATTGTCACCTCTGTGTGTATGTACCTGCAGCCCATTGTCACCTCTGTGTGTATAGTACCTGCAGCACCATTGTCACCTCTGTGGTATAGTACCTGCAGCCATTGTCACTCTGTGTTATAGTACCTGCAGCGCCATTGTCACCTCTGTGTGTATAGTACCTGCAGCACCATTGTCACCTCTGTGTGTATAACACTGCAGCCCATTGTCACCTCTGTGTGTATAGACCTGCAGCGCCATTGTCACCTCTGTGTGTATATGTACCTGCAGCACATTGTCACCTCTGTGTGTATAGTACCTGCAGCGCCATTGTCACCTCTGTGTGTATAGTACCTGCAGCCCATTGTCACCTCTGTGTGTATAGACCTGCAGCCCATTGTCACCTCTGTGTGTATAGTACCTGCAGCACCATTGTCACCTCTGTGTGTTATAGTACCTGCAGCCCATTGTCACCTCTGTGTGTATAGTACCTGCAGCCCTTGTCACCTCTGTGTGTATAGTACCTGCAGCGCCATTGTCACCTCTGTGTGTATAGTCACCTGCAGCGCCACTTGTCACCTCTGTGTGATAGTAGCACCATTGACTGGATAGACGCGCATTGTCACCTCTGTGTGTATAGTACCTGCACGCCATTGTCACCTCTGTGTGTATAGCACCTGCAGCGCCATTGTACACCTCTGTGTGTATAGTACCTGCAGCGCCATTGTCACCTCTGTGTGTATAGCACCTGCAGCGCCATTGTCACCTCTGTGTGTATAGACCTGCAGCGCCATTGTCACCTCTGTGTGTATAGTACCTGCAGCGCCATTGTCACCTCTGTGTGTATAGCACCTGCAGCCATTGTCACTTCTGTGTGTATAGTACCTGCAGCACCATTGTCACTCTGTGTGTATAGTACCTGCAGCACCATTGTCACCTCTGTGTGTATAGTACCTGCAGCACCATTGTCACCTCTGTGTGTATAGTACCTGCAGCACTATTGTCACCTCTGTGTGTATATAGTACCTGCAGCACCATTGTCACCTCTGTGTGCATAGTACCTGCAGCACCATTGTCACCTCTGTGTGTATAGTACCTGCAGCACCATTGTCACCTCTGTGTGTATAGTACCTGCAGCACCATGTCACCTCTGTGTGTATTGTACCCACACTATTGTCACCTCTGTGTGTATAGTACCTGCAGCACCATTGTCACCTCTGTGTGTATTGTACCTGCCACCATTGTCACCTCTGTGTGATAATGTACCTGCAGCACCATTGTCACTTCTGTGTGCATAGTACCTGCAGCACCATTGTCACCTCTGTGTGCATAGTACCTGCAGCACCATTGTCACCTCTGTGTGTATTGTACCTGCACCCATTGTCACCTCTGTGTGCATAGTACCTGCAGCACCATTGTCACCTCTGTGTGCATAGTACCTGCGGCACCATTGTCACCTCTGTGTGTATTGTGCCTGCACCATTGTCACCTCTGTGTGCATAGTACCTGCAGCACCATTGTTACTTCTGTGTGCATAGTACCTGCAGTACCATTGTCACCTCTGAGTGCATAGTACCTGCAGCACCATTGTCACCTCTGTGTGGATTGTACCTGCACCATTGTCACCTCTGTGTGTATAGTACCTGCAGCACCATTGTCACCTCTGTGTGTATTGTACTAGCACCATTGTCACCTCTGTGTGCATAGTACCTGCAGCACCATTGTCACCTCTGTGTGTATAGTACCTGCAGCACCATTGTCACCTCTGTGTGTATAGTACCTGCAGCACCATTGTCATCTCTGTGTGCATAGTACCTGCAGCGCCATTGTCACCTCTGTGTGCATAGTACCTGCAGCACCATTGTCACCTCTGTGTGCATAGTACCTGCAGCAGCATTGTCACCTCTGTGTGCATAGTACCTGCAGCACCATTGTCACCTCTGTGTCTATAGTACCTGCAGCACCATTGTCTCCTCTGTGTGCATAGTACCTGCAGCACCATTGTCACCTCCGTGTGTATAGTACCAGCAGCATCATTGTCATCTCTGTGTGCATAGTACCTGCAGCACCATTGTCACCTCTGTGTGTATAGTACCTGCAGCACCATTGTCACCTCTGTGTATATAGTACCTGCAGCACCATTGTCACCTCTGTGTGTATAGTACCTGCAGCACCATTGTCACCTCTGTGTGTATAGTACCTGCAGCACCATTGTCACCTCTGTGTGTATAGTACCTGCAGCACCATTGTCACCTCTGTGTGCATAGTACCTGCAGCACCATTGTCACCTCTGTGTGTATAGTACCTGCAGCATCATTGTCACCTCTGTGTGTATAGTACCAGCACCATTGTCACCTCTGTGTGTATTGTACCAGCACCATTTTCACCTCTGTGTGTATATAGTACGAGCAGCACTGTCTCCTCTGTGTGTATTGTACTAACAGCACTGTCACCTGTGTGTATACTACCACCAGCATCAGCACTGTCACCTGTGTGTATAGTATCACCAGCATCAGCACTGCGGTTCCCTGTCTCCCTCCTGCCCTAATATGGCTGCTGTTCCCCGGCCCCCTCCTGCCCGCACACAGCCACTCTTCCCCGGCCCCCTCCTGCCCTCACCCGCCTGCTCTTCCACAGCTTGCTCCTGCCCGCACCCGCCCGCTGTGCCCTCCTGCAAGCAATCAAAGATATTGTCACAGGATTTAAACCCAGCTTCTTTTTGCATTATTCTTAAATCTTCATAAACAAACTACATACATAGTCTAGAATACCCGATTCTTTAGAATTGGGCCGCCATCTAGTCTATCTATATCTATCTATCTATCTATCTATATATCTATCTATCTATCTATCTATCTATCTATCTATCTATCTATATCTATCTATCTATATGTATATCTATATCTATATCTATCTATCTATCTATCTATCTATCTATCTATCTATCGTTGCAGCCTCGGTAATTCCGGCACGTAGGTCCATTGCGAGTTTCCCACCGAGCCGAGCGCCGTGGCCGAAAATAGAACCAAGGGCCTGGCCGTGCACAGCTCTAAAGACCGCTATGTATCTCTATGGGAAGTGAGGAGCTATGCTCATTGGTCGCCGCCAGCACACAGCGACCAATGAGAATAGCGCCTCACTTACAGCGGTAAATTTGAAGCTCAAAGTCGTCCATTATATCTCAATGGGAAGTGAGGCGCTATTCTCATTGGTCGCTGTGTGCTGGCGCCGACCAATGAGAATAGCGCCTCACTTCCAGCGGTAAATTTGAAACTCAAAGTCGTCCATTATATCTCAATAGGAAGTGAGGCGCTATTCTCATTGGTCGGCGCCAGCACACAGCGACCAATGAGAATAGCGCCTCACTTCCCATTGAGATATAATGGAGGACTTTGAGTTTCAAATTTACCGCTGTAAGTGAGGCGCTATTCTCATTGGTCGGCGCCAGCACACAGCGACCAATGAGAATAGCGCCTCATTTCCCATTGAGATATAATGGAGGACTTTGAGTTTCAAATTTACCGCTGTAAGTGAGGCGCTATTCTCATTGGTCGGCGCCAGCACACAGCGACCAATGAGAATAGCGCCTCACTTCCCATTGAGATATAATGGAGGACTTTGAGTTTCAAATTTACCGCTGTAAGTGAGGCGCTATTCTCATTGGTCGGCACCAGCACACAGCGACCAATGAGAATAGCGCCTCACTTCCCATTGAGATACATGGAGGACTTTGAGTTTCAAATTTACTCAAAGTCAAACTCAAAGTCCTCCATGTATCTCAATGGCCAGTGAGGCGCTTCTCTCATCGTACTCATGACAGTAGCAACATTAACCCCTAACATTCCGTTTTATCTGTAATTTCTATAACACAGTGTGTAGTTGTACTGCCACTGCGAAGTTAACCCCTTATATACCATTTCTGCCTTAACTCCATACTTTGTAGTCTCTATTACTACTGCCAGTAGGAACATTAACCCCTTATATTCCATTATTGTTGTTATTTCTATTACACAGTGTATAGTTGTAATGACACTGCAAAATTAACCCATTATATACCAGTTCAGCATTATCTGCATATTTGGTAGTGTTTATAACTCCTGCCACTGGTACATTAACCCCTTGAACACCATTTTGGATATAATTTACAGCGCTGAGTCTGTTGTGGGAGTGCCTGTGGGACATTAACTCCTTCAATAACATTTTTGATATCATTATAAGTTCCTACTCTGTTATAGTCCTGTTAGTCGGACATTAACTCTTTCTACACCTCCACTATATTGCTACCCTCACAGTTCTGCCTACATCGCCTACTTAGTCATATATTTGGTGTTTAAGTCTATTATTTAAAACTTTTTAAAAAATTACATAGATTCTAGACTCCCGATTCTTTGGAATCGGGCTCATAGCTAGATATTCATAAAAGGCCTACTTGAAGGCACTCTGATCACGCTAGGAAGTTTGTATGCTCCTAATAAAAAACATCTCCCCTGGATACAGAGGATCCAACACAAGCTCTTATTGTTTGCAGAAGGCTCAGTCTTCATAGGAGGAGATATAAACATAGTGCTAGATCCCTTATTAGAGACAACTCAACTGGAAAAAGTAATGTTTCACGGCGGGAGCTGGCCCAAATTAGGTCCTCTTTCCACTTGGCAAATTTGATAGACGTATGGCGCTATTTTCACCCACAGGATAGAACCTATACGTACTATTCTCATCCACATAACAACTATCAGTGGTTAGATTACCTATTTATATCCAAAACTCTGCTTTCAACAGTTACAGAAACTGAAATCCTCCCAGCATTGTACTCGGATCATGCAATGGTGTCTATGAAACTGGAGTGTGGGGGATCCTTCCCGAACCCCAGGACATGGAGGCTTAATGAATCCCTCCTATGCATAAAAGACATTAAATCCAAAATACAAACAGCTATTAAGTACTATTTACTATCCAACAATACTATAGATGTAGATCCTACTACAATCTGGGAGGCGCACAAGGCGACACTTAGGGCCACGTCACACACACAGATATCTGGGCAGATATTGTTTGCAGATCTCTGGTTGCAGTGAAACCATGGACTGATTGTTACATTTGTACACAGCCACAAAATGGACCAATGTGTCCATGATTTCACTGCAACCAGAGATCTGTGAACAATATCTGCACAGATATCTGTGTGTGTGACATGGCCCTAAGAGGCGTAATAATATCAACAGCATCATTCCAAAATAAACAAAGGAAAATAGAAATAGAAACATTATATAAAGATATAATAAACTTACAGAAGCAGCATCAGAAAACATTAGCTCATTCCAGCATGATAAAACATACAGAATGTAGACAGCGCCTTTAAGATCTGCTTAATAAAAAGGCAGCTAAATACTTTACTAACTGGAGAAACCGCCTATTGGTACATGGCGACAAGGCCTCTAAACTAATGATATCATTGATTAAGAGGCGACAGTCACGAACATTTATTCATAAAGTTAAAACTGAATCAGGCCAGTTAACTCAAAACTATGAACAAATTGTAACAGAATTTTTGACATTCTATAAAAATGTATACCAGTTGAGGCCACATGAACCCGAAACAAACTTAAATCAGAGAAAGTACAAAATTGACTCCTTCCTTTCCTCTCTATCATTACCAAAACTAGATGAAAATCAGCAAACGGGGCTGGTGAGGCCTTTTGAACCTGAGGAACTCCAGTCCATCCTGTCCGGGGGCCCGACAGGTAAATCACAGGGACCAGATGGCTTTCCGCTCCTCTACTACAAGACATTCTATCCAGATTTGAACACACACCTATTGAAAATGTGTAATGCAGTTCTGCATGGTAGTTCTCTTCCCTCCCAATCCCTGGAAGCACATGTCACGCTTCTACATAAAGAAGGCAAAGATCCAACACTTTGTGGGAGTTACAGGCCTATCTCCTTGCTTAATGTCGACTTGAAAATTTATGCTAGCTTAATAGCAAGACGCTTGACGGGCCTGATTCCACAACTGATCACATTAGAACAGACGGGGTTTGTGCGGGGAAGGGAGGGGAGAGACAACGCGAGTAGAATATTACACTTAATGCAATACGCTAAAATTCACAATAAGCCGATAGTCCTGTTAAGCACTGATGCCGAGAAGGCCTTCGACAGGGTGGACTGGATATTGCTCCATAGCACTCTAGTGGCTTTCCATATCCCCCCTCTTTTAATAGAAGTCATATTCAAAATGTATGCCTCACCATCAGCAAAATTGAGAATCAATAATATACTTTCACATCCTTTCCTGATACAAAACGGTACGAGGCAGGGGTGCACTCTGTCCCCTTTACTATTCGTTCTAGTTATGGAACCACTGTTAAGAAATATTCAGATGAACAAGGAAATTAAGGGAATTCAACTACGCAAAATACACCACAAGTCGACTGCATTTGCGGATGACATGTTGGTAATCTTATCTGAACTGGACAAGGGCATCTCTGCTTTTGTACAAACTCTAGAGAAATACGGCCAACTTTCTAACTATAAAATTAATCTGTCAAAATCAGAAGCTTTAAGGGTATGTGCCCACTGGAAGTTTTAAAGTCGTTTTATCAGCGAAAAACGTCGACGTTTTATCATAGGTTTTATTTAAATTTATGTTAATCCTAACCACCGGTTGGATTAACATGCTAGTCAATGGATTTTAGAAAACGCTGTGCACATGAGAACGTTTTTATTTGTCTCCTTTCCACTTTCTTCACCGGTTTTGCACCGGTTTTCAAAGATAGAGCATGTCACTTCTTTTCAGCGTTTTTCCAGCAGTTCCAGCTTACAAGTGCACAAAAAACCGGCTTTAAAACGTTAAGAAAAACCGCCGGAAAACCGCCGATAAAACGCTGTACAAACGCTATAAAACCGAGCAAAAAACGAGCAAAAAACGAGGGACACTGCTGAGCACAGAAAACTCAGTTTCTGCAATTCTCCACAGGTTTTCTGACGGTCTGCAATGATGCAGAACCGTCCAGTGGGCACATACCCTAAGCCTAAATATCTCCAAATCCACTATTGACAAATATAAACGCATATACCCCTTCACATGGCCAAACAAGTATATCACATATTTAGGTATTAAAATAGGTCATACAGCCAGAGATCTTCTCACCCTTAACGTAGAACCAACACTAGAAAAAGCAATGGAGACAGTCAAATCATGGAGAGCCCCCTTTCTAACATGGGTCGGGAGGAAAAACTTACTTAAAAACATAATACTACCAAAATTCTTATACCTATTTCAAATGCTCCCTATTCACATCCCAGGACAAATTTTAAACAAAATCCACACTTTTATCTTAAACTTCATTTGGAAAAACAAGAAGCCGCAAATTAAGTTTCAGACACTTGCACTACCATGAGATAGGGGGGGTATGGGTGCACCGGACATACGCAAATACTATAAAACAGCTATGTTGACTAGAATGGTGGACTGGATTAGGAGACCAACACACAAGTTGTGGCTCTCAATCGAAGAATCCATGTCGCACACACCCCTGAGGTCATTAGCATTGCTACCAGATCTTTACTGCAAACCAAAATCAAATAGAAACACCTTCACAAAAGCTGTCGCCGATATATGGAAAAAAGAATGCGGCCCGCTTTTGCCCCCATTGTCCCCCATTCTAAATCTACAAGATGTTATTGGCCAATTTCCAGTGAGGCCCTCAATAACCAGTTCTGCAGACTTAAGACATCTAATCCTATCCCAATTGATCACCTACTAATAGATGGAGCTCTTCTCTCACAGGGAGATACAACAATCTGATTCCCTGACGAATATCTCTTTCATACAATATGGCAAACTGAAGTCTTACGTCCACAAACATTTAAGGAATTTGAACTTTACTAGATCTTTAACATTATTTGAGCAATTATGTACATAGTCGCTAACACCCAACAATGTGTTATCCCTGCTCTACAAACAATTAACATTAGACATTGTATATATCAAGAGAGATTTTTTGGGCCCCTGGGAACGAGACCCTCAGATTGAGTTCTCAGATCAACAAATCAAACAAATATATAGAGGATCTCATGGTCCCTCTCCTTGAGTAAAATTGCAGGAAAACTCCTACAAGGTGGTAACGAGGTGGTATCGTACTCCCACACTGCTGCATAAATGGCACTCCCCGAGTCCAGAATCCTGCTGGAGATGTGATTCTTCCTTAGCAACATATTTCCACATCTGGTCGCAATGCCCCCTTATACAAGAACATTGGAAGACGGTGTCGGGGGTGCTTACGGATGTTTTGCAGCGCAAGGTGGTCCTGACACCTCTATCAGCGCTGCTCAACCTCTTCTTGTCTCTGCTCACTGGAACTCGAATCGGATTCCATCAAAGTTTCAATTAATCCGAGAAATTGACACGGTGTACCACGCAGCAGAATTAGCGGCTCTCTCATTCAGCTCTTATGATTCTTTCGAGAAAACATGGACACCGTGGATATATTTTAGAGCGACTCCGGAATTCACAAGAATTTCTACTTCTGATTAACTTATGTGATTGAAAGAACCCTCTCGCGGACCCACCTTTCATAAATTCGCCTGCCCCTCACAATTCGTTCCCACGCTAACCCCTTCCCAACTTTCAACCTCTCTACTTTCTATGTTGTTATCTTTTTACTTATTGTTTTTCCTCTTGTTCTTTATGAGGTAAAACTAGTTGAGGGAAATGGTTTATAAGCCATGTAGTAAGAATTTACTTATGATTGTTGATACTATTTGTTAAAATTGCTACAAACTTTTCCCTGTGAGAGGGAATGATTCTTTGACTGTATACCCTTTACTGCTCAATAAAAAGATCATTAAAAGAAAAGAAGAAAAGTTCAAGGGGGCCAAATACTTTCATAACGCACTGTAACCATATGTGGCACCCCAGAGTCCGGATGCTACTATGTCATCATCATCCTCAGGGGGTGGTGTCATACCTGAGAGCCACGGAAGGCACTGTAGCCTGCTAAAACAAAACAAATCATAAACCCTTCATTGAATATCATCATAATGCTGAAAATGAGTGCTAAATCTTTAGTCACATGAAAATCTTTTCAGCCATCCAATATATGACAAACTCACTAATGATACTAATTAGATCAGGATACCAGGTTGTTGCCTGATTCCAACCAAAGTGTCTTACTTTGTATCTGTACAGGGCAATGTTATGTCCAAACACATCAGTTCTCTCAATTGTTTCATTAGAAATGACTTCTTTCCATGTTGTACTTGTCTTAATTCCTGATATGATGCCTGATTTAATCATCCCTAGGTTGGACTGTCAAGTGGCACTGTGATGTGACATGCATGTAAACTTCAATGTCAAATAAACCTACTTTTTTCCTCTAATATTAGCAAGGCCATCAGACTACAGTACAATAATGTAATAATTCCAGCTATATTAGCTACAGGTTCATTTTGTGATGGCCTGCATGATTGGACGTGTCATCTTATTTAAACCTTAAATTATATCTGAATTTATAAAAAAAAAAATGATATTCATAACAGTGGTGTCCAGATGGGGATGTACTGACTGGTGGTGTCGGGACTCATAGAAAGGGTTGAAATTATATATATATATAGCCATGGCAAATCTTAATTCTACAAATCTGTCAAGACATCATGGTTACTGATGTTGCACAGGTATGTACAGAGCTTCAGAGTTGTAACCATGGATTATACACCAAGCAGAGCATAATGAGTGCGGTTGTTGTGATAGCGACTGGGCCTGGAGGTGAAGGTTCGGCTGACCCTAGCCACTTCAGAGAGGAAGCACATCAAGGTTAAAGACCTGTCAGGTTCCTGCACTGCATCACATGCCACCGCCCAGACAGAGGCTAGTAGCTGACATCGGCATACCCTTGACTGGGGGTTCAGTGCACTTCACGCCATAGCAGGCATGCTGATGTCAGCTACCGCCCACTGTGCATTGACTACAGAGTAAGATGTCGTGCAACATAGAATGGTAAGGTGAATAGAATGTTTTGAGTTTTGTTTTACGCGTTAGTGGCAAAATGAGGACATATATACCATGACGGAGCCCAGGATAAGGACATACAGTTTACACATGAAAGGAGCCCAGGATAAGAACATACAGTACATACAAGGAAGTGGTGCTTGATAAGGATATATATACCAGGATGGGGGACATATATACCAAGATGGGAGACATATTCACCAGGATAGGGACATATAAACCTGATAAGAGCATATGTACCAGGAAGGGGGGCAAGAGATGAACATATATGCTAGGATGGGGGACATAAATACTAGGATGCGGGACATGTTAACCAGGATGTGAAAAATATTTACCAGGAAGGGGCCAAGGATAGAGGACTTATTTACTAGGAAGGGGACCAGGAAGGATGAAATATTTACCAGGATGGGTGACACATTTACCAGAATTGGTGAGTATTTACCATGAAGGAGCTTTAGATTGGGATATATTGACTAGGATGGAAGACAAATTGACTAGGAAGAGGCACAAGATGGAGGACATTAGTACACGATGGGCATAATTACTATATAACGAAGGGGGAGGAGGGAAACACATGGCTTAATAGGATTCAGAACGGTACAAGGGCCCATACATCTGACCACCATGCAGGAGGGTGGGACAGGTCCAAATTTTGTACTAGGGCCCATCAGGCTCTAGTTGCGTCACTGGTACCTAATTAATTGATAATACATACTGTAGTATAAGACGTATATCAATATGTTTTCAGCATCATTGCCGTTATTATAGCTATTTTTACAGCTAGTCTGAGAAGCAAAGACATACGTTTTCTGCATTAGTGAGTAAAGGTGAATTCATTAACTTGAAAAAAAAACCAAGGACAACCAAATATCTTTATATAAAGCCCGAAGCCACTTCCGGCCAAACCTGAAGCCACTTCCGTAGTGTTGTGGTCAGATATTCGGCCAGCTCCACCTGCATAGGGTGGACCAAGATGGCCGCCTTAGGCGGGAGGATCGCGGCGAGCCAGCCGGGAGACGGTTGTCTCCCGGGTGGCGAGTCGTTGCAGCCGAGGTAACTCCGGCATATAGGTCCGCGGCGAGCCGGTCGTCTCCCGGCAAGCGATCCGCTCCCCGGAGCTCCGCCACCGTAGGGTCCCATGTTAACTTGAATTTGGCGGCGTGCGCGAGCCGCCCGTCTGATTGGCGGCCCGAGTGGCGCCGACCAATCAAAATAGCGCCGCTCGCTATGGCGCCAAATATAAAAATGACATGGCGCCGTGACACGCCCCGCTCTTCTGATTGGTCGCTCGCGCCTGGCGGCAACCAATCAGGACAGCGGGGTGTGTCAAGGCACCATTTTATTTTCATATTTGGCGCCATAGCGAGCGGCGCTATTCTGATTGGTCGGCGCCTGCCGCGAGTGCCGACCAATCATAATACGTGCTGAGCGGCGCTATTCTGATTGGTCAGCGTTCGTGTGGCGCCGACCAATCAGAATAGCGCCGCTCTTTATAGCGCCAAATATGAAAATGAAATGGCGCCGTGACACGCCCCGCTCTTCTGATTGGTCGCTCGCGCCGGGCGGCGACCAATCGGAGGACCGCCGCGAAACATGGTGCTATATTTCAAAATTTAAGTCTCCGCTGCATTTTGCCGTGGTGGTAGGCGCTCTCCTGATTGGTCGCTCACGGCTGTACGCGGCTGCCAGCGACCAATCAGGTTCATGCCTCACGCCACCGCGCCAAGTATGAAAAACAAATGGCGTCGTGACACGCCCCGCTATTTTGATTGCTCGCTCGCGGCGACCAATCAACATAGCGCCGCGCGGAATGGCGCCATGTTTAAAATCTATATTTGGACTTCAGGTTTACACATTTCGCGCCTTTCCACGCGCCGTGATGCTGATTGGTCGCCGCCTGCCCCGAGCGACCAATCAGCATCGCGCCATTTTTGCATTTTTCACCTCAGAGCGAATTTCGACTGCGTGGAGGCGGTGCCAGTGACGTCAGACTCCAAGCTCCCCCTGAATTTCTCCTCAAAAGAGATAAGACCCTTTATCAAAACTAAATTTATTTAGTTTTGAAGTGCTTCTGTTACATTTTGACATTTATATTAACGTCCTATGTGGTTATTTAGCTGTATACTGGCAATTAATTACTGACTATTGTACTGAGAGACTCTGCCTGCTATTAACCCTTCATTTGCCACCTCATTACTCATTCACTATTGCACTCATAGATTTTGCCTGCTATTAACCCTTCATTTGCCAGCTCATTACTCATTGACTATTGCACAGAAACACTCTGTCTGCTATTAACCCCTTATTTGCCAGCTGCTTTTACACTGAGTATTGCACTGACAGACTCTGTCTGCTATTAACCCCTCATTTGCCAGCTGATTACTGACTGAGTATTGCACTGAGCGACTCTGCCTGTTATTAACCCCTCATTTGCCAGCTCTTTTTTCACTGAGTATTGCACTGAGAGACTCTGCCTGTTAATAACCCCTCAATTGCCAGCTGATTACTCACTGGCAATTGCACTGAGATACTCTGCCTGTTATTAACCCCTCATTTGCAACCAACACAGTTATAGCTGTTTATAATAAACAACATGAGCTCTGAAAACACGTGTACTTATGACACTGGCCGAACAGCTGCCAATGCCGCACGTAAGATTAGGAGAGATACCAAGTATACTAATAACACTGAACGAAAAGCTGCCAAAGCCGCATATATGCATCAACAGCGTGCTAACGAGACTCAAGAAGAGAGAAGCCAGCGCCTGGACAAAAACAGCGAAAATAGGAAAAAACGCATTACTAATGAGTCTGCTGAGCAAAAAGCACTTCGGTTAAGTAATCAGGCTGCTGCTGCTCGCCGTCAACGTTCCAAAAATATTAATGCCATCTCTCCAGTCTTTGATTCTAAGCACAATATACCTTCTATGTCTACTGCCATACAATGTCCTGACCCTGACCTACTGTATTTGTGTCTAATTCTGAACGTAAGCGGAAACAGTGTGCTACCCACAATTTTGAACACAAACGTCGTCGCCTCAACACCGTGGAGTCTGCTGTCACAAAATCCTTCACACATGAGTCTTCTATGCCAATAATTAATCCAGTAATAAATGCTGCTGGTGCATGCCGTGAAGAGCGCAACAATACTCCTTTGACCTCTGCACTCATACACACTGTTCACGATACACCTTCCACCTCTTCCGTCATTGCATCTGTGGACAGTGAAGATCCTCTACCAGGTCCACGCTTTATATATCTTGGCTTCCAGCGCCAGTCTAATCGTCCATTACCACAATCTTTAGCTATACTTCCTAAAGGTTTCACTGATGATGACAGTTCCGTTGTACAACACTCCTGTGGTCCTATGAACTACGTTTGTGAAGATTGTCAAGCATTGCATTTTAATGCTGAGATACCATCAGATAAAAAGTTCACTCTATGTTGTCACAAGGATAAGGTCCATGTACCTAGACCCCAATATCCCTACATCTTCACACGTTTGCTCACAGGACAAAGTGAGTTCAGTAAAAATCTGATGGAAAACATCCATAGCATCAACAGTTCCTTTGCGTTTGCCTCCATGGGTGCCAATATTTCTCCACCTCCTGGATATGGCCCATATTGCTTCCGGATGCATGGGCAAATATATCATCGTACTGGAACCTTACATCCATCTCATGAAGAAGTTCCAGTGTATGCCCAGCTTTACATCTTAGATACCCAGACTAATAATTAACAACGTTTGCAATGTCAACACAATCAAAATTGTCATCCTACTTTGATGAGTATGATTGCTCTTCAATTAGATAACATCAATCCATTTGTAGCGGCGTACAAAATGTTAAGGGATGTAGAACAGGAGGAACATCTTAAAGCTCTTGCAAATGGTACTGTCATGCCTAATATAATCATGGTCCTAAAACAGGATCGCACACAAGACCCTCGACGCTACAATAACCCTACTGTCAATGAGGTTGCCGTTGTTTTTGAAAATGACAATGGCGAGCAACCATTCAATCGTGATATCTTAATTCACCTAAAACCTGACCCAAACAACCCTTTGGCACCAAAAACCAAACCTATCAGCATTCTACACAGTAACTTAGATGCCCTCCTGTATCCATTGTTTTTTCCGTACGGAGAACAAGGTTGGCATGATGACATGAAACAACAAGCTCCAAGTACGCGCAGAATAACACAACTGCAATATTATTGCTACATGCTATCTGTAAGAGATTACTTTAATCCCGTACTGAATGGTGGCAAACTCACCCAACAGTACATTGTTGACGTGTATGTGAAAATTGAGGCCAATCCCCTACATTTTATCCGCAAACATCAAAAGGATTTGAAAGTAGAGGACTACTGTGTATTGCAAGAGCATTTATTACAAAACTCCATCCAAAAAGGCATCCCCATTGGCAAGACCGTAAGTTTACCTTCCTCCTTTGAGGGTAGTCCGAGGAACATGCAGCAACGGTATCAGGATGCTATGGCTATTGTCACCAAGTACGGTCGCCCTGATTTGTTCATCACTATGACCTGCAATCCTAAATGGAGCGAGATTACAACTAATTTGCAGCCATGGCAGCGTGTGGAACACAGACCTGATTTAGTAGCACGTGTGTTCAAAATCAAGTTAGAAGCTCCATTACAAGACATTAGAAAAGGATTGTGTGGAAAAGTTTGTGCTATGGTGCATGTAATAGAATTTCAAAAACGTCGTCTACCACACGCACACATTTTGATCATTTTGGATACCAACTCTAAATTAAGAACTAAGGATGTTGATAACATTGTCTGGCCCCAAATTCCTGATGCTAACTCCTACCCTCTACTTCATGGCATTGTTTAGCAACATATTATTCATGGGCCCTGTGGAGAACACAACCCCAATTCGCCCTGTATGGATCTCGGCAAATGTACAAAAGGTTTCCCTAAAGATTTTCAAACCTCTACCATTATAGCTAAAGATGCCTACCGTATATACTCGTGTATAAGCCGACCCGTGTATAAGCCGACCCCCCTACTTTTGCCCCCAAAACCTCGGAAAACCTATTGACTCGTGTATAAGCCGAGGGTGGACTCCAGCACAGGTATACAGCCCCCAGCAGTGTGCTATACAGGCCCCCCCAGTGGTATACAGGTCCCAGCAGTATGGTATACAGCAGCCCCAGTGGTATATACAGCATCCCCCAGTATATACAGCAGCATCCCCCTATATACAGCATCCTCCTATATACAGCATCCCCCTATATACAGCAGCCCCCATTTACAGCATCCTCCATATACAGCATCCCCAGTATATACAGCATCCCCCTATATACAGCAGCCCCCATATACAGCATCCCCCTATATACAGCAGCCCCCATATACAGCATCCCCAGTATATACAGCATCCCCAGTATATACAGCATCCCCCTAATACAGCAGCCCCCATATACAGCATTCCCCTATATACAGCAGCCCCCATATACAGCATCCCCAGTATATACAGCATCCCCAGTATATACAGCATCCCCCTATATACAGCAGCCCCCATATACAGCATCCCCCTATATACAGCAGCCCCAGTATATACAGCATCCCCAGTATATACAGCATCCCCCTATATACAGCAGCCCCCATATACAGCATCCCCCTATATACAGCAGCCCCAGTATATACAGCATCCCCAGTATATACAGCATCCCCCTATATACAGCAGCCCCCATATACAGCATCCCCAGTATATACAGCATCCCCAGTATATACAGCATCCCCCTATATACAGCAGCCCCCATATACAGCATCCCCCTATATACAGCAGCCCCAGTATATACAGCATCCCCAGTATATACAGCATCCCCCTATATACAGCAGCCCCCATATATAGCATCCCCAGTATATACAGCATCCCCCTACAGCCTGTAACTTCCAGTGTCCCCACTCTGACATTCTGTGGGGACACCGGGTTGCACTTACCCGGTGACGCCAGGAGGACCAAGGGGACCGCAGCGAGGACTCTGGAGCGGCGTGGCCGGTGCTCTGCTGGATTCTCCCGCCTGGCACCACGCAGCACACCCCGCCGCTGCAGTAATCAGCTGGGAGCTGTCGGGGAGCGGAGGACGGGAGGCAGAGACGGTCCACCTGCATAGAGCTCCGGTGCACAGAGCTCTGTGGCTGACAGGTGAGGACCGTTGGGAGAGGTCCCGTTCTGGCTGCCTCTTCCTCCTTTGTGTGCAATAGCCTGGCGCCATCTTCCCCACATAGCCCCGCCCACGAAGCCTCAGGAGCGGGACGAGTGCCATTAGCCACAGCTTGTTACCGTATTGACCCGTGTATAAGCCGAGGGGAGACTTTTCAGCCCATTTTTTGGGCTGAAAAACTCGGCTTATACACGAGTATATACGGTATCCCATTTATCATAGAAGCTCTGGCCCTTCTATTCAACACCACTCTAAAACAATTGACAATTCTTGGGTAGTTCCGTACAATCCATTCCTACTGTTGAAATACAGGTGCCATATCAATGTGGAAGTTTGTGGTTCAATACAAAGTGTCAAATATTTGTTTAAATATGTCTACAAAGGTCATGATAAAGCAAACCTTGAAATGTGCCAAACTCACATTGACCATGATGAAACACATCAATTTATGGATTCCAGATATGTCAGTGCACCAGAGGCAGCTTGGCGCATTTTTGCTTATCCTATGCATAAGCAATCGCATAGCATCATTCGCCTTGCTGTACATCTGCCTCACTCTCAGTCACTCTATTTTCATGAGGATGACTCCATTGCTAATATCCAACAAAAACTTCATCGGAATTCTACTTTTATGGCCTACTTTGAGCTTAATATGAATGACCAACATGCTCATAACTTTTTATACCGGCAAATTCCAGAGTACTATGTTTGGCAGGAAGGCTCTTGGGAACTTAGAAAGCGAGGAGGTGGCTCTGTTATTGGAAGGATGTACACCGTCAGTGTCAAAGATCAAGAACGCTACTACTTGCGATTGTTGCTATTACACGTCAAAGGTGCAACAAGTTTTGACAGTATTAAAACGGTCAACGGAGTACCGTATGAAACCTTCAAAGAGGCATCATTAGCCCTTGGCTTACTATTTGATGATAGTCTATGGAAAAATACACTACAAGATGCCTGTATTCTTAACATACCAGCACAGCTTCGGGACATGTTTGCCTATATCTGCATTTTTGGCCCTCCAGCTAATCCTCTGCAGCTATGGGATGAATTCAAGGAACACTTTGTACAGGACTATTGCCATGCATACCACTCCAATACTGAGGCTTGTATAAATTGTGAAGGCTATGCTATGACTGATGTTCAAGATGTTCTAAAAAGTCATGGCAAAAGTTATATGGATTTTCATTTACCACGACCTGTAAATAAACCACATCTTCTCCCACTGTATGATAAGGATGTTGAGCTACAAATAGCTGCGGACATGAAAGCTACTCTAAATGACGAACAACTCTTGGCCTATAATACTATCAGTCAAGCTTTACAACACTCTACTGATAGCACAAAGTGCTTTTTCATTGACGGTCCTGGTGGGAGTGGTAAGACCTACTTATATCATCTACTGCTACATCAGCTAAAGGGAGAAGGACACATTGTGTCAGCAGCTGCCACAACAGGAATCGCAGCTAACTTACTCGAAGGAGGACGCACAATCCATTCTCTTTATGGCATTCCAATTCCTGTCAATGAAACTTCGGTTTCAAGGATTAAAACTGATACAGAGCCAGCCAAACAGTTAAAGAATACTAAACTATGTATCATTGATGAGTGCACAATGCTCTCTAAATATGCATTGCATGTCATTGATAGACTTTTACGGGATGTCATGACAACACATGTCTCCAAGAAACAGCAAACACCGTTTGGAAGTAAAGTTATTGTTCTGGGAGGAGACTTTAGACAATGCCTTCCTGTCATCGCTCACGGAACCAGAACTGATATTGTAGAGAGCTGCATTAAGTATTCCGAACACTGGCAAAATTTCGTTAGACTACCACTTATTAACAACATGCGCTCCATTGACCAACAATACAGTACTTGGTTGCTTCAACTGGGAAATGGTAAACTTTCCAATGATTTCAACCTTGGAAATCATCGAAATACCTTCAGACATGCTTTCCACTGGCTGCTTAATACGTGATATCTTTGGAGACAACATTTCTATTGATATTAACAACAATGACAGCATCAAAATTGCTGCATCACATGCAATTCTATGCCCTAAAAATGAGGATGTGGATAATGTTAACTCCAATATCATGGATCGTCTGAATGGTGACTACACAGAATATATCAGTCATCATTCCATAGATGCTGATGAATGTGATGACCCTGACCAATATCCAGTAGAATTCTTACATTCGCTTACACCAACTGGAATGCCTTCACATCGGCTAAAACTAAAAAGTGGTACTATTATCATGCTGTTACGCAACCTCAACACCAAAAAAGGTCTGTGCAATGGTACTCGCTTGATTGTTACTGCTTTGCTTCCTAACATCATAGAAGCCAAAGTAATTACTGGGTAAGCTGCTGGAAATGTTGTTTTTATTCCATGTATTGACTTATGTCCATCTGACACAGGATTACCATTTAAATTGAGACGTCGCCAGTTTCCTGTGAAGCCAGCATTTGCCATGACCATTAACAAATCGCAAGGCCAAACACTTCATCGAGTTGGTATTTTTCTACCTGAACCAGCATTTGGCCATGGTCAACTCTACGTGGCTTTTTCTAGAGTGAGGCAACGCTGTAATGTGAAAGTTCAAGTCGTTGATACACCAGTTCAAGGGAAAATAGTGGAAAATTGTGACAAAGTTTTCACTAAAAATATAGTGTATAAAAATATTTTACTTTAAATTCTTTAGATACATATTAGATTTAGATACATAGTTACTTTCTAATTAAACACAAATATTACAATAAATTAGTTTAGCCATAGATGTATAGGAATACAAAAAAAAAACACAAAAAAATTAGTTTAGTCATAGATGTATAGGAATAGAAAAAACAAAAATACCAAATAAATTAATAAGACCATCACAAAATCACACCAACTCTACAATAATAGCAAATATTACAAATTTTATTAATGAATAAATAACTAAGACATGAAAACATAGGATAATACAATATAAACATCCATTTGGAGAGTATACACAGAAAATTAATTTGTGATACAGTTGTTAAACCCCTCAGATAGGGGACCTCCTGACGAAGTCATTTTCTTGACGAAACGATCGTCGAGGTGGATTAGTCGTGTGGGCTCCATATCGGTCTCCATATCAAAGGATCTATACCATGGCACAGGGTAAATCAAATGTTATATATGTTTAACACAGTTATTCTACCATACGTCTCAGTCTGACTTAATGGGCTGTAATTGATTTTCCAGGATTTCCATGTGTTATTTCTTTTGTATGCTATATAGCAATAATATTATTTATATAGAATAGGTTTAATTTCTATCTGACTCCTTAATATTTTCTGGATCAGGACTTGTGGGTCCAATATTCTGTAGCAGTTAATTCAGAATTCTCTATAATAAGGAGGTCCGTATGTGTTTCCCACACGAATTAGTCTTCTCTCCCCTATCTCAGGGGTTTAACAACTGTATCACGAATTAATTTTCTGTGTATACTCTCCAAATGGATGTTTATATTGTATTATCCTACGTTTTCATGTCTTAGTTATTTATTCATTAATAAAATTTGTAATATTTGCTATTATTGTAGAGTTGGTGTGATTTTGTGATGGTCTTATTTACGATCATTACTCTGTTTTTGGTAAAATAATCTTGGGTTGCCAGCTCTTAGGTTAAATAAGAGGCTTTTCATCTGTAGGTTATATATATATATACCAAATAAATTAGTTTAATTATAGATAAAGACATTATAATTAGTTATTAGATATAAAATAGTCATTTAAGATATATAGTCGTTAGTTTTTTAGCTTAGAAACTTTATTTTTATATTTCATAGTATATGTATATGAACACACATTTTGTAGTAGATTGTAGATGTGTATCATCTAAATGCTTGCATTTAGTGATAAGAACCTGAAGTTCCAGCAGTATAGCTGCTGAGAGATTTCATTTTCTTTTTACACAGGGTGAGGTTTTTGTGAACAGCTAAGAGACGGGTGGGACGGCTGTTCATACACATCTCTATCTCGAAGTGTGTTCTGTACATATAAATACATACATACGTATAGGTACATATTTACACACATAGGTACATATTTAGACACATAGGGAAAGAATAGACATTTTGAATTTAAATCTGAATTCTTCTGCTATTTGTGGAATTTATAGTGGAAACAAGGCAATTTTGCCACTTGCTGCCTAATGGTGACCTACAGCACTCTTGCTGTAAGTTGCATGAAATGTATATGGAATTTGTGGTTTATTTGCGGCAGTTGCGGCACATGTGCTTTCGGCAGTTTCAACCGCCAAAATCGCAGTTACCTCTGATTTTTAGTGGTTGCATTTAGTGAACCTGTTGAAGCTGTGCTTGCCGTATTTACTGCAAGCTAACTGCAAGTTTCATATACATTACATGTTACTTGCTGAAAGTGAGCTGTAGGTAGGCCCTTTGGTGCAAAGTGCAGAAATTGTATTTTGTTATTCCACACCTTCTGCAAATAGCCGAAAAATATCTCATTTAAAACGAGTCTAACTATTAATAATTAGGGATAGAGTAGAGTAGGTCCCACCAGCTGTAAGGCTACCTTCCCGTGGTTGGTGGGGAAACATGTACTGGCTAAATCATACATTATTAACATTCATATATAAATTGAAAATACGTAATCTGTACAAAACATCGGTGCCAGTATCTGTACGAAAAGCCTTGCCTTAGAATCATGACATGTACTACACTGACATATACCATACAAACATTGGTAGTTGATGGATAGATATCATGTCTTATGTGCATTATTGTCAAATTTGAATGAATAATGTATATATGCATGCTAGACTCCCGATTCTTTAGAATCGGGCCGCCATCTAGTCTTTATATAAGTAGTAAGAAATCTTGCATGACAGTGTAACATAAGACATGTAACTTTACACCTTTTTCTACCTAGTTGTGTTAAGTCTTAGAGGTTGTCCGAAACTACGGTAGGGGCAGGCTCTGTGGCGCTGGGGGTGGTGGCCATCTCTCTCCCCCCTGTCTGCTCTCTTTCTTCCCCTGAGCGCTGTCTCTCTCCAATCTGTGCTGTCTTCTCCCCTCTGTGCTTTTTCCTTTGACCTCTCTCTCCCCTGTCTGTGCTCACTCTTCTCCTGTGTGTTGTCCTTTCCCCTCATGTGCTGTCTCATTTGCGCAGTCTCCCCTATGTGCCTTCTCTCTGCCCCTGTGCATTCTCTCTCCCCTTGTGCACTTTACTCATGTGCCGTCTCCCCCCGTGTGCTGCCTTCTTCTTTCTTCATGTGCTCTCTCCTTTGAGCTATCTTCCTCCTGTGTGCTCTCTCCCCTGTGTGCTGTCTCTCTTCCCCTGTGCTGTCTTCTCCCTTTATGTGCTTTCTCCTGTCTGTGTGCTGTTTCTCTCCCCTTGTGATGTCGTCTCACCTCGTTTGCTCTTTTTCTTGAGATGTCTCCCCCTTTGTTCTGTCTTCTCTCCTCATGCGCTCCCTCCTTAGAGATGTCAGCTCCCTGTGCACTGTCGCTCAATCCCTGTGCACTCACCCCTTTAATGGGCTGTCTCTCTCCCTCAATGCGCTCTCCCCCGCATGCTGTCCCTTTCCCATGTGCTGTCTTACCCCTCTGTGTGCTATCTTCCCCAGCTGTGCGCTGTCATCCCTCTGTGTTCTGTCTCTCCCCTCCGTGCGCTCTTTCCCCCTTTGCACTGTCTCTCCCCATGTGCACTGTCTCTCCCCATGTGTGCTGTCTCTCCCCTGTGTGCTGTCTCTCCCCCCAGTGTGATGTCTCTCTCCCAGGATGCTGACTCTCCACCCTGCATTCTGTATCTCTCCACAGTATTCTGTCTCTCTGCCTGTGCACTGTCTCTCTCTCCAGTGTGATACCTCTCCATCCATGTGGTGTCTCTCTCCCCAGTGTGCTGTCTCTCCCCCAGTGTGCAGTCTCTCTCCCTGGTGTGTTGAATCTCCCCACAGTTTGCTGTCTCATCTTTCCCCCTGTACACTTTGTCTCTTGCCTATGCACTTCCCCTGTGCACTGTCTCTCCCACCTGTGCGCTGTCTCTCACCCCAGTGTGCTGTCTCTCCCCCCAGTGTACTGTCTGACCCCCCAGTGTGCTGTGTCTCTTCCCCATGTGTGTGCTCTCAATATCCCCTCTGTGTGCAGTCTCTCTCCATGTGGTGTGCATTCAGGGCCGGCGTTAGGGGCAGGCAGCCTAGGCATTTGCCTAGGGCCCCCAAGCTTCAGAGGGCCCCCTGGCCCGGCCAGATTATAGCCGGCGCGGCAGCGCCGCGGCCGCTTGCAGTGCTCTGCACCGCGCTCCGGCTTCATCCGGCTTCTTCCTGGTGAACGGCGCCGGGCGCAGCCGCAGGCAGAGTCATCACAGGAAGCAGCCAGGAAGAAGTCGGAGCGCGGTGCAGAGTGGCGAACAGCGGCAGCGGGAGAGTAAGTATCATGTGTTTTCTTTTACAGGGAGGGGAGGGGGCCCTGTATACAGTCACCAGCAGTGGGCCCTGGGGCCCCTGTATACAGTCACCAGCAGTGGGCCCTGGGGCCCCTGTATACAGTCACCAGCAGTGGGCCCTGGAGCCCCTGTATACAGTCACCAGCAGTGGGCCCTGGGGCCCTGTATACAGTCACCACCAGTGGGCCCTGGGGCCCCTGTATACAGTCACCAGCAGTGGGCCCTGGGGCCCCTGTATACAGTCACCAGCAGTGGGCCCTGGGGCCCCTGTATACAGTCACCAGCAGTGGGCCCTGGAGCCCCTGTATACAGTCACCAGCAGTGGGCCCTGGGGCCCTGTATACAGTCACCACCAGTGGGCCCTGGGGCCCCTGTATACAGTCACCAGCAGTGGGCCCTGGGGCCCCTGTATACAGTCACCAGCAGTGGGCCCTGGGGCCCCTGTATACAGTCACCAGCAGTGGGCCCTGGGGCCCCTGTATACAGTCACCAGCAGTGGGCCCTGGGGCCCTGTATACAGTCACCACCAGTGGGCCCTGGGGCCCCTGTATACAGTCACCAGCAGTGGGCCCTGGGGCCCCTGTATACAGTCACCAGAAGTGGGCCCTGGGGCCCCTGTATACAGTCACCAGCAGTGGGCCCTGGGGCCCTGTATACAGTCACCACCAGTGGGCCCTGGGGCCCTGTATACACCACCAGTGGGCCCTGGGGCCCTGTATACACCACCAGTGGGGCCCTGGGGCCCTGTATACACCACCAGTGGGGCGCTGGGGCTCTGTATACACCACCAGTGGGGCCCTGGGGCCCTGTATACACCACCAGTGGGGCCCCTGTATACACCACCAGTGGGGCCCATGTATACACCACCACTGGAGCCCTGTATACACCACCACTGGGGCCCCTGTATACACTACCACTGGGGCCCCTGTATACACCACCACTGGGGCCCTGTATACACCACCACTGACTGGGGCCCTGTATACACCACCACTGACTGGGGCCCTGTATACACCACCACTGACTGGGGCTGCCTGTATACACCACCACTGACTGGGGCTGCCTGTATACACCACCACTGGGGCTGCTTTATATACTGCTGGGGCCTGTATATACCACTGGGGAGGCTGCTGTATACCACTGGGACTGCTGTATATACTGCTGGGGCCTGTATATACAACTGGGGAGGCTGCTGTAATACTGCTGGGGCCTGTATATACCACTGGGGAGGCTGCTGTATACCACTGGGGCTGCAGTATATACTGCTGGGGCCTGTATATACAACTGGGGAGGCTGCTGTATACCACTGGGGCTGCAGTATATACTGCTGGGGCCTGTATATACAACTGGGGAGGCTGCTGTATACCACTGGGGCTGCTGTATATACTGCTGGGGCCTGTATATACCACTGGGGAGGCTGCTGTAATACTGCTGGGGCCTGTGTAAACCACTGGGGAGGCTGCTGTAATACTGCTGGGGCCTGTATATAGCACTGGGGAGGCTGCTGGATACCACTGGGGCTGCTGTATATACTACTGGGGCCTGTATATACCACTGGGGCTGCTGTATATACTGTATACAACTGTACGGGTACTATTTTTATTTCATAGTTTGGGGCCCCACTCTCAATCTCGCCTGGGGCCCCACTTGGTCTAAAACCGGCCCTGTGTGCATTCTACTGTGAAATGCATATGGGAGTCACAGTTGCTCTTCCTATATGCATTCCACAATGGAACGCAAATGGGAGTCAGTAGGGAAGAATGTCGGCCCCATGAATTGAGAAAGAAGGTGGGCACGCAACCTTGCGGGCGCCATATTTGGACACCTGGTCCACTACTGCTCATGACAGGGTGTCTCACTCCGCTATGTGCTGTCTCTGACCCCTCTGTGCTGTCTCTGACCCCTGTGTGCTGTCTCTCCCCCCAGTGTGCTGTCTCTCCCACATGTGTGTTGTCTCTCCCTCACTGTGCTTTCTCTCCCCCATTGTGCTGTATCTCTGCCTATGCTCTGTCTCTGCCTCCAGAGTGTTGTCTCTTCCCCTTTGTGCTATCTCTCCCCATGTGGTGTCTCTCTCTCTCCAGTGTGCTGTCTCTCCCCTTGTGTGCTGTCTCTGCCCAGTGTGCTGCCACCATGTTTGGTCACCCTGTCATGCGCAGTAGCGGTGTGAGTGCCCAAACATGGTGGCCGCATGCGCTTTGAGAGTGTGGAGGGCTGTCAGGCGGCACAGCAGTGGATGCGGTGACAGAGGAGTATTAGGTAGTGGGAGAGGAGAACCCTGACTCGGAGCAGCGAGAGGCCAGCATATTGGCACATCCTTAACTCACTTGGGTGTGTCAACATGGTGGCCACTTTTTTTTTTGTAATTCAGGTTGTCAATCAGGTTTTCTTATATTCATTAATTAAAATCCTTACCATTCCCTCTCTGCCCTATATAACTGCTTTATTTTATTTCATTTGTCTACTTCTGGTTTGATGACATTTTATTTGAGAATCCCAAGTACAGGCTGTGTTACTCAAATGGAACTTTGTCAAAAGGAAGGATCTGCAGTTACTGCCACAGTCTCTATTCCCACACTGAAATGAAGCGTCATCAGTGGCATCCATTTCAGGGGCTGTGCTTATCCTGCTCTACTGAACATGCATCAGTTGTCGATTCTGGTGCTCCCTCACCAACTCTGGTGAAAAGTGACAAACTGTAAATGCACTGTCAGTGAACAATACAAGTAGAGAACAATTTTAGGGACAAGGCAGAAAGCTCTTTGCTATAGTTCTCTTCTTACAAAGCGCACATTATTATGTAATGGCACTTTTGTATTGTCTAGTGCTTAAGTTGGCTCCCCCCCCCCATGGTCCAATAGAAAAAATACTTGGAACCCAAAACAGTTATTATTCACTGTGATTTGTTATTGGTGCATAAAATTAGAACAAAACAAATTTTTAGTCCCTCAACTTATGTGCTTTCTTCAGTGTGCTCAAGTCTTGTTCCAGAGAGAATCCGGTGTGAATATATACTGTAGTAGTAACAGCATGAATCATTGGTGCCACCAAATACATGGCCCAGATAAAGAATTGGCATATAGAATGGTTCTAAGGCAGCCAAATGCAGGGTGTGGCAGGAGAAACGCGGTGTCAACCGCTTGGTATATCATGTGCAGCAAGTGATTGGCATGCAAATGTGGCGCCCCTGCGACCAGGAGGCCACATAAGGAACTGCAGCCAGGTAAGAAGGGAAGACAGTTTACACAACACCCTCACAGACATCCCATACACCACTAGAGAGCAGCACCCAACCCGGAGCCCGGAACTCTAGGTGGGCAAGGTTTAGAGGACAGTGGGTGGGACAGTATGTAGGTCAGGTGACAGAAGGTAGAAATAGAGGAAGAGGAGGAGGAAGGAGTTAGTAGGCCGAGGTAGGCTGAGCAGTAAATACAGAGGCACACATTCTGGAGGAGTGGGGCTGATGGAGTGCAGAATTCGAAGCGCCAGAGAAACCACGGAGAGAAAGTATGTCCATAGCCAGCACCCCAGGAGTGTGAGGAAAGAGGCAGATCAGCAACACTGAATCTGAGGAACACAGCTGAAACGACTGACTACCGGCCTTTCATATCGAAACCAGAGTCACACGGGTCAGGAGGAAACCTGATAGAGCCTTGCAAGGAAAGGACTATTGGAGGCTAGGCTAGAAGCAGAGTGTCGGCTCTGAAGGGGACCGACGATTTATCCGGTTTCCCAGATTCATTGACGGGGAGCTCCAACTCCAGGTTGGAGTTCCTACCCAAAGGACAGGCAGCTCAGTGGCAACCACGAGCACTCACAGGGGTCCGAGCTACCACTACACTGTCCGGAGACACACACAAGGCGAGAGAGAGAGTAAAGCCTCGAGAGGAAGAGCGAAAGAGTGAGGGGTCACAGAGTAACAACCTGGCTGCAGGGAGTAGAAAGGAACCCGGAGGGGATCGTTTGTAACCCGTGTAAGAACTGAACTGTAACTGAACTGTTGTCCTGAAAGAACTGCAAAGTAAACACGGTGAACCCTGCCTCTGACTCCCTTGCATGATTATCTGTGAACAGAATCTAATAATAGCTTTGCTCCCTTCCCGTGAATGATTCCTTCCAGCAGGACAGCAGAGAGATCCCACCTGGAGAGCCACAGCCTGTTAGCTCTGGGCTCTGGCTGGAAGGAGGCTGCAGCAGCAGGAAAGTAAGTGAACTGTGCTTATCACAACCAACAATCACACACTTCAACCATTACTGCCCCGGGGAACCTAACTCTACCCGCGGAGAGCTATTCCATCTACAGCTGCCTAACATCATCCCCGGAGGTTCTGCAGCAGCAGTGGTCCCAATACTGACCACACACTGTGGGTATCGTCACGACAAACATTCATCCTTGTAAATATCACCCCTTTTACTTGTCTGGGCCCGGGACACGGTCCGGACCAGGACCTCCGTGACATCCCCAGCAGCGACCCGGTCCGGTACCGAGTACCCCGTTCCAGAGGGCTCGACAAATAGAGGCACAGTGGAATGGTAATAGCATGAGAGCTATGTTTGCTCAGTTACTAAATTGTATTCTTTGTGAAATTAGATGAATTGGTTACATACAGAAAATCTGTCAACAGGTCAAGTGTTACCAGTTTTTGCTCTTACTTTATTTCCTCTAAGTCACTATTCCTCAACTCCAGTCATAAAGGCCCACCAAGAGGACATGTTTACAGGATTTCCTCACTAATGCACAGGAGATAATTTAATTACCTGCACAGATGATGATTCTAAAACCTGTGCAATACCAAGGAAATCCTGAAAACTTGCAATGTAGGAGGGCTGGAGGACTGGAGTTGGGGAACACTGCTCTAAGTTATCTTTTTTTTATTATTTAAAGAAAAGAGATATAAGGCTGCGTTCACATATTGCGTATTTTGTGGCGCTTTTTTGCGCACACACTTTTGCCGCACTTTTCAGCCGCGCAAAAAAGCGCAACAAAATACGCAGGGGCTTTCATACACTACACTTTCTTTACCCCAGAAAGCGCAGTGATGTTACAGAGGGGAGGAAGAATCCTGCTTCCTCCTCCCCTCTGTGACAGCCCCATTAGATTTCGCAGTGTATTAATATACACTGCGAAATTTAAATTAAAGAAAGGCAAGTGTATGAAAAATAAAAAAGAATGAATACTTTACCTCTCCGGTGCCTTTTCCCGGTGTCCGGTCTCCGGTGCCAAGCGATGTGTAGTGCTGCCAAGACCTGCGGTGACGTCAGAGGGGCATTCCCGGCGCTGATTGGTCGCTCGTAGTCATGTGATACTTATCATACAAATGACAAAACTCTTGAAATACTTAATCTTCAAACGCAGGACCTTGGTCAGTCAACACCTGTTCCGGATACCCGTGTGGTCTACAGAAGTAGATTTGAAAGGTTCTCGCTGCTGTCTTAGCTGTTAAGTCTTTTACTCGGGCTACCACTAGGAATCTTGAATAGTTGTCCACCATGGTAAGGGCATAGGTATAGCCTGACATGCTAGGTGTTAGTTTCAAATGGTCCAGGGCTACGAGCTCTAATGGCTGTTTGGTGACAATTGGCTGTAGTGGTGCTCTTTGGCTGTCTCGATCTTTCCTTCCCAAGTTGCATGGTCCATAGTTTCTACACCATGTCTCTTTGGAATTCCTCATGCCAACCCAATAGAATCTCTCGCGTAACAGTACCTCAAGCTTTTTCCATCCAAAGTGTCCTGCTCCATCGTGGTATGCTTCCAACACCATCTGAACATCTCTCTTTGGAACCACTATCTGCCACACCATCTGGTGTGTTCTTGGGTTAATAAAACGTCAACACAGCCTACCATGGTAGATAAACAACTTGCTTCTTCCTCTCCACAGGTATTGCGCCTCTGGTGGAGCATCTGGATTGAGACGGAAGCCTTCTTGGATTATTTGCTCCTTGACTAAGCTAATAGCTGGGTCACTGTCTTGCGTCTCTTTCCATCCATGATGAGGCAATGGGTTTAGCGTGGCATTTTGACGTTTTATACATGTTGTCTGACACTGGGATGTACGCTGGCGGTGGAAGGCTGGTAGCTCAGTTTCTTCTAGCTCATCCACGTCTTCTCCCGCATCCGGCAAGTAAGGCATGCTTGACTGGCCATCTGCATTGGCGTTCTCATGGCCTGCCCGGTATTTGATGTTGAAGGCATAGTTTGACTACCGGGCCATCCAGCGTTGCTCCAGTGCACCTAACTTCGCAGAATCCAAGTGGGTCAGAGGATTATTGCCCGTGAAGACAGTGAACTTTGCAGCCACCAGGTAATGTTTAAACCATTCAGTTATAGCCCAGATCAAGGACAGGAATTCCAGCTTGAAGGAGCTGTAGTTCTCTGAATTCCTCTCTGTAGGACAGAGCTTTCTGCTGGTATAGGCAATCACTTTTTCTTGGCCATTCTGCTTCTGTGATAAGACAGCTCCTAATCCCACATTGCTGGCATCAGTGTACAGCACAAACGGTAGGTTGTAGTCTGGATAGGCCAGAATCACGTCTCCAGTCAGGGCCCACTTCATCTGTCTGAATTCTCTTCTTTTTCACCCCATTCAAACGGAGGAGCTGAGGTCTTGCTCTTCTTGGTCTGGCCTACCAGGAGGTCTTGCAAAGGTGCTGCCATCTTTGTGTAGCCCTTAATAAATCTCCTGTAGTATCCCACCAGCCCCAAAAACTGACGTGCCTCTTTGACGAATGTTGGTTTTGGCTTGTCCTTTATGACTGATTTTTTCAGGGTCTGGTGCTACTCCTTCTGCGCTGACCACATGCCCAAGATGCTGAACTTTTGGTTTCAACAAATGGCACTTTGATGGATTCAGCTTCATCCCGAACTTCGACAATGCTTCAAATACCTCTGACAGATATTTTAGGTGTTCTTCATATGTTTTGAAATACACTATGATGTCATCTAAGTAGAGTAACACGGTCTCAAAGTTTCGGTGCCCCATGCAACTCCATCGGTCTTTGGTAAGCTCCGGGTGCATTGCAGAGTCTGAATGACATGCTGTTAAATTCACACAGGCCCATTGGTGTTGTGAACGCGCAGTCTTCTCCCAGTCTTCTTCTGTAACAGAGACCTGCCAATACCCACTAGTAAGATCTAAGGTTGAAAAGTAATTAGCAGCCTTTAATGCAGCAAGTGACTCTTCTATGTGGGGTAATGGGTAAGCATCTTTATGTGTTATGCGATTAATTTGTCTGTAATCCACACACATTCTCATGCTTCCATCTTTCTTTCTGACTAGGACTAATGGAGCTGCCCAGGGGCTACAACTATCTCTAATATCCCCTGCGTCCTTCATGCCCTGTAACATTTCTTTGGCACACTGAAAGTGAGCCGGTGGTAAAGGTCTATATCGCTCTTTAATGGGTGGATGGTCTCCCGTGGGTATATGATGGTGTACCCCTTTAATCCTCCCAAAATCAAGTGAATGCTTACTAAAGACCCGTTCATACTCTTGTACTACCCGACAGACTCCACCCTTCTGGTGAGAGGGAGTGGAATCAGTTCCTCTTTCTTAACCTTACCTTCCCAGCTCAGCTCTGCCCCTCCATAGCCTGACTCTGCATAATGTCACCTGTCATATTTACTACAGCATCTAACAGTGTATTTTTTTTCTTTTGCTTATGTGCACATGTGTGTTTCTTCAGAATTTGTGTCATTAACAGCCTGAGGAAGGGGCCATAGTGTCCCGAAAGCTTGCTATGTTTACCATCTTTTCAGTTAGCCACTAAAAGGTATCAACCACTGAGGACTTTCAGATGCCAATCTAATATATAAAGCTGAATGTGTGTATGTGTGTATGTATGTATATCCGGGATTGGCATCTACACCGTCGCAACTACAGCCACAAAATTTTGCACAGTCACACGTCTGGACCCCGAGAGCATCATAGGCTATGTTGTGAGGTGAAATTTTAACCCTGCGCGTTCCAGTTCACCAATCAATTTTGCCCCTATCTACATAATGGGGAAAAAGTGAAAGAAAAGTTTGGGAGGAAAATCGACAGCTGTCAGCTACAGCCACAAAATTTTGCACAGTCACACGTCTGGACCCCGAGAGTGTCATAGGCTATGTTGTGAGGCGAAATTTTAACCCCGCGCGTTCCAATTCACCAAACAATTTTGCCCCTATCTACATAATGGGGAAAAAGTGACAGTTACCAGTTGACAGTTGTGAATGAGAGGGGCTTAATGACCGCGCCAAAGACTAACAGGATATACCAGCATATAGTCACTAAGGTGGGGCCCTGACATGGAATATTCACCATGCACGGGGACATGTATGCACACCACACGCACACAAAGAGTAACAGCAAGTGTATAGTCACTAAGGTGCAGCCCCAACATTGGATACTCAGCATGCACCCGAACACACACACACCACAAAGAGACACACACAACACAGAGACACACACTCACACACCCCATGGGCACACACACCCTATATCGACACATGCACTCACCCCACAGGGACACACACACACACACCATAAAGAGACACACACATACACCACACAGACCCCCCCTCCCCACAGGACACACACATACACACCCTATAGGGACACATGCACTCACTCCACAGGGACACACACACACCACAAAGAGACACACCACAAAGAGACACACACAACACAGAGACACACACACCAAACAGACCCCCCCCACAGGGACACACATACACACCCTATAGGGACACATGCACTCACCCCACAGGGACACACACACACCCCAGGGACACACACACCACACAGGCAGACACAGATGTGCACAAATTGCCTCACACAACTCGCCTCATACGTGTGCTATCTTTAATTTCCAAAAATAAACATCTCATTAAAAACAGCCAATGTGCAACACATGTGCCATATAGGGAATTAAGGCAGATTACATGAGCTGTCTATTATGTGTATGTGTGAGGTAACATATACTGCCCAGCCGGGGGGAGGGTTTACTGTTGGCTGGAGATTCATCAGGCTGCTTATAGCAACCAATCACAGCTCAGCTTCTGTTTTCCTACAGGTCATTAATATGACATGTTCAATTCTATTTTGTTATAGCTAACAGCAGTTATTTATTAACCTGGGCGTAGCCGGGTACTACAGCTAGTATAGTGAAATGGGAATGGTTGGTGATGTCAACTCCCTGTTTGCCACATACCCCCTTGTGAACAAGCTAACGCGAAACGCGCGTCAGGGGAGGCAGCCACAAGCAGGTAGTTATTTTGACCCTATCCATTGCCCTGATTGTATTTTGATTGTTACCACTTGGTATATATATTTTGGGGTATGTGGCAATGGTATACATAGGTGGGCTATTTGGCCAGGAGACATATTGGATTGTTATCCTTGCACCTTTGTGTTGTATTTTGGTGGGGGTCCTGCTCGTGTGCTTGCTAGTAACATCTTTGCTGTGAGCTGACATATGTTGTCAATAAAGTTTGTTATGATTGCATAATTCTTTATCCTTACTCCTGGTCTTTTTCTTTGAAGTCTCAACTTCCTGTTTGGTAGCACATTAGTATATGGGAGGGGGAAAACTTTTTTAGATGGGTGGTGACCATGGTGGCAATTTTTGAGTTGGCTATTTTGGATCCAACTTTATTCGGATCCAAACAATGGTGTGCTTGGTTTTAACATAACTTTATTCTTTCATGAGTTATATAGAAGTTTATGGCCACTTATAAAATGTGTTCAAAGTGCTGCCCATTGTGTTGGATTGTCAATGCAACCATCTTCTCCCACTCTTGACACACTGATAGGGACACCGCAGTAGAAATGCTAGCACAGGCTTCCAGTATCTATTGTTTCAGATGCTGCTCATCTCCTATCTTCACAGCATAGGCATTTGCGTTCAGATGAGTGATAAGGCTAACTTTTTTTTGTGAATGGTGAAGTTAACAAACAAAACCACTGTTATTGATCTGACACTAACCCACAGTGGATAGATCCCTCCAAGACTGTTGGAACACAAAAATTGATGGTATGGTGTGGTACATGGGGTACAAAGATAGTGGGGCCATTCCTCATTAATGGAAACCTCAATGCTACTGGATATCTGAAATCGCTACACGATTCAGGTGCATCCAATTTAGGTGTATCCATATAAATGGCCCACCGTTTGTGTCTTTGTGTATATATATATATATATATATATATATATACATACATATATACAACAGCATTCTTAGAGAAGCAGCAAGAATGACATGAGTAAAAACTGACCACTTATACCTGGTGACAATCCCTCCTTAAACCTATGAATTTGTGTAAAATAAAATGTTTTACACAATTTGTCATCAAGTTTTCTATTAAGTTCTATGCCACACAGTATTGAGCAGTTCGAATTTAATTGTCCTTTGGAGTGAAATCTGTTCAATATACTGTACTTTAGTGCTGCAAATCAAATGAAACATATAATGAAGTACAGAGCACAGATGTCCTTCATCCTTACAGGAATATCAAGAAGAGTGCTTTTTTAAATTGTCTGTTTACTGCTTTTCACTGATGCACATCTAAGTGGGAATGTATGCGAGGTTAGAGCCAGAAATTTTTGCTCTTTCTCCATTATAACTATACAAGCTGCATTTAAAAAAATAAAAATAAAGCAAGAGCATAACATTAATTAATAGTGGCTCACTGGTGAAATATAGCTGAAGGTTGGTGCAGACATGCGGAAAATCAAACATCCCAGAGGTATAAATTTATTTACAGGACTATTGATCTTTGGTTTAATAAAGCCATATTTTGTGAATTATAAAACACACCAGATTATGAGATGCACCCCAAATTTAGAGGAAGAAAATAGGAAGCATAATTTTTAATATTAAAAAAGGGGTCCATCTTAAAATCAGAATCTGTTTTATAATCTTTCCTTAAGCTATCCGGAGCTTGCTAGGGGAAGGCAGTAGTGTTGGAGTTGGGTCACAGGAGGCATTGTCACGGGCAATGATGTGGGCTTTGTGGCGTGTGTCATCTCAGGCAGTGCTGCACAGGGGGTCAAGGCCATGCTTTGGGTAGTGCCACGGCAGGTGTTCCTGAGATGCTGTGGTTGATGTTAGGCAGGAGCCAGTCACAACTGTTGTGTTAAAGTAGATGTCGGTGGTGCTGGCTTCAAGGAGATGGTGCCGAAGGTGGCATGTGCATAGATTGTGATCTCTACAGATCCAAAGGACGAAGCCTTCAAAACGATCCACGCTGCTGTATGAATGGAAATTTTCTTGGTGTATTCCTGAAGAAGAGGCTGGGACAGCCTTGAAATGCATTGAAATAAACAATGTCTCCATATAGATTTTGGACCATTTCCATTCATACAGCAGCTCAAATCATTTTTAATGCTTCATTCTTTGGATCTGTAGTCTGTGCGGCCATACACGTGAAATGGTGGATCCAGCAGCAGCTGTATAAGGCATATACATAATTTGTGGGCCACACAACTGGGCAAGGTGAGCAATACATCGTACAATAAATTCCCCAATATTAAGGAGATAAGATCCTATTGCACCCTTGTATGCCCCCTTTAGGTGCAGATTGAGATCTTGGCTTATCATTGAGCCGAGATGTCAATCTGCGCATCAGTCACCTCCAACGTACTTTCCTTAAAGCCTGCACCACTCACATTTATGGTACTTCAATACAACCGCATAGATGATTCCTGCATTACACTGCCCACAGCATCACAGGGACACCCGCCGTAGCACTGACTGTAGCATCGCCCTGACACACACTGTGGCACCACTCGTGACACCCACCGCACCATCCGTAGCATCACCCATGACACTGACCATAGCACTGTCTGTAACGCCTACTAAAGTGCACACCGCATGGCCCTAAAACCCGCCGCCACCCGTTACAGTGACTCCTGTGACCCTGCTCCACTGCGTGCTCCCCCTTCCAGTGAGTTACAACCTTATTAGAAGACGCACTCCAGATTATCCTTCCAAATTTTTGGACAGAAGACTGCGCCTTATAATCTGAAAAATAAGGTTTGTAATATTCTTATAATTAAATTTATTACTAGATACAGTACTGTTTGCTAATAGACTAAATTGGCCTCAATTTGATTGAATATTTAAGGGCAATGCTTACATGTGAATGGTTTAAATAAATCTTCCATGTATTACGGATAGCAATTAGAAAGTTTTTCTCAAACAATAAAACTGAATTCTCAATGATAGCAAACAATAATGCATTTTGTCTAATTGTTGATACATTAATATCCATGAGTTTTCACTGTATCTCTAAAGTGAAACTGCCATGCCTAAAATTAATAAATGTTAATAAATTACACGTACCACTGAGTTGATTCCACTTTGCTGCTGTTCTTCATTTAAATTTTCTGTACCATTTTCTAAATAGCTAAAAACTGAAAAAAAAAAGTTGTTAACTAATAGGTAGATAGCCAGTAACAATTGTTTATACTTATAAAAATGTAATCATTCTTTTCCTCTTCTCTGCAAAACATTGTTTATGCTGTCATAGTATACACTTAAGTAGACAATAGGTAGCCATCACCTAGTCATAGAGGCTACATTCAAATATACAGACAGTCCATTTTATCCTCTATGGCATCATAATATGTTCCACTTACGGTATACTCTGGGTCATTCTAAAAAATGTATGATATGGCAAATAACCAGAGCACCTGAACACTATGCTATGTCAATTGACACCCATTCTTTGGTAATACCCTGAAAAAGGTTCTTTTAAAACAATATAAAATACTGAATTGATTTAAAGGGATCCTGTCACCTCCAAAACGCCTCCTAAGCTACCAAAACATGTCCCTGCAGCATCTATTCACTAATCTCACACTCCTTTTGTCTCCTAAAAGCATCCCGTGAAAGTGCATAAAAATGTTTTAATACTTACTCATTAGGCATTATAATTAGCAGGGGCTATATTCTTTAGCCCTTAGGGCGTGTTGTTTTGCAGCCTAAATGATCCAGCCCACTCTGTCTATTTGCTTTGCTTGTGCAGGCTTTGCCCTCCCCCTCTCTGTCACTCACAGAATGCAAATCATTAGTCCTGCCTTCAGCTCCACATCACAGCAGAAGCTGCACAGAGAGGGCTGGATCATTCAGGCTGCAAAACAACACACCCTAAGGGCTAAAGAATATAGCCTCTGCTAATTATAATCCCTAATGAGTAAGTATTAAAACGTTTTTATCCACTTTCACAGGATGCTTTTAGGAGACAAAAGGAGTGTGAGATTAGTGAATGGATGCTGCAGGGATGTGTTTTGTTAGCTTAGGTGGCGTTTTGAAGGTGACAGGATCCCTTTAAAAAGAAAGTAAACCACAATATCTTTATACATCTTTATGCATCTTCTCAAGCCAAAATCACAAACTTTGTATTTTATACCCCTCTCATATGGATCCAATATCAGTGCAGTTATACTCTCTTGCAATCACAGTTAGCAGGCCATAAGTTTGGGGCCCATATTTATCATGTAAAACTAAGATTACTTTGATTAATACTAGTGATGAGTGAGTATACTCTTCACTGTTTGTTACTTGCATGGATATTAAGATATTCGGGCTGCTCGGTACTTTGCGAGTATTTTGGATTTATTCGTGATGTTTAAGTGAGCTGCCTAGCATGCTTGCTGACTGATTTTCAGCCAATAAACATGCTGGGATTGCTTGCTAGTCATAGTAATGCCATATTCATCTTTGATAATGATATTTCTGTGACTGGCAGGTGCAGTAGAGCCAAAGAAAAAAAAGACGCTCAAACCGAATAGCGATAAGGCCTGTGAGGGCTGTAAAAAGGCATAGACGGCTGAGAACATGCTCAAACTGCATGGGGACAGTATACAGACATGATCTTCACTGTCTGCATACTGTTCTGCCATACACCTGTCTGTTCTGAGTGACAGGACCTAGGATAGATAGATAGATAGATAGATAGATAGATAGAAAGAATAGGTAGATTGGGCTTACCAGACTCCTGCTGCTGTTCCCAGGCTCCCACTAAATCACTTCTGGGGCCACCTATTAAGCTACTTGCATATTCATATTCACTCTTGCCAAATAAGTGAAGAGGTCAGGGAGGCTGTAAAAAGCAGAGATGGATGCACTGAACGGCACAAAGCCAATGACAGATGCTCAGACTCTATGAGAACCTCTGTGATTGGATGTTACAATCAGACTGCATTTCCTCCATCTGGACAGTGATTGTGATTGGTAGCCATACACATTAGTGCAGTGTTTCCCAACTCCAGTCCTCAAGGCACACCAACAGGTCATGTTTTCAGGATTTCCTTATCATTAGACAGATGATGGAATTATCCCCAGTGCAAGTGATTAAACTAACACCTGTGCAATCCTAAGGAAATCCTGAAAACATGACCTGTTGGTGTGCCTTGAGGACTGGAGTTGGGAAACACTGCATTAGTGTATAGAAACCAACCTGCCATCATAGTATGTTAAATAAATAATAAAAAAAAAAAAAAAAAGCGTAGAGCGTATTTTTCAGTCTAACCCATTGAAAGCAGATAGCTGCGAGCTGCCAGCCTCAGCATAATTTTACCTTGGCTGGCAAAAAAAATGTATGGTTCCGCCCTTTTTTTAATTGCTATCAAAGGTAACACTAGGCAGCTGGGGGCTGATATTCTCAGCAGGGTAAGGGCTCATTGTAGCACCATTTCCAGGCACTTTACCAGGCTCTTCCAGGGGCCTTGGTGGCAGTGGCACACTGGGTAATAAGGGGTTATTGTAATAAAGGCTGAGGGCACCACAATATTGGCTTAAGGGGATCTCCAAACACACCTGCAAAGATACATTGTTAGGTAAGAAAATGCAGTGTGTAAAGAAATGGGATCACTCAAACTGAATGAAAAACGGTTCATGCTCCAAAGAACCCAAAAACTGGGCCCAACACTGGTTCAGATATTTGCTGTTTATTTAATTGTCTTATATACCTGTTATTTGATATAGGGCTGTTATTTGATTGTATCTGAGTATTTTTTTCGCTGTAACAGCTATTGTGTTACCTAGTGTCACATGTTTTGGTCTGTTTTTGGGTTCTTTGGAGCATGAAGCTCTGTGGATAGTAAACTAGCCTTCATTTGTTATTTGAACTTGTGTAGATGTTAAACTCATGGTGAATTGTAATAAGAATGGTAATTGGTTGTAAAAAAGTTTTTTCCTTTACCACTGCATACACTTTACTCGGTACTGGAGCCTGTAAATTTGTGGGGCTGTGTCTGCATATTATTGCACTTTATGCATTTTAAATGTTTTTAATTGCTGTTATGCTGTGCTTTTTCCAAATAAAATTTGTTATTAATTTTTTCATTCAGTTTGGGAGATCCCATTTCTTTATACACCACTTTTTCTTCACTAGCAGGGTAATAAGGGGTTAATACCTGCTTTGTATTGCCAGCTGATATTAAGCCTGAGATTTTTAATGTTAGGCCAAGTCAGACCTGGACAGTAAGATTCTCAAATAAATGGTTAAAAAAGAAACAGCACAGAAACAAATAATTTTATTATAAATAAAAACACAAAGACACTTAGTGACTCCATCTTTATTACCCACTCCCCACCCTTGTACCCCTCCGCAATCCTCGTCTTCTCTCTTCATGGACTCATTCAGTTCTGCTACATCAGATACCACAAGGAGGAAGAACATTGTCTCTGATCACTGAATAACAGTGCTGACACCTTCAGTATAGTAAGTGGTGAGGTCACCGTTGCCATTGTGACCACTAATAGCTAGCGTTTGCCATTGACTTAGGCTAGGGTCACACTTGCGTCAGCCATTACAGCTGACGCAAGCGCTAAAAACGTAGAAATTTTCCCTGCAGCGCATAGCGTTAACGTTATGTGCTGCCAGAGAACGCTGCCCCGTAGAAACTCTCTGTTTACCTAAGCAGCAGCCACACAGGGATTGCGCTTTGTCACAGCGCACTGGAAAACATTGCAGACCGCGTTTCCTGTGCGCTGTGATAAAGCGCACGTCCAGTGTGGCTGCTGCTAAGGTAAACAAATGGTTTTTATGGGGCAGCGTTCTCTGGCAGCGCATAGCGTTAACGCTATGCGCTGCAGCTAAAATTTCTAAGTTTTTAGCGCTTGCATCAGCCGTATGGGCTAACGTAAGTGTGACCTTAGCCTTACACTGTACTTACTATTCAGAACAAATATGTATTACAAAGTACTCATTACGAATGTAACGATTGTGAATATTTCACTACTCACTCATCCCTAATAAATATACTAATTTAGAAGGAATAGCAAACCTAGTGCAATCTGTGAACAAATATACTACTTATAAGTTTTCTATTCATTTTTTAAATAAGGCAGCTGTAAGTAAGATACAACTTACAAAATGTACATAACATTTTTTAAAACATGAAACTTTAAAAAATCAAACTTTTAAAAATTATGACATAATATAGTATGCAGTACATTTTAATTTACAATATCGCATGACATAGACATCATTCAGTACTCTGTCCTCAAAAACAAAGGTGACGGTAAAAAATTGTTTTATAGTCATGTGTGCAGTAAGCATCTTACCTCTTTAATCTTTTTATTTTGGCATGTTAACTTGCCAAACTGCCAAATTTAGCATTAAGGTGGAAGACTGTAATGGAAATAAGAAATTTTCCTGGCAAACAAGACTCATACTGACATAAGAGTAAATAGCTTCTAGATCCTTGTGTGAAACTTGTGAATGGAAAAATCATTAACATAACTTGCTCGTCAAGTGCAGCATCCTTCAGAGGGATGCAGACTACATAGATACTAAAATTATCTGAAGTTATATACACTAGTCTTTACACCAAGAGAGAATGACTGAGTGCAGAATTGAGCTTACAGCTGTGATGGGAGTTGTAGCGACTTCCCAATGCCTGTGAATAACTGTACTTTACTGCTATTCACAGCTGCCGGAGCTGAAGTCTTGGATCATGGACTACATCAGAGCTTCTATACCTTACAAAATATCCCTATAACTCCCAGCAGGGAGTCCTATTGATATTTTAGAGTGAATTTGCACACCAAACTTTAAGTTTCTTGGCAAAACTGAAAAATATATTGCAAGCTGAGAGTCCTCAGTGGTTGATACCTTTTAATGGCTAACTGAAAAGATGGTAAACATAGCAAGCTTTCGAGACAACTCAGGTCTCTTCTTCAGGCTAGTAATGACACAAATTCTGAAGACACATACATTTATACATAAGCAATAGAGAGAAAAAAAAAAAAAAAAAAGGGGAAAGAAGAGAACAGAAAAAAAATGGCAAAACAGTGTTATATGCTCTGGTGGATATGACAGGTAACGCAAAGCAGAGTGGGGTTAGGGAGGGGTGGAGGAGCAGGGACAGAGAAAGCAGATTTCTAAGATAAGCGGAACCAATGTATTAGGTAGATGGTTAGCAACCCATGGAGACCTGAAAATACTTAGTTAAGTTGTGGAGAGCAGACTAAGTGACAGAGTTCACAGAAGTGTCAGGAGTTCATTGTCCTATGATTTCAGTGTGTAGCAAGCTGTCTCCAAATGCACTTTCATTTTATATATAAAATGCATGAATCTGCGATCCCCAAATGTCCGTTTATTTTACATAAAATCCCATAAATCCATGTGAAATATTTAATCCGGTTTCGAGTGTGTTGAAGGTTGCTATCAATTTGTATTCCCAAATTCTTCTCTCTCTCTGAGATTTGAAGTCACTCTTTAAGATGAGCAGCCTCATATCGGATTCAGTGTTGTGCTCAGAGCTGCAAAAATGCTTTGCTACAGGTAGATCCATACGCTTTTCTTTTATTGAGTGGCAATGAGAATTCATTCTTGTTCTGAATTGTAATCCGGTCTCACCTACGTACATGCCACCTGTTGGGCATTTGGTACATATGATTAAATACACCACATTGCTTGTAGTGCAGCTGAAGTTACCTGGGATCTTGTAGTCCTGATCTCTCCCAGGAATCCTTATCTTGTCGGTTGTCATTATAGATGAACAAGTTTTGCACTTTCTCTGGTTGCAGGGAAAGGTTCCTGTTGCTGCTGGAGAGGACAGGGCGCTTCTCACAATGATGTTTTTTAGATTCGGAGGTTGTCTAAACACAAGAGTGGGGGATCCGGAAATATTGATTTTAGTCGGGCATCTTTTTGTAGGAGTGGTTGCAGTTTCCGTGCAGGTCCTCTTAGCACCTCCAGACTTGGATTGTAGGATGACTACAAGAGGAACTCTGTTGTTCTCTTCTCTAGTTTTGTAATGTAGGAGATGGTTTCTTGATATTCTGGTGGCTCTTGTAATCTGGTTCTCGATTGTTCTTGGATGGTAGCCCTGGTTCAAAAGGTCTTTCTGAGGTCCTCAAGGTGATTGTCTCTATCTGTAGGGTTGGAACATATCCGATTGTATCTGATGGCCTGGCTGTACACAATAGAGTTTTTTATGTGCTTTGGATGAAAGCTGTCCCATCGGAGATATGTTGGACGGTCAATTGGTTTCCGGTACAAGGATGTCTCTATTTCATTGTTCTGTAGCTTAATGATGGTGTCCAGAAAGCTGACTTCAGTGCAGGAGTAGTTGAGTGTTAAGTTAATGGTGGGGTGAAATTGATTAAAGTGTTCGTGGAATGTCTTCAGCTGTTGCTCAGACTCCGTCCAGATGATCAAGATGTCATCAATATAATGGTAGTAAGCCAGAGGCCTGATAGGGCAAGAGGATAAAAAGTCACTTTCAAGCTTGGCAATGAAAAGGTTTGCATATTGTGGTGCCATTTTGCTCCCCATTGCTGTGCCAGTCTCCTGTAAATATATGTTGTCGTCAAATCTAAAGTAATTATATATTATACAATTATATATATTTTTCTATCTACTGGCTAACACGGTATAAATATTCTTTACCTTGGCAAAACTGATTACTTTATTAATTAAAAAAATAATTTATAAAAAACTATTTACAGTACAATTACATGACACATTAGAGGGCCCATAGTCCCTTTATGCACTTATACAGGGTTGGCAATTAAATACATAGGGGATAATTCTATTTATATGTGAATACTCATCATACAAAGCACCATCACTTTTATATTTAACAGAGAACCTTACTTAAACTTCCCATACTATAAAATTATCCTCAGTGCCTTAAGCAGACCAACTGCTATCCACATAAAGATTAGGTTCCAGGTATATATTTTAAACGTACCTGGTGCAAAAGTGCTTCTGTAGTGGATCACACTATAACCCCTGCTGCCTCTGTATCCCCTATCAGATTGCCACCGCCAACGCACGTTTCAAAGTTAGTAAACTTCTTCCTCAGGGCATGCCTTATCCCCTATGTATTTAATTGCCAACCCTGTATAAGTGCATAAAGTGACTGTGGGTCCTCTAATGTGTCATGTAATTGTACTGCAAAGATTTTTTTATGAATTACTTTTTTAATTAATAAAGTAATCAGTTTTGCCAAGAAACGTAAAGTTTGGTGTGCAAATTCACTCTAAAATATCAATAGGACTCCCTGCTGGGAGTTATAAGGATATTTTGTAAGGTATAGTGTTTAAAGGTGAAGCATGTTAATAAAGGGGACCCTTTATGTGTACGTCAGAGGTTCGTAGGAATATTTTTTAAAATAAATTGGTGAACAAAGAAAATTGTTGGGACTCTTTATTCAAATAAACTATGTTTTTCCTGTGTACGTTTTAAAAATTTACACTTAACGGGTTAGTAATGGGGGTGTCTGATAGACACCTTTCAATTACTAACCTCTGTGTTTGGTGCCAGCTTACATTACACAGCTGATATTAATCCCCCAAAATATTACCCTGATTGCCATTGCACCAGGGCATTTGGAAAGAACCAGGGCGAAGCGCCAGAGTTTATGTATCTAATGTGATGCACCAATTCTGGGGCAGCTGTGGGCTGATATATTTAGGCTGGGAAAAACCATGGGCCTTCCCAGCCAAGTTATATCAGCACACAAATGTCTGCTTTACCTGGGTTGGTTATCAAAAATAGGGAGAACCCCACATCATTTTTTAAAATTATTTATTTTATCAATGATTAAAAAAAAGACAGGTCTGCTTTACATTGGCTGGTTATCGAAAATGGTGAAGCCCACCTTTTTTTAAAAAAAAATATTTAATTTTTTACTTCCCAGCAGTGACCTGGGAGTCAGAGATGTATCCAGGCATCTTCTCCATGCTGGTCCCATTCAATTACAATGCTTTTTCCATCAATTGCAGTGATTCTCCTCCCCCTCCGGGAGTTCCCTTCCTTTCACAAAAAAGTTTGCCTCATCACTGAACATAATATTTTGTGTAAACTGAGGGTCCTTTTCCAATTTTTGTTTTTTCCATTCTGCAAATTCAGCGCGCCAATCTAGGTCATCATGGTTGAGATGCTGCAGCAGCTGGATTTTGTAAAGGTGCCATTTGTGAGTAGCTAATATCCGCCGGAGGGATGTTCGAATGATGCCACTCGCCAGTGACTTGCGGCGAGTGCTACGCTGTGGACTCTTGCTGAATGAAGCTAGGACAGACACTGATGTTTCTTCATTAGTGACAGTTTTCTTTCTGCAATGACCCGGGTACTGCGTTCACTAGACATCAACACAATTTCTATCTGCTCCTCACGGGTTAACCTCTGCGACATGTCTCACCTGGCTTCTTTAGGCAAATGTATAATAGACTTGTATATCCAGGAGGACAGACGTCAATGGGTGGATGTGGAGATGGAGCTTAGCGACACTTGTCCTCTGTCAGTGGTGTGGCTTTTTGGAGCGGGTGGTCCCCGACCCCTCTCATTTCTTACAAATCACCTACAACAATTTCTTAAGAAACACAATCCGACCCTACACATAACCACAAATACAGGTCCTCTAACCCCAATATTTAATAACCCATCCCTAGGATTAGAGACTGATAGGAAAGCCTTTCTAGGCAGACACAAAAGAACACATCCCACGATCCAGACTTACACTAATCCGAATAGTATAAAAAGCCTCGCAGAATTGTACCGAAATTCATCGATTCCTACGGGTGCATGGCTTCTCCACGCCAGACTTTGTACTTACATTAAAGCCATAAGCTGGACGGTGACCACTAGACAGCCAACAGCCTTTGAGAGACTTTGCTTGGAAGGAGGCCCTATCCCACATACAACCTCGATACTATATAACATGTTTTGAAGATCATTTGAGATCACTGACAAATATGTAATGACCGGAGGTCCTATTAAGATCCAGTGAGTCACAGACTGAGACAGAGGCAGAAATAAACAACAGTATTTTTACTGATATGGGGATCAAGGTATGGTTCAGTAAGGAATGTAAAAGTCTCAAAATCCCCTTAAGATATTACCAATAACAGTTTAACACCCTCAGCGTTAGCCAACATCAATGCACCGATCTCAGAGTTCCCAGGGTATGTAAATCACACTCAGAACCAGGAGCAAATTTACTTATCAAGGATTTAACTTAACTAAAGGCTATGTACATCAACTGTGGGCGGTCTGATGGGACCTCTGAGATGGCACACTGAGTATAACTTATCACAACTAATAACAATACATTACACTATATCAATGCTGGCTATACACTTAGCACAGGGATACCCGGGTATCTCAAAACTATGGTACCATCAACCTCAGTAGCTTTACACCGGTGTATATTCCACGTGGGCTGCAGCAAGTCCAGAAAAAGAAAAAGAAGAGAAAAACCTTTGGCGCCAAAAAAAAACGTATTGTAAAAAAACAGCAAAATTTGGCAGCTTACCAGCCAATGCCAGATTCACATGTCCAGTACTTTAGTTCTGTTAGCTTGGGGTGCAATCTGTGGAGCACTCTTTTCCAGGGCTTGTCAGGACCTTGTCAGGATCCTCCCAATGTGGATGGCCCCAGACGCCGGCTCTCTTTTCGCAGTCACTCACGGCCTTCCTGGACGCCAATCACTCGCTCCATCAGGGGGAACATCTCCTCAGCCTCTCCTCGGATGCTGGACACTTTCTCAGTTCAAGATAAAGTCTTTAGTCCACACAACAGGGCTTGCAAACAACTTTAAAGGCCCATATAGCTTGCACTGGCTCTGCTGTAATCCTTACACTAGTAATGGCCACCGCAGTGAGCGATCAACAACAACAGGAGCAACTGACAGAGCCGTCACCAAGGCAACCAGAGATTGTGCTTTCACTTTCCTAGACACAGAGCAGTCACCATGGCAACCAGAAACTTTTTCACTTTCCTGGGATACTACAAAATGGCAGTCTGCTTGGTTTTAGCAGCTTATTAGTTTACTCTCTTACAAATACTCACTTAAGGAGGCGTGGCTTAGGAGCTCATGCAGTGCAGTCGCACTTAACAGAGGCTCCTGCTCACCAGCCAAAACCGACTGGATTCCAGCCTGTTTGGGCTTGGATTTCCTGCCAAATCCACTGGATCTAACTGGAACACCTCTTGGAACCCCTTGAACCCTGTGGACTGCTTCTTTCCCTGGAATATCGGCTTTGGGATCCTTAATTGGACCCCTTCATCGGATTCGACTTTATTGACACTGGTGGATTGGACTTTGGTGTCCTGGGACCCTTTCTACCTAATTCCATCCTTCCCCCCTGTTTGTGAACCTCTCCGGGGTCTGGGGGACCCGAAATTCACCCTCCAGGTTTTTTCCCGCCACTGCCGCTGCTCCGCAGAGTTCAGAGAGCGGGAGTTGCTATAGCAACCATCGCCGGCTTCTCTGCTCCGCTGTGAGTTGTGCCCGCCTGGAGGATCCATCACAATACTTACTGCTGTTCCTGCTCTCTACTCCTGGAAGTGGACCGTCCGGATCTGCCTTCTTTCCCTCTCTCCATCGCTTCTGGGGGCTTCTGGACTTGTGTGCGCTCCCTTCTTCTACCCGACGGCTGTCTCAGGCCCTTCTTGCGGTGACCGGATCAGCTGATCTTCCCTGGATAGGGCCGGATGGCTCCCAGCATCAGAGGCTTCCTTCTCTAGCCTTGTGAAGACCGTTGCACTTCGCCTGGGGGATCGGAGGTCTCCAGGCTTGCTGCGAGGATCTCCTCTTCCCTCTGGAACTCTTCTGCCCTGTGGAGATCTGCTTCTGTGACTGGAGGCTCGGAGAAGACCGGCTTCTGCACCGGCAGCTTCATCAAACACTTTCCCCAAGCTCTGGTCCTGCCACTGCTGTGCCTGTTGGGCCCCTAGGCGTCGGAGGGTTGCCTTGGCAACCTTCCCCGGCCTCACCGCTGCATTGCTGAAGTTCTGACATCTTAACTAACCCGGCATCAGCGCTGGTAAGTGCACAGAGAACTTTATGTGGCACTGATTGATGAGGATCCTCTAAGCCCTGGCAACGGCCGTTACTAAAGAAACAAGTAACCTTGATTAGTTACACCGGCCCTTCAGCAAGTAACAGCGACACACCAGCAGATGTGACAGCAGCTGCTGGCTCTGACTTCCCGACTCCTTAGGGATATCACCAGTGGTGACCCCCCCCCCTTGCACAACTAGGAACACCAGCTGGAACTGTTTACAGGTCGTCTGACCCCTATGAACTTCTGATGTAAACCATGGACCCTGCAGATTTAACCCAGCTGTATCAGTCTATCATCAACCCGGCTCCAGTGGTATAAACCTTCGTTTATCTGTTTGTTCTTTCTCTATTTTCCTACCAATCCTCTTTATCTCCTTGTTGTTTACTCTGTCGGTCTACCTCCCCCCCCCCCTTTCCTTTCTTCTTGATTATTGACTGCTGATATAGAGGTTTGGATGCTATGAGCACGTAGGTTTGTTTTTTTGTCACCTTATACTACTATACTTTCACTTCTACTAGTGGTAGCCACAGTAAATACCCCCTGTTGCTGTCACCTAGTCTATCTTATATCCTCCCTCCTTTCTAACTATAACGTTTATTGTGCCACCTAAATCCTGACCCTTCTCTTTGGCTACCTTTGCTGAGATTGTGGCTGCTGATAAAAGTGTTAGTGTTAGTGTAGCTGCATGCTGGCAGTCTATACAGTATGTATTGTTGACACTGCTGACACTCATAATTTCTTATCCCTACAATACTGCTTAATGGTTCACAATAGTTATTGTTACTTTATTCTTTGTATTAACCCAATACAGCGTCTCCGCATTAGCTTTAATAAACCAGCACTTCTTCTACTGCGTCGCTCTCCCTAATGAGGGATAGAGCATTCAATTCCCTAAGATAGACATAAACATAGCTGCAATTTAACACTTTGATCCCTTTACTTAAGATTACTTCTGCTTTATATTCTTAATCTGTTCGGCTGATTGGGACGCTGTATTGATTGCCGTGACAAGTTGCAGGAAAGACTTAGCCTTTTGATTCTTTTAGAACCACATTTGCTCAATATTAAGCATATTACTGCTTTGATATTTAATTGTATATGGTAAGGCATTCTGCCCATCCCGTGAACAGTAGGGGAATAACTTATTTACTTTGTTACACTAACATTTGAATCATAATTCGTTAGCAACTGGTTTAGTGCTCTGCCCTGTCGCGTGACCGCATAGAGGGACCTTGCTTATGAGGCACATATATAGTGCCTTCTGATATTGACTCTGGTCTGCTTATCTGTTTCTAATATTCCCGATTAGACAACGTGGTTAGGTGACAGTGCGCGTACTGATCCACAAATATACTCAAATTTTGGTGACCAGGATTACTTATTCTCCCGAGGTCTTAAGATCATCGGATTTATATAATTACGCTTGATTGAGTTTGTTTATACTGTTTAGTCCATTCTTGCACTCTCTAGGAACCCTTAGGTGACCCATTGTTTAAACTCAACTTTGGGACGGCCCTCAGGGCAATAGTTCCACCTGACAGCTGATCCTCACCCCATTGGAAGATCATCCATTGTACGACGGTGCAGATTTTGGTTCTTTTATACTACTACTCATAATTTATATACTATACTGTTCGGAGGCCTAAGCCCCAGAGGGTAATCCAACCACCTCTCTCTATAGTACCCTTTGAGTTCATTTGGTACTAAATGTTTGTGAGTTGACGGCGTTTCCTTGATACGCAAGCGTCAATAATTGGGTTCTCTTGGTTGGATTTTCAGACGGCACCTTGATTTAACTTTCTGTAGTTTATTCAGCTATCCCAATATTGGACTTCCCATAGAACCGCAAGGTTCTACGGACAGATCGGTTGAATTTTCTCTTTCTATCCTACCCTCTGGATATGTCCTCTTCCAGGTCTAAGGCGGACAGGGGGAAGCTCACCCAATTAGATGATAAACCTTTAAAACCTCCAGTTAAACACAGATCCAGATCTCCTAGATCGAATAAAGCCGACCCTTGGCTTTCGGATCAGGAACAGGAGCAAATGGAAGATACAGCCCCCTCTGACTCACAACTCCCCAAACAAAAGCAAAAGAGAAAGGAAATGGCCACCAAGAAAAAGCATCCCACCCAGGGACCACCTGCACTCGAGAGCTCGAACTCAGATGGTGACACTTCCCCTACTGTCAGCCCATTGAAGCAACGGATGAGAAGGGAAGTTCCCTCTCAGCCGGCATCCAACGCGTTAGACAATTTCGATTGGTCGCAGCCGATCGATCAAAACTTTTTCAAGGGCATCTTTACCGCATTGGATTCCAGATTCGATAGCCTTCAAGTTTCCATCGACTCTATCTCACATAGAACTGACCAGAATGAATCAGACCTATCTGAGTTAGCAAAAAAATATGACAAGCTAGCTAAAGATCACCGCCTCCTTAAAGAGGATTTTAAGGCAGTTAGCAACAAGGTCATTGATCAAGAAGATAGAGACCGGAGACAAAACTTAAAATTCAGAGGTATTCCGGAGACCGTCAAAACCGATCAGCTTACTCCCTACATCAAAAGCCTCCTGAAATGTACGCTCCCTTCTTTGACGGATCTAGAAATGACGGCTGTGAGAATACATCGCATCCCCAAACCCAGATCTCTCAAGCCGGAAATCCCGAGGGATGTGATTATGAAATTTCAATTCGGTCATGTCAAAGAACAACTCTTGGACTACTTGCGTACAACTAGATTCCTCCCCAAGCCATATGAGGATATAAGAGTCTTTGCAGACATCTCAAAGGAGACCATGCTCCGAAGACGGCAACTTGCCCCTTTATCTAACGTGTTGCAACAAAACCGGATTCCATACAGATGGGGGTTTAACCCTACTAAGCTTCTCTTTCAGCATCAGAGAAAACTCTTGGCTTTATCAGACGTAGAAGATGGCATGAGGGTCCTTAAGGATTTAGGACTTAAAATCTCATAGTTAGATCCTTTCATCCAAATGGCTGGTCAGCTTAGCCATAACATTAGCCACCCAAGGAGGTATTTCATCGAGATCACTCGATCCCCTCCGTACTAGGACAAGTTGTACATTTGTCTTGCTTAATATTTATCACTTACGTTACTTGATTTGATCCTCACTTATAAATTTAGATATAGCTATAGATAGTTCTATAAGTAGAGTTTAGACTTAGCTTGTTTAAGTTAAATTACGCATATCCCGACTTATCTTGACGGGAAGAATTTCCCCTACTAGTTACCCAACAAATTTCTGAGCTCTTCCGTGGTATAATTCACTTGACTATGTCACTTAAATTCTTATCTCAAAACGCGAATGGCCTCAACTCTCCACAGCGCCGTTTTCATCTTTGGAGACTGCTTAAGGAGAATAGAGTGGACATAGTAGGCCTGCAGGAAACAAAATTCTCATCATCCAGGCCTCCCAAGTTCAGCGACAAAAACTTTTCTAATATTTTTTGCGCTAATAACTCAAGGAAGAAATGGGGTGTTGCTCTGTTGTTTAAAAATACAGTCACATTCGAACTGATCTCAAAAGTGGAAGACCCGAATGGCAGATACCTAATAATTGTGTGCAAACTGAACAACCAACTCTTCACACTGGTCAACATTTATGCACCTAACAAGGGACAAATTTCCTTTCTCAATAAGATAATGAGAGCTGTTGAGACCGTTAAAAAAGGGGACTTAGTCGTTTTTGGAGATTTCAATATGGTGCCTAATGGTGCAATGGATTCATCCACTAAGTCAAGGCAGCACCATGAGGCGTTGGACCCTTGGCTGACCAGACTAGACCTATATGACACCTTTAGATGCCTTAACTCGACATCCATTGAATTCTCTCATTTTTCCAAGCGCCACCAATCCTATTCGAGAATAGATCTCGTCCTCACTAACATTTTTACTCTTTCCAAATTTACTAATGTCTCCATTGGCCCAAGGACTTGGTCCGACCACTCCCCAGTTCAATTTGAAATAAAGATGGGCCCCAACACTTTTTCTCAAAAACTGTGGAGGAACAATAGTTACCTCTATAACCATCCTGGTTACAAAAAAGAAATTGAAGACACTATAACAAACTATTTCAAGGAAAACGATAGAGATGGTATTCAATTTTCCTCCCTCTGGTCTGCCTTTAAAGCGGTGCTAAGAGGTAAAATGATTGAACTTAATGCCCGACTGAATAAGAAAAATAAGGAAAAAACTCGAACCTTGGTGAATTCTATACATGTCCTGGAAACCTCTCACGCAGCGAACCCCTGCCTAACCACTGCATCAAAAATCATGGAACTCAGACTGGAACTAAAGGCCCTCCTATCATCAGAATATGATAAGATGACCCAGATAATGAAGGCCAAACATTATTATTCAGATGATAGACCGTCCAGACTCTTGGCAGCCAAAATTAAACATCAACAATTAAAATCAAGAATAAAAGAGATTAAAGACCCGCTTGGACGAAGTTTGAAGCACCCTAAAGACATCTCAGACGTCTTTGCTCAATTTTACACCTCTCTTTATAATCTTAAGGATAGCCCTGTATTCCAGAAATCCTCACGCCAAGACATGGTTGACTATTTACAACGCCTTAATTTGCCATCGCTAAACAATGGTGATCTCCTAGACCTCAATGCGCCTTACTCTGAAGCTGAGATTTCTGAAGTGATACAGCACTCCAAAGACGGGAAATCGCCGGGCCCAGATGGGTTTCAGAACGAGCTCTACAAGATATTTACGGCTCTTCTGTCCCCCTATGTCACCAAATTGGCTAATAACACCGCTTCTCAGGGCCAACTTCCGTCCGACATGTTGGAAGCCATTATAACAGTTCTTCCCAAGGATAAAGGGGAACCATCAAACCCTAAAAACTATCGTCCAATCTCCCTTTTGAATACAGATACAAAGCTTCTTGCGAAACTGGCTGCCAACAGACTCAAAAAACACATAGTTAAGCTGATTCATCCTGACCAGGCAGGATTTATTCCGGGCCGAACTACATCAGATGCTACCAGGAGAGCCTTGGACTTGATAGCCTTTACCGAGAAATCTAAACAACCAGCAGCCTTTTTGGCACTTGATGCCGAAAAGGCTTTTGATAGGGTTCAGTGGGACTTCCTCTTTTGCATTCTTGAGACTTTTGGGCTCCAGGGGAATATACTAAGGCTCATTAAAGCAATGTATACCTGCCCGACAGCCAAAGTTTATTCTAACAATTTCTTGTCCAACAGATTCCCACTTTCTAACGGGACCAGACAGGGATGCCCCCTGTCTCCCATATTATTTGCTATGTTCATTGAGCCCCTGGCAACCAGCATCAGGCAAAATGACAACATCAAGGGTATTCACCTGGGCCATCACCATCACAAGATCTCCTTGTTCGCGGACGATATCTTATTAACTATTACCAATCCCCTCAAGTCCCTCAGACACCTATCAGCGTGTATTCAACAGTACTCCCGCTATTCTCTCTACAAAATTAACGCCTCAAAATCCCAAATACTTGATTTTAATATTGATATCACATTTTTGGAATATTTAAAAGAGGAATTTGAATTCACTTGGGTAGAGAAAGAAATCTCCTACTTAGGCATTATCCTAACTAAACCCTTAACAACAACTGTTCAGACAAATTTAACAGCTTTATTTCAAGCCTTTCACCGGAATTACCTGCGTCTTGCTAAGATTGAACTCTCCTGGCTTAGCAGGATAGAGGCCTTTAAGATGTCTCTACTCCCAAAGTTCCTTTATGTAATTAGATCGCTCCCCTTTTCATACCGAAGAGTTGGTTTAGTAAATTCCAGTCACAACTGCGCTCATTTATATGGAACAACAAAAGGCCGAGGGTTGCCAGAGCATCTTTGGAAAGACACAAGCATGCGGGTGGCCTGGGGGTTCCCAACCTCTACCACTACTATATGGCTTCCATTTCAAAGCTTTCTCAAAAATGGTTCCAAGATTCAAGGGACTCACCATGGCTGGATATGGAAGAATCTCTCGTACACAACAACCTGAAAGCTCTTGTTCTCGCCCATCTACTGTCCCCTTCCAAGCCTCTTCCCAACCACCCCGTTGTCAAAGCTACTATTTTGGCTTGGAGGCACTTAACAAACAGGGCAGCTAAATACTTTCCTCTGTCCAGCCTAAAAAATACTCCTTTGGATACACTGGAAACAATGATTACGAACTTAGATCTTTCTGCTTGGAAGGCAAAGGGGGTTCTCTGTGTAGAGGATCTGCTCCTTGGGGACTCTATCCGGCCCTTCCACTCCCTCCAAAGCCAATTTTCCCTCTCCAGGGACGAGCGCTCCCAATGGAGGATCATTTCTGATTTTTTCACCCGCTCTAATCCAAAATTTGTCCTTCCACAATTAATAGTGGACCTGATAACATCTCCAGGAGTCACGTCTTTATGGAAAACAAATAGGCTTTATCAAGTTTTCAACGAAGAAATTGAGTTGCCCCGTCTCTCCTTCTTTACCGCCTGGGAAGAGGAACTCAACATCCAAATTGACCTGCAGGATATGATGCGAACTATCCGTACCATTTATGCTAACTCCTCTTGTGCAACCCTACATGAATCTTACTTCAAGGTGCTTTCTCGGTGGTACTTCACCCCTGTCAAGCTTCATCGCTTCGATCCTCAAGCCTCGCCCTTGTGTTGGAGGGGCTGTGGTCACCAGGGAACTCTAGCACATATTTTTTATGATTGCCCGTTATTATCCAAATTTTGGGTGGATATTAGAACCTTAATTTCAGATACCACTGGCCTAACGGTCAACTTTACTCCAGAACTAGCCCTACTCTTAATAGGGGTTGAGAACCTTCCACAAGATCTTAAGTTTTTGATCTCACACATCTTGATCACAGCCAAGGTCCTAATTGCTGCCAGGTGGAACAAACCCGAAACCCCCAAGTTACTGCATCTCATTGATAGAGTAACGCAGCATAGTATCTTTGAGTTTAATTCAGCATTGCGCACTAATACTTTTTCAAAAATCAAGCGTAGATGGGAGCCTTGGTGGATAGCTTTTTCGCCCTCCTTTCTCACTCAGGCCTAATGTCGTGACGTAGTGATGAAACTAATAGATTGCTGGTTCTTACTCCGTTTATTTTCTGCCTTTATTACGATTTTGATACAAGCTTAGACTAAGGAAATATTTCCGTCTCACGCATCTTTTTTATGTATTTGTTATGTAATCTTTATATTTATGAATACAACTTGTACCATGTTGTTTGTTTATTTATGTATGTACCCCCTTCCCTTCTTATTTTTGTACCCTTCTCCCTTTCCCCCCCTCCCCTTTAAATTCTAATAAATACATTTGGATGACAAATACTCACTTAAATATAAAATAAAGTGGGAGGGGGATCTCCAAAGGGAATTCTCTCCATTGGACTGGAATAAAATCCTACTGTTCACACACAAATCAGCCAAAGTGGCCACATTCCAGGAAAGGAACTTCAGAGTAATGGCGAGGTGGTACTGAAGCCCGGCAGAACTACATCAAATTTTTCCATCATTATCAGATCGCTGTTGGCGATGTAACATAGCTCGAGGCTCTTATCTGCATATATGGTGGGAATGCCCACAGATTCAACCTTTCTGGAAGGAGGTGTCTGACCTGCTGGAACTTTCCACATCGACGCGCCCAACCTTTTCAGCATCTATGGCCCTACTAAAGCTTATAGACACATCAATCTCGAACTACAAAAATAGTTTAACTAGATACTTTTTATCTGCGGCAAGAACCTTGATTGCCAGAAGGTGGAGAAACCCAGGGAGACCAACCAAAACAGAATTAGTAGCCGAGTTGAATCATGTGTGTAGAATGGAGGATACCATTAGTCAAAGCTCTCCAGACATGAAAAGTGTGGAGAGACATTGTCGCCTTTGGACCCCCTGGATTCTATTCAGAGAGTCTGAGAACTTGAGGAGGTGGCTGTCGTGAGGGGGGAAGGGGGACCGGGTGGGGGCCCGGGTGTCACGGGTGGCACGGATGACAGGGTAGAGGCCACGCGCAGACGGTCCCAGCGTTTGGCCAATCAGCCATAAGGTTTGAGGACGGTCCGTCTTTCAGGGGCATTTACCTTCTGTGTAGATAAAGAGAAGGTATGATAAGATCTCCCTATCATGGGGAGACGGCTGGGAAGGTCTTGTGCTCGGTCTGGTTTCTACACCAGTATTCTGGGTCTCTAGGACCCAGCAGGTTCTTCCCACCTTTATAAGGAGTTTCATTGCCCTCCCTCGGTGCAGGTGATATTTCCTTGTGGACTCATTATCCTTGCTCCAGCAGAAGCTGAGGCTGTGGAGGTTGCTGTGCTCTGCTGCAAGATAAGTGATTTCTTTCCCATTGTCTGGTTTTTCCTTGTGTTTGTCTTTAGTTGTTAGTGGAGGGGTCTAGTGAACCTCTCCATCTGATCCTTAGATAAGGTAGTGCTAGGATCAGAGAGGGACGAGGTTCGTGGTCGGCGACAGTTGAGGAAACTGTATAGGGACGTTAGGGCAGACAGGGTCAGCCCTAGTAAGACTAGGGGTCACCCTCTCCCTCTTGTGCCCATAGCTTTAGGGACTCCTTATTCCCCCCCCCCCGTCGTGGTCCTACGCTGAGTGCCTCTCCCGCTCCCAGCGTGACACCGGGATGCTGCAGACAGGTCTGGTGGAGGACCTCAGCCTCTCCTCGGATGCTGGACACTTTCTCAGTTCAAGATAAAGTCTTTAGTCCACACAACAGGGCTTGCAAACAACTTTAAAGGCCCATATAGCTTGCACTGGCTCTGCTGTAATCCTTACACTAGTAATGGCCACCGCAGTGAGCGATCAACAACAACAGGAGCAACTGACAGAGCCGTCACCAAGGCAACCAGAGATTGTGCTTTCACTTTCCTAGACACAGAGCAGTCACCATGGCAACCAGAAACTTTTTCACTTTCCTGGGATACTACAAAATGGCAGTCTGCTTGGTTTTAGCAGCTTATTAGTTTACTCTCTTACAAATACTCACTTAAGGAGGCGTGGCTTAGGAGCTCATGCAGTGCAGTCGCACTTAACAGAGGCTCCTGCTCACCAGCCAAAACCGACTGGATTCCAGCCTGTTTGGGCTTGGATTTCCTGCCAAATCCACTGGATCTAACTGGAACACCTCTTGGAACCCCTTGAACCCTGTGGACTGCTTCTTTCCCTGGAATATCGGCTTTGGGATCCTTAATTGGACCCCTTCATCGGATTCGACTTTATTGACACTGGTGGATTGGACTTTGGTGTCCTGGGACCCTTTCTACCTAATTCCATCCTTCCCCCCTGTTTGTGAACCTCTCCGGGGTCTGGGGGACCCGAAATTCACCCTCCAGGTTTTTTCCCGCCACTGCCGCTGCTCCGCAGAGTTCAGAGAGCGGGAGTTGCTATAGCAACCATCGCCGGCTTCTCTGCTCCGCTGTGAGTTGTGCCCGCCTGGAGGATCCATCACAATACTTACTGCTGTTCCTGCTCTCTACTCCTGGAAGTGGACCGTCCGGATCTGCCTTCTTTCCCTCTCTCCATCGCTTCTGGGGGCTTCTGGACTTGTGTGCGCTCCCTTCTTCTACCCGACGGCTGTCTCAGGCCCTTCTTGCGGTGACCGGATCAGCTGATCTTCCCTGGATAGGGCCGGATGGCTCCCAGCATCAGAGGCTTCCTTCTCTAGCCTTGTGAAGACCGTTGCACTTCGCCTGGGGGATCGGAGGTCTCCAGGCTTGCTGCGAGGATCTCCTCTTCCCTCTGGAACTCTTCTGCCCTGTGGAGATCTGCTTCTGTGACTGGAGGCTCGGAGAAGACCGGCTTCTGCACCGGCAGCTTCATCAAACACTTTCCCCAAGCTCTGGTCCTGCCACTGCTGTGCCTGTTGGGCCCCTAGGCGTCGGAGGGTTGCCTTGGCAACCTTCCCCGGCCTCACCGCTGCATTGCTGAAGTTCTGACATCTTAACTAACCCGGCATCAGCGCTGGTAAGTGCACAGAGAACTTTATGTGGCACTGATTGATGAGGATCCTCTAAGCCCTGGCAACGGCCGTTACTAAAGAAACAAGTAACCTTGATTAGTTACACCGGCCCTTCAGCAAGTAACAGCGACACACCAGCAGATGTGACAGCAGCTGCTGGCTCTGACTTCCCGACTCCTTAGGGATATCACCAGTGGTGACCCCCCCCCCTTGCACAACTAGGAACACCAGCTGGAACTGTTTACAGGTCGTCTGACCCCTATGAACTTCTGATGTAAACCATGGACCCTGCAGATTTAACCCAGCTGTATCAGTCTATCATCAACCCGGCTCCAGTGGTATAAACCTTCGTTTATCTGTTTGTTCTTTCTCTATTTTCCTACCAATCCTCTTTATCTCCTTGTTGTTTACTCTGTCGGTCTACCCTCCCCCCCCCCCTTTCCTTTCTTCTTGATTATTGACTGCTGATATAGAGGTTTGGATGCTATGAGCACGTAGGTTTGTTTTTTTGTCACCTTATACTACTATACTTTCACTTCTACTAGTGGTAGCCACAGTAAATACCCCCTGTTGCTGTCACCTAGTCTATCTTATATCCTCCCTCCTTTCTAACTATAACGTTTATTGTGCCACCTAAATCCTGACCCTTCTCTTTGGCTACCTTTGCTGAGATTGTGGCTGCTGATAAAAGTGTTAGTGTTAGTGTAGCTGCATGCTGGCAGTCTATACAGTATGTATTGTTGACACTGCTGACACTCATAATTTCTTATCCCTACAATACTGCTTAATGGTTCACAATAGTTATTGTTACTTTATTCTTTGTATTAACCCAATACAGCGTCTCCGCATTAGCTTTAATAAACCAGCACTTCTTCTACTGCGTCGCTCTCCCTAATGAGGGATAGAGCATTCAATTCCCTAAGATAGACATAAACATAGCTGCAATTTAACACTTTGATCCCTTTACTTAAGATTACTTCTGCTTTATATTCTTAATCTGTTCGGCTGATTGGGACGCTGTATTGATTGCCGTGACAAGTTGCAGGAAAGACTTAGCCTTTTGATTCTTTTAGAACCACATTTGCTCAATATTAAGCATATTACTGCTTTGATATTTAATTGTATATGGTAAGGCATTCTGCCCATCCCGTGAACAGTAGGGGAATAACTTATTTACTTTGTTACACTAACATTTGAATCATAATTCGTTAGCAACTGGTTTAGTGCTCTGCCCTGTCGCGTGACCGCATAGAGGGACCTTGCTTATGAGGCACATATATAGTGCCTTCTGATATTGACTCTGGTCTGCTTATCTGTTTCTAATATTCCCGATTAGACAACGTGGTTAGGTGACAGTGCGCGTACTGATCCACAAATATACTCAAATTTTGGTGACCAGGATTACTTATTCTCCCGAGGTCTTAAGATCATCGGATTTATATAATTACGCTTGATTGAGTTTGTTTATACTGTTTAGTCCATTCTTGCACTCTCTAGGAACCCTTAGGTGACCCATTGTTTAAACTCAACTTTGGGACGGCCCTCAGGGCAATAGTTCCACCTGACAGCTGATCCTCACCCCATTGGAAGATCATCCATTGTACGACGGTGCAGATTTTGGTTCTTTTATACTACTACTCATAATTTATATACTATACTGTTCGGAGGCCTAAGCCCCAGAGGGTAATCCAACCACCTCTCTCTATAGTCCCCTTTGAGTTCATTTGGTACTAAATGTTTGTGAGTTGACGGCGTTTCCTTGATACGCAAGCGTCAATAATTGGGTTCTCTTGGTTGGATTTTCAGACGGCACCTTGATTTAACTTTCTGTAGTTTATTCAGCTATCCCAATATTGGACTTCCCATAGAACCGCAAGGTTCTACGGACAGATCGGTTGAATTTTCTCTTTCTATCCTACCCTCTGGATATGTCCTCTTCCAGGTCTAAGGCGGACAGGGGGAAGCTCACCCAATTAGATGATAAACCTTTAAAACCTCCAGTTAAACACAGATCCAGATCTCCTAGATCGAATAAAGCCGACCCTTGGCTTTCGGATCAGGAACAGGAGCAAATGGAAGATACAGCCCCCTCTGACTCACAACTCCCCAAACAAAAGCAAAAGAGAAAGGAAATGGCCACCAAGAAAAAGCATCCCACCCAGGGACCACCTGCACTCGAGAGCTCGAACTCAGATGGTGACACTTCCCCTACTGTCAGCCCATTGAAGCAACGGATGAGAAGGGAAGTTCCCTCTCAGCCGGCATCCAACGCGTTAGACAATTTCGATTGGTCGCAGCCGATCGATCAAAACTTTTTCAAGGGCATCTTTACCGCATTGGATTCCAGATTCGATAGCCTTCAAGTTTCCATCGACTCTATCTCACATAGAACTGACCAGAATGAATCAGACCTATCTGAGTTAGCAAAAAAATATGACAAGCTAGCTAAAGATCACCGCCTCCTTAAAGAGGATTTTAAGGCAGTTAGCAACAAGGTCATTGATCAAGAAGATAGAGACCGGAGACAAAACTTAAAATTCAGAGGTATTCCGGAGACCGTCAAAACCGATCAGCTTACTCCCTACATCAAAAGCCTCCTGAAATGTACGCTCCCTTCTTTGACGGATCTAGAAATGACGGCTGTGAGAATACATCGCATCCCCAAACCCAGATCTCTCAAGCCGGAAATCCCGAGGGATGTGATTATGAAATTTCAATTCGGTCATGTCAAAGAACAACTCTTGGACTACTTGCGTACAACTAGATTCCTCCCCAAGCCATATGAGGATATAAGAGTCTTTGCAGACATCTCAAAGGAGACCATGCTCCGAAGACGGCAACTTGCCCCTTTATCTAACGTGTTGCAACAAAACCGGATTCCATACAGATGGGGGTTTAACCCTACTAAGCTTCTCTTTCAGCATCAGAGAAAACTCTTGGCTTTATCAGACGTAGAAGATGGCATGAGGGTCCTTAAGGATTTAGGACTTAAAATCTCATAGTTAGATCCTTTCATCCAAATGGCTGGTCAGCTTAGCCATAACATTAGCCACCCAAGGAGGTATTTCATCGAGATCACTCGATCCCCTCCGTACTAGGACAAGTTGTACATTTGTCTTGCTTAATATTTATCACTTACGTTACTTGATTTGATCCTCACTTATAAATTTAGATATAGCTATAGATAGTTCTATAAGTAGAGTTTAGACTTAGCTTGTTTAAGTTAAATTACGCATATCCCGACTTATCTTGACGGGAAGAATTTCCCCTACTAGTTACCCAACAAATTTCTGAGCTCTTCCGTGGTATAATTCACTTGACTATGTCACTTAAATTCTTATCTCAAAACGCGAATGGCCTCAACTCTCCACAGCGCCGTTTTCATCTTTGGAGACTGCTTAAGGAGAATAGAGTGGACATAGTAGGCCTGCAGGAAACAAAATTCTCATCATCCAGGCCTCCCAAGTTCAGCGACAAAAACTTTTCTAATATTTTTTGCGCTAATAACTCAAGGAAGAAATGGGGTGTTGCTCTGTTGTTTAAAAATACAGTCACATTCGAACTGATCTCAAAAGTGGAAGACCCGAATGGCAGATACCTAATAATTGTGTGCAAACTGAACAACCAACTCTTCACACTGGTCAACATTTATGCACCTAACAAGGGACAAATTTCCTTTCTCAATAAGATAATGAGAGCTGTTGAGACCGTTAAAAAAGGGGACTTAGTCGTTTTTGGAGATTTCAATATGGTGCCTAATGGTGCAATGGATTCATCCACTAAGTCAAGGCAGCACCATGAGGCGTTGGACCCTTGGCTGACCAGACTAGACCTATATGACACCTTTAGATGCCTTAACTCGACATCCATTGAATTCTCTCATTTTTCCAAGCGCCACCAATCCTATTCGAGAATAGATCTCGTCCTCACTAACATTTTTACTCTTTCCAAATTTACTAATGTCTCCATTGGCCCAAGGACTTGGTCCGACCACTCCCCAGTTCAATTTGAAATAAAGATGGGCCCCAACACTTTTTCTCAAAAACTGTGGAGGAACAATAGTTACCTCTATAACCATCCTGGTTACAAAAAAGAAATTGAAGACACTATAACAAACTATTTCAAGGAAAACGATAGAGATGGTATTCAATTTTCCTCCCTCTGGTCTGCCTTTAAAGCGGTGCTAAGAGGTAAAATGATTGAACTTAATGCCCGACTGAATAAGAAAAATAAGGAAAAAACTCGAACCTTGGTGAATTCTATACATGTCCTGGAAACCTCTCACGCAGCGAACCCCTGCCTAACCACTGCATCAAAAATCATGGAACTCAGACTGGAACTAAAGGCCCTCCTATCATCAGAATATGATAAGATGACCCAGATAATGAAGGCCAAACATTATTATTCAGATGATAGACCGTCCAGACTCTTGGCAGCCAAAATTAAACATCAACAATTAAAATCAAGAATAAAAGAGATTAAAGACCCGCTTGGACGAAGTTTGAAGCACCCTAAAGACATCTCAGACGTCTTTGCTCAATTTTACACCTCTCTTTATAATCTTAAGGATAGCCCTGTATTCCAGAAATCCTCACGCCAAGACATGGTTGACTATTTACAACGCCTTAATTTGCCATCGCTAAACAATGGTGATCTCCTAGACCTCAATGCGCCTTACTCTGAAGCTGAGATTTCTGAAGTGATACAGCACTCCAAAGACGGGAAATCGCCGGGCCCAGATGGGTTTCAGAACGAGCTCTACAAGATATTTACGGCTCTTCTGTCCCCCTATGTCACCAAATTGGCTAATAACACCGCTTCTCAGGGCCAACTTCCGTCCGACATGTTGGAAGCCATTATAACAGTTCTTCCCAAGGATAAAGGGGAACCATCAAACCCTAAAAACTATCGTCCAATCTCCCTTTTGAATACAGATACAAAGCTTCTTGCGAAACTGGCTGCCAACAGACTCAAAAAACACATAGTTAAGCTGATTCATCCTGACCAGGCAGGATTTATTCCGGGCCGAACTACATCAGATGCTACCAGGAGAGCCTTGGACTTGATAGCCTTTACCGAGAAATCTAAACAACCAGCAGCCTTTTTGGCACTTGATGCCGAAAAGGCTTTTGATAGGGTTCAGTGGGACTTCCTCTTTTGCATTCTTGAGACTTTTGGGCTCCAGGGGAATATACTAAGGCTCATTAAAGCAATGTATACCTGCCCGACAGCCAAAGTTTATTCTAACAATTTCTTGTCCAACAGATTCCCACTTTCTAACGGGACCAGACAGGGATGCCCCCTGTCTCCCATATTATTTGCTATGTTCATTGAGCCCCTGGCAACCAGCATCAGGCAAAATGACAACATCAAGGGTATTCACCTGGGCCATCACCATCACAAGATCTCCTTGTTCGCGGACGATATCTTATTAACTATTACCAATCCCCTCAAGTCCCTCAGACACCTATCAGCGTGTATTCAACAGTACTCCCGCTATTCTCTCTACAAAATTAACGCCTCAAAATCCCAAATACTTGATTTTAATATTGATATCACATTTTTGGAATATTTAAAAGAGGAATTTGAATTCACTTGGGTAGAGAAAGAAATCTCCTACTTAGGCATTATCCTAACTAAACCCTTAACAACAACTGTTCAGACAAATTTAACAGCTTTATTTCAAGCCTTTCACCGGAATTACCTGCGTCTTGCTAAGATTGAACTCTCCTGGCTTAGCAGGATAGAGGCCTTTAAGATGTCTCTACTCCCAAAGTTCCTTTATGTAATTAGATCGCTCCCCTTTTCATACCGAAGAGTTGGTTTAGTAAATTCCAGTCACAACTGCGCTCATTTATATGGAACAACAAAAGGCCGAGGGTTGCCAGAGCATCTTTGGAAAGACACAAGCATGCGGGTGGCCTGGGGGTTCCCAACCTCTACCACTACTATATGGCTTCCATTTCAAAGCTTTCTCAAAAATGGTTCCAAGATTCAAGGGACTCACCATGGCTGGATATGGAAGAATCTCTCGTACACAACAACCTGAAAGCTCTTGTTCTCGCCCATCTACTGTCCCCTTCCAAGCCTCTTCCCAACCACCCCGTTGTCAAAGCTACTATTTTGGCTTGGAGGCACTTAACAAACAGGGCAGCTAAATACTTTCCTCTGTCCAGCCTAAAAAATACTCCTTTGGATACACTGGAAACAATGATTACGAACTTAGATCTTTCTGCTTGGAAGGCAAAGGGGGTTCTCTGTGTAGAGGATCTGCTCCTTGGGGACTCTATCCGGCCCTTCCACTCCCTCCAAAGCCAATTTTCCCTCTCCAGGGACGAGCGCTCCCAATGGAGGATCATTTCTGATTTTTTCACCCGCTCTAATCCAAAATTTGTCCTTCCACAATTAATAGTGGACCTGATAACATCTCCAGGAGTCACGTCTTTATGGAAAACAAATAGGCTTTATCAAGTTTTCAACGAAGAAATTGAGTTGCCCCGTCTCTCCTTCTTTACCGCCTGGGAAGAGGAACTCAACATCCAAATTGACCTGCAGGATATGATGCGAACTATCCGTACCATTTATGCTAACTCCTCTTGTGCAACCCTACATGAATCTTACTTCAAGGTGCTTTCTCGGTGGTACTTCACCCCTGTCAAGCTTCATCGCTTCGATCCTCAAGCCTCGCCCTTGTGTTGGAGGGGCTGTGGTCACCAGGGAACTCTAGCACATATTTTTTATGATTGCCCGTTATTATCCAAATTTTGGGTGGATATTAGAACCTTAATTTCAGATACCACTGGCCTAACGGTCAACTTTACTCCAGAACTAGCCCTACTCTTAATAGGGGTTGAGAACCTTCCACAAGATCTTAAGTTTTTGATCTCACACATCTTGATCACAGCCAAGGTCCTAATTGCTGCCAGGTGGAACAAACCCGAAACCCCCAAGTTACTGCATCTCATTGATAGAGTAACGCAGCATAGTATCTTTGAGTTTAATTCAGCATTGCGCACTAATACTTTTTCAAAAATCAAGCGTAGATGGGAGCCTTGGTGGGATAGCTTTTTCGCCCTCCTTTCTCACTCAGGCCTAATGTCGTGACGTAGTGATGAAACTAATAGATTGCTGGTTCTTACTCCGTTTATTTTCTGCCTTTATTACGATTTTGATACAAGCTTAGACTAAGGAAATATTTCCGTCTCACGCATCTTTTTTATGTATTTGTTATGTAATCTTTATATTTATGAATACAACTTGTACCATGTTGTTTGTTTATTTATGTATGTACCCCCTTCCCTTCTTATTTTTGTACCCTTCTCCCTTTCCCCCCCTCCCCTTTAAATTCTAATAAATACATTTGGATGACAAATACTCACTTAAATATAAAATAAAGTGGGAGGGGGATCTCCAAAGGGAATTCTCTCCATTGGACTGGAATAAAATCCTACTGTTCACACACAAATCAGCCAAAGTGGCCACATTCCAGGAAAGGAACTTCAGAGTAATGGCGAGGTGGTACTGAAGCCCGGCAGAACTACATCAAATTTTTCCATCATTATCAGATCGCTGTTGGCGATGTAACATAGCTCGAGGCTCTTATCTGCATATATGGTGGGAATGCCCACAGATTCAACCTTTCTGGAAGGAGGTGTCTGACCTGCTGGAACTTTCCACATCGACGCGCCCAACCTTTTCAGCATCTATGGCCCTACTAAAGCTTATAGACACATCAATCTCGAACTACAAAAATAGTTTAACTAGATACTTTTTATCTGCGGCAAGAACCTTGATTGCCAGAAGGTGGAGAAACCCAGGGAGACCAACCAAAACAGAATTAGTAGCCGAGTTGAATCATGTGTGTAGAATGGAGGATACCATTAGTCAAAGCTCTCCAGACATGAAAAGTGTGGAGAGACATTGTCGCCTTTGGACCCCCTGGATTCTATTCAGAGAGTCTGAGAACTTGAGGAGGTGGCTGTCGTGAGGGGGGAAGGGGGACCGGGTGGGGGCCCCGGGTGTCACGGGTGGCACGGATGACAGGGTAGAGGCCACGCGCAGACGGTCCCAGCGTTTGGCCAATCAGCCATAAGGTTTGAGGACGGTCCGTCTTTCAGGGGCATTTACCTTCTGTGTAGATAAAGAGAAGGTATGATAAGATCTCCCTATCATGGGGAGACGGCTGGGAAGGTCTTGTGCTCGGTCTGGTTTCTACACCAGTATTCTGGGTCTCTAGGACCCAGCAGGTTCTTCCCACCTTTATAAGGAGTTTCATTGCCCTCCCTCGGTGCAGGTGATATTTCCTTGTGGACTCATTATCCTTGCTCCAGCAGAAGCTGAGGCTGTGGAGGTTGCTGTGCTCTGCTGCAAGATAAGTGATTTCTTTCCCATTGTCTGGTTTTTCCTTGTGTTTGTCTTTAGTTGTTAGTGGAGGGGTCTAGTGAACCTCTCCATCTGATCCTTAGATAAGGTAGTGCTAGGATCAGAGAGGGACGAGGTTCGTGGTCGGCGACAGTTGAGGAAACTGTATAGGGACGTTAGGGCAGACAGGGTCAGCCCTAGTAAGACTAGGGGTCACCCTCTCCCTCTTGTGCCCATAGCTTTAGGGACTCCTTATTCCCCCCCCCCCGTCGTGGTCCTACGCTGAGTGCCTCTCCCGCTCCCAGCGTGACACCGGGATGCTGCAGACAGGTCTGGTGGAGGACCTCCCTTTTCTCGCTAGTTGAGGGGGGGGGGGTCCGCAGGCACGGGGGGTAGTACTAACAGTATTAAATTAATACTGAATAACCAAAAAGATGCGAAAAAATTATTTGGACCCCTTGGTCTTCCCAGACTCTCAGGAAATCTAAATATATTGGAGTAAGCACTTCGTTGACAGACAAGATAAATGACATACACAAAACTGTTTATCCTAATCCGACTTCCTTCTTTCTCTCTCTCCTTTTTTTTCTTTCCTCTTAGACTCTCCACTTGAGTCTTTCTTAATTTTTTCTATGTTTCTTTATATAACCTAACCTATTTTTCTTGGACCTCTTTGGAACTTGAAAACACTTATGATGAGAGTATTAAGTTGTATTCTGATAATAATCGGAGGAGGCACAGGCCCAATTGTAAGGTTTATGGTCGACTATGTTTCCCAGGCCGATTAACTCCCCCTCCATTAATAATCCGATTACGTAATTTTTTCTTGTTTTTTGTTAATATTACTATCTTCTTTGTTCAGACTTTAACATAAAAAGATACATGTACGACCCTAATGATATAAGTCCTATAGTTATGTGGAGTACAAAACTTTTGATTCCTCTGAGAATGGTACAATTTTTTTGACTTTCGTAAAAATGGATGTTTATAACTGTACTGTAAGAAGATATGTACTCAAGTATATACGTTAATAAAAACTGATTTAACCATAACCTCTGCGACATGTCAATGGCTGTAAAAAAGGAGAGACTTGAAAATAACTAAAAAGAATGAAGTTACATTAAAACCAAGCACACAATTGTTTTTCTTATGAAATTCTCAATAAGTTTGATGTGTCACATAACCCTCTTCCCATTGAAAAAAATAAAGTTGGATCCAAAATGGCTGACTTTAAAATGGCCACCATGGTCACCACCCATCTAGAAAAGTTTTCCCCTTCCCATATACTAATGTGCCACAAACAGGAAGTTGATATCACCAACCATTCCCGTTTTATTTAGGTGTATCCATATAAATGGCCACCCTGTACATTATGATGTCCGAGACACTACATACATGTGCATGTGGCTGTCTTTCAAAACACTTCACACAATAAGTGCTTGCAGATGTGTAGATCAGCAATTTATATTATTTCAGTGGAAAATTCAGAATATACTCTTTCAGTAAAGTTCATAAGTTTTTAGAATGATAACAGAATATTATGTGGCGCCCCTATGGCAAGGCGCCACAGGGAGGTACTGTGCCCCAAACAGAAGGAATAGTACCTCCATAGAAATGGATATCGAGGACCCTACAGAGTCTGTACCCCAACACCCATACAGTAGGCCACCTTAGTACAGGGGACCATATATTCAGTAGGTCCCAGGGGGTGGAGCCAAGATGAGCAGGAGACGAGGAGTAACAGCAAGCAGACGGTGTGAGACAGCAAGGAAGACAGACGCAGGGACCCTGCAACTGTGACAGGAGGGCACCTCTTAGGAGAGAGGTGACCTGGACATAGAAGGGGGCCACTCCCGGACTAGTCGGAGCCAGCTGGAGACCCAGGTCACCACTGGTATGCCGGAACCGAGGCGGCTAGTTACGGTCTATTCCTAACCACAGACTGGCAGGCTGTGGGCCCGAGGGGACCCGGGCCAGACCCAGAACCGGGAGTGTTGGTAGAGACAGAGACCAAGCACCCAGTAACTGGTGAAGGCTACGCCCCCACAGAACCTGATGCGATCAATGCCGAGGACACTGAACCAGCGGTCCCGACCAAAGTGGAGCCCGGAGAAGAAGAGGTCACCAAACAGGAGGATCTCATCCAATTTCCTGAGGAGCCCAACCTGATCGCGGAGGAACATGATGAACGTTCTGTAAGCCAAGTCAGTGCCGGGGAGGAGGAGGAGGAAGGAGGAGGAAGGAGCAGTCGGTGGCACAGAGGAGGCCGGGCCCCACAAGCTATGGAGGGCTAGACAACTAACGGTGTGGATTGGTGAGGGAGCTGTGAAAGCAATCCAACCCTTGACTGACGCCGAGCATTCCTGGCAACCCATGGGAAGGCCCTGGTTTACACAGCCTGCCCAGGACGATGAGGCGGAGCGGCAGAGGCGACGGAAAGCATGGTGGGCCAACAAAATGGAGACCTGCCAAGCCCGTGCTTTTACCCGTACTCAACCGCCACAACCCCTTGAGCAACGTAAAAAGGGGACAATAACAGTTTTTAACTTGGGAACCGGGTACGGCTTTGCCTGGGAGGAAGGCCTCTATTCAGAGGTTTTCGTGGGATGGAGAGATGTGGAGTCCCACCTCCCGCAAGGCCACCTGGACCGGGATTTGTATCGGGGTGAAGTCATCAGTTATGAACACCATGCCGAACCCCGAGGGTAGTATGCGATCCGGGTCAGCAGAAGCGAAGACTGACAAGGCTAACCCGGTATTGTGTGCCACTGAAAACAGTTATATGTTGTGCATTTTCTTGAGCATTTGGACAGAAATCACATGAACGTAAATGTGAACTGTTATTTTAAAAGCCTGATTGAACTTGAAAGTCAGAGACTTAACTGTGAACTAGAGTAAATGTTTTATTTGCAACGTTTGAAGCCCAGCGCCTCCTGCAAGGGGGTGTGTGGCACCCCTATGGCAAGACGCCACAGGGAGGTAGTGCACCCAAAACAAAAGGTGTAGTACCTCCGTAGCCGTGGATATAGAGGACCCTACCGAGTCTGTACCCCAACACCCATACAGTAGGACACCTTAGTACAGGGGACCGTATATTCAGTAGGTCCCAGGGGGTGGAGCCTAGATGAGCAGGAGACAAGGAGTGACAGCAAGCAGACGGTGTGAGACAGCAAGGAAGATGGATGCAGGGGACCCTGCGACCATGACAGGAGGGCACCTCTTAGGAGAGTGGTGACCCGGACGTAGACGGGGGCCACTCTAGGACTGGTCGGAGCCAGCTGGAGACCCAGGTCACCACCGGCATGCCGAACCGAGGCGGCTAGTTACGGTCTATCCCTAACCGCAGACCGGCAGGCTGTGGGCCCAACCTAAGGGAGCCACGGCACCCCTCAAGTGGTCCGACATCAGTCCCTCAGCTGGGTTCACGACACCGAGAAGTAAGGAGACTTTAAGTAACAGACCCCAAGGACTAGAGACTTGACTCACGAGGGGGACCACAGGGAGAGGAACATGACCAGGTGAGCATGTTAAGGTACCATCACACACAGCCAGCCTCGGACTGCTCTGCCGGGTAACCGGGTAAAAGTCATGGGAGGCCCTCAGGTCTAGAGGCCCCGCCCACCTAGCCCCACCTCTCACTACCCCCTGCTCTACATCCCTGACTGTGCTGCTGTGCAGGGATCTCCTCCGGGTAGAGCGAGCATTGTGATCTCCTCCCACCTCCCATGTGACGTATTTTTCCTCCGTTCCTGCTCCTCTTGGAGGGAGCAGAGAGGGAAGCTTTCAGTGACACTGAGAAGCAGAATCACAGCCATGGCCCATGGCTGCACATTGCCAGCCCAGCAAGAGCACAGGCTAAGACACTGCAGCTTGAAAGAGAGGGCAGACAGGTCTTTCTGCAGGGGACACAGACTCCACAGCCCCCACACTCCTGTGAGTAAACTATCATTGTCTCCTGAGTTGATCTGCACCTGTCCTGTTAAACAATAATCTGGGGCCTGAACTGTGATGAGGAGCTGCTCTGACTCCCTCCTTAGCTTTTATTATCACATCATCTGTTAACCCCTTCATTGCCTCCTTAGGCCCTGTGCCCACAAGAGCACATTTTCACAGCAAATTGTAAAAATGCACAGCAAAAGCACATGGTATATAGGCAACCAGCAGAGTCAATGTGACTTTTATTGTGCTGTGCCGATGCCTGCGCTCTTTTGCTGTGGATTTTTATGGATCTTTGATCTGTAAAAATCTGCAGCATGTCAATTAATTTACACATCATACCTCGTGTTCTGGCTGGCACTTCTAATGGCCACTTTACACACACCAACTTATCTGTCCAACTTCTGAACAAATTACTGGTTGCAGTGAAATCATGGACACATTGTTACATTTGTACACAGCCACAAAATGGAGCAATGAGTCCATGATTTCACTGCAACCAGGAAGTTGTTCAGAAGTTGGACACAGAAGTTGGTGTGTGTAAAGTGGCCCTAAGTTTTGGCATATCATATATCATGTGGGTAGGGGGTATGTGAACCACAAGGTGTGTGACTCGACCGAAACCTGGAAGTGCCGGCTAGTCTGCAAGGTAAGCAGCGTGCTACGTACTCAGAGACGGATGCAGAATTTTTTGCATCACAAAAACAGCTACATGTACCAAATGCGCAAAGTTAAGTAATAGCTGCTAAAAGCAGATGCAGAAAATTCTGCATCACTTTTTAGGCTGTCAGCACATAGCCTTACAGCTGAGGCCCCTTTCACATCAGCGTTTTCGATGAATTGCGGCAGATCCAGCAGATTTACCACATCTGCTGCGTAACAGTCACAATAAGGCAAGCCTTATTCATTCTCTATGGGGCTTGTGGTCGGGTGAGGCAAGTGTGTGTTGCCGGATCTGGCACTTGCGACCACTTTATTGCGGTACTGCAAGCGCCGCAAGTGCCGGATTCAGCAATACCGCACTTGCCGCACCCCACCGCAAGCCCCATAGAGAAGAGAGCTTGCTGGATCAGTACCGCAAGTCGGTCGTTACACGTCAGATGCGGCAACATCTGTTGATTCTGTTGCGAATTACACATGAATGCAGATGTGAAAGGGGCTTAAATGAGAAAATGTGTTTAGGTAGGCTATAAAATGTTTCACCTTCTATGGTCAGTATTACAGACATGGCATCGCACAGTAATTGCGCACATCCATGTCTGCTGCACTGTGATGTGACCGGGCTGATACACTGAGGCCCTGTGCCCATGTTCAGTGGTTGCAGCATTTTGGACGAGGCGCGTCTTCACTCTGTCCAAAATGCTGTATTGTACAGTACCAGCACATTGGATGGAGTTATAGAAATCCCATACCCAGTGTGCTTTTTTTCTCCACAGCGCAAGCTGACATGTGGGACAGCTTCTTGAGCTGCAGATGTCAATTTATTCCTGTGGAGATGGCTGTGATCGTGGGCACGGGCAGCTGCATTCACCCGCAGAGATCACCAGCGTCTTCACAGGGTGAAGGACGCTGTATCCAGGATGCAGCGTCTAAGCATCTTGGTCATGTACAAATTTACATGTGTATTGCTGGCCCAGTCACATCACAGTGCAGCAGACACAGCCATGTGCAGTTTGCTGTTGCAGCATTCGCTAGGGCCGGGGTACTCGGTAACTGGGCCGGCAGTATTTTGGGGAGATAACAGTGGTGGTCGCCCAGCTCTGTTGCCCTGACTGAGCAGATTAAGGCGGAGTCGGCCCCTGGGGTTTTGTATAGAGTCCATATGGGGTATGGCGGTGGTAGTTATGGTGCCGTGTGCAGCAAGAAGAGCTCGAAAAAGAAGCAGGAAGACGCAAAGGACGCAGTTCTTTTAACTTAACTGCTGAGAAAGTTTTGACTTTCCAGCTCCAGGAGGGTCCAATCAGCCTGGAAGCAGTCGGAGTCCACGTCACCATGTGGGTTTGGAAGCCTGTCTGCTGCGCTTTTCGGTTTCAGGTCCAGCTGCCTGTGAGCTATGCTAAGGTCCTTCTCCTTCTCCCTTGTACTAAACTCCCGACTAGCAGACAGTGTGAACTTGTAAAGGGTACTGCTGTCTTGCTTGCAGATCCAGGCTCTCAGTGAACTGTTGTGCTGTCAGGCCCCTGCTTGCGGTCAGGAAACTTGCAATCTCCTGTCCTCCAGATTCGGTTTACAGGATGTGCAGTCCCCGTGTAACTCAGGACTCTGGTGTCCTCTATTGTGCTACTCTGTGGTGAGCTCGCCAACTCTCCTCTCCCAGAGCTCTCTCTCAACCTTCTGCTTTCTCTCCCTATCTCACACTCTTTTCACTGCTAACCCCTCCCCATAGCCGAAAGAGGCAGCTCCCCTGAACCAGGGTCATGAGCTCCCCCTTCTGGTCAGGATCAGGTCTTTTGTGTGCATGGAGAGGTTACCTAACGTGGGGAGCTCCTCCAGCTTTCAAACATGATACCACCTTCAGTGATGGAGGCAATACGACTGTGGCAACTGAAGCGTAGGGGCACCCACTGTGTGCTGCCATGTCTATTATACTGATGTCACGCAGCGCACGCCAATGTAAAAAACTCAACTAATACTCAGTGTATGCACATGGTCTAAGCATAAGTTATTAATTGGTGGGGGGCTGACTGCTGAATGTGCAACCTTTATCCCCTTTACGTGTCCAAAAAAATAGAAAAATATCCAGCACCAAGTCCTGAGATATATATATACGGTATATCCTTAAAAAGTCATTTTATTAGAAAAAAAATATTAAAATGCACACATTAAAATCATCCTCCTTAAAGACGGACCTTAGTCATAGGGTTGTTTTCTCCCCATTAGACTGGAGCTGATGTACAGCTCGTCCATTATCCACTCATTCCCTCAGTGGCTGTGAGCGCTGAGTTTGTTTTTCTTCTGTAAGTCCTAATAATGCAGTCACATCATTACTGGCCGCTGCATTTTATAATGGAGGTAAAAGCTCCACATTCTTCTTATGGTCTGGTATTCACTGGTCGGATTCCACCAATCAATAAGTTATCACCTTCTGTACCTGTGGATCAGTGATAACTTTTTTTTAACAAAGAATCCCTTTAATGCAAACTACAGTAATTGTACATCGCCGCTATGGTGAGCGCACAGTGATGTGCAGGAGCTGCCACTATAATGGGTATAACAAATAACCGGTATTTACATATAGCTGAAAGGTGGGTGGGCCCCTGGAGTCAATTTGTCTGGTGGGCCCCAGACACCCCAGTCCGACCCTGCACCCAGTGTTGTATATTACGCCCACTGATATATATGACCCCCAATGCTATATGTGCCCCACAGTGATGTATATTCTTCTAAGCGATGTATTTACCCCCAAAGTGATGTATGTGCCCCCTAGTCATGTCTTTGCACCTCAGTTATGTCTTTGCCCTCTAGTCGTGTTTGTGTCCCAGTTATGTTTATACCCCTTATGGTACCTTTACACGCCGCTACCAAAGGTAGCAACAGGTAGGCACCGCACGTGCACGTGCGCGTTTTCAACGGTTGCTAACGGTACCTGATACCGCAAATACACGCCGCCACAAGGTGCTCCACAGAAGGTATTTTCATCCCCTGGAAGTGCCGACGGGTGCAGCAGGTTACCTTCTGTGGAGCACCTTCCCTGATTTACATGCCGCCACCACAAGGGAATCTGGGCGTACATATTGTGCACCGTAACTACATAGGCGTGACAGAGTTGTGTATTACGCGGCGCTCGTGATTGGACAATGTAATAACATCATGATTGGCCAGCCAGCGCAGGGAGGCTGGCTAATACATGACGCTATAGCAAATGTGTAGTGACTGGTCATCTCGTTAAATTTGCCGCCCTGTACAGGGACAGCCAATGGGTACACAGTAGTCCCCACCAATGATAGCTGATGGGGCATGGTATACATGACGCTGTAGCATGCTCCAGGTAACTCAAATACCGTACCTGTGCCCCGATTACATGGCGCTACCATAGGGATTATACCTGCTTGTTTTTCAGCACGGCTGAAAGACAGGTATCCAAAGAGACAGGAAGGTGCTACCTCGCGGTGTTTTAAAGGTAAAAGGTACAATTGTCTCCGACACCAGCCGGTTTCTACCTTTCGGTAGCGGCGTGTAAAGGTACCATTATGATGTCTATGACACCAGCTTCCACAGTGATGTATATGCCTCAGTACCTCCTGTGATGTATTTCCCCATGTTGCCAGTGATGTATACCGAGCAGTTCCAGCATCTCCTGAGTGATGTATATTCAGCAATCCCTGTGTATTTTATGTGATAAAAATAGAGCAGTCTCTATGTCTCCTGTGTGATGTATGTACAGCAATACCAGCGTCATCTGTATGTTGTATATACAGCAGTCTCAGCATGTCCAGTGATGTGTATACAGCAGTTTGTGTCTCTTATGTGATGTATCCAGCAGTCCCTGCATTTTCTATGGGATATATACAGTACCAGCATCTCTTATGTGATGTATATACACCAGTCTCAGCGGCTCCTATGTGATGTACAGTTAGGGCCAGAAATATTTGGACAGTGACACAAGTTTTGTTATTTGAGCTGTTTACAAAAACATGTTCAGAAATACAATTATATATATAATATGGGCTGAAAGTGCACACTCCCAGCTGCAATATGAGAGTTTCCACATCCAAATCGGAGAAAGGGTTTAGGAATCATAGCTCTGTAATGCATAGCCTCCTCTTTTTCAAGGGACCAAAAGTAATTGGACAATGGACTCTAAGGCTGCAATTAACTCTGAAGGCGTCTCCCTCGTTAACCTGTAATCAATGAAGTAGTTAAAAGGTCAGGGGTGGATTCCAGGTGTGTGGTTTTGCATTTGGAAGCTGTTGCTGTGACCAGACAACATGCGGTCAAAGGAACTCTCAATTGAGGTGAAGCAGAACATCCTGAGGCTGAAAAAAAAGAAAAAATCCATCAGAGAGATAGCAGACATGCTTGGAGTAGCAAAATCAACAGTTGGGTACATTCTGAGAAAAAAGGAATTGACTGGTGAGCTTGGGAACTCTAAAAGGCCTGGGCATCCAAGGATGACAACAGTGGTGGATGATCGCCGCATACTTTATTTGGTGAAGAAGAACCCGTTCACAACATCAACTGAAGTCCAGAACACTCTCAGTGAAGTAGGTGTATCTGTCTCTAAGTCAACAGTAAAGAGAAGACTCCATGACAGTAAATACAAAGGGTTCACATCTAGATGCAAACCATTCATCAATTCCAAAAATAGACAGACCAGAGTTAAATTTGCTGAAAAACCCCTCAAGAAGCCAGCTCAGTTCTGGAAAAGTATTCTATGGACGGATGAGACAAAGATCAACCTGTACCAGAATGATGGGAAGAAAAACGTTTGGAGAAGAAAGGGAACGGCACATGATCCAAGGCACACCACATCCTCTGTAAAACATGGTGGAGGCAACGTGATGGCATGGCCATGCATGGCTTTCAATGGCACTGGGTCACTTGTGTTTATTGATGACAATAACAGCAGACAAGAGTAGCCGGATGAATTCTGAAGTGTACCGGGATATACTTTCAGCCCAGATTCAGCCAAATGCTGCAAAGTTGATTGGACGGCGCTTCATAGTACAGATGGACAATGACCCCAAGCATACAGCCAAAGCTACCCAGGAGTTCATGAGTGCAAAAAAGTGGAACATTCTGCAATGGCCAAGTCAATCACCAGATCTTAACCCAATTGAGCATGCATTTCACTTGCTGAAATCCAGACTTAAGACGGAAAGACCCACAAACAAGCAAGACCTGAAGGCTGCGGCTGTAAAGGCCTGGCAAAGCATTAAGAAGGAGGAAACCCAGCGTTTGGTGATGTCCATGGGCTCCAGACTTAAGGCAGTGATTGCCTCCAAAGGATTCGCAACAAAATATTGAAAATAAAAATATTTTGTTTGGGTTATGTTTATTTGTCCAATTACTTTTGACCTCCTAAAATGTGGAGTGTTTGTAAAGAAATGTGTACAATTCCTACATTTTCTATCAGATATTTTTGTTCAACCCTTCAAATTAAACGTTACAATCTGCACTTGAATTCTGTTGTAGAGGTTTCATTTCAAATCCAATGTGGTGGCATGCAGAGCCCAACTCGCGAAAATTGTGTCACTGTCCAAATATTTCTGGCCCTAACTGTATATAACAGAAGTCCAAGTGTCTCCTATGTGTTGTATATGATTTAGAAAAATTGTTACACAGAGTTGACTGCTCTCCAGGCCAACACAAACCTGGAAAAACTATTGTAAGAAACAACAAGATCAATATCACCTAACATCACAGCCGCACTAAAGAGAAGCAGCTCCAGCTCTCACATTAGGGGTGAATTAATTAATTGTTTGACCAAATATAGCAGGGGAATTTTCAAGGTGATAATTCTTTGTGGTCCCTGAAGGTTGGTAGAAATTTACAAATAGCCCCCGGCTGGAAAAACGTTTCCTACACCTGCCTTGCATTGACGAGCAATAATTATTTTGAAATCCTAAATACTATGTAACTGATTGACTGAACACAATTTAATTCCCCTAATGAATAAAAAAGGTAAATTTCAGTTTAGAAGTGAGGCAACATATATGGATGGGTCTTTCAAAAGAGCAGCAGTAGTACAACCAAATTTGGAACAACAAGCACAACTGCAGAAGGCAATGGGGGTGGTCTTTCATCACCATATTTTTCCACCCTCAAAACTTTTTAAGATATGGCTCTTGAAATGCAGCAACACAAAAATATCTTTATGAATCATTATTTTATTGCGAATATTTGATATAGCTTTATTTGTATTGGCAGAAAAAATGTCGTAGCTTTGAAATTATGTCACATGGCTCAATTCTATATTCTTCTGTACTTTATTTCAGCATATTGAATCATTAGGGTTCATGGTTTGCTCTTTTATGTTTTGGTGATATTAAATACATGACACAAGGATGCCATCCTGATAACGTTGTGCTGTTAATTCATAACCCATTGAATTTCCTTTTTTGCCCTTCATCCAAGAGCCATAACTTTTTTATTTTTATGTCAATATAGACATATGAGGGCTTGTTTTTTGCTGGACAAGTTGTACTTTTGATTTTTTTTTTTATTCACCATGTTTACTATAGTAAAAGCCAGATGTCAGTATGATTCCTCAGGTTGGTACGAGTTTGTAGATACCAAACATGTATATTTTTACTATTATCTAAATCAGGGGTGGGGAACTCCAGTCCTCGAGGGCCGCAATCAGTGCAGGTTTTCAGGATTTCCTTAGTATTGCACAGGTGATAACATAATCACTTGCACTGGTGATGATTCCAATCCCTTTACAATACTAAGGAAATCGTGAAAACCTGCACTGATTGCGGCCCTCGAGGACTGGAGTTCCCCACCCCTGATCTAAATGGTGAAAAAAATTCAGAGGTTTGTAAAAAAATAGAATTGCGCTTTTGTTACCATTTTCTGAAACCAATACTGGATGAGACCATGTGTGATGGCTTAGTTTTCTCCTTCGCCTCATTGGGGGACACAGGACCGTGGGTGTTATGCTGCTGTCCACTAGGAGGCGACACTAAGCAGAATCTGCAAAAGAGTTAAGTGGCTCCTCCTCTACAGCATATACAGCCTAGAGCAGGAAGTGCTTCTCCAGTTTTTTGCTTAGTGTCGAAGGAGGCACACGTCTATTTTTACTCTCTATTTTTTTCTCATCTTTTTTCTTCCAATGAAGAAAAGTGGGTCCGGTGTGACCCCCGGCATGCTCCTTCCTCGGCCACCCACTGTTGGGGCGCTGGGTTGAAGTTGAGAATCGTTACATATGCCGTACTCCTTTCTCGGCCTCCCACTGTTGGGTTGCTGGGTTAAAGTTGAGACAGCCCAGCATAACATCCACCTTCCTCACTCCCTCGGGGTCCTGAGTTGAAGCCAGAGCTGGACTACCTGCCAGATGACGTCCCCCTAATCACCCTCTGGGTGCTTAGGCTGAGGCACCACAGGTATCAGCAGCACATGCTGCATTCTGGGCTGGGACTCTGGATGGATGCCTGCAGGAGCGCAGGCTCAGAGATGACCCCCTAATCATCCTATGGGTCATTAGGCTGTGGCACCACATGTACCAGCAGCACATGCTGCATTCTGGGCTGGGATTCTGGATGGATGCCTGCAGAAGCACAGGCTCAGAGACGACCCCCTAATCACCCTATGGGTCATTAGGCTGTGGCACCACAGGTCCCAGCAGCACACGCTGCACTCTGGGCTGAGATTCTGGAGCAGTCCTCCTAATCACCTTGTGGGCTATTACACTGAGGCACATGGCTGCTTGCACAGCTCAGCCCCACTCAGCCCTGCACTCCTTCCAAGGACTGGGAGTCTGTTTCCCTTCTCCCTGCACAGCTCCCTCAGCCCAGGCAGGGGAAAGAGGTACCCTGCCCCCCCCTATGCTGCCCCTTCAAAAGCAGGCAGCACTGTACCTGGGGTGGTAGGGATCCATGGCCCCCCTCGCTGCCACACACCGGAGGTTCCGGATGGTTTCCGGACCTCCGCGCCGACCCCCCCGCCATCGGCGGGTCCGCAATTCACGCTAGGCCCCGGCTTCAGGCCTAGCGTCGAAGGCACCGCCTATCCCCGCCCACCGCCCGCCCTCCGGATCGCGTCATATGACGCGGCGCCGCATCACTGAGAGGGGCGGGAGGTTCCCTGGACGCTTGTATTGCGCGCCCATTCAGGCTCCCGCCCCCTCCTTGTTCCTCCTGACGGCGCCAAAAATGCACTGGGCGCCATTATGAATGTGGGCACAGCACACTGTAGGCAAGGTAGCCATATACAGTGTAGCTGCTATGGGGGCTTACAGGCTATAGGGGCATATATTATGGCCAGCAGGGATGGCTTCCTTGCTGCAGCTCTCCTCCCCCTCCCTGTTCTCCAGGGTGACAGGCTGTGGGCCAGATACAGGACTGCCTGCAGGGATATAGTTCCCTGCTGCAGCTTCCTCTCCCCCCTGTGCACCATGTGTTGCAGACTATGACACGTGTGACAGGCTATGCCACGGGTCACAGGCTATGCCATGTGTGACAGGCTACATAGGCATTTACGAGGGCCAGTGCAGCAAGGAGCTGGCAGACATATTCTGCCCTGAAACTCTCTGTGCTGCTGTGAATACAACTTCATTATCTGCTGCAGCACAGTGCTGTCCTGACTGAAATCACAATGAGTGTACCGTGCCCTACATGATCTCTCCTGACATACTCTGTGCTGCTGTAAACCTTTTTTTTCTTTTCAGCAGCTATACATAATGCCAGTGAAGAAATTAGGCGTCAGACTATTCTCAGTACGCTTTATACTGTGTCGTTACAGTAACACGGCTTCTTCTATGTTCACATCCGGCGAGCAGAGTTCCTCTGCCTAGTGCGGGTGACACACTAATAGGCACAGCCTAGTTTTCCTTGCATCGTGTCAGCCAATGATGCCAGTACCTATCAGAGCACATAACGCTACATTTAGATAGACTGTTAGTGCGTTTGCGACTATGTCACAGTTTATGGGAAACTAGTATGCAGCAGGAGGAGGACTCCGACATCTGATGGTTTTTTCGCCCTTTATGCATCTCTAAATCAACGTTCCATCTCAAAGGAAGCTAAATGTCACTACTTCGACCATTCAACTGTGTCACAGGACACAACATCGTACCCATGGGACCCTCGGCGTCCCACTTACCATAAGGGAGTTTTTTGTTGGGTTTGGCCTCCATGGCAGGGTTCGTGCGGTACCCTATCTGACAACAAGTTTTCCCTAGGGACACCGTTCTGCTGGACAGAACACAACAGCAGGCATCAGAGTCCGCTACCGTACCTTAAGGATGCCAATCGCGCACCCTACAGTGCCTCACTCGTCGTCGGCAATCCAGATCCCAACCTTTTGGGAATTCATTTAACGGATCATTGTCTAAATCGACCAAAACTCGATCAACGCACATGTAGCACAGACAACCCTCCAAACTGGAGCTCCCCTTAATTCAGGGAGTCATTATGTCTGTGTTACACGCAGAACGTGTTTACAGGTTCTATGCCTGTGCTACACACACAGCGTGGTTTAAAGGTTCTATTCCAATTTCCTTGTTGCCCATAAACAAGAACGTACAGTACGTCCCGTGCTAGGCTGACACAGCTAGACAAACTCGCCTGGGACAGATTTTCCGCACGGCTTCTCTCCATGATACTGTTTTATGGAACACGAAGAATACCTTGTATCCTTAGATCTACAGGTTGAATACCTGCATGTTCCTCTTGCAGCCACTTATCATACTTTCAATTTGCAAAGACAATTCCTAATGTGGCGTTTCCGTGCACACTTGTTACAGTTACCTAAGTGGTCACAAAGGTTATGGCAGTCGTCTGGTTTTCCTGCGTTCCAGGGACGAGGTTACTCTTCCATTCCTGGATGATTGCTCCTCAGCACACGACCTTCAGGGATTGAGAACGCAGCATCTCTATTACGGTGAACAGTTTATCAGGACTTGGTTGCATGGTCACCCTCCACAAGTCTACGCCAGTTTTCTTTCACTGCAGTCTTTCGTATTTTCGGAATACAGTTCAATACATTCAAAGCACCGGTCAGACTCTTCCGAGACTAGACATAGGCACTTCAACTAGAAGTCCACACTCTCCTTCTAGGTCTCCTCAGCTTGTCGGAGCTGACAGACGGTCAGAAGCAGGACGGTGGCAGCACTGGTAGTTATTCCTTGACGCAGCTGCTCCTCAGGCCTCCCCGGTTATCCATGCTCACGTCATGAGATAACATTGTACGATCACGTTTCAGGAGGTGTCTTCTTCCAGTACCAGCCATATAATATCTCCTGTGGTGGCTCAGCCACTCGCTAGTACGCAGGGGAAGTATTTTCTTCTGTCAGGTTGAAGGGTACTATTCACCAACGTGAGTCGGACAGAATAACATGCGCTGTACCTCCATCTCAACACTCTGAAGAATTGGTCCTGTTTGGAATCAACGGTACTCATCGTCCCTTCGGAGATTTGGGCGAGATTTCCAACACTGCAGATTTGATCCCTTCTTCTGGCGGACTGCCATGTCAGAAGGAAGTCTGACGATGCCATAGCTGTGGCATATGTCGACTCACTAGAGCAAATCCTGCAGTTCCCAGGCAATAAAGGAAGTTTACCACATTCTTCACTAGGCGGAATTCACAGACTCGGTGCTATCAGCTGTCATTCTACTGCTTGTAGATGATTAGGAAGGAAAAAAAAAAAAAAAAAAAAAAAAAAAAAAAAAAAAAAAAACCCAGTTCCTTCGTCGCCGAGAGATTACCTCAGAAATGGGGTTCCTACATCCAGATGTCTTCAAACAACTCTGACGTCACTGGAGAACTCAGGAAGTAACAGTAATGGTATCACACCTAAATTACCAGGGTGCCTAGCTTCATAGCCAGGTCCCATGACCCTCAGTCATGGAAGACGGTAGGTCTGATCTTGGACTGGACCAATTCCAACTCCACTACATTTTCCTCAGGCTACCACTATCCCAAGGTGGTGAAGATAATCGATCTGGTCTGTCAGCAACTCATCCTTGTGAACACACACACACTGACCCAAGCGCGCTTGGTATGCCAATCTCGTCCACTTCATAGCAGACGTGCCGTGCCGCCTACTGGATCGTCCAGACCTGCTCTCTCACGGCCGTCTTATTGTCACAGTTCATTGGATTTACATTCAACGACGTGACCTTGGAGACCCGGATGTTCTCATAATGTTGTCACGACCTCAATCATGGCGCGGACACTGGTTTCAGAAGAGATATCCCACCGATATGGAAGATAATTTTCTTTTCTTCTCGTGGTCTTTCACCTTAGTACTGTTCCCTCCCAAGGGGTCCCAGTTTCATCCAATCGGATCTACTCTCACGCTTGTCCTTAGGTTCTCTCAAAGGACGAGTTTCAGCCCCTTTCATTCCCTCTCGGCACCGTCTTACTACCAGACCTCGATTAACATCTTTTCTTCAAGGAGTCTGCCGACTTGTTTCTTCCTCTCAAAGTCTACTAGACCCGGGGATCCTCATGTCTTTACGCTAACCATATTTTAAGCCATGACGAAAAATCCCCTTCGTTTTCTGACACAGGGAGTTGTTTTCTGGATAGATTGCCTCTCTCCGCAGAGTCTTTAAATTTCAAGTTTTCATGTAAACCGCCTTTTTGTTTTTTTTCTGGTCTCCACTCAGACAAGGTTGTTCCAAGTCCGGTTAGTTTTTCCCTTAAGATGGTGGTGCCTTTTGTTGGCGCCTACCTGAATATACATTTCTGACGGCGCTGAGCCCCATGCCTTCGGGTCAAGAAAGCTCTACGTTACTAGACCTTGGTCAGAACCCTACGCATATACACGCCCAGGTCAAGTTCCCTTTCAAAACCTCTTTTTCCTTCTTCCAGGAGGATAAACACAGCAGACAGGCCGGGCTCTACAAAAACTTGATCGGATGGTTTAGATCCACCATCCGGAGTGTATATTGCATTATTACAAAAAAAAAAAAAAAAAAAAAAAAAAAAAAAAAAGAGACCATTAATGAATACTGTATATCATTAATAATTTTATTACTCTTATTATTATTTATTTAGGTAGCACCATTTATCCATGGTGCTGTATCCTTTCCAGCCGTGAGCACAGCACGCTCTACCATGACCGCGGGGGTCTCCTTGGCTACGGGGCTATTACGCACCAGGAGTTAGCTCAGCAAGTGTGTAAGGCAGCCACGTGGCCAGCATGCACATGCTTACCAAACGCTTTTAGTGTTCTCACTCAGTCCTCGACTGAGGCAAGTCAGGGAAGCCGTACCCTCCAGGTGGCAGTCACCCACCTGTAGGGCATTGTTGTTTTTTATTCAGTAGTGATTTTCCATTGCTGTTCCCACCCAGGGACTGCTTTAGGACGTCCCACGGTCCTGTGTCCCCCAATGAGGCGAAGGAGAAAAGGAGAATTTTGTGTACTCACCGTAAATTCCTTTTCTCTTAGCCTCTAATTGGGGGACACAGCACCCACCCTGTTGCCCGGTTCGGGCCATTACTAGGTTATCATGTTATTCATGAGCTGTTATGTAGTTGCCTGTTTATTTTACAGGCCTCATGATACTGTTATTACGTGGCTGCCTGTTCGGTTACAGGTTTTACCTTACTGTTATTATGTGGCTGTCTGTTTGCTTAACAGGCCTTATTTTACTGTGATTCTTGTCATTCTTCTGTTCATTCTCCTACTGCTTTAGCACAAAACTGGAGAAGCACTTCCTGCTCTAGGCTGTATATGCTGTAGAGGAGGAGCCACTTAACTCTTTTGCAGATTCTGCTTAGTGTCGCCTCCTAGTGGACAGCAGCATAACACCCACGGTCCTGTGTCCCCCAATTAGAGGCTAAGAGAAAAGGAATTTACGGTGAGTACACAAAATTCTCCTTTTTGCGGCTTGAGCTGACATTTTTAATATTGCCATTTTTGGGTAGATGTAATATTTAGATTGCCTGTTATTGCATTTTATTGCAATGTTGCAGTGACTGTAGAAACGTAATTTTGTTGTTTTTAGTAATTTCCCATTACATAGTTTACAGATCTGATTAAGTGATTTGATATTTTGATAGATCGGGCATTTTTGAATACAGTGATATCAAATATGTGAATTTTTTTAAATATATTTATTTTCAATAGGTCAAAAAGGGGTTGATTTTACATTTCCTTTTTTTTCTTTTTTCATATTTTTAAAATATTTTTTTTCACTTTTACTTTGATTTACTTGGCCACTTAGTGTCTGAGCGTTCCAGAAGTACAGAGACATGGTGATCCAAAACACTGCACTGCAAAAATGATCACCTTTTGTGAGCAATGCTGCTTAGGCATAGCTCACAGTTAGTGAGTCATGACAGCGCCAGGAGTCATCATATGACCTCGCGCTGTCATGGCAACACATCATGACCCTGTGATTGCATCATGGATTCGCCGATACTAGGAGGCAACAGTGCAATCCGCGCCATGTCACTTTAGGCCACGCTGCAAGTGTTTGAGAGCACAATCTAAGGGTTCACAGCGGTTGGCAGATCGCTGATCCACCCGCATATGTTAGCTGCACAAGTCAGCCGATGAGATCAGCCGATATGTGCAGGGAGTGATGTGAGCTTACCATGTATCCAGTATTTGATATGTCTTGAAGAGGTTAACATACAAGTCATTTAGCTTTGAATAATGGTATAAAATTTTAATTTTGAACTCTTGCTTTACAGATCTTGGCTCTTGAGTTCAAAACCCAACAAGGACACCATCTCCTTGCAGTTTGAGTGTTCTTCCTATTTTTGCATGGGTTTATTTTAAGAACATACTGAAAAGTAATTGAAGATGTGAGCTCCAACATGAGATAGTGATAACGACGTCTTCAATGACTGCAGAATATGTTGACGCTTCATAGCAAGCATGATATTGAAAGAAATATATGCTATTACACATACTTTGTTTTCTTTTTTGACACAGTAGATATTAAAAGTTGAATGAGAGCTTTCAATCATAGACATATAAAATACGAGATTAGATTAGATAATGCTGTAAACCCATGAGCCTTGGTGAGAAACCGAAGATATCCAGTATAACTTTCCAAAGTTTGTTTAAGGACTTTTTTGGGGTTGATTTGAAATATGGCAAAAAAACAATAACTCACCACTATCACTACGTTGTCTGCCTATATCCAATAAAAAGGAATTATCCCCTTCTTCAGGAACTTCCAGTAAATCTGTAGTCTGCAAGAACAAAATATGAAAGAAACTATTTACTTAATTGTGTATCACAAGGTGTTATAATGGTTAGAATATGTTTCTGCATACAAAAAAGTACTCCAGCATATTGTGTGCACCAAGACATGCAAACATTGAATATATGAAATGTGAATTGCATTACTGCTATGTAGAATGTACTTTTACAATTTTGTTGCACTATTTGTGTGTGATGCAGCAAGGTGCTATCTATCTATCTATCTATCTATCTATCTATCTATCTATCTATCTATCTATCTATCTATCTATCTATCTATCTCTCTATCTCTCTATCTATCTATCTATCTCTCTATCTATCTCTCTATCTATCTATCTATCTATCTATCTATCTATCTATCTATCTATCTATCTATCTATCTATCTATCTATCCAGCTATCTATCCAGCTATCTATAATCTATATGTCTGTCTTTCCATCTATTGAACAAGGACAAATGCAAAGTAAAGGGAGAAAACAAGAAATTATACATAGAAGAGCTGATTCATGAAGACTGGTATTTCATATGTGCCAAACTCATAAAAAATGTAATGTCCCTTAATGAGTTCAGAGCATCTTCTTAGGTACGTGCACTCCATTGTGCCTTGGCAAAAGTGCTTCTCCACTCAGAATCTGGAGTAGCATTTCTGGCATAAAAAAACGCCAGCACTTTTATAGAATTTGACGGGTGGAATTAGTTTCCTTCAGCTCCACCTATTTTGGCAAAGGTGCTTCAAGCTGCCAATAGTCTCAACATTTTTGCAGAAATCCAAGTTCAACAAAATCTTTTGTAACTTTCCAAAGCTTTTAATGCCACATTTTTGGCTTAAAAGCTTTGATGAATCATCCTCAAAGTTTTTTGTCGTCACAGTCTCTGACTAGTTTAAGGTTAATGTATGCAGCATAATGGAGGTATTTGAAGAGCCCAGGGCTAGGGGTACTCGGACACTGGGACTGATGGCTTCATGGATGGGAGATCACGGGTGGTCGGGATCCTGGTTCTGTGCCCTGGTTATCATTTGTTAGATGGTGGGGAAGGAGTATTTAAAAGGGAACGTGACGCCACCAGTAGTTCCGGTAAAATGGTACCGGCGCTGCAAGCCGGCCGCTGAGGTGATGGTGGGTGCAGCAGAGAATGGTACAGCTCCCCACAGGTGGAGCTTTTACCTCAGGGCAGCGGTAATGGATGAGGATGAGGGGAGTTGTAGTGATAGTTCTTACCCTTCCGGTGAGCTGCTGGTGATAGTGTTGAAGCCCTTCGGGCACCGGTGGGTAGAACAACGGAGACCAGTTCAAGTTTGACTCCACTTTACTGAGTATCGGCAGATGGTAAAATGGAACACGGTACAGTTTGGTTGACCGGGTGGATGTTGCCAACTCAGGGTCCCGCTTATGGAGTCTCTGGATGTTTACTCTCTTTGTCATTCGGGGTCTGTTCTATTCTTCCTGTCCCTTCCACCTTTACAGCGCTCTCCCGCCAGTCCTTCAGTATGCCGGTAGGGTACACTACCCTAGGCTCCACCCCTTTTGGGACCTACTAAATTACCAGTCCCCCTACTCTAAGTGGCCTAGTTCTAAGTGTGTGTAAGAACAAACTCCATAGGTTAAACCCTAAACTGACAACTTACAGAGATATCACATTGGTTATCGGATTGCAATACCTCCCTGTAGAGCCAGAGGGGCGCCACATATTCTTCTCTATTTATGATAAAATTACTGTACAAATGAATCATACACAGACCACCTATGAGTCTGTTGGAGAGGGATCGAGCTCAACCATAGCTTAACTAAAAATATTGGCAATATGATGAAAGGTAATTTAAGGTATATAAATGTATAGGATGTAGAGATAAAGCAGTATAGATTTATAAATGCAGTGTAATCATACAGAAATTATACAAAGGTAACCGTTGCCATCTAGCGGCAAGACATTATAGGAGTGTCATGTAGGTAGAGTAATAAAAATAGTTAATTTCAGGACCAGCTCACTGTAGGTGGGACTAGTAGAGAAATAGAGTGGGTCACTTTGTGGTAGAGATAAAATAAGGAAAGGCACCATGTAAGATAAAGATCTGAAGTGCATCTGTGCGGCTTCATTGCAACTTCCTGGACAAATACCATCTGGAGCCTATGGCTCGGGTTAGATGTGCGGATGAACAATAAGAATTTCCTCCTATTTGAGATGCTGGCATGGGATTTCTCCAAGGCTAGAAGGAATGGGCCTCATGGGATGGAACTGCAGTCAGTTGTCTGAACATGGTGGGAACGAATGTAGAAGGTGAAATGGAAATAGGCAGGATAAGTCAGAAGAGGAACTCAAGAATGGTGTTGTACGACAAGAGTTTGATGAAGTATGGATTGCCTTATGTTATAAGTGGCAAAGTAATGAAAATGAATTATTTAGTAAAGTTGATTGTTCCTAAACTTCCTGGATGTCTTTTGATGTGTATGCCAAAGCGTCTTCATTTGGGGATGGAAGGTGGATGCCGAAAAAGGAGTACAAATTAGTGCACTGGGACAAGGATTTGGTATGTTCCCCTTGGCAAGTTAGGAAAGCTGCGCGTGAACCCTTGCTACCTTTGGGCAGCTGTAACATTAAAGAAAGGTGTTCCATTCAAAAGCCAGATGGGAGAGATGGACAATGACCTATATGTCTCACAAGAAAAGGGGACTTGAAAGTACTGTTATATATGATATCAAACGAGGAGGCATGTACGAGGGTTTTCAATCTCCTGTCTTGGAAGAAATTGTGTTCTTAACTATATGTATGTGATAAGATGTAAGGTAATATAAGGTATGGACAATGAAAACAGCAGCGAGAGACCACAAAATAGGGTCTTATTAAAACAACATCAATGAACAGAGTACTGGTTAGGCACACCTGTTGTAGTTGTGTGAGACACAAACACTGTGATAGCGTAAAATGGCTGCTACAGGCCTAAATATACACAGAATATAATGAGAGAGAAGAAAAAGGTATACCCTGAGCTATCGTAGTCATCAGAAGATCCAAATGTATAACACATGGATTTTATTCAACGTGTTTCAAAGCTATCCTGCTTCTTCTTCAGGAATAAATCACGTAAAGTGATTTATTCCTAAAAAGAAGCAGGATATCTTGAAAATGCATCAATCAAAATCCATTTACTATACATTTGGATGTTCTGATGACTACAGCGGTGCAGGTTACACCCTTTTCTCCTCTCTCATCATATTCAATGTAAGGTATAGAAATGTATAGGATGTAGAGATATAGCAGTGTAGGATAAGAAATGTAATGTAACATAGTAACATAGTAACATAGTTTTTAAGGTTGAAGGAAGACTTTAAGTCCATCTAGTTCAACCCATAGCCTAACATGTTGATCCAGAGGAAGGCAAAAAAAAACCCATGTGGCAACACTAAGCTCCACGTTGGGGGAAAAAATTCCTTCCTGACTCCAGATACGGCAATCAGACTAACTCCCTGGATCAACGCCCTATCAAAGAATCTAGTATATATAACTGGTAATATTATAGTTTTCAAGAAAGGCATCCAGGCCCTTCTTAAATGTTAGTAGTGAGTCACTCATTACAACAGCATGAGGCAGAGAGTTCCAAAGTCTTACTGCTCTTACAGTAAAGAATCCACGTCTGTGATTATGATTAAACCTTCTTTCCTCCAGACGAAGAGGATGCCCCTTGTCCCCGTCTCAGGCCTAAGAGTAAAGAGATCATTAGAAAGGTCTCTGTACTGCCCCCTCATATATTTATACATTATTATAAGATCACCCCTAAGCCTTCGTTTTTCCAAGCTAAATAACCCCAAGTTTAATAACCTGTCTTGGTATTGCAGACCCCTTAGTCTTCTAATGACTTTTGTCGCTCTTCTCTGGACCCGCTCTAGTTCAGCTATGTCTTTCTTATACACCGGAGACCAGAATTGTACACAGTATTCTAAGTGTGGTCGCACTAGTGACTTGTATAGAGGTAAAATTATGTTCTCCTCATGAGCATCTATGCCTCTTTTAATGCATCCCATTATTTTATTTGCCTTTGCAGCAGCTGCCTGACACTGGCCACTAAATGTGAGTTTATCATCTATCCATACACCCAGGTCTTTTTCAGTGACAGTTTTGCCCAGTGTTTTACAATTAAGCACATAATTATACCTTTTGTTTCCTCTGCCTAAGTGCATGACTTTACATTTATCCCCATTAAAGCGCATTTGCCATTTAGCCGCCCAAGCTTCTAGTTTACATAAATCCTCCTGTAATATAGAATTGTCCTCCTCTGTATTGATTACCCTGCAGAGTTTAGTGTCATCTGCAAATATTGAGATTCCACTCTGTATGCCCCCTACAAGGTCATTAATAAATATATTAAATAGAAGCGGGCCCAACACTGACCCCTGTGGTACCCCACTGTTAACTGTGACCCATTCTGAGTGTGTTCCATTAATAACCACCCTTTGTTTCCTATCACTAAGCCAGTTCTCAACCCACTTACACATATTTTCCCCTATCCCCATTGCCCTCATTTTATGTATCAACCTTTTGTGTGGCACCGTATCAAAAGCTTTTGAAAAATCCATATACACCACATCCACTGCATTTCCTTGGTCCAGTCCAGAACTTACTTCTTCATAGAAGCTTATTAGATTAGTTTGACAGGAACGGTCCCTCGTAAAACCATGTTGATAATGGGTCATGAGGTTATTTTTGTTCAGATACTCCAGTATAGCATCTCTTAGAAAACCCTCTAGGATTTTACCCACAGTAGAGGTTAAGCTTACTGGCCTATAATTTCCAAGATCAGTTTTTGTCCGCTTTTTGAATATTGGCACCACATTTGCTATACGCCAGTCCTGTGGTACAAACCCTGTTATTATGGAATCTTTAAATATTAAAAATAATGGTCTATCTATGACAGTACTTAATTCCTGCAGCACTCTGGGGTGTATCCCATCCGGGCCCGGGGATTTGTCAATTTTAGTGATTTTTAGACGATGCCGTACTTCCTCTTGGGTTAAGCAGGTGACATTTAATTGAGACTTTTTGTTATCACTGATCATATTGTCTGTCATGGGATTTTCTTGTGTAAATACTGTTGAAAAAAAGTCATTTAGCATATTGGCTTTTTCCTCATCCTCATCCACCATTTCACCCAGACTATTTTTAAAGGGGCCAACACCATCATTTAATTATATAGATATTATATGTAGGTAACTGTTACCATCTAGCAGCCAGGCTTTAGAGGAGTGTTATGTAGGTAGATTTTGATAGTAATAGAAATAGTTAATTTCAGAGCCAGCTCACTGTGAGTGGGACTAGTAGAGAGGAAGGGTGGGAGACTTGCTGGTAGAGGTCAGGTAAGGAAAGGCATCATGTGAGCTAAAGATCTGAAGTGCATCTGTACAACTTCATTGTGACTTCCCAGATGAATTCCCACCATCTGGAGCCTATGGTTTGGCTCTGAAGTTGGGGTGAACAATCAGAATTATCCTCCCACGGGGATACCGATATGGGATTTCTCCAAGACTAGGAGGAATAGGCCTCATAGGAACTGCAGACCAGTGTTTCAGCATTGTGGGAACAAAGGAAGATGTTGAAAATGAGAATGGGCAGGAAAGTTAGAAGGGTGTTAAATGACAGAAGAGTTTGATGAAGTGTAGAGTGTCTTATTTTGTATGCGGCAACGTAATGAAAACAAACTTTTCAGTAAAGTTAATTTTTCCAAAATGTTCCAGGTGTCTCTTGATCAGTGTGAGACAAATGAGGATTGGAAGATGGACACCGATCGAGGAGTACAAGTAAGTGCACTTCACTCCTTATGGACTTTAACATACAAACAGGAACAACAATACAACGTGAGGTGACAGGGCAGCAGGGCACCTTGCATCAAGTCTGCATCAGGAACCAACAAAGTTTGCGTGTGTTGCTAAAGTCCATGCAGATGGAAATGCACTAGGCTAAATATAGATCTTCCAAACAGTATTTTGGTGATGTTTTATATCCATTACCTACCAAGCTGGTATTTGTCACTCAAATTTTTTTAATTTCCTAAATCAGAAAAAAATATTTGGACTATTCCTAATTAGGGATGAGCGAGTATGTTTGTCAATACTCAGTACTCACACAAATATCTCGGTACTCGGGGTACTCGTCGCGTTCCGAGTAATCACGCGATACTCTTGCTATGCTCAGTGTTGGCGCTCTTTACAGAGCCAGCCCACATGCAGGGATTGGCAGACAGACACTATAATGCCACAGCCATGTTGGTTGTGGCATTACAGTGATTGGCTGGCCGCACAGCGTCATCAGGTCTTTATAAGACTGTCACTCTGCTCAACAGACAGTCAGTGTAGGGAGAGGTGTTGCTGATTGAGGGACAGATTTGTGGCCTTTCAGCTAGTGTAGGCGCGGAGCTGACAATCTAATTACCACAACAGTCCTTCTGAGGACTAATAGAGCTGTATACAGGCAGGCAGGGAGGCAGGGTATATAGCAAACTTTGTTGTGCCACTATACCAGCCTGCATCACATCTGGGGCTGGTGTACAGGCTGGAAATCTCATTATCCCAAAACAGTGCTTTTACGGATTAATTTAGCTCTCTATAGGCAGGAGTGGGTTGTAGCGTAAATTAGGATACGCCAAAACACTCTGTATTCTCGTCAGCGTTTGTGTCTGACCAGTCCACCTGCTGGGCTTTAACCTCTAATCTCTAATCTCAGTGTCCAGCTAAAAACCAACTCCTGTCTGCATTAATTTAGCATCTTAGTGCGGCAGGAGTGAGTTGTAGCGTAAATTAGTATACACTAAAAGACTCTGTATTCTCGTCAGCGTTTGTGTCTGACCAGTCCACCTGCAGGGCTTTAACCTCTAATCTCAGTGTCAAGCTAAAAACCAACTCTTGTCTGCATTAATTTAGCATCTTAGTGCGGCAGGAGTAGGTTGTAGCATAAATTAGAATACGCCAAAACACTCGGTATTCTCGTCAGCGTTTGTGTCTGACTAGTCCACCCTCTTGGCTTTAATCTCTAATCTCAGTGTCCAGCTAAAAACCAACCCTTATCTGCATTAATTTAGCATTTTAGTGCGACAGGAGTAGGTTGTAGCGTAAATTAGGATATGCCAAAGCACTCGGTATTCTCGTCAGCCTTTGTGTCTGACCAGTCCACCTGCTGGGCTTTAACCTATAATCTCTAATCTCAGTGTCCAGCTAAAAACCAACTCTTGTCTGCATTAATTTAGCATCTTAGTGCGGCAGGAGTGGCTTGTAGCTCCAAGTAGTATACGCCAAAACACGGTATATGCGTCAGCATTTGTGTCTGACCGTTCCAGCTGCTGGGATTAAACCGCTGTAATCTGTAATCTCAGTGTGCAGCTAAAAACCATCTTTTGGATGCCTTCATTTAGCTGTATACAGGCAGCACAACATTGAAAAAGCGCAAGGCCGGTGGCAAGGGACAAGAAACTAGAAGTGATGGCGGTGCAGGCAGAGGCCGAGGCCATGTGCAAGCTCGAATTGTGCTACGACAAATGCCCACATCATCTCACTCGACTTTCCTGTCACAATTTCTAGGGGACCGCAGCAGTACACCACTATTAAACCAAGACCATTGTCAACAGGTTGTTAGTTGGATAGCGGATAATGCTTCCAGTCAGGTTGGCACCACCACAAATACCCTGTCTTCCACATGGTCAAGTGTCAAGTCAAGTGAGACTGGACCGCACATTCCACACCCTGATCCTCCTTCCACCCACCATGCCGAGTGCCCGGCCCTGGACATAACTGACCCCACACTTGGACACTCTGAAGAGCTGTTCACTTATCCATTCATAGATTCTGGCCTCCCGCCAGCTCCAGTGGAAGAAGGTCATGGGGAGATCGTATGTACCGATGCACAAATATTTGAGCAGCCACGGTCTCACGAAGGCAACAGTGGGAACATGTCTCAACAAGAGGTGGACGATGATGAGACACAATTGCCAGAAAGTCAGGAGGAGGACCAGGGTGAGGAAGTGGAAGACGACGTGGTGGATGATTCAGTAACTGACCCAACCTGGCAGGAGGACATGACAGGGGGAGTTAGGCATAGCATCCCAACAGGCCGGAAAAAGCAGCGTGGTGTCCGCAGGCAGAAGGCAGGCAACCATTCCCAGGAACAACAACACAACAGACGTTGCCAGTACAACTGTTAGGTCTTCCTGAGTCTGGCTGTTTTTTAAGGTGTCTGCAGATAATTCGAAAAAGGCCATTTGCAACACCTGCCATGCCAGCATCAGCAGGTGTAGCAAAACTAGCAGCCTGACCACCACCAGCATGATCAGGCACATGTCCGCAAAGCATCCGACTTTGTGGGATGTACAGCAGAGTCCAGGAGCAGTGTCTGCGGGTGACACCGCTGCGTCTTCCACTGTTGTGCGGGCAAGACAATCCCCTGTCCATACTGCTTGCGAAGATGCCTCCTGTCCTTCACCTGTACTTGCACAAGCAGAAATAGCACCATCATCAACCACGTCCTTGTCCCAGCGTGGCGTTCAGTTATCCATACACCAATCTTTAGAAAGATGATGGGAATGCAGGTGTGTCACGGGTCTACGCTGCTCCAGGCTCAAAAAACTCACCAATGAGTCAAAATTTCATCAAGCAGATTTTCAAGCTTTTATTCTCCTTCCTCCAACGCGTTTCGGCGCCTTGCCTGGCACCTTCCTCAGGAAATCCCTGAGGAAGGTGCCAGGCAAGCGCCGAAAACGCATTGGAGGAAGGAGAATAAAAGCTTGAAAATCTGCTTGATGAAATTTTGACTCATTGGTGAGTTTTTTGAGCCTGGAGCAGCTGGACCGTGACACACCTGCATTCTCATCATCTTTCTGGATTTCACCACTGGTTAGTGGTTGGTGGAGGTCTTGCAGCAGCTCTTGATCAGTTTACGCCTTCAAACCAGCTGTGGGGATCACAACTGCACCAGTGAGTGGTTTCATAGCACCACCCTGTCTTTATACAGTGTCACTAGTGATAGGGCACTATTGCGCCTCTTGTCCCCCACCCCTTTATATTTTCTACACCAATCCTTGGAACGCTGGCACAAATATGCTGCCAACGCCCCACATGCCACAGTTCTAAATACACACATTTCGCAACTGCTTGCGCTGGAAATGTTGCCTTTCAGGCTAGTGGAGACAGAAGCATTCCGCAACCTGATGGCGGCGGCTGTCCCACGTTATTCAGTCCCCAGCCTCCACTATTTTTGCTGGTGTGCCGTCCCCGCATTACATAAGCACGTGTCACAAAACATCATACGTGCCCTTAACAACGCAGTTTCAGGCAAAGTACACCTAATGACGGACACGTGGACAAGTGCTTGTGAGCAGGACCAGTACATCTCGCTGACGGCACACTGGGTTAATATTCTGGAAGCCGGGACCCAGTCTGAGCTTGGGACGGAACACGTCTTTCCGATACCAAGGATTGCAGGCCCTAACTCAGTCAGGGTTTCACCCACAGTATACAGCTCCGGAACGTCATGCTCCTCAGCCTCCTCCTCCTCCTCCTCCACTTCACCCTCCACACCAGTCCCAAGCTGGAAGCACTGCAGCACTGCCTCGGCTAAACGGCAACAGGCTGTGCTGAAGCTAATATGCGTAGGTGACAAACCCCACAATGCTGAAGAGTTGTGGACATCTCTGAAACAGCAGACAGATCACTGGCTCACACCGCTGAACCTACAGCCAGGCATGGTCGTGTGTGACAATGGCCGGAACCTTGTGGCGGCTCTGAGGCGAGGCGAGCTGACACATGTTCCATGCGTGGCCCATGTGCTCAACCTCGTGGTTCAGCGTTTTATTAAATCCCACCTGGAGCTGTCGGATCTGCTCATCAAAGTATGCCGCCTGTGTGCCCATTTTAGAAAGACACCTACTGCTTTTGCCGGCCTTGCAGGCTTTCAGCGGTGTTTGCATCTTCCGGCTCACAGGCTGGTATGTGATGTCTCAACGCGTTGGAATTCCACACTCCACATGTTGGTCAGGATTTGTGAGCAGAAGAGGGCAGTTGTTGAGTACCAGCATCAACTGGGCCGTTGGTATATGGTTCAAACTCCACACATAAGACCTCAGGAGTGGACATGGATGTCCAACATATGTACCGTCCTCCAAAACTTTGAGGACACCACCAAGATGATGAGCGGCGATGACGCCATCATTGGTGTCACCATCCCGCTTCTCTGTCTTCTAAAACGCACTCTGCTCAAAATCAAAGACGATGCATTGCAGGCAGAGCACGATGAGTTGGAGCAAGAAACCGTACTGGATGATTGCACACAGCCCAGCCTCATCTCATCCCAACATGCATTGTAGGACTATGACAAGGAGGATGATGAAATAGAGCTACTTTCATGCGGAATTGACAGTAATACATGCACAACCGTCAGACTGTCGATTCAGCATGGATGGCCAGAGGACAGGGGAGAGGAGGATGATGAGGCCAGCATGGACAGTCATGCTGTTGGTGAGGACCCTGAAGTCTTGCCTGTTAACAGTCTGGCGCACATGGCTGACTTTATGTTACGCTGTCTGTCTCGTGACACTTGCGTTATCTAGTTGGTGACACTTTTACACCCAAGCTACAAGGAGAACTTATTCCCGATGCGGAGAGGTCTACAAAAATGCTGCAGTACCAGAAGGCCATAGTCACGGAATTAGTCAAAAAATTCCCTTCTGAAAACGCTAGCAGCAGAAGTTACGATTCGGTGGACAACCAAGACGTCCGGCCGAGAGAGGCACAAGTCCAATTCAGCAGAGGTAGGGGAAGACTCTCAAAGATCTGGGACACTTTTCTCAGCACCTCCCGTACCACAGGCCCTGAGGTGTGGGTTAGTGTCACAAGGACTGCAAAGTTTGCAAAGATGCTGAGGGAGTACCTTGCCGATCGTACAAAAGTGCTCCTAGACTCCTCTTTGACCTAAAATTATTGGGTATCCAAGCTGGACAAGTTGCAGGAATCGGATCTCTACGCCTTGGAAGTCCTGGCCTGCCCTGCCGCTAGCGTTTTGTCAGAGCGTGTTTTTAGTGCCGCAGGTGGAATCATTACTTATAAAGCACCCGCCTGTCAACTGAAAATGCTGACATAGGACAAGATGGACAAGGGTTGGTTTGGGCCTGACTTCACCACACCACCACCAAATGATAGCGGATATTTAAATTTTGTGCCGGTAAATTGCCATGCACCTCCCACACCCACACATGGGTACACACTTCATGACTTTGGCTACTTGCTGTACTGCTCCTCCTTCTCCTCATCTGCCACCATCATATGATCAGTGCGAACCGTGGTTCATGATGCCACAAAAACATAATTTATTTACATCATATTTATCATGATGATGACCCTAACCGTTCAAAGGTTAGGCAGAAGTTTCATGTATACCCCCCAGGGGTAAATGTTTTAGTCCATGCCTACAGAATGGGCATTACAAGTACAGGAGACCCCTCCTTTGTAATGGGAACAATATTTAGAGGCTCTCCTCCATGTTTTTTTCCAGGGCCATTGAAGTGCCACCCAACTTTTGGCAGCCCTGCCTAGGGCAATACTACATAAGACCCACTTCCTTACAATGGGCACATTATTTAAAGGGGCCCTCATGCACGCCTCTATCCAGGGGCATCAGGTGTCAAACAATTTTTGGCAGCCCTGCCTAGGGCAATACTACAAAAGACCCACTTCCTTATAATGGGCACATTATTTAAAGGAGCCCTCATGCATGCCTCTATCCAGGGGCATCAGAGTGCCACACAATTTTTGGCAGCCCTGCCTAGGACAATACTACAAAGACCCACTTCCTTATAATGGGCACATTATTTAAAGAGGCCCTCATGCACACCTCTACCAGTGGAATTAGAGTGCCACACAATTTTTGGCAGCCCTGCCTAGGGCAATACTACAAAAGACCCACTTCCTTATAATGGGCATATTATTTAAAGAGGCACTCATGCACTCTCTATCCAGGGGCATTGAAGTGCCCCCCAACTTTTGGCAGCCCTGCCTAGGGCTATACTACAAAAGACTCACTTCCTTAAAATGGGCACATTATTTAAAGAGGCACTCATGCACGCCTCTATCTGGGGGCATCAGAGTGCCACACAATTTTTGTCAGCCCTGCGTAGGGCAATACTACAAAAGACACACTTCCTTATAATGGGCACATTATTTAAAGAGGCACTCATGCACGTCTCTATCCAGGGGCATTGAAGTGCCTCCCAACTTTTGGCAGCCTTGCCTAGGGAAATACTACAAAAGACCCACTTCCTTAAAATGGGCACATTATTTAAAGAGGCCCTCATGCACATCTTATCTAGGGGCATTGCGGTGCCTCCCAATGTTTAGCAGCCCTGCCTAGGGCAATACTACAAAAGACAAAGTTCCTTAAAATGGGCACAATATTTAAAGAGGCCCTCATGCACGTTTCTTCCCAGGGGCGTTGAAGTGCCTCACAATTTTTGGCAGCCCTGCCTAGGGCAATACTACAAAAGACCCACTTCTTTATAATGGGCACATTATTTAAAGAGGCATCATGGACACCTCTATCCATGGGCATCAGAGTGCCACACAATTTTTGGCAGCCCTGCCTAGGGCAATACTACAAAAGACCCACTTCCTTATAATGGGTACATTATTTAAAGAGGCACTCATGCACGTCTCTATCCAGGGGCATTGAAGTGCCCCCCAACTTTTGGCAGCCCTGCCTAAGGCAATACTACAAAAGACCCACTTCCTTATAATGGGCACAATATTTAAAGAGGCACTCATGCACGTCTCTATCCAGGGGCATTGAAGTGCCTCCCAACTTTTGGCAGCCCTGCCTAGGGCATACTACAAAAGACCCACTTCCTTATAATGGGCACATTATTTAAAGAGGCCTCATGCAGCTCTATCAGGGCATCAAGTGCCCCAATTTTGCAGCCCTGCCTAGGGCATACTACAAAAGACCCACTTCTTATAATGGACATTATTTAAGAGGCCCTCATCACACTCTATCAGGCATTAAGTGCCACCAATTTTGTCAGCCCTGCCTAGGGCAATACTACAAAAGACCCACTTCCTTATAATTGGCACATTATTTAAAGAGGCCCTCATGCACACCTCTATCCAGGGCATCAGAGTGCCACACAATTTTTGTCAGCCCTGCCTAGGGCAATACTACAAAAGACCCACTTCCTTATAATGGGCACATTATTTAAAGAGGCACTCATGCACATCTCTATCCAGGGGCATTGGGGTGCCTCCCAATGTTTAGCAGCCCTGCCTAGGGCAATGCTACAAAAGACAAAGTTCCTTAAAATGGGCACAATATTTAAAGAGGCCCTCATGCACGTCTCTTTCCATGGGCATTGCAGTGACTCCCAATTTTTGGCTTCCCTGCCAAAGGGCAATACTACAAAAGACCCACTTCCTTAAAATGGGCACATTATTTAAAGAGGCCTTCATGCACGTCTCTTCCCAGGGGCATGGGAATGCCACACAATTTTTTTTTTTTTTAAATCTTTTATGTAATCCAAAAAACCAACATACACCAACTCTATCTCACAAGTGGGTATGAGCCTTTAATATTTTCTCCATGAAAATCCATTTTGGTTTCATTTTGTAACATTTTCTTGACAGTCCGTAAAAGTGGCGTAATAGTCTGACAACATTGTTGACATCAGTGACCTTGGAGTCTGAAATGCTTACAGGGGTCTTCCCCATGCTGTTCCCATGTCATTTGAGCACTGTTCTGATACTTTTGTAACATTTTTAGGACTTATCCATGCTGCCGGGTGTCATGCCAGAAATATACTCGGGTCTCCCATAGGATAACTTTGGGCTCGGTGCTCGGGCCGAGTACACGAGTATCTTGGGATGCTTGGCCGAGCTTCGAGCACCGAGCATTTTAGTACTCGCTCATCTCTATTCCTAATGTACATCAATGTGATTGTGGAGGTAATGCATGCTATGCCTGCAATGCAGTTTTGTAACCCTAACACTGCATAGTTGTAAAACTTTATTGTAGTTGCAAACAGCTGTTTGTTATTGCCACAGGAGGAATACTGTACAGCCAAAGGCATATACATTAATTTACTTCATCCATGTAGCATAATAGAAGAAAGGCAACACAGTATCTAGAGGAAGTAGGTTAATAAGGCCAGGTCACATTTGGATGGCCTATGCCGATTCCGGTATTATTGTAGACTTAGCGCCGCATACGTTTCCCTATGCGTGTGAACCTGTAGAGGTTTATGCACCTGTAAGGCCTCAGGCGTTTTAGCCCGCACAGAAACTGCAGAAGATTTTGTGCGGTGAATCGAGCGTGTGTGTGACACAGGTAAGGGTAACTAACTGGGTTCAGCAGCATAGCAAATTCTGAATTCTAAGATAATACCGGAATCCGGACTAGGGACATCGCAAATTGACCCTACCATAATCTCTTTATATGTGATGTAATACATTGTTGTGGTTTACTATTCTTGCTAAAAAAAGTTGGGTGATATTAAAAGGAACTCCGGGTAGAGAAATCTTTTTTTTGTACTGTCCCTGCCTCCTACATGATAAGGTGAGATGTCCACTATAGGTCTAGGATCTATAAATCACTTATGAACCAATAAATCATATTGCTCTTCAAAACTCACCCCTCTCTCAGGGGACATAAAAAATCAGCTTCATGCTGCTAGGGAGAGCAGGAAGTGTGTCGAAGGCGTGGACCCTGGGGGCTTCAAGATCATCTTACATTACTGCCCCCTCACACTTCTGTATGGCAGGGGGTTTGGTAGTGGGCATGGATGCTGGCTCCTTGCTCACACTACAATCCTATCAACGATACACTATCCCATATAATGTAACAGGGCTGTTCTTGCTTCAAAAGCAACATTGTCACCAAGCAGATATAAATACACACTGTGATCATTTGCTGAATGAAGGTGCATAATGTATACTGCCATGTCTCGGGCTAGGAGCACAGGCAGAGCACTGCATTAATTGATTCAGCACTGCCATGGTCTCGCCTCCCCCATAGCAACTTAGTAGCTTCGTGTCCCCTGAAACTTTCTATGGATCCAGATTCCTCACTGCCTCCTCAGTCACAGGAAATCATCCAGACGCCTGTGCAGACGTCTGTGTACACATGCTATAAACCCCAAAGTTCCATTATTATACTCTGTTTCTTATACTGTGCACCAAAAATATATGGACTTAGGCTGGGGTCACACTTGCGTTTTTTTTTTTGAAAATCCTGATCCGGTTTAGAGCTTTCAAAAAGCTCAAAACCGTATCAGGAAATGCTCCTCATATAGGAGCCCATTATAAAAACCGGATTGCATGTAATGCAATCCGATTACCGCATCCGGCTCTGCAGCCTGCGTGAAAAATCATGCAGTTTTCGGAGCGGCTGTAAGCCCGCAATGTGGTAACCACATTGCTCAGGATGTGTAATCCTGAGCAATGCGGTTACCATTTACTTTGCTTATCCCGGATGCCGCTGGGATAAGCAAAGTGTTAACACTGTGAATAAACCTTTAATATGAATAATAATTGTGCCCATCATGTCTCTAGGGGGTGCCCACCCCCCCAGAGACATGTTACCTACTCAGGTGGGCATGTAATGGGTTAATATACCCTGTACAGTAAGCTGGCTCCTGTCGGCTCTGTACAATTTTGGGAATGAAGCCGCAGCTCCCCTGTGATCTGCGCGCATACTATACTAGTGTACGTATAGTATGTGCGCTGTCCAAGGTCCTGTAGGCATTTACAGTAGTTCTATGGCGCTGCGCAGCCCATAGATCTACTGTAAGGGTACCTTCTCATGCCACAACCGCGGGAGACATTTTTGGCGGCGATATTTCTCGCTGGAATTATCGCCGCCAAATTGCCTCCTTATTGCGGCGTGTAAATCGGGAATTTGGCGGCGATAAAACCAATGTCGCCTGGTTTCGATTTTAGAGCAGTGCTCTAAAACCAGGTGACTGGAGCAAGGCGACATATCGCTGCCAAATTCCCGTTTTACACGCCGCAATAAGGAGGCAATTGGGTGGAAATGTGGCAGCGATATTTCCACGTCGCAATATCACTGCCACATTTCTCGATGCGGTTGCGGTGTGTAAAGGTACCCTAAAAGCCTACAGGACCTCGGACAGCACACATACTATACGTATAGAATGTGCGCAGCTGACAGGGGAGCTGCGGCTTCATTCACAAAATTGTACAGAGCCGACAGGAGCCGGCTTACTGTACAGGGTATATTAACCCATTACATGCCTACCTGAGTAGGTAGCATGTCTCTAGGGGGGGTGGACACCCCCTAGAGACATGATGGGCACAATTATTATTCATATTAAAGGTTTTTTAACAGATTTTACAGTTTGCTCATCCCTGCGGCAGCAGGGATGAGCAAACTGTATGGTAACCGGATTGCTCCGGATTACACATCCGGAGCAATCCGGTTACCACATTGCGGTTCCCTCCACACATTTTTCATAAAAAATGTGTGGGAACGCAATTGCGTTCATCGCATCCAGATCTGGATGCGGTGAACGCAATTGCGCTATCAAATGTGACCCTAACCTTAAAAATTTCTATGTATCTATCTATTATCTATCTCTCACATGTCAGAGATGAGTCAGGGCTGATCAGTGTTTTTCCTCAGCACTTCTGGGCCTGAACAAAAAAATCACTACACAAAACACAATATATATGTACTGTAACCATGGGGTGGTGGCAACTCCCATGACACACCCCATGCCCATACAGAAGTGTGAGGGGGCGGGAATGCAAGGTGATCCTGGAGTCCCCAGGGTCCATGTCCCCCAACACATCTCCTGCTCTCACCAGCAGTATGAAGCTGATTTTCTATGTCCCCCAAGGGAAGGGAGAGCTAAGGAGCAGATATGATTTTATTGATTAGTAAGCAAGCTATAGATCTTAGAACTGCAGTGTATGGCTCTGCTTCATCGTGTAGGAAGGCAGTTACAGACAGTATTAAAAAGTTTTCTCTCCTCTGACTTCTTTAAACTTACTAATTTAATAGCCAGGGCTATGCCCACCTGAGAGGTAAACAAGTATTGTTTATATACATGTCTTATAAGTGTTGATATAAATAAAAGTCCTGACTAATAGCCATATGTGCTGGAGAGAGAACATTTATGTTTTTTCAATTAATTACATTTTTAACACACCATCTAATGATGAGTAATTCTGCCAGATCTTTCTGGGGATGTGTGGCAGATGGTGCTCTTCATGAACGTAAGGGGGATCGATGCCGCCTGCTTATGACTCTTATTTTGATAAAAAAAAAGATAACTTTTCACAACACTGGCATACTAGCTTTAGATACAATCAATTATTAATTTCCATTTGTCATTTTATTTTGTGTATATATATATATATATATATATATATATATATATATATAATCTCTCTTTTTTGTCCATCCTGGACTACAGGAGCCCATACATGTAATAGAGTATTGTTTGACCTCTAAATGACTCAGCACACAGCCATTAATGTCTAAACCACTGGCAACAAAAGTCAGTACATCCCTAAAGGTACCGTTACACGTGGCAACGTGCAATGTTGCCGGCAACTTCACGGGAGCGAGCATGTTTTTGGCACTTTTCCAAGATTGCCTTGTAGATGTCACACAGGGAGATATCGTAGGCAACGCAACTAGGATGTTGAAAGCAACTTTCGTTCGCTGGATATGAGCAACCCAGCTAGCGATCCTTAACAATGTAGTGAATAGGGGAAGTTGCTTTCAACATCGCTATTGCGGTGTCACACAGAACAAAGCTAGCAGATTGTCTGAGCAACATTGCCATGTTTCAGAACATGGTCTGCAACCTGCCAACTCCGCTCAAGCAACTTATTGCCGTTGAATTACCCTGTCACACGTAGCAACGCACTAGCAATGTTGCTTCAACTTCGCCATGGCCCCTTAAGGCCCCGTTACACGGGGAAACATCTCCGGCAACATCGCTGGCAACTCAGGGGCATGGTGAAGTTGCAGCAACATCGCCAGTGCGTTGCCCCGTGTAACAGGGTGATATCAACGGTGATAGTTGCTTGAGCAACATCACCTGGTTTCAGGACAATGTCCTGAAACCAGGCGATGTTGCTCAGGCGATCTGGCTGAATCGCACCAGTGTGACACCGCAACTGCGATGTTGAAAGCAAATTCCCCCATTGAGTCCAATGTTAACGATCGCTGCCAGGGTTGAATTTAACCCTGGCAGCGATAGTTGCTTTCAACATTGCTGCTGCGTTGCCGGCGATTTCTCCCGGTGTAACAGCAGCACAGCAATCTTGGCTAGTGGCCAAAAACGTGCGTGCTCCCGTGAGTTGCCGGCGATGTTGCTGGGGATATTTCCCCGTGTAAATTGTGCACAATTAGCCATTTTGACTCCATGGTGTGATGTGACTCATTAGTGTTAACAAATCATAGTGTGAATAGAGAGCAGGCAAGTTAAATTTGCTGCTATCGCTCACTCTTTTATACTAGTCACTGGAACATAGCACATCATGGCAAAGAATTTTCTGAGAATCTGAAAAAAAGAATTGTTGTTCTACATAAAGATGGACCAAGCCATTAAAAGATTTCAACACACTGAAACTGAACTGCAGCACGGTGGCCGAGACCATACTGTAGTTTAACAAGACAGTTTCAACTCAGAAAAGGCCTCACCATAGTCAACCAAAGAAATTGAGTGCATGTGCTCAGCATCATGTGCAGAGGTTGTCCTTTAAAAATACTCAAATAAACAGCTCCACTCTGAAACAGTAAGATATGCAGTCATTGAAAATAGTAATTTAGACACGTATTACTGATAAGGAAATACATTGAAAAATTGAGACTAGAGATGGGCAAACCCACAGATGTTCAGGTTTGGTCAAACCAGGTGGACACTTTTCAAAGTCCGGGTTATGGGCTGGATTTGACCCGAACTTGAGCCCGAACCCTGAATGCAGACTTTACAGTTATGAAATGATGGCAGTAAGTACTGGGGGAACTGTAAAAATAACCAAAATGATGGTAAACAGGAATATTTTACTTACAGAGTCTCCAGCGCTGCAGCCACACCACTTTCATGTCCCACCATTAACTCTATCTTTATTCAGTGCACTGACTCCAACATCTAATCACAGATGCCCACTCTCTGTGACAGTGTCTGTGATTGACTGTTGTGCCCTCTACCCATTGCTCTGTAATCTTTGAAAGGTTGCCATTGGCAACAAATCTGCCTACATAGGGGTGTAAAAGTAAATAAATAATCTAATATATAAAGCTGAATGTGTGTGTGTATGTATATATGTGTGTATGTATGTCCGGGATTGGCATCTACACCGTCGCAACTACAGCCACAAATTTTGCAGAGTCACACGTCTGGACCCCGGGAGCGTCATAGGCTATGTTGTGAGGCGAAATTTTAACCACGCGCATTCCAATTCACCAAACAATTTTGCCCCTATCTACATAATGGGGAAAAAGTGACAGTTACCAGTTGACAGTTGTGAATGAGAGGGGCTTAATGATGCGCCAAAGACTAACAGCACATACCAGCATATAGTCACTAAGGTGGGGCCCCAACATGAGATATTCACCACGCATGGGGACATGTATACACGCCACACTCCCACAAAGAGTAACAGCAAGTGTATAGTCGCTAAGGTGCAGCCCCAATATTGGATACTCACCACGCACCCGAACAAACACACACACACCACAAAGAGACACACACAACACAGAGACACACACCCCCCCACGGGGACACACACCCTATAGCGACACATGCACTCACCCCACAGGGAAACACACACAACACAGACACACACACACCACACAGACCCCCCCCCACAGGGACACACACATACACACCCTATAGGGACACATGCACTCACCCCACATTGACACACACACACCACAAAGAGATACACACAACCACACATACCCCCCCACACAGGGACACACACACATACACACCCTATAGGGAAACATGCACTCACCACACAGGGACACACACACACCACAAAGAGAGACACACAACACAGAGACACACACACCCCACACAGACACCCCCCCCACAGGGACACACACACATGCAATCACCCCACAGGGACACACACACACACACACCACAAAGAGACACACACAACACAGATATACACACACACACACCACACAGACCCCCCCACAGGGACACACACACATACATACCCTATAGGAACACATGCACTCACCCCACAGGGACACACACACACCACAAAGAGACACACACAACAGAAACACACACCACACAGACCCCCCCCCCCACAGGGACATACACACCCTATAGGGACACATGCACTCACCCCACAGGGACACACACATACACACACCCTGGGGACACACACACCACACAGACAGACACAGATGTGCACAAATCACCTCACACAACTCGCCTCATACGTGTGCTATCTTTAATTTCCAAATATAAACATCTGATTAAAAACAGCCAATGTGCAACACATGTGCCATATAGGGAATTAAGGCAGATGTCAGTCACATGAGCTGTCTATTATGTGTATGTGTGAGGTAACATATACTGCCCGGCCGGGGGGAGGGTTTACTGTTGGCTGGAGATTTATTAGGCTGCCTATAGCAACCAATCACAGCTCAGCTTCTATTTTCTTACAGGTCATTAATATGACATATTCAAATTCTATTTTGTTATAGCTAACATCAGTTATTTATTAACCCGGGCGTAGTCGGGTAGTACAGCTAGTTTTAAATAACTTGTGTAAGGGTCTTTGATTCTCATAGCAGATAGATCAGCCAGCTATGAGCTGCTATCCTCAGTTGCCTGGTTTTACTTTGGCTGGCAATCAAAAATATGGGGAGCCTATATTTTCTATTATTTAAATAAATAATTTTAAAAATGCATGGGCTCCGACTTATTTTTGGTTGTCAGCCAAGATAAAACCAGGCAGCTGGGGCTAGTATACTCACCATGGTGAGGCCCATAGCCATTGGGCCCCCTTGGCTTAAGAACAGCAGCTGCCCCAGAAATTGGTGCATTCATTAAAAGCGCCAATTCCTGGTACTTTACCCGGGTTTTCCCTATGCCTTGGTGCGGTGGCATTGGAGTGATAGAAGGGGGTTAATGTCAGCTGGGTATTGATAGCTGCCACTAAGCCTTAGATTCATAATGTCAGGCTTCATAGAGACACACACATTACCAATCCTACAAGGAGATAGTTGAAATACACAAACACAGAAAAATCCTTTATTTGAAACACACAGACCCTGTTTTACCAAAGCAATCCAAAATACAATGTCCCTCGATGATCCTGGCTCTGCTACATCAGGAGAATGCAGAAATGGAACAAATGTTCTATTGCTACAGACTCTGAGATCAGATTTACTGCTAAGGGTAGTGGTGACATCACGGGGCTCTCCGCTGCTGTCAGTGAACTCAGGTGACCCCACTGCTGGATTGCCGGATTCCGGGACATGACGGCACAGCTGTCCAGCAATCCATCAGCAGGTTCAAATATGATCATGGTATGGGAAACTACTGCTGTGTACTCAGTTGAACCTGCTGCTGGATTGCCGAACACCTGTGCAGCCATGTTTCACAATCTGGCAATCTGGCAGTGGTGACACCTGATTTCACTGACAGCAGTGGGGAAGCTCTCACTAACTCAGTAATATCACTGTTCCACGCGACAGTCGGTGTGATCTCATTGTTGCAATCTCTGGATGTAGCAGACCCAAGATCGCTGAGGGACATCATATGTTCAACTGCTTTGGACCTGGGTTTTTTGGGGGCGTTAATAAAGGGCTGAAACAAGGTTTGTGTATTTTTTATTTCAAATAAAAGATTTTTTGTGTATATGTTTTTTAACTATTTTCTTATAGGATTGGTAATACGTGTGTCTCATAGAGGCCTGACATTATCAATCTAGGGCTTAATGACAGTTGTTAATACTCAGTTGTCATTAACCCCTTCTATCACACCGATGCCACTGCACCAGGGCATTGGGAAGAGCCGGATAAAGCATCTAATGCATGCACCATTTTCTGGGGTGGCTTTTGGCTGCTGTTCTGTAGTGTTGAGGGCCCAATAGTTATGGGCGTCACCACACTGAGAATACCAGCCCCCAGTTGCCTGGTTTTACATTGTCTGGCTATCAAACTTATGACAGAACCCACACATTTTTTTTATCATTTATTTAAATAATTAAACAAAATTATGGGCTCTCCTATATATTTGATTGGCAGCTACGGTAAAGCCAGAGGGTAGCAGCCCATAGCTGGCTCCTTTATCTGCAATTAAAATAAAAAATACAGGGGACCCCAATACAAACTTTTTTAAATCCTTTATTTTTAAACCCCTATGTCTGCAGGTTTGTTGCCAATGGCAACTTATCACAGAGCCGGCACAATGGGTGGGGGAGCTACAGCCAATCACGAATGCTGTTACAGAGAGTGAGCATCTATGATTGGTTATTGGAATCAGTGGAGTAAATAAATATAGATTTAATGAGCAGGACACGAAAATAGTGTGTCTGCATCTGCCAGAGACTCGGTAAGTACAATATAATGCTCTTGTTTAATTGTCATGTTGCTTATTGTTATAGTCTTCCTAGCCGAACCTGGACCCAAACAGTGACACGAACACTTAGGGTACCTTTACACGCGGCAACATTTCTCGCTTTTCCACAGGTAACTTACTGGCTGCAGTGAAATCATAGAGACATTATTCCATTTGTACACAGCAACAAGATAGAACCATGTCTCCATGATTTCACTGCAGCCAGTAAGTTACCCGTGGAAAAGCTAGAAATGTTGCCGCGTGTAAAGGTACCATAAGTGTTTGGTACAGACCCTGAACTTTACAGTTTGAGTTTGCCCATCATTAGGCAAGGGTCACACATAAGCCCATGGTCCGTTTTTGGCTTTATTTTTGGCATTTTTTTTTCTAAGTCCAAAAACTGATAGAAAAATGGATTGGATGTAATAAACACCCTGTCCGTTTTTTTCTGGACCTCAAAACATTGCTATGTCCGTTTTTGAGCCAAAAACGTTGCTAACAACGTTTTTGGCATCAGTTAAAAAACGCATGCGTTTTTTTAACATGGGGCCCTATGGGAAACGCATGCGTTAACGCATGGCACATATAGGCACCTGCGTTAACGCATGCGTTAACGCATATCCGTTTTTAATGAAAAAAAATGAAAAAATGACTAAGTCTAAAAAACGTCCAGGGGTGTAGAAGGCTCAAAAAGCACCCAAAAAAAACTACGGATTGGTGATTGAAATCACTTCCAAAAACGGATTTCTATATGTGACCCCAGCCTTAATCGGACTTTTTATGCATAAAAAAGGCCAGTTTTATGCGAGTCCAGCAGCCGTCAACTAGGTCTATCTCTTCGCTGGTACTCTATCTAATGCCTCAATCTGGATTAAAATAACTATACTTCATGGGCGGATAGGATCCTGCTAATAAAAAATGTACACTTACCTAAAGCTGGTGGAAAGGAGTGCACAGTCAGAAGGAACGACTATAATCTATAGTGAAAAAAAAATAAAAACTAACGGCAGTTCCTAACAAGTGTTACCAGGCGCAAAACTGAACATAAAATATATTATAATACATAAACTCTGAAATGCTAAGGCATGCACACCTTGAATATAGTAATTTAGACATACATTACTGCTAAAGAAATGCATTGAAAAATTGAGACAGACACTTTTTCAATGTATTTGCTTAATAATGCATGTCTAAATTCCTAAATTCAAGGTTTGCATGCCTTAGGCTAGGGTCAGACCTGTGTTTGCCCTCAGCCTGCTGCATCCATCAGAAACTTAGTTTCTGGCCGGAGCAGCGAATAGCGTTACCAGCATGTAACGCTATGTGCCACCTGGATATGGATCTCTATGGGTACCTTTACACGCCGCAACTGCGGCGAGAAATGTGGCAGCGATATTGCGACATGGAAATATCACTGCCACATTTCCTCCTAATTGCCTCCTTATTGCGGCATGTAAATCGGGAATTTGGCGGGGATAAGACCAATGTTGCCTGGTTTCGACTTTACAGCACTGCTCTAAAATCGAAACCAGGCGACATTGGTTTTATCGCCGCCAAGTTCCCGATTTACACGCCGCAATAAGGAGGCAATTTGGTGGCAATACTTCCAGCGAGAAAAATGTCTCCCGCGGTTGTGGTGTGTAAAGGTACCCTATGGCTATCAGATGCTTACTGCAGCCGCCGGCTCCACTGACAATCCCAGGATATATGCTTTTGCAGAGCGCACAGGAAAACACTGCAAACTACGTTTCCTGTGTGCTCTCCAAAAACGCATATCCGGGGCTTGTGAGTGGAGCCAGCGACTTTGGTAAGCATCCAATTACCATAGAAATACACAGAGCAGGCAGCACATAGCGTTACATGCCGGTAACGCTATGTGTTCAGCCTGAAAATGTCTAAGTTTCTGACGGATTCATGAGGCTCAGGGCAGATGCTGGTCACAGTCAGAGCACATGCGTCACTCCGGGACGCACTGGAAATGCATAATGCAATGTTTCTGATGCATGTGGAGTGATGCATGTGCTCTGACTGTGCCCCTCTGCAGACCTGCGCTTCCGGGTTCTGCTCCCGTGTGCTTGCCATAGAAGGTAATGGTGGCAAAAGTGCAAGCGAGCGCAAGGGCTCTGCATCTATGCGCCAGTGTGCTTACTTGCGCTTGCCTGTGACAGCACCTGCGCTTGCCCATGTGCTAGAGCAGATACTGTACGTAATGTACGTATAGTATCTGCCGCTGTCCGAGTTCCTGTAACCATTAACATTAGGTCTTTGGGCAGCATATGCAATGCAAATTAGCCATGTTCTGGCTCCCTGGCTGAAGAGCTTCCTCCTTTGCAATTGCAGCAGAGTGATGAGTCATCACTCTGCTACCTCATCACACTGGTGCAGCCATGCAGACCAGAGAGGACAGCATCGGAAGAGGACATGGCCCCAGGGGAACAGGGAGAAGGTGAGTATAATCAAATATTTTCTTTTTACTGTGTGCAGCAAGATTGGGGATAATATGTATCAAGATGAGGCCAGGGGACAGATATAGCAGGAGGACAACCACCATATTATATATTATCTGGAGGCTGCTCCTGGGCTATCGAGGCTTTTCTGGGCTATAGACGCTGCTGTTGGGCTATGGAGGCTGTTCTTGCCTATAGAGGTGGCAGCTGGGCAGTGGAGGCTGCTGCTGAACTATATGGATGCTGCTGAAGGCTATGGAGGCTGTGCTGCCCTATATATAAGATGCTGTTGGGCTATGGAGTCTGCTGCTGGACTATATGGAGGCTGCTGCTTAGCTATGGAGGCTGTGCTGGGCTATATGGAGGCTGTCATTTATATATTATTTGGAGGCTGTGATGCATATATAAAATAGAGGCTGTGCTGTATATATTATTTGAAGGCTGTGCTGTATATACAACATGCAGGCTGTGCTGTATATATATTATGGAGGCTGTGCTATATATTATTTGGATACTGTGATATATACATAATATGGAGGCTGTGCTGTATATATTATTTGGAGGCTGTGCTGGGCTGTATATAGTGTTTGGAGGCTGTGATGTATATATAATATGGAGGTTGTGCTGTATATATAATATGGAGGCTGTGCTTGGCTATATTTATTATTTGGAGGCTGTGCTGAGCTTCCAAAGCCTCCAAATAATATATACAGCCCAGCACAGCCTCAAATTATCTACAGCCCACAGCCTCTATATTATATATACAACCCAGCAGCCTCTATATTATATCTGCAGTCTAGCAGTCTCCATGTTTTATCTACAACCTAGCAGTCTCTATATTATATATGCAGGCCTGCATAACCTCCTAACAAAATTGTAACCGGTATACGAATCCAGTATAATTCCATTACGGTTTAATCTGGTTGAGGCTCATTTCACACTGGCGTTTTTAGCCACTAGCGGTAGATCTGGCAGATTTTTGCACCTCTGCCACATCTGCTGCCTAACGGGTGACTTGCGGCACCGATCCGGCAAGCCTTATTCATTCTCTATGGTGCTTGTGGTCAGCTGCGACAAGTCCAGTTGTGCCAGATCCGGCACTTTCGACACCGTGAACAAAATGCGGATCTGGCCAAACTGAACTTGCCGCGGCCGACCGCAAGTTATTTACTTTGTTGCACTATGAGGGGCGAGGGGGGGAGGCCCGAAAAATTTCTTGCACAGGGGCCCACTACAGTCTGTGTCCGACCTTAAATAATACACAACTCACATAGACCTTTTTTTTAATAGAACAAACAAACACATATTTAGACTCCATCCCTATCTTTATTACCTAAACATACCCTTCGACAGTAATCCACAACGATGATGCCATGACGTTCAATTGTCTCTGCCACATCCAGAGACTGCAGCAAGGGATCAAGGGTCCTCATGCTGCAGCCTCAGGGGTCACACTGATTGCCTATGCACTGTATGGCAATAATGCATACAGCACCATTGTCAGTACTGCAGACCATAAGTCTCAGAGAACACATGATACCCTAGGCTTGAGTCAGGTGACCAGATGTCGCCATGGCAACCTCATGTTTCCATGGCAATGTCAGGTCACAATGCTGATGATCGGCCCATCACAATTACATTGCGGTGGACCGATCAGCATCTGGAGAGGTGAATGACTGTGCGTTCCCTCTCCCTGGATCCTGACTGCTGCAATTGGTAAGATCGCAGTAGTTAGGGTGTGACACAGAGCCAGGGAAAGCGACTGCACGGTGCACAGTGATCACTGTCCCTGGCTGTCACATTGCTCCTCCTCAGCCTCCAGCCCACTCCATGAGGGACTGAGGCTGAGGGGCACAGGTGGGAGGAGACTGTGGAGTGGTGGCAGGCAGGCACAGGCAGGATGAGACTATGGAGGAGTGGAAGGCGAGTACATGGCTCGTGATGCCCCCATGCCTGCTAATGGGAGCGCCCCCTCCAGCATTCCAGCATTTGGAAGGGACTATTTCAGCCCCAACAGAGGCAGGAGAGTAATGATATGGCAATTTAATTGCCTGATCATTACAGTCACTGGGATTGGCTGTTCAGAATTGCATGAATAGGTTTGTCCTTAGTCGGGAAGGAATTAAATAAATAAAAAAATTTTGTAGTAATCTAAAAGTGCCCTTTTTTCCCATTCCTGTGTCTACAATGTGTAGCTAAAATGTGTGCCACAATTCTGAAGCAAATTTGATGCACAATGTAGCGCATTTAACAATGCTACATTTCTCATAAGCTATGACCCTTTGTAAGGAGTCCACGTAGCCTTGTCTGACAAGGAGCAGAAATATAGTGCAAATCATGAAAGACATTTTTGCTGCAAATTACACCAGAATTCTGGCACATTTAGTTTGATAAACTTCCCCATATAAGAAATGTTTAAAGGGCACCTTTCAGTAGGATTAACACTCCTAAGCCATCTATATAGGCATGCAGGTCATATAAAGTTGAATAAAATGGCACCTCGATATCTTTGCTACAAAAAGAGATTTGGCAATGAGATTTTTGGACGGCAATAAAAATGTTTTAGGGGAAACTGAAGGATTTAGCAATCACTGCTTTGAGGCCAACACAGCATTTTTAGGGGAAACTGAAGGATCTGAAAAAAACTTTTAAGGGAAAACAAGGATTTGAGACTTAAAAAAGCCTTTTTACGAAAAAATAAATAATTTGGCTATCACTGCTTTAAGCAAAAAATACCTTTTTAGTGCCAACAGAAAAATGTAACAATCACTGGATTGAGGTCAAACAGCCTTTTTAGGGGAACTGAAGGATTTGACAATCAGTGCTCTGGGGCCAAAAAAAAGCCATTTTAGAGGAAAATGGAGGATTTGTCAATCACTGGTTTGAGGCCAAACATAGCCTTCTTAGGGGAAACTGAAAGAATTGGCAATGACTGCCATGAGTCAAAGAAAAAGCTTTTAAGGGGAAAAAGAAGAATTTGGCAATCACTGCTTTAAGGCCAAACACAGCTGTTTTACAGGAAACTGAAGGATTTGGCAATCACTGCTTTGAGGCCTAAAAGCCTTTTTAGGGGAAACTGAAAGATTTGGCAATCCCTGCTTTGGGGCCTAAAAAAGCAATTTTAGGGGAAAATGAAGGATTTCCTTTTTAGGGGAAACTGAAGAATTTGGCTTTAAGGTCAAAAAAAGCCTTTTTTTAGGTGAAATTGAAGAACTTTTAAATGACTGCTTTGAGGCCAAAAAAGCCTTTTTATGGGAAAATTAAGGTTTTGGCCATCACTAGTTTGAAGCCAAACACAGTCTTTTTAGGGGACACTGAATGATTTGGCAATCACTGGCTTGAGGCTAAAACAAGCCTTTTTAGGGAAAAATGAAGGATTGCCAGATTATTGGTTTGATGCCAAACCCAGCCTTTTTACAGGAAACTGAATGATTTGGCAATCACTACTTTGAGGGGAAAAAAAAATCTTTTAGGGGAAATTGAAGAATTGGTAATCACTGCTTTGAGGACAAAAAATATTTTTAGAGGAAAATGAAGGATTTGGCCAAAAAAATCCGCGGACACACCGATGCATTAGCGGTGTGTCCGCGATTTTAGGGCCGACAAATAGAACCAGGTCGGCGGCCATAAAATCTCCAACACACCGCTAATGTATTTCAATGGGAACAAATAAATTTAATAATAAAAAAAATAATTAAAAAATAATTAAAAAATAATAAAAAAATAAATAAAAAATAATAAATAATTAAATAAAAATAATAAAAAAAAAATAAATATATGCTAATAATATCAGCCCTTTCAGCGGACCTGAAAGAGAACTGGGTCTCAGCCTAAATAATAAATTTAATAATAAAAAAAATAATTAAAAAATAATTTAAAAATAATAAAAAAATAAATTAAAAATAATAAATAATTCAATAAAAATAATAATAAAAAAATTAAATATATGCTAATTATATCAGCCCTTTCAGCAGACCTAAAAGAGAACTGGGTCTCAGCCTAAATAATAAATTTAATAATAAAAAAAATAATTAAAAAATAATTTAAAAATAATAAAAAAATACATTAAAAATAATAAATAATTCAATAAAAATAATAATAAAAAAATTAACTATATGCTAATTATATCAGCCCTTTCAGCGGACCTGAAAGAGAACTGGGTCTCAGCCTAAATAATAAATTTAATAATAAAAAAAATAATTACAAAATAATTTAAAAATAATAAAAAAATAAATTAAAAATAATAAATAATTCAATAAAATAATAATAAAAAAAATTAACTATATGCTAATTATATCAGCCCTTTCAGCGGACCTGAAAGAGAACTGGGTCTCAGCCTAAATAATAAATTTAATAATAAAAAAAATAATTAAAAAATAATTTAAAAATAATAAAAAAATAAATTAAAAATAATAAATAATTCAATAAAAATAATAATAAAAAAATTAAATATATGCTTATTATATCAGCCCTTTCAGCGGACCTGAAAGAGAACTGGGTCTCAGCCTAAATAATAAATTTAATAATAAAAAAAATAATTAAAAAATAATTTAAAAATAATAAAAAAATAAATTAAAAATAATAAATAATTCAATAAAAATATAATAAAAAAAATTAAATATATGCTAATTATGTCAGCCCTTTCAGCGGACCTGAAAGAGAACTGGGTCTCAGCCTAAATAATAAATTTAATAATAAAAAAAATAATTAAAAAATAATTTAAAAATAATAAAAAAATAAATTAAAAATAATAAATAATTCAATAAAAATAATAATAAAAAAATTACATATATGCTTATTATATCAGCCCTTTCAGCGGACCTGAAAGAGAACTGGGTCTCAGCCTAAATAATAAATTTAATAATAAAAAAAATAATTAAAAAATAATTTAAAAATAATAAAAAAATAAATTAAAAATAATAAATAATTCAATAAAAATAATAATAAAAAAATTAAATATATGCTAATTATATCAGCCCTTTTAGCGGACCTGAAAGAGAACTGGGTCTCAGCCTAAATAATAAATTTAATAATAAAAAAAATAATTAAAAAATAATTTAAAAATAATAAAAAAATAAATTAAAAATAATAAATAATTCAATATAAATAATAATGAAAAAATTAAATATATGCTAATTATATCAGCCCTTTCAGCGGACCTGAAAGAGAACTGGGTCTCAGCCTAAATAATAAATTTAATAATAAAAAAAATAATTAAAAAATAATTTAAAAATAATAAAAAAATAAATTAAAAATAATAAATAATTCAATAAAAATAATAAAAAAAAGTAAATATATGCTAATTATATCAGCCCTTTCAGCGGACCTGAAAGAGAACTGGGTCTCAGCCTAAATAATAAATTTAATAATAAAAAAAATAATTAAAAAATAATTAAAAAATAATAAAAAAATAAATTAAAAATAATAAATAATTCAATAAAAATAATAATAAAAAAATTAAATATATGCTAATTATATCAGCCCTTTCAGCAGACCTGAAAGAGAACTGGGTCTCAGCCTAAATAATAAATTTAATAATAAAAAAAATAATTAAAAAATAATTAAAAAATAATAAAAAAATAAATAAAAAATAATAAATAATTATATAAAAATAATAATAAAAAAATTAAATATATGCTAATAATATCAGCCCTTTCAGCGGACCTGAAAGAGAACTGGGTCTCAGCCTCAGGCTCACTTTAAATAAATAATAAATTTAATAATAAAAAAAATAATTAAAAAATAATTAAAAAATAATAAAAAAATAAATAAAAAATAATAAATAATTAAATAAAAAATAATAATTAAAAAAAAAAATGCTAATAATAATGATATTACTGCTAATAATAATGCTATTAATGCTAATAATTATGCTATTAATGCTAATAATAATGATATTAATGCTAATAATTATGCTATTCATGCTAATATTAATGCTAATAATGCTAATAATAATCATATTAATGCGATTAATAATGCTATTAAGCCTAATAATCATGCTATTTATGCTATTCAAAATGCTATTCATGCTAATAATATGCTGGTGCTGTGTGCGTTTAGCTTAAGACCCTCTGGTGATGTCACAGCCATGTGATCTTGCTCCGGCCATGATTGTGACATCATCAGAGATCCTGTAAGTATAGAGCCCCCGTCACACATAACGACGCACCAGCGATACCGATAACGATACAACCTGGCCGTGATCGCTGGTACGTCGTTTTCACTTTGCTGTTCATTTCAAATAGCGGGAAAGGAAAGCCGACAGTGATGTCGGCTTTCCCGCCCACTAAGTGAGTGTAGCGCTGTCGTCTCTGTCACGGCAATCCCGCGTCGCTGATGCGTCACCAGTGCTTTTTTTTGTAAAAAACATATTTGCTGGTACGCATTTCAGATTATTTTCCCCTATGCACAGGGGTGCAGAAAGGCTCTCTGCCGCCTGAGCCTAGGTGAAGACCGGGAGGGTGGGGTTGCTGTCGGCAACCGCGGGTGAGGAGCAGGGAGGGGGGGTGCTGTCGGTAGCCGCCGCTGGTGATTTTACCGTATGCAGCCGGCGCATGTCAAACAGGGAGCATGGTAAAGGCGCTGCCCCCTTCTGCTCTACGGCTCCCCTGCCTCCTTGCTACCTGAGCCTAAAGGTTTATATTGATCATTGGATGGTGCAGTCCTGCCTATGCATGGCACATGTCCCCTATGCATGGCACACATTCCCTATGCATGGCACACGTCCACTATGCATGGCACACATCCATAATGCATGGCACACGTCCATTATGCATGGCACACATCCCCTATGCATGGCACACATCCCCTGTGCATGGCACACATCCATTATGCATGGCACACATCTCCTATGCATGGCACACGTCCCTTATGCATGGCACACATCCCCTATGCATGGCACACGTCCATAATGCATGGCACACATACATTATGCATGGCACACATCCCCTATGCATGGCACACATCCCCTATGCATGGTATACGTCCTCCATGCATGGCACACGCCCCCTAGGCATGGCACATATCACCTATGCTTGGCACACGTCCCCTATGCATGGCACACATCCATTATGCATGGCACACATCGCCTATGCATGGCACACATCCCCTATGCATGTCACACATGCATTATGCATGGCATACGTCCCCAATGCGTGGCACACGTTCCCTATGCATGTCATATGTCGCCTATGCATGGCACTCGTCCCCTATGCATGGCACACGTCCATTATGCATGACACACGTCCCCTATGTGTGGCACATGTCCCTTATGTGTGCCACACATCCCCTATGCATGGCACACGTCCCCTATGTGTGGCACAGGTCCTCTATGCGTGGCACACGTCCATTATGCATGGCACATGTCCCCTATGTGTGGCACATGTTCACTATGCGTGGCACACATCCCCTATGCATGGCACACATCCCCTATGCGTGGCACGTCCCTTATGCGTGGCACACGTCCCCTATGCGTGGCACACGTCCCCCAAACAGGGCACACGTCCCCTATGTGTGGCACATGCCCGCCTGTGTTAGATATGGCCCCCACACTGCTCTATTCTTCCCTCCTCCAGCGCTCATCTCCCGGTCTCCCTCCATGCAGCTGTGATCAGGCAGAGATGATGCTGCAGAGCTCCTCCACTTCCTGGTTCTGTGCAGTCATGTGATCGGCACAGCAGATAGTGACATCATCTCTGTGTGCGATCACAGCAGCAGCTGGGAGACCGGAGAGACACTGGGAGATCAGCGCTGGAGGGGGAGCCAGGAGGTAAGTATAGAGTTTATTATTTTACTATGGCAACAGCATGGGGGCCATATCTAACATAGGGGGGCATGTGCCATCACAGGGTGGGCGCAGGACCATATAATATGCGTCGCTCCCCCAGCCCATCACCGTGGTGCGGTTTCAGCACCACTGTGATGGAGAGCGGTTATGCATATTATATGAGCGGGAGATCTCCCACTCCCTCCTGCAGCCTCCCCCAGCCTCCGCCCGCTCACATCTTCCGCTACACCGTACCATCACAAAAAAGCACTGACCGTCGCCGTCGCCAGGTTTTGAATGCGCGCACCTATTTGCATAGTCTGCGCTTATTGGTGGCCGCCGGATGCATATAATGGGTACACGAAAGGGAAATGTGGCTGGGTCAAGTTGAGAAGGAAGGGGAGGGAGGCATACACAGAAGTTTAAGGTTAAGGGAGGGGAAAGAGCCCTGGTGGTAATGACAAAATTAGATACATTTCAAATTAAACAGTCTCAAAGAAAATTAAGATATTAGTAACGCAAATTCCAATGACACCCATAAGTCCCAAAGGTTGCCAATACGTTCTTGTTGATTCTATCCACTCCTATTACATACTGTCAGACAAATATGATGTATGTAGTGTATGAATATCAGTCATTTGCATGAGTTTTTTATGACAATTTGGTGCATAACTAGTATTTTTAATGCATGTCAAATAAAGATTTACAGTTTTTAGTAGGGTTCTTGCTAAGTTTGGTTTGTATGAAATATTCCCTTACTGCTTTGTTGCTTTGTGTTTAATTTTTCAGTTGAATGCTGGAAATGACCATGGCCACAGTGATCCATATATGTGGAATAAACACATGGAAAAAAATACACATTATTAAATTAAAGAGGGGGAGACAGCACTGCCTGAGGTCAACATGCAATACAAAAATTGCAAATGCACATATTAATTCCTAACTTTACTTGTGTGAAATGAGATTTTTAGCAAATAATTGATCAATTCTTTGAGCCACCCTGCCAATGTCACTGCAAATTTCAATAGGGCAGTCCAACTCTGTATTTTTATTATTTACATTGTGCCAAGCGGCCTCCTAAATACATGGTGCTGAAAAGGCAAATGCAGATAAAGGCAGACCAGGTTTAAACTTGTGCAGTCAATGCTACAGACACTGGGTGGACATTATCAGCTCTGAATCCCACAGTGTCAAACTAGTCGACCATGAATGAGGGCTGAGAACGCCCATATAAATGTGCATGTAAGTAACAAAGCCTGTGGAGAGGATGAGTCAACTGTGTGCAAACAGTCACCAAAGTCAGTTATAGCATAGACAGGAGGAATGTCATACCAAACCTAGTGTGAACAGCAAGATGGGGGTCAGCTACCAACTAATAATATGTTAAAAAGAGGGGGAGCCTGCACTGCTTCAGGTCAGCATGCAATAAAGAAAGTGCAAATCCACATATTAATTCCTAACTGTACTTTAATGTAAAATGACATTTTAAGCAAATAATTGATCAATTTTTTGAGCCACCCTGCCAACGTCACGGCAAATCTCAATAGGGCGGTCCTATTCTACGTTTTTATTATTTACATTGTGCCAAGAGGTCTTCTAAATACATTAAAATCAGAACCAAATACATGCAACATATACTCGGAACATCTCAAAACTGCTCTCATGGCGCTGGAAAGAAAATTGTGAATAAAGGCAGACTAGGTCTGAACATGTGCAGCAAATGCTACAGAAGCTCAGATTTTATCAGCTCTGACCCCCACACTGCCAAACCAGCAGATCATGAAAGCAGGCCCAAATAAATGTTCATGAAATTAACAAGGTCTGTGGAGAGGGTGACATAAATCTAACATCAGATGTGAGAATTTATTACTCCTCCTCCCAGATCATTTTAAAGATAAAAAACATGCAGTTTTCCAGCTGAAAGTTAAGGTGGTTAAGAGAATAGAACTACCAAGAAGGGGTAGTAGTATAAAAAAATGCCTTATTATGACGCAAAGAATTTTGGATTAATGAGCTGCAAATAATGTACCCTATGGGGTTAAACCAAGATTATGAGCTGTATACATTTATTTGAATCATATTTATAACATTTATCACTATAAAATCATTTTTATGAGAATGGATTTTCTCATTTTTATAGAGAAAATTTTGTAGAGAATATTGACCTATCTTTGTTCATATACATTTTATTCATGTTTAACCTAATAATTCATCTTGTTTGTTTTATATATCTGTGATATAAATATATATATATATTTATAACACTGTTCTATTTTAAAAAAAAATTATCCTAAGCTGCAGCTGGAAATTGTGGGGACCGTGTTCTTTTCTTTGAATGCCTCTTTTTTTCTCCTGTAAACTCTATGTTGATGCCTTTGCCCAAAAAGCTCTACTTTTGTCTCATCTGACCTGAGAACATTCTTCCAAAACGTTTTAGGCTTTCTCAGGTAAGTTTTGGCAAACTCCAGCCTGGCTTTTTTATGTCTCGGGGTAAGAAGTGGGGTCTTCCTGGGTATCCTACCATACAGTCCCTTTTCATTCAGACGCCGACGGATAGTACGGGTTGAAACTGTTGTACCCTCTACTACAGGGCAGCTTGCACTTGTTTGGATGTTAGTCAAGGTTCTTTATCCACCATCCGCACAATCTTGCGATGAAATCTCTCCTCAATTTTTCTTTTCTGTCCACATCTAGGGAGGTTAGCCACAGTGCCATGGGCTTTAAACTTCTTGATGACACTGCGCACGGTAGACACAGGAACATTCAGGTCTTTGGAAATGGACTTGTAGCCTTGAGATTGCTCATGCTTCCTCACAATTTGGTTTCTCAAGTCCTCAGACAGTTCTTCGGTCTTCTTTCTTTTCTCCATGCTCAATGTAGTACACACAAGGACACAGGACAGAGGTTGAGTCAACTTTAATCCATGTCAACTGGCTGCAAGTGTGATTTAGGTACTGCAAACACCTGTTAGGTGCCACAGGTAAGTTACAGGTGCTGTTAATTACACAAATTAGAGAAGCATGATTTTTCTAACAGTGCCAATACTTTTGTCCACCCTCTTTTTAATGTTTGGTGTGGAAGATCCAATTTGGCTTTAGGACAATTCTTTCTGTGTTTTTTCATTGAAGACAAATTAAATGAAGATAATAATACCAAAGAATTTGTGATTGCAATCATTTTCAGGAAGAAACTGAGAATTATCTGACAGAATTGCAGGGGTGTCAATACTTTTGGCCACAACTGTATGTGATTTGTAGATTGATCATTTTGTTACTATAATTTTTGTAGTAAAATATTCACTTATATATTGTTTACCTCTTTTTGCATTACACATGATTATATGATGTAATTTCCTGGTTTCTATGTATTTAAGTGTTATATGATTTGTTATTGATTTACTGCTGTTGAAAGCCTGGATAAGGGCTGAAATGTCGAGACAGAGCGGAATAAAGGATGAAAAAGTTGCAAAAGAATACGTGAGTGCCTGGAGTTTTTTCATTGTATGTATGCATTTCCATTGGCACCACCGACTAATAAGGAGAGACTGCTGATGATCCTACTGATTTGTGGAGAGGGTGAGACTTTTTTTGTCCTATTCATGATGTCATTGGCAACTAGGCATTGAAGTCATTCTATAGGAAAATATAACTAGGTATACTGGTTAACTTGTTGCATTTACCACAAACTAGCTGAGGTACTGGCATGTTCTGAACAACCATTGTTACTGCATGCCAGAGATGGTCTAAAATAAAAGATTAAGGCTCCATTCACACTGTGCGTTTTTGGTCTGTTTTTTCTAGTCAGTTTTTGAAGTCTCTATTATACTTTTCCTCTGATTGTTCTGCTCCTGGTTTTGGCTACAAAACCTGATGAGACAAAACAGACCAAAAATGCACAGTGTGAGTGGAGCCTAAAGATGCACTCTGTTGCTATTTCTTTATTTTCCAAATTGCTAGCAGTCGTAACGTAACAAGTGCAGCAACAAACTCACTGGTCATTGTCTCTTGCCATTTTAATGTGGTGCTCAAGTTCACTGCTGTGTCACATGATCACATTTTTTATCAAGCTCAATCACACAGCGTTTCTTTGTAGGTCCCTTTCTCGATCTAAAGGTACCATCACACGCTGCAATATTGCTAGCAATTTCACTGGCAACTTGCTGGTTGCAGTGAAATCATGGACACATTGTTCCACTTGTACACGGGAACAAAATAGAACAATGTGTCCATGATTTCACTGCAACCAGCAAATTGCCAGTGAAATTGCAAACAATACTGCCGCGTGTAATGATACCTTAACATTCCTAAATTTCAAAAAGTTCTCCGCTCAGGACAGCAGGCTGTGTTATTCAGCAATGCACAAATGCAGTCATGTGACAGAAGGGTGGACCTGAGCAAAAGACAACAACTAGTGAGCTAATGACTGCACTCTTTAGACTTAGGTTGGGGTCACAGTAGCATTTTTTACAAGCGTTTTTGGAGACCTGCGTTTTCAAAAACGCATGTAAAAAATGCACCCATAGGCTCCCATGTTAAAAAACGCATGCCCTAATAGCAAAAACGCATGTGTGCATTTCCAAAAACGCATGCGTTTTTTAATATGGGGCCTTATGGGAAACGCATGCAAAAACGCATGTACAATTAGTGCCATTCAAAAACGCATGCGTTTTCCATAGGAGCCCAAGTTTATAAAAACGCATGCGTTTTTCAAAACGCACCAAAAAATAGTACATGCACTATTTTTTGGTGCAGATTTAAAAACGCAGCCAAAAACGCAGGGTGCCATCACACACCTTAAAAACTCATGCTGACATGAAAAAACGCATGAGTTTTGTTAAATCACTAAAAAAACTCATGTCAACTGTGACCCCAGCCATACACACAATTGCTAACAATGAAAAAAATAAAAAAAGTCACCTGAGTGGTTCTTTACGATCAGAAGACTATAAAGGTCATAGAAGCAAGGTAATCTTGCTTTCATGTTGCTTGCAACTTTCCTGCTGAAAGTTTCCTTCTGATGCAGGGTAAACAGCTGTCATGAAGCTAAGGTCGGCCATAATTCTTAGGTAATCTCTACTGTAAATGATCGTCCAAAAATTATCAGTGATTCCAGTGTGTGCCAAGAAAATATTTCCCATAATATTAATTGAATTGTAAAGCTCTGTGGAATATGTTGGCGCTATAGAAACTTTATTATAATTATTAATAATAATAATAATAATAATAATAATCTCCTTTGAACCAGATGTTTGACAACTAACAGTGACGGCTCATCAATTCATGCACTCTACATGTGAAATTTTGACAATCTTTTCAGTGAAGTTGCAACAGAAATCTTTACATGGCTGACCAGGCAATGTGTTTCTACTGCTCGGTGTTCCATTTATTTTTATGACCACTGGAGTCTCACCTTTCTGTTTCTCCTACATAGAAATGTGACTCAAACTGTCCATCTGATGTCATAGCCCATTTGAGATAAGGAATGAGAAGTGGGGCTTTATATTTGGCTGCAAATTGTGTAACTGTGTTCTGTTTGTTCTTTAGGCGGCCGTCACATGCTACAATATCGTGAGCGATATTGTAAGCGATCACGTGCACGCGCGATCGCTAACAATATCGTTCACATCGCTGGTGAGATGTCACACAGGCAGACTCACCAGCGATGTGGACCAGCGAGATCGCTGGTAACTATGGTACACATCGGGTTACTAGGCGCCGCGCGGCGCTTAGTAACCCGACGTTTACCATAGATACCATCTCCCAGCATAGGCTCTGCCGCTGGGAGATCGTTCATCGTGGTGTCACACCCCACGATGAAGCAGATTGAACAAGCGATGATCGCTTGATATGAGCTCCGGCTCTCATATCTGCGATGTCACGATCAAGCGATTTTACATTGTAAAATCGCTTGATCGCACGTAGCGATGCACAAACGATATCGCTTAAGCGATCAAAAAGCAGATCGCTTAAACGATATCGTGCATTAAATTGAGCCGTGTGACGGCCGCCTTAGGACGATCATTTACATCTTTCTCTGTCCTCTTTCCTAGAATACTTGTTGATGTTATTCCCTTTTTCTGGATGTACATTCTCAACACCTCTGAACAAGAAACTTGCAACAGGTTTAAAAGAAAACTCACAGAACCCACATGCCCCACAAACCAGCCACATGTGTCTACTCTTTAATAAACACCCTGCCTAACAAATCCTTATAATGGAAGACACATAAACAGATCTTTTAAAAAAAGTATTTTTACAGTCTGTTTTTTATATGCTAATTATCCTATTGACTAGCAGATGGGGTGTTTTTTTCCTCAGACTAATTGTTCCAATTAGCATGCTTTCATGTCACTGTGGTGTGATACCATGATTGGCAACAGCTCATTGCCAGCTCTCTGCAAATCTCACAAATGCATGCGGCTTTCTTGCTTACATATCATTGCGCCTCTGAAGCCGAGTGTACGCCTCCTGGCTTCAGAGACACACTGTAAATGTCTGGAAGTAGAGATGAAGCATGATCTAAGGCTCCTTCATTGACATCAGGCCTCTTCTCTGCTTTCGGATGCGTGCAAGCGCAAGATTTGCAGAGAGCTGGCAATGATGACGGCATGTTATTATGCCACAGGTACATGACAACATACTCAAAAGGACAATTAGTCTTGGGAAAAAAAGCCCTATCAAGCAGTCAAATGTTTAATTAGTATAATGAAAACAGAATGAAAAACTATATTTTTTAAAGCTCAATTCATGTGATATCCAGTTTAAAGGAATATTTATACAGAGTGATTATTAAAGAATAAAAAGTTTTGGTACAGTGTTAGCCAGTTCAGAAAATGTTGATTGCTCTCAGTTGGAGAAACAAGATAACAATCTTGTAGTTGTGATACCTTTTAATGGCTAACAAAAATAAAATAACTGATGTTACAAGGTGAGCATTCGAGATGTCTTAGGTCCCTTCATCAGGCTGGTATGACAAAATATTAAAAGAAACTGAAAATATATACATGAACAACTGAAATGAATGGACATTTAACTAAATAAACAAAACAAAGCCTGGAGAGGATCATCAATCAGCCAGGCTTAGTGATGTCAAAGTTTTTATGACTCTCATTTATGCGAAAACATATTGTCTTAAGACTTCAGAGTCTTTGAACAACAGCCTTCAGATGTTATAATGATCCATAAATCCATCACTTATGTTTAACCCGTTTTTGATGCAGTCAAAAGTTCTAATAAATTTGGATTCAAAGACCCTTCGATGTTTTTGTGATTTGAAATTACCTCTCAAAATTAAAACTTTCATATTTTCAATGTTATGTCCTTGACTAGAAAAACGATTGGCTACTGGAAAATGGATTTTTTCGTGTGTAATTGTGTGACGATGAGACTTCGTCCTTACTCTTAGCCGTTGTCCAGTATCACCAACATAAAAAGTCCCACAGGACATATAGTGCACATGATTAAATACATTGGAAGAGGAGCATGTGAATGTCCCAGGAATCTTATTATCCTGTTGTGAGTTGGGGATCTGAATCCTGTCTCTGGTTTCTATGTGAGCACAGGTCTTGCAGCTCTTCACATTGCATGAATAAGTTCCTCTTGGTGTATCTGAGGGCATCAAGCTTCGGACCAAGATGTTTCTTAAATTGGGAGGCTTTCAGAATTTTTGTGGTGGTATCCAGGAACCCACAGCTTGAGGTACTAAGGAAAACTGCCAGGAAACTTCACCATATCCTACACAAGGATAACTGACTAAAAATAATATTCAAAGACCCTCCCTTGCTGTGCTACAGGCAGCATCCCAATTTAAGAAACATTATGGTCAGAAGTTCGATGCCCTCAGATACACCAAGAGGAACCTATCCATGCAATGTGAAGAGCTGCAAGCTGCACCTGTGCTCACATAGAGACCAGAGACAGGATTCAGCTCCCCAACTCACAACAGGATTATAAGATTCACTAGATGGTGGCCCGATTCTAACGCATCGGGTAGTCTAGAATATGTATGTAGTTTATTTATGTAGATTTAACAATAATGCAAGGAGTACACGACATCTATCTATCACCTACCTATGTGTCTATCGTCTATGTATTTTTTGGATATTTTATCTTTATAAACTAAGGTTCTTGGTACACACATTGGCCAATACCTGTTTGCTCATCAACCAGCTTCAAGGTGATTTTCGATCTGATGGGCCCCTATCCTACCTTGTCACTCTTTCCTTGGTCGCAGCTAAGCCTCCATTTTTACTATTTCTCAGTGGGTGGACTCACTTAAATCAAAGAAACAATGAGACATCATATACAGTGCTGACCACTGAGCCACCATATACAGTGCTAACCACTGAGCCACCATACAATGCTAACCCCTGAGCCACCATACAATGCTAACCACTGAGACACCATACAATGCTAACCACTGAGCCACCTAAACACTGAGCCATCATATACAGTGCTTAACACTGAGCCACCATATACAGTGCTAACCACTGAGCCACCTAAACAATGAGCCACCATATACAGTGCTAACCACTGAGCCACCGTATACAGTGCTATCCACTGAGCCACCTAAACAATGAGACATCATATACAGTGCTAACCACTAAGCTACCATACAATGTTAACCACTGAGCCACCATACAATGCTAACCACTAAGCCACCATATACAGTGCTAACCACTGAACCACCATATACAGTGCTAACCAATGAGTCACCTTACAATGCTAACCACTGAGCCACCATACAATGCTAACCACTGAGCCACCATAATGCTAACCACTGAGCCACCATATACAGTGCTAACCACTGAGCCACCTAAACAATGAGACATCATATACAGTCCTAACCACTGAGCCAGCTAAACAATGAGACATCATATATAGTGCTAAGCACTGTGTCACCTAAACAATGAGATATCATATACAGTGCTAACCACTGAGCCACCTAAAAAATGAGACATCATATACAGTGCTGACCACTGAGCCAGCTGAACAATGAGACATCATATATAGTGCTAATTACTGAGTCACCTAAACAATGAGACATCATATACAGTGCTAACCACTGAGCCACCTAAAAAATGAGACATCATATACAGTGCTAACCACTGAGCCACCATACAATGCTAACCACTGAGCCACCATACAATGTTAACCTCTGAGCCACCATATACAGTGCTAACAACTGAGCCACCATATACAGTGCTAACCACTGAGCCACCATACAATGCTAACCACTGAGCCACCATACAATGCTAATCAGCCGTGCCTTCTGCGGCACAGAGGTCAGCGGCTCGCCAGCCGAGAGACAACCGGCTGACGCAGGTCGTCTCCTGGCTGGCTCGCGCGCGCTGGGTCCACCGTCTGCCGGACCGTGTATACCTGGGGAAGCGACGCCGCTTCCGCCGGGCTGCAAATAGGCGCGAAATTTGACCTTTGAATTCTCGCGCCTATTTGCATAGTCTGCGCTCATTGGTCGCCGCCTTCGGGGTAAGAGGTGGGCTCTTCCTGGGTATTCTACCATACAGTCCCTTTTCATTCAGACGCCGACGGATAGTACGGGTTGACACTGTTGTACCCTCAGACTGCAGGGCAGCTTGAACTTGTTTGGATGTTACTCGAGGTTCTTTATCCACCATCTGCATAATCTTGCGTTGAAATCTCTCGTCAATTTTTCTTTTCCGTCCACATCTAGGTAGGTTAGCCACAGTGCCATGGGCTTTAAACTTCTTGATGACACTGCGCACGGTAGACACAGGAACATTCAGGTCTTTGGAGATGGATTTGTAGCCTTGAGATCGCTCATTCTTATTCACAATTTGGTTTCTCAAGTCCTCAGACAGTTCTTTGGTCTTCCTTCTTTTCTCCATACTCAATGTGGTACACACAAGGACACAGGACAGAGGTTGAGTCAACTTTAATCCATGTCAACTGGCTGCAATTGTGATTTACTTATTGCCAACACTTGTTAAGGTACCTTTACACACCACAACTATCACCGGCGATCGGAGGCAAACTGAACGTGCTCGTGCACGTTTTTGACGGTTGCTACCGAACGCCGATGCCGCATATACACGCCTCAATTGCGTCCTCAACCAAAGGGAACGTGGCTCCCCAGAAGTTGCCACAGAACCTGCGGGAAACATCTGGTTGCCTCCTGACGCCGCTTCACACGTCGCAATCCACAAAGGAATGTGGGCGTACATGTTCAGCACCGCAAGAACAAAGGCGTGACAGAATTGTGTATTCGGCGCCCCAAACACGCTGATTAGACAACGCAATAGCATCATGATTGGCCAGCCTGCTCAGGAAGGCTCACTAATACATGACGCCATTGCAAATATGTAGTGTGTATGGACCGCTCTTTAAATATGGCGCCCTATGAAGGGACAGCCAATGGAAACACAGTAGCCCCCACCAATCATCGCTGATGGGGCGCGGTATCCAGCACGCTGTGGCACGCCTCTGGGAAATCACTAGATGATGCAAATTCCATCCCTACGCCAAAACCAGAGCAATTCACCTTCAGGGCTGCCTCTGATTTTTGAACAATGCTCTGAAACCGCAACCGGGAGCAACTTCGAAAATCACCATCACTTTCCTCAATTGCACGCCGCAATTTCGTAGCAATTTCAAAGCAACGGTGAAGGAAATCACGATTGCCTCTCAGTTGCTACACTGTAGTTGCGGCGTGTAAAGGTACCTTTAGGTGCCACAGGTAAGTTACAGTGCTGTTAATTACACAAATTAGAGAACCATCATGATTTTTCTAACAGTGCCAATACTTTTGTCCACCCCCCTTTTTATGTTTGGTGTGGAATTATATCCAATTTGGCTTTAGGACAATTCTTTTTGTCTTTTTTCATTGAAGACAAATTAAATGAAGATAATAATACCAAAGAAATTGTGATTGCAATCATTTTCAGGAAGAAACTGAGTATTATCTGACAGAACTGCAGTGGTGTATATGAAGGGCCCCCATACTCTAAATGTAAACTGTACTGTATATAAAGAACAATAATGACTTTATAGTCTATACATGGAGCTGTGGATCCATCAGAATATATATGTATATATATATATATGTATATATGAGCTGTGGGGGCAACATATTGTATGTGGGGAGCAGTGGGGACCCCATATTGTTTATAGCAAGCTGTGAGGGCCGTTATATTTATTTTATGGGTCAGTTGGGGCCATCAAAGTGTATATAGGGGCCGGTTTTGAAAATTATACTGTATATATGGAGCTGTGGGGGCCAATACTTTATGTAGGTGGCTGGTGGGGGACATAATAATGTAAATAGTGGGCTGTGGGGGTCCCATACTATGCTGTGAGGCCATTATACTGTATATAAAGGGCTATGAGAACCATCTACTATATAATTGTCTAAGGCGTCTGTCGGTCACAGAAATCGCATGCCAGACAGAGGCCGCTCATTTGTAGCGAATTTCGCGCCAATTTGCCACCCGGCTACAGCGGTGCTTTAGCGCCACTGTCGCCGGGATACATGGGTCCGGCCGACGGTGGCCACAGCACGCGCGAGCCAGCCGGGAGATGACCGGAGATCAGTCACGGCATCGGTAGCTGCTGCCTCCCTCATCACCTCCTTGACTTCCTACCTCCCTCCTCGCCTCCCTGCCTTGCTCCTCGACTCCCTCCACACCTTCCTGTCTCCCTCCTCGCCTTCCGCTGTTCTGACCCGTCTTCTCCATGTACAGCGGTCATGTGACAGGGCAGGCTGATGTGACGTCACACAGCCCACCCTGTCACACGTCGCTGTTCACAGTGCGACACTGCGGGTGAGAACAGAGGTGGTGGCGAGGAGGATCCTGCCCCCCGCAGCCATCCTGCCCCCCCCGGCTCAATCCTGAACCCCCGGCTCCATCCTGCACCCCCGCCACCATCCGGCCCCCTGGCTCCATACTTCCCTCCTGGCTCCATGCCCTGCTGGCTCCATCCTACCCCCCCCGCCTCCATCCTGCCCCCCTGTTTCCATGCCCTGCCGGCTCCATCCTGGCCCCCACCTCCATCCTTCTCCCCCGTCTCCATTCTGTCCCCCACCGCATCCTACCTGCCCCCCACATCCATCCTGCCCCCCCCCCCCGTATCCATCCTGCCTCCCCGCATCTATCCTGCCCCCCCCGCATCCATCCTGCCCCCTGCATCCATCCTGCCCCTGTATCCATCTTTCCCCCCCGCATCCATCCTGCCCCCCGCATACATCCTGCCCCCTGCATCCATCCTGCCCCCCCGCATCCATCCTGCCCCTCCGCATCCATCCTGCCCCCCCGCATCCATCCTGCCACCCTCACATCCATCCTGCCCCCTCTGCATCCATCCTGCCCTCAGCATCCATCCTGCCCCGCTCACTCCATCCTGCCCCCCTGCATCCATCCTGCCCCTCCGCATCCATCCTGCCCCCATATCCATCCTGCCCCCCTGCATCCATCCTGCCCCCACGCATCCATCCTGCCGCCTGCATCCATCCTGCCCCCCCGCATCCATCCTGCCCCTCCGCATCCATTCTGCCCCCCCGCATCCATCCTGCCTCCCTCACATCCATCCTGCCCCCCTCGCATCCATCCTGCCAACCAGCATCCTTCCTGCCCCTCCGCATCCATCCTTCCCCCTACATCCATCCTGCCCCCCCGCATCCATCCTGCCCCTCCGCATCCATCCTTCCCCTACATCCATCCAAAAACCCCCCGCATCCATCCTGCCCCCTGCATCCATCCTGCCCCCACGCATCCATCCTGCCCCCTGCATCCATCCTGCCCCCCCGCATCCATCCTGCCCCCCCTGCATCCATCCTGCCCCCCCGCATCCATCCTGCCAACCAGCATACATCCTGCCCCGCTTGCTCCATCCTGCCCCCCCGCATCCATCCTGCCCCCCTCGCATCCATCCTGCCCCCTGCATCCATCCTGCCCCCCTCGCATCCATCCTGCCCCCCTGCATCCATCCTGCCCCCCCGCATCCATCCTGCCAACCAGCATCCATCCTGCCCCGCTCGCTCCATCCTGCCCCCCCGCATGCATCCTGCCCCCCTGCATCCATCCTGCCCCCTGCATCCATCCTGCCCCCCTCGCATCCATCCTGCCCCCCTGCATCCATCCTGCCCCCCGCATCCATCCTGCCAACCAGCGTCCATCCTGCCCCGCTCGCTCCATCCTGCCCCCCCGCATGCATCCTGCCCCCCTGCATCCATCCTGCCCTCCGCATCCATTCTGCCCCCCCGCATCCATCCTGCCTCCCTCACTACCTTTCCTTCCTGCCCCCCTCACATCCATCCTGCCCCCCTACATCCATCCTGCCCCCCTACATCCATCCTGCCCCCCTGCATCCATGCTGCCACCCCACATCCATCCTGCCAACCAGCATCCATTCTGCCCTCCTCGCATCCATCCTGCCCCCTACATCCATCCTGCCCCCCTCGCATCCATCCTGCCCCTCCGCATCCATCCTTCCCCCACATCCATCCAAAAAACCCCCGCATCCATCCTGCCCCTCCGCATCCATCCTGCCCCCCGCATCCATCCTGCCCCCCTCACATCCATCCTGCCCCCCCTACATCCATCCTGCCCCCCGCATCCATCCTGCTACCCCGCATCCATCCTGCTACCCCGCATCCATCCTGCTCCCCCCCAGCTCCATCCTGCACATTCGGCTCCATCCTGCCCCCCCCGCCACCATCCTGCCATCCTGCCCCCCCGCCGGCTCCATCCTGCCCCCCCACCACCATCTGGCCCTTTGGCTCCATCCTGCCCCCTGGCTCCATGCCCTGCTGGCTCCATCCTGAACCCCCACCTCCATCCTGCCCCCCTACCTCCATCCTTCTTCCGTCTCCATCCTGTCACCCACCGCATCCATCCTGCCCCCCGCATCCATCCTGCCCCCTGTATCCATCCTGACCCCCGCATCCATCCTGCCCCCCCACATCCATCCTGCCCCCCGCATTCATCCTGCCCCCTCGCATCCATCCAGCTCCCCCGCATCCACCCTGCCACCCCGCATCCATCCGGCCCCGCTCACTCCATCCTGCCCTGCTCACTCCATCCTCCCCCCCACCTCCATCCAGTTCCCCCTGCCTCCGTCCTGCCCCCCCCAGCTCCATCCTGCACCTTCGGCTCCATCCTGCCCTGCTCGCTTCATCCTGCCCCGCTCGCTCCATCCTGCCCCCCACCACCATCCTGCCCCTCCCCCCACCATCCTGCCTTCCTGCTCCATCCTGCCCCCCTGGCAGTTAGCAGTCATGTGACTGATCAGCTGATCGGTTTCCCAGGCAACGACAGGTCCTAAAGGCCTGTAGGATCTAGAAGACGGAGGAGGGGCGAGCCAGCGGACAGGTGAGTATCCTCACTGAGGATTTTTTTTATTTTTACTTTTACTGTGGAGGAGCGGGGGCCAGGACGAGAAGGGGGGCCACGGGGTACGGAGTATCACCATATACCATAGTGCTGCTATACATGTACTATAATTTACCGCCATATACCATAGCGCTGCTATACATGTACTGTAATGTACGGCCATATATTATAGCACTGCTATACATGTGCTGTAATGTACGGCCATATACCATAGCGCTGCTATACATGTACTGTAATGTACGGCCATATATTATAGCACTGCTATACATGTGCTGTAATGTACGGCCATATACTATAGTGCTGCTATACATGTACTGTAATATACCGCCATATACCATAGCGCTGCTATACATGTACTATAATGTACCGCCATATACCATAGTGCTGCTATACATGTACTGTAATGTACCGCCATATACTATAGTGCTGCTATACATGTGCTGTAATGTACGGCCATATACTATAGTGCTGCTATACATGTACTGTAATATACCGCCATATACTATAGCGCTGCTATACATGCACTGTAATGTAACGCCATATACTATAGTGCTGCTATACATGTGCTGTATTGTACCGCCATATACCATAGCGCTGCTATACATGTGCCGTAATGTACCACCATATACTATAGCACTGCTATACATGTACTGTAATGTACCGCCATATACCATGGCGCTGCTATACATGTACTGTAATGTACCGCCATATACCACAGCGCTGCTATACATGTACTGTAATGTACCGCCATATACTATAGTGCTGCTATACATGTGCTGTAATGTACCACCATATGCCTACTCCCGGCGTGTCACCGACGGGCGCCGGCGACGCGCAATATGCGCGTCACTATCGCTTGTAGTCCAAACGCCGGAAGCTGCCGGGAGCACGTGATCAGAGGCGGTCACATGATTAGAGGCACAAAGTACAGCACGGAGGGGCGGTCTCACACACCGGCAATGCATCAGGTAATAAGGGCACTACTTAAGTCCGCTTAACATGCTTGCAACTGGCACACTGACCCCCTGAGGAAGTCCACTGACGAAACGGCGTCAGGGTAGCCGGGAGCTCTACACATACAGGTCTGTGCCACCATTACCTGGGGTCTCAGTCGATCCCCGTGTGTCTGAATTTAACCCATAATGGGCTGAGATGAACTGTGAATAGTGGGAGTTAAACAGTGGACAGGGTAGGATGAGTGGAGATTTAGTGCTAATACCTTTGAGCAGCACAAACCATAGCCTCCCATCTTCTATTTATATAATCGGGAGTTGGGAATTCGGGCGTTGTAGCCGAATCCCAGACTCCTTTGCGCGACTGCGAGCGATGCCGCGTAGCGGCATCGCGAGTCGCAGCCGCACCGCCGTCTCCGCCACCCGCCGTCTCCGCCGCCCACCCGTCCGCCCCGCCGCCGCCTCCGCGAGGTCACCGCTGCCCCTCGCTGCTCTAGCACCGCTGGGGCCTCGGTGACGCCATGGAGCTGGAGGAGCACTGTCCTTGCGGCGACATGTAATATCCAAGATGGCGACAAAATCTCGCGAGATTTTGCCGCCATCTTGGATATTACACGTCGCCCCAGAGACTCCGCTATTCCACCAACATAGCGCCGAGGTGACCGCCCAGCGCCCCTCCGGAGATCAGCCGCTCATGCGCATAAGCCGCTGATCTCCCGCCGCATATGCCGGTCAGTATCGCCGCTGCCGCCCGCTCTCCCCCGGCCGCTCCGCACTTACCCCTCCCCGCTCTGCTGACTGCACACATACTTTCTTTTTCGAGCCGGTCATGTGACAGGCCCTCTGTGATGTCACATTAGCCCGCCCTGTCACATGACCGGCTTCAATGCCGCTCCAAGGAATACAGAGAGCAGAGGACAGGGGGACAGGGGCACACATGACTGGGGGATAAATAACTGTGCCAGAGGACAGGGAGACACAGGACATGGGGACACACGACATGGGTAGAAGACAGGGGCACACAGGACAGAGGGACACAACAGGGGCCGAGGACAAGGGGACACAGAACAGGGGTAGAGGACAGGGACACACAGGACAGGGGGACACAACACGGGCAAAGGACAGGGGGACACAGAACAGGGGCAGAGGACAGGGACACACAGGACAGGAGGACACAACAAGGGCAGAGGACAAGGGGACACAGAACAGGGGCAGAGGACAGGGACACACAGGACAGGAGGACACAACAGGGCCAAAGGACAGGGGGACACAGAACAGGGCCAAAGGACAGGGGGACACAGAACAGGGGCAGAGGACAGGGACACACAGGACAGGAGGACACAACAGGGGCAAAGGACAAGGGGACACAGAACAGGGGTAAAGGACAGGGACACACAGGACAGGGGGACACAACACGGGCAAAGGACAGGGGGACACAGAACAGGGGCACAGGACAGGAGGACACAACAGGGCCAAAGGACTGGGGGACACAGAACAGGGGCAGAGGACAGGGACACACAGGACAGGAGGACACAACAGGGGCAAAGGACAAGGGGACACAGAACAGGGGTAAAGGACAGGGACACACAGGACAGGGGGACACAACACGGGCAAAGGACAGGGGGACACAGAACAGGGGCACAGGACAGGAACACTCAGGACAGGAGGACACAACAGGGGCAAAGGACAAGGGGACACAGAACAGGGGTAGAGGACAGGGACACACACGACAGGAGGACACAACAGGGCCAAAGGACAGGGGGACACAGGACAGAGGGACACAACAGGCCCAGAGGACAAGGGGACACCAAACAGGGGTAGAGGACAGGGACACACAGGACAGGATGACAACAGGGGCAGAGGACAAGGGGACACAGAACAGGGGTGGAGGACAGGGACACACAGGACAGGAGGACACAGAGGGACACAACAGGGGCAAAGGACAGGGGGACACAGGACAGAGGGACACAACAGGCCCAGAGGACAAGGGGACACCAAACGGGTATAGAACAGGGACACACAGCCACACAGGACAGGGCCACACAGGACAGGGCCACACCGGACAGGGCCACACCGGACAGGGGCACACCGGACAGGGGGACACCGGACAGGGGGACACCGGACAGGGGGACACTGGACAGGGGGACACAGAACAGGGCCACAGGACTCAGGCACACGGGGCAGAGGACAGGGGGAGATGACAGGGGGACACAGAACAGGGGCACACAGGACAGGGGGACACAGGGCACAGGACAGGAGGACACAGGGGCAGAGGACAGGGAGACACAGGGGCAGAGGACAGGAAGACATGGGCAGAGGACAGGAGGACACAGGGGCAGAGGACAGAGGAACATGGGCAGACGACAAGGGGGCATAGGACAGGGGGGCACAGGACAGCAGCACAAGACGGCGGGACACACTGGTAGAGGACAGGGCCAGAAAACAGGGGAAGACGCCGCACAGAACAGGGAAACACGGGGCAGAGAACAGGGGAAGATGGGCCAGAGAACAGGGGAGGACAACTAACCACTCAGCCACCAAATACAGTGCTAACTACTGAGACATTGTATACACTCCTAACCACTGACCCACCATACAGTGCTAACCACTGACCCACCATATACTGTCCTAACCACTGAGCCATCATATACAGTGCTAACCACTGAGCCACCATATACAGTGCTAACCACTCTGCCACCATACAGTGCTAACCACTGAGCCACCATACAGTGCTAACCACTGAGCCATCATATACAGTGCTAACCACTAAGCCACCATATACAGTGCTAACCACTGAGCCACCATATACAGTGCTAACCACTGAGCCGCCGTATACAGTGCTAACCACTGAGCCACCATATACAGTGCTAACCACTGAGCCACCATATACAGTGCTAACCACTCTGCCACCATACAGTGCTAACCACTCTGCCACCATACAGTGCTAACCACTGAGCCATCATATACAGTGCTAACCACTAAGCCACCATATACAGTGCTAACCACTCAGCCACCATATAATGTCCTAACCACTGAGCCACCATATACAGTGCTAACCACTCAGCCACCATCCAATGCTAACCACTGAGCCACCATATACAGTGCTAACCACTGAGCCACCATATAATGTGCTAACCACTGAGCCACCATATAATGTGCTAACCACTGAGCCACCATATACAGTGCTAACCACTGAGCCACCATATACAGTGCTAACCACTGAGCCACCATATACAGTGCTAACCACTGAGCCACCATATACAGTGCTAACCACTGAGCCACTATACAGTGCTAACCACTGAGCCACAATATACAGTGCTAACCACTGAGCCACAATATACAGTGCTAACCACTAAGCCACCATATACAGTGCTAACCACTGAGCCACCATATACAGTGCTAACCACTGAGCCACCATATACAGTGCTAACCACTAAGCCACCATATACAGTGCTAACCACTGAGCCACCATATACAGTGCTAACCACTGAGCCACCATATACAGTGCTAACCACTGAGCCACCGTATACAGTGCTAACCACTCAGCCACCGTATACAGTGCTAACCACTGAGCCACCATATACAGTGCTAACCACTGAGCCACCATATACAGTGCTAACCACTAAGCCACCATATACAGTGCTAACCACTGAGCCACCATATACAGTGCTAACCACTGAGCCACCATATACAGTGCTAACCACTGAGCCACCATATACAGTGCTAACCACTGAGCCACCATATACAGTGCTAACCACTGAGCCACCATATACAGTGCTAACCACTGAGCCACCATATACAGTGCTAACCACTGAGCCACCGTATACAGTGCTAACCACTCAGCCACCGTATACAGTGCTAACCACTCAGCCACCGTATACAGTGCTAACCACTGAGCCACCATATATTCTGCTAACCACTAAGCCACCATATACAATGCTAACCACTGAACCACCATATAGTGTTAACCAGTGAGTCACCATATAAATCCTGCAACAACACCATCGTTTCTGAAGAGAGGACTGTACTATTCAGCGGCTATTTCTACGGTACCTGTTCATTTCTACGCACTCCCGATGCAATAGCATCGGGCCTATTTTCTAGTACACTAGTAAGAGGGAGTTGTAGGTGGAGTACACTGCCTGATTCTAAGATACCTATTCACTGTAATATACAGCCATCATATTGGATTTATGGATTTTGTATGGCATAACTATTGTGTGGGTCGGTTTTACCTGCCGGATTTTCCTGTATAGTGTATCTCTTTGTGCCATGAGGTACTGAAAATTACTATTGTAACCTCCTAAAATTTTCCAGACTTGATCACAGTATATGTTTTCATTGTGAGTCCATATTGCATTTTCATGATTTAATGTAATGAATTTCTATTGTATTTCTTTTAAAAAAAGCTCTTTAATAAAAACGTGATTTTTAAAGTTATTCCATAGTCCCTTAGGGCCCCTTTACATGCGGCTACATTTCTTGGGTGGCTACAGGTAACTTACTGGTTGCAGTGAAGTCATGGAGATATTATTCCATTTGTACACAGCAACAAGATAGAACCTTGTCTCCTTGATTTTACTGCAACCAGCAATTTACTTGTAGCCACCCAAGAAATGTAGCCGCATGTAAAGGGGCCCTTGGGGTCTTTTTTGATGTATTTGGTAATTGGAATACACTTCTATGGTGAAGATTTCTGAGTTATTGTAGAGGTACGCAGGGTATAATTACTGGCAATGTGCCACGTATTATTACTTTGCAGGGCAAATGCAATGGAAATGTCAATGAATTATTACTTTCCAGGGCCAAATGTGAACACTTACTTTATAGGACACAGTATTTCTAGGGGGCAATGTTACCATATAGAGAGCACAAAGGAGATGTTTAATCATGTAAAGGGCACAGTAGTCGGTATTAGTATATGGAGCAGAAAGATCAATTTCACATAACAGGTACAGCAATAGAGACAAAAACAGATAGGGTACCTTTACACGCCGCTACAACAGGATGGATACAACCCGCTACTTCACGTGCACGAGCACGGCCAAATGGTTACAAACGGGAAACGCACAACCTTTACACGCCGCCACAAGGTGCGCTACGCTACGTTACATCTACAGCTAGATACATCGCCGGGTGTCTCAAGTAGCCATCTGTAGCTTACCTTACCTCATTTACACACCGCTACAACAAGCTAATATGGGCGGACCTGGTGCAGCAGGGACAGCACATAGGCGTGCCACAACTGTGGAGTACGAGACGTCCATACGCTGATAGGACAAAGCAATAACATGATGATTGGGCAGGCATCGCAGGAGGCTGTTTAATACATGACGCTCGAGCAATTGTGTAGTGTGACTGGTCAGCTTCTTAAATATGCCTCCCTATGCAGTGACTACCAATCGTCATGCAGGAGCTTCCTCCAATGATCGCTGAAGGGGCGGGGTATCCCGGAGCCTGTGTCACGCCCCAGCTACATACCAGGTACATCGCCTGGTGTATAGACATCCCTTCTGTAGCTTCTTTACACGCCGATACAGCTCGCTGCAATCTGCTTTGTAGCCACCTGTTTCAGAGCAGTGCTCGGAAACAGATGCATCTACTGCCGGGTGCCTCCTACCGTCTTCACACGCCGCTACTACGGGCTATATTGACGACGCAAGCTACAATCGTAGCCTGTAGCGGGTTGTATCCATCCTGTTGTAGCGGCGTGTAAAGGTACCCATACAGTGGTTCAGCAGAATGGGGAATCTGTAGAATGGGGGACTTTCGTTGCAATGTCTTTGTTGTAAGCTCATTCAATCCTATGAAAAACTTCACAGACTAATTGTTGCTAGAGAAGTTATGTTGATCTGAGCTGGATGGAGAAGGTGGGAAAAGTCAATAACTCCATGAGAAAGAAAATCACTTGTAAGTCACTATCCATATATATCTGAACTGTAATCTCTTAACATGCCCTTCAGAACTGCTGTCTACAACTATACGATCACCAAATGGCAGTGATATCGGCCTTGGTTTTGTATATTGGTTATGTTGAAATAAGAATAATTGTTGGTAGCAGCACATCACCCAGGAGATGCCAAAAATATGACTTACATGGGGTCAGAGCAATCTGTTGGTGATCATTCTTTTCCCATCAATCATGTCAGCTGGTACAAAGAGGCCATTAAACTAGCACCAAATAACTCGAGTGATGCCCATTTAACAGCATGAAATCAGTTTGCACCCTAAATTTTTTTTGTGATGGTACAAATATGTTAGTTTTTAGTTCCCCAAGGCACCCAAAAGCTGTCTTTTTCTGAATGCAATTGTCTTCTGACATTCAGCAATCTGGGACCGGATTGCTGAAGCCGCAATCCGGTTACTGGATAGTTTGCTCATCCCCGCTACAGCAGGGATGAGCAAACTGTTCTGTGTGTGTTAAGCTTTTAATTTGATTAATAAATGTTTCTATAATGCCTCTAGGGGGTGCCCACTCCCCCTAGAGACCTTCCACCCACTCAGGTGGGCATATAATGGTGGAATCAGGTATGTACAGCCGCTGCCTCTTGACAGCTGCTGTACAGTTTTATGAATGAAAGCGCCGGGCTCCTCTGAGAGCGGCGCGCATACTATAGCTTTTGCTATAGTATGTGCGCTGTCTGAGGTCCTGAAGCCATTTACAGTAGATCTATGGGCAGCGCTGCCCATAGATCTTACTGTATAAGGCTTCAGGACCTCAGACAGCGGCGCACATACTATAGCAGTAGCTATAGTATGTGCGCCGCTCTCAGAGGAGCCCGGTGCTTTCATTCATAAAACTGTACAGCAGCTGTCAAGAGGCAGCTGCTGTACATACCTGATTCCACCATTATACCCACCTGAATGGGTGGAAGGTCTCTAGGTGGAGTGGGCAGCCCCTAGAGACATTATAGAAACATTTATTAATCAAATTAAAAGGTTACACAAACACAGAACACTTTGCTTATCCCGGCGACAGCCGGGATAAGCAAAGTATAGGGGGAAACGCATTGCTCAGGATTACACATCCTGAGCAATCCGGTTCCCGCATTGCAGATAACAGAACCGCTCCGAAAACTGCAGCCTGCATGATTTTTCACGCAGGCTGCAGAGCCGGAGATGGAAACTGGATTGCTCGTGAAGCAATCCGGTTTTTATCATGGGCTCCTATAAGGAGCGTTTTCTGATCTGGTTTTGAGCTTTTTAAAGCTCAAAACCGGATCAGGTCTTTAAAAACAACCGGATGTGTGACCTAGCCATAGAGTGACTATAGACTTGTACCCCAAGACTGGAATAACCCCCTTTAAAGACGCTGGTAAATGGAGTATTCGGTCCTTCAAGCTCCAAGTGACGCCATTGAAAGTAGCCTGGGGATTTGTTTTATCTGATAATAAATGCAAATTGCTACAAACATAATGCCAATTTGGGTAAATGTACAGTAGTTTATCAATATTGCCCTATTAAGCTTATTGTTTTCTTTATCAATATACACTTATGTCTTCAGCAAATTAATTTTTATTTTAATGTATACAGTACATAATGTATGAGATACATATAAAGCATATTAAGTCAGACAGAAAATATTGATAGAGATTCAAAGATTACAAGCACTTAAAATGTACAGGAGGTTTCTTGAAAAAAAAAAAAGTTGCAGATGTGCATATATATTGCACAATTGTAGAAATAAATATTAAATTAGCATAAATAATGATGACCGTCATTGACCGGTAATGAAATCAAAGTAAAAGATCATAATTCTGAATACAAGAAAGGAAAAGGAAAAGAAAATTACACACTCGTATGTATATAAATATATATAAAAAATTATATATAGGAAAAATCACACTGAACAAGCATGGCTGATATTCTAACATTCCTCGCAACAATAAAGTTTGAAGGCAAATATGATAGTTTATCCACATCATTCAAGGAACAATTCTGTACTCTAAGGTATTGAAACCCCAAGCTTCATATTATAGTACAAATAGAAAGAGTCTTTATTTTAACTACATATAATCATGTGAGATTTTCTATGGCAAAGCTATCGTAGGAGATGCAGAGGCACCAAGGTCCTAGATTAGTTTAGCACTGCTAAATTTACATAATGAAGCACTAAAAAGGAAAGGGCGCACAATAGTGTTTATCCGTAAGATTATGTGAGTTCAGCAAGTTGTTGAAACCGCTCACCTGTTCGGGTTGCGAGATGTCACAACCCCTCATTAACCTGTGACAACTGTAGATGTCAAGCTATATGGTCTGCAGCAGTCCTCCCACGGATTGAACATTCAAATGTGCTTAGTAGAAAAGGGATTGGATTAAGAACCACGCTGCCGCTCCAAGGAATCCAGTGATTCAGGTTGTTAAAAATACAGATGGTCGTTTATTACGCGTTTCAGGTATAGCCCTTCCTCAGATAACACCACACAAAATAAGATGTACTAATCTTACCAAGGTATATCTTATTTCGTTGGTGTTATCTGAGGAAGTGGCTAGATCCTCAAACGCGTAATAAACCAAGATTTGTATTTTAACAACCTGATCATTGGATTCCTTGGAGCCGGAGAGTGGTTCTTAATCTCTTTTCTTCTATACACATTTGAATAAATTTACAAAATCATAAAGGTAGAACAAAATGTTCATAATAAAAGAAAGCACTTTGTAAAAATATTTGTAAATTACACATGCCTGTAAAACACTTTACACTGTATAAAAAAAAATCTTACACTCAAATCTTCCTTAATCTCATCTACTGTATATAACTGAGGTGCAAAAACATAGTTTCCTACTGAGCTTCCCTGTTAATTTCTCATACTTAAAGGGTTGTTTCTAAGATCCTTGATCCTCCGCAATGTCTTCTCTCAGCCGGCCACGTCACAGTTTGAGCTCTGCTTCATTGGAGGCCGTGGTGAAGAACAAAGTTCCCTGTCATTGCGGTCTCTGAACACTGAATGAAAACCCGGAAAACTGCGGCCTTGTAAGCAGTGAGTCACTGACGTCACCCGAGGACAGCTCAGGTAACCACTGTAACTGCTAATCATACTGGTTACTATGGCACCTGTGTCCTCAGGTGACCTCAGTGAGTCACCACTTACCTGGTCGCAGCCCTCCAGGTTCTCATTCAGCATTTTCAGGCTACTTTGACAGTACATTTTGTCCTTCACTGCATCCTTCAATGAAGCAGAGCTCAGATTATGACTTGTCCAGCAGACAGAAGGTGTTGCAGAGGATTGAGCATGGGTATGAGGGAGTAATAAAGATGGTGTCAGAATACAGTTAGGGCCAGAAATATTTGGACAGTGACACAAGTTTTGTTATTTTAGCTGTTTACAAAAACATGTTCAGAAATACAATTATATATATAATATGGGCTGAAAGTGCACACTCCCAGCTGCAATATGAGAGTTTCCACATCCAAAGGGTTTAGGAATCATAGCTCTGTAATGCATAGCCTCCTCTTTTTCAAGGGACCAAAAGTAATTGGACAATGGACTCTAAGGGCTGCAATTAACTCTGAAGGCATCTCCCTCGTTAACCTGTAATCAATGAAGTAGTTAAAAGGTCAGGGGTGGATTCCAGGTGTGTGGTTTTGCATTTGGAAGCTGTTGCTGTGACCAGACAACATGCGGTCAAAGGAACTCTCAATTGAGGTGAAGCAGAACATCCTGAGGCTGAAAAAAAAGAAAAAATCCATCAGAGAGATAGCAGACATGCTTGGAGTAGCAAAATCAGCAGTTGGGTACATTCTGAGAAAAAAGGAATTGACTGGTGAGCTTGGGAACTCTAAAGGCCTGGGCGTCCACGGATGACAACAGTGGTGGATGATCGCCGCATACTTTATTTGGTGAAGAAGAACCTGTTCACAACATCAACTGAAGTCCAGAACACTCTCAGTGAAGTAGGTGTATCTGTCTCTAAGTCAACAGTAAAGAGAAGACTCCATGACAGTAAATACAAAGGGTTCACATCTAGATGCAAACCATTAATCAATTCCAAAAATAGACAGGCCAGAGTTAAATTTGCTGAAAAACACCTCAAGAAGCCAGCTCAGTTCTGGAAAAGTATTTATGGACAGATGAGACAAAGATCAACCTATACCAGAATGATGGGAAGAAAAAAGTTTGGAGAAGAAAGGGAACGGCACATGATCCAAGGCACACCACATCCTCTGTAAAACATGGTGGAGGCAACGTGATGGCATGGGCATGCATGGCTTTCAATGGCACTGGGTCACTTGTGTTTATTGATGACATAACAGCAGACAAGAGTAGCCGGATGAATTCTGAAGTGTACCGGGATATACTTTCAGCCCAGATTCAGCCAAATGCTGCAAAATTGATTGGACGGCGCTTCATAGTACAGATGAACAATTACCCCAAGCATACAGCCAAAGCTACCCAGGAGTTCATGAGTGCAAAATAGTGGAACATTCTGCAATGGCCAAGTCAATCACCAGATCTTAACCCAATTGAGCATGCATTTCACTTGCTCAAATCCAGACTTAAGACGGAAAGACCCACAAACAAGCAAACCTGAAGGCTGAGGCTGTAAAGGCCTGGCAAAGCATTAAGAAGGAGGAAACCCAGCGTTTGGTGATGTCCATGGGTTCCAGACTTAAGGCAGTGATTGCCTCCAAAGGATTCGCAACAAAATATTGAAAATAAAAATATTTTGTTTGGGTTATGTTTATTTGTCCAATTACTTTTGACCTCCTAAAATGTGGAGTGTTTGTAAAGAAATGTGTACAATTCCTACATTTTCTATCAGATATTTTTGTTCAACCCTTCAAATTAAACGTTACAATCTGCACTTGAATTCTGTTGTAGAGGTTTCATTTCAAATCCAATGTGGTGGCATGCAGAGCCCCAACTCGCGAAAATTGTGTCACTGTCCAAATATTTCTGGCCCTAACTGTATATGTTTGTGTTTTTTTTCTAATAAAATGTTTTTCCTATGTGTGTTGTGTCTTCTTTACTATTTACTTGAGGTTTCCAATGACCAGGTCTAACTGACCCGACATCATGAATCTCGTGCTTAATATCAGTTTGCAATACAAAGATGGCATTACCCCTTATTACCCAGTTTGCCACCACAGCAGAGCAACTGGAAGATCCGCGTAAAGCGCCAGGAATTGGCGCTTTTTATAAATTCGTCAATTTCTGGATGAACTGTGGGCTTCTATTCTATAGCGTTTGGGGACCAATTAATGATAAACCCCCTCTGAGAATACCAGCCCCCAGCTGCTTAGTTTTACCTTGGTTTGCAATTAAATATAATACGAAGCCCACACACTTTTTTGTCAGCCAAGGTAAAATTAGGCAGCTGAGTGTGGCAGCTTACAGCTGTCTGCTTTATCTGTCCTGAGACTGAAAAATATATTGAAGCCATACGTGTTTTTTTTATAATTATTTATTTATTTTGCACACTATGACAGCAGATTGGTTGCCATATACTAATGTGTAGGACAACCAAACACAGACATCGTCCAGATTGTGGAAATGCAGTCTAATTGCAAGAGCCAATCACACAAGCTCTCACAGAGAGTGAACGTCTGAACGGCTGTTGACGTTCAGTGCAGTGAATATGCACGAAGCTTAATGGGCAGCCCTGGAAGCAAGCAGCGAGACACTGGTAATCTCAATCTAGCTATCCTAGAATCTATCCTTTCTAGCAGACTCTTTAACCATCTATACATCCTATGTATCTATCTACCTATCTATATGTTTGTTTATGTTTTTGTAATTTTTCCAAGACCATGATAAAATGTGGTCTGAGTGCTGTGTGTGTGGTGTGCGCTGTATTTATCGCACCCATGAACTTGCATTGGTGGAATCTTGGTGAGATCCGCAACCACACACAACATGCTGTGATTTTTTCCTCAGCCTATTTCTTGCTGAGGAAAAACACACAGATATGCATGACATGATCATTTAACATCAAGGAGAGTGCAATCAAATGTTTTATTGGATTAAATTCGCTGCGTTTTTCCGCAAATGAGAGTGCATCCTAATGCACCCATGTTACAAGTCATCTCAATGAATAAACAGGTGTTCTGCTTTTTTTATACACCCCCATATGCTGGGTTTTAATAGACTGTTTTGCATGAATGTGCACAGCAATGTTATACAGCTGCATTCTCAAAATCACAGCTCAGGGAACATTTTGCAATGTAATATATATGATAATGTGTTCATGTTCTGTGCTCCTGTATATAAATATGTCTTCACTGAACTGCTATAAAGCTGCAGTCAGCTTATCAGTAGTCATTCAATTACTGCGGACAGTAAGTGCCCATGCTGCCCCCTCATCCTCCTCCTCTTAAATATCTGTGTACACAATTTCTTCCTTATATGTTGTCACTGTCAGATTTCCACCTATGTTCTGTCAGCACTGATCCCTGACCCTAGCTGCTCTACTTCCAGAACTACTACTGGACATCCCCATCTTAAAGGGGTCATCCCAGGAGCAAAGTACACATTAATAAATAGGTCTTGGAATAATAATATTTTCCATAATTTGATGTGTTGTTAAAAAAATATTTCCATACTGAGATAATCTTATATATGTGTCCCTGTTATGTACTGTGTAATGGCTGTGTCTGACCATACAGGGACAAGGTCTGATCATACCACATCTTCTGGGCTAAGATAATCTTATATATATGTCTCTGCTATGTACTGTGTAATGGTTGTGCCTGACCGACAGGGACAAGGTCTGATCATACCACATCTCCTGGGCTGAGATAATCTTATATATGTGTCCCTGCTATGTACTGTATAATGGTTGTGCCTGACTGACAGGGACATGGTGTGATCATACTACATCTCCTGGGCTGAGATAATCTTATATATGTGTCCCTACTATATACTGTGCAATGGCCATGTCTGACCGTACAGGGACATGGTCTAATCATACCACATCTCCCGGGCCGGGGAGGAAGTAAAACAGTACAGAGATAGTTCAGCATGGGATCAGTACTGATGTTTTCTCTGAGGTAAAACATGTTTTCAACCCCTTAGTGACAGAGCTAATCTTAACCTTAACGGCCAGGCCAAATTTTATAAATCTAATACCTGAATCATGTAGCAATTTCAGATATCCAGTTGCATTGAGGTTTCCATGGATGAAGAATGGCCCCACTATCTTTGTACCCCATATACCATGCCATACCATCAATTTATGTATTCCAACAGTCTTGGCGGGATCTATCCACTGTGGGTTAGTGTCAGACCAATAACGGTGGTTTTGTTTGTTAATTTAACCATCCACAAAAAACTTTGCCTCATCACTCATCTGAAGGCAATTGTCTATGCTGTGAAGATACGAGTTGTGCAGAATCTGAAACAACACATACTGGAAACCTGTGCTAGCATTTCTTCTGCAGTGTTCCTATCAGTGTGTCAAGAGTGGGAGAAGAGGGTTGCATTGACAATCCAACAAAATGGGCAGCACTTTGAACACCTTTCATAAGTCATCATAAACTTGTAAATAACTCATAAAAGAATAAAGCTATGTTAAAACCAAGCACACCATTGTTTTTCTTATGAAATTCTCAATACGTTTGATGTGTCACATGACCCTCTTCCCATTAAAAAAATAAAGTTGGATAATAATGGCCAATTTCAAAATGGCCACTATGGTCACCACCCACCTGGAAATGTTTTCCCCCTCTCATATACTAATGTGCCACAAACAGGAAGTTGATATCACCAACCATTCCTATTTTATTTAGGTGTATGTATATAGATGGCCCATCCTGTATGATCACTTGCTTTCTCAGGCACAATGTAATCTAAATTGATCAACATTTGAAGGTTTTTGTGAAAGGGGAACACCATACCACTAGGACAGTGTTTTCCAAATAACCAAAGTTTATCGACCTAAAACCTTTTTTTTTACACAAAATGTGATTATCATCATTAGAGAACATGAATGACTGTAAAACAGAGACAGATTAAAACTAAATTGTGTGAATCTTACAACAGTCACCAATCAGTAGGAAGTGTACAGGCTTTGCTTTGAATGACTTCAGCACATCTGTGGCCACAGGACATCACTAGTCTCTCACACTGCTCTGGTGATTTTGGTCCACTCTCTTTTATTTAGGTGCATTCATATAAATGGCCCACCCTGTACAAAATATGTAATGTATATAGTATTTAAACTTATTTGGGAATACAATGTGGTATATAATACTGTGGTGTATGCTAACTACTGCTGTACTCTTGAAAGTTTAGAGGGACGGCCGGGTCTTGGTAGATTTGCAGTGATCTGATACTCCTTCCATTTGAATATGATCGCTTGAACAGTGCTCCTTGAGATGTTTAAAATTTGTAATCTTTTTGCATCCAAATCCAGCTTTAAACTTCGCCACAACAGTATGGCTAGGGTCACATTAGCGTTGTACCACTAGCCTGCCGGATTCCGGTTTCAACTTAGCAATTTTTCCATCACCGCATAGCGTTACCGCTATGCGGTGCTGGAAAACGCTGCCCTTAGTTACCCGCTGTTTACCTGCACGACCTGTCACACAGGCAGCGGCTCGGAGGGCGTTTTACAGCGCCGCACAGGAAACCGTGTCTGCAACGTTTCCTGTGCGGCGCGTATGACAGGTCGTGCAGGTAAACACCGGTAACTAAGGGCAGCGTTTTAAAGCACCGCATAGCGGTAACGCTATGCGGTGATGGAAAAATTGCTAAGTTGAAACCGGAATCCGGCAGGCCAGGGTCCAACCGCAAATGTGACCCTGGCCTATCTTGGACCTACCTGGTGTGTTCCTTGGTCTTCATGATGCTCTCTGCACTTGAAACAAATCCCTGAGACTATCACAGAGCAGGTGCATTTATACGGAGACTTGATTATGTGGCACCCCTGCGGGGGATTGCCACAGGTTCCACCGGTGCAAGGAGGGAATTACACCTTGGTTAACACAGCACACCACACCTTCCACCCCAGACCTGAAGGGGGAGCTCTACTGGCTGCCTTAAGCCAGTTCCCCTTTAAGAACATCCAGGCCTGAGGGGAGGAGTTAATCATTCCCAGTAGATTCAGTTGAAGTCTGCAGAAGAGGGAAGAGAGAGGAGATGGAGGAACTGGTCGCTGGGAGAGATCCAGGCTCAGGACCAGGGACCACTGACCGCTGTGCGCACCCTAGGGAAAGGGTCGGAGGCAAGTGGAGAAAGCATGTAACTAAGAAAGGGAACCAGGAGCTATAGCCCTTTAGTACACCCGGACACCGGAGTCTGACGCTGCCAGCATTCAGAGCTACAGCAAAAGCCCGGAAGACTCAGGAGGAAATCAGCCCTGAGGAGAGCGAGTAAGAGACACTAAACTGACCAAGTATAAGACCAGGGGCCATAGGAGAAACAGGGTCCCCGCAGAAGGACCTCATTGCCAGTTTAGGACAAAGCCGAGAGAGGGAGAAGAAGCGGTGGGTTCAGGCTCAGGCAGGACTCATCCCACACCACAGAGCACAGAGACAGAGGAGGCCTCATAACTTTCTAAGGTGGTAGTCCCAAGTTGCATCGGGGACTTGGTTACTACTCTGGACTGTACCTGTTGCCCTGTCACCAGTAAAAGGTACCAAAACCACAATCCCTGTGTGTCTGTGTGCCTGTCTAACCGCCGCAATTCACCACTTTGTCTGCAGAGATGCAACTACTACTCCCCTCATCCATCCCCGCTGCCCTGAGGTAAAGCTCCACCTGTGGGGAGCTGTACCACACTCTGCTGCACCCACCATCACCTCAGCAGCCGGCTGCAGCGCTGGTATACCCGTTACCAGGTACCATAGGTGGCATCACGTTAACAATCCCCTTATCCCCCACCGTTCCCCGCTATTGAGGGTCCAGGGCATGGGACTGGGATCGACCAGCCATGATTTCCCATCAAAGCTGCCATCAGCGCCGGTACCCGAGTACCTCATACCATGTCGACTGCCTCAATTACACACAGGTGGATTCTATTTATCATTACCAGTCATTTAGGACATTGCATCATTCAGAGATCATCACTGAACTTCTGGACTGAGTTTGCTGCACTGAAAGTAAAGGGGCCGAATAATATTGCACGCCCCACTTTTCAGTTTTTTATTTGTTAAAAAAGTTAAAAATATCCAATAAATTTTGTTCCCCTTCACGATTGTGACCCACTTGTTGTTGATTCTTCACAAAAAAATTTGAATTTATATCTTTATGTTTGAAGCCTGAAATGTGGCAAAAGGTTGAAAAGTTCAAGGGGAGCAAATACTTTCACAAGGCACTGCATATAAGACAATCTCAGCACTGGGACATATATTAAGCACATCCAGTAGTGGAATTTATTATTATTCTAAGATTTATTGATTGAAATATACTTTGTTCATGGGAAATCCCCTTTACAACTCCTAGAAAAGAGTATGTGATATGATGGCAAACCAGCGTATAATAAACATGGAAACTTGACACGCAGTATTATGTTATTCCGCATCATGTGATGCGCTTGGAAATAACGCGAGGTTTCAAACTCTGACACTTACATGCCGGCATTTGACAGCGTTCGGGGATTCGTCACCCATAGGATTGCATTGTTCTACAGTCCGCGCTGCCAAGGTCCACTTATTCCAAGGAAACACACGGGTAGGTGAAGTATATCCAAAATCCTTTATTGCATCATGTAGCAGGACCTGTGATGATGTCACATAGAGGGGAGGCATCAGATGCTCTGATGCCTCCCCTCTATGTGACATCATCACAGGTCCTGCTACATGATGCAATAAAGGATTTTGGATATACTTCACCTACCCGTGTGTTTCCTTGGAATAAGTGGACCTTGGCAGCGCGGACTGTTGAACACCATTTTTTTCCCGTACGTCTGTGATTCCACATGCTAGTGGTCGGTGGGAGTCCAGCAGCAGCCATCAGGATATAACACTACATGTCTATATACCAGTTGTGGGTCTCACAACTGAAATAGGTGAGTGGTTCCCTTTATACCACCTACAATTGAAGTGTCTGAGTGATAGGGCACTATTGCGCCTCTTGTTCCCCTTCCCTTTCTTTTATTTGATAGGATTGCTTTGGCAGTGTTAAGGCAGCGTTACCATTACAGTTATGCTGCGTTAATGCTGCCAGATTCTATCTATTTGACGGAACCCCCCTGAACAAAATCCTAGCACTAGTATGACCCTAGACTAAAGTGATACCTATAACGTGCCTCTAGACCTGAGCGGAGCCGCGGGTGGACACAGGGAGACCGCAGCCGCCCTGTACTCACAATCTGCGGTGGGTGTAGGTTGACTTCTCCCTGAATTTACCTACTGGAGATCGCTCCGGACTCTGCAGCATGAAATTAACATACTGCGGGAGCATGGCAACTCGCACCACAGCTGAAAACACGCTACAGTCAGGAGAAGCATAGTGAGCATGGGATATCTAGAAACCCCATCCACTGTACTTGTACTTTACCATGCAGTTCTTTGGATGCAGCGTCAATGTGCTGCGTCCAAAACGCTATAATTCCTGATTGTGAGCACACGGCCTAACAGAAATGAGCGTGAATTTTAAGAGAATCTAAATAAGCCTTAATCAAACTAAGCATTTAATATAAGATATACAAAACAAGAAATGTAAGACTTCATCAATTTGCTACATGACTAGAATACTCATTTAGTTCCTATGAGATGAGTTTGTTTTGACGTTTGTCTTTTTAGCAGCTAAAGTGCTCCAGATCAGAGATTAAAAACAAAACAGTTCATACTCCCCTCCTAGACTGGTGCCATTTCTGTGCTGCTGGCACTGTCTCTGTGGACATACATTGTTGTAATATCACAGGATGACTTTTACCTATTAGTAACTACTGATTGGCTACAATATTCTGTCAGAGAAGACATCAGCTCTCACATAAGGGCAGAAACACACTATGCGAGCTGCATGCCAGATACTCGCATGACTCACAAAAAGGCAGAGGCGCACCACACATGCAAATAAAAATAGCAATAAGGTAAGGGGCGCTCACCGCTCTTACCTCAGGTTGATGCTTTATTGTGCACATATACAGACAATCAATGGGTTACAAAAAAAAATTTAAAAACAAAAAAATCAGGCTTAAAAGACAGTTTACCAAGAAAAAGGGAAATAGTCAGTAGAATACAATATGGGGGACATTTTCCCCTTATAGTATTCTTCTGACTATTTCCCTTTATCTTGGTAAACTGTCTTAAGCCTGTTTTTTTTGTAACCCATTGATTCTGTTTGTATTCTCCTGGGCAATTTTCTCTATACCCGTGTGTTACCTTGTACCCCTTTATACTGCTATACTCGAGTTTAGCAATCAGGCTTATATTGTTTGCCTCGTTTTTTTATGACATTCCCCCATGCATTCGTAGGTTTTAATTATTTTTATAAATTTTTTGTCTATATTTGTTCACAATAAAGTATCATTGATATTCACTGTTCAATATCTAGTGGTGTTGCTCCCCTCATGTGCCTTGTCTTTTTTGCTTTCAGAATACTCGCATGACTCTCACATGACTCACCTGTAGTGTCCACCGTCTCTGAACGGGAACGTGTCAGCTGCTTGTGTTTCTATGCAGCTCCACGCTGGCAGAGGCCATTTCGGGTGAGTTATGTGAGAGTCATGCAATTATCTGGGTCTCTGCCTTAATACTGAAATCTGCAGCTAAACAGCAGCTGCTGCCAGTCAGCAGCCATGAGGTGACATTGCTATGGGTAACATAGTACCAACATCTCAAAAATGACGGTGGTGAGTATGTGTTTTTATTTGTTTGATCTAGGCTACTTTAGAAGTAAATAAGACGTTTTCCAGTAGTGGACAACCCCTTTAACAATGGTTGTTTTAAAAATAATCCTCATTGACCAAAAAACTGACAATTTAATAAGAATTCTAACATTGGTATAGTTAGCAAATATAGAGTGTACCCAAATAGTAAAGATCAATTACAAAACAGCATAGAAAACTAGTTTTCTAAATGTATAAACTAAAATATTAATTGTTCATTAAAAAATAGAAGGCAAAATAGTATGCAAAAAATAGTAACATTAATGAAGACAAACTATTACAGAGCTCCTATTGGGCGAGTCGGACCCACTTCCAGAGCTGCTCTTCTTGTTTTTCTGTGCCAAAGAGGTCCCAAATCGGAGGGTTTCATAGACAGGATCTACTTTGTTTCCACAAGCTGTAAAACACAATATAGTTTTATTCTTCTTTCATTTAAAATGTTTATGTGACTTTTAATATAGCATATTATAAAAAGTACCGTATATACTCGCGTATAAGCCGAGTTTTTCAGCCCAAAAATTGGGCTGAAAAGTCCCCCCCTCGGCTTATACGCGAGTCACTGTATACTGTATACAATGTATACAGTATACAGTGCCCCCATCTATATACAGGCCCCCCGCCGCAATCCTGTAAAGGAATAGATTAGTATACTTATCCATCCGCTGCAGCTATCCCGCCGCCATCGCGATCCAGCATCTTCCGTCTTCCAGCGTCTCGCGTCTTCTTCCGATGGTCGCAGGCAATGACGTCATTGCCTGTGCGACCGAGGAGGAAACCGGAAGAAGACGCGAGACACTGGAAGACAGATGCTGGATCGCGATGGCGGCGGGACAGCTGCAGCGGATGGATTGCGGCGGGGGGCCTGTATATAGATGGGGGGGCCTGTATATACCTCTGGGGCATATATATATATGTGGGGCTGCTGTATACTACCACTGGGGCTGTATTTACCTGTGGGGCTGCTGTATACTACCACTGGGGCTGTATTTACCTGTGGGGCTGCTGTATACTACCACGGGGGCTGTATTTACCTGTGGGGCTGCTGTATACTACCACTGGGGCTGTATTTACCTGTGGGGCTGCTGTATACTACCACTGGGGCTGTATATACCTGTGGGGCTGCTGTATACTACCACTGGGGCTGTATATACCTGTGGGGCTGCTGTATACTACCACTGGGGCTGTATATACCTGTGGGGCTGCTGTATACTACCACTGGGGCTGTATATACCTGTGGGCTGCTGTATACTACCACTGGGGCTCTATATACCTCTGGGGCTGCTGTATACTACCACTGGGGCTCTATATACTTCTGGGGCTGCTGTATACTATCACTGGGGCTGCTGTATAAACCTCTGGGGCTGCTGTATACCACACTGTTGAAGGCTGTATACCTGTGCTGGGGTCCACCCTCGGCTTATACACGAGTCAATAGGTTTTTCCAGATTTTTGGGGCAAAAGTAGGGCGGTCGGCTTATACACGGGTCGGCTTATACACGAGTATATACGGTAAGTAAAATACAGTTAAATGAGATTCACCCTCTCTGAGGAAGTCATACGCAACGCACGTCAGAGGGCCCTGACTGATGGTTCAGAGGTCATATGGTATGTTATAAGTGTGACATATTTGATTAGATATCTAGGAATATCTGGGATTACGCCTTGTGTGTGGCACCTTTAAACATAGAAATCCAATAGCTCATTTTTGTTTGGTTATTTAGCTTTTTATTTTACTTTTTATTATTATTGTGGGCTTTAGGCTGGTTTCACATTTGCGTTTGGATGCAGTGTATGCGAACGCAGCCAAACGCATGTGTACTGCAGTTCCTATGTATAACATGGGGATGCATGGTACCCGCGTTTGGCTATGTTCACATGTGTTGCGTTCGGATGCGTTTATTCTTGGCACCCTCCGAACGCAACTTGCATTTTTTGTGCAGCTGAGGATGCTTTCTTCATACGCAAGCATCCTGAAGCGCACAAAGAATACATGCAGCTCAATAAGCCGCACGGGCTTCCAGATTACACTGCAGGCAAACAAAGCATCTCTGTCTATTTCTCCCTCCATCCTCCCTCCTCCCTTCTCTCTCCCTCCTCCCTTTCCCCTCCCCTCCTCTTCATGATTTCCTATGGCCGGGACCATTTTAATGATTTTCTATGGAGAATTGACAGTGAACGCATGCGGATTAATAACGCTGCGTTCACAAAACTGCATCTGCGTTCGGTGTGCATTTGCGTCTGCATCTCAAAGCAAGCACACTGAACGCAAATGTGAAAGTAACCTTAGTATGTACTTTAGTGCTTTTAATTGGCACTATTAACCTTGGCCATATATTTGTGAAGTTTTATAATTTTGCTTTTTAGTTTGTTTTGTACTACTGATTGTGGTTATCTGTCTATATTTGTGTCATTCACTATATTTATTCTTTAAGATATATAAACGTTAATTTTGACAAAACCCCCTTTTAGACCTCTATATCCTCTACTCTTTCGCCATTCTTGTACACACCTACTTTTAATGGTATATTGTTTTTGAACATATATATATAATAAAAGATATATATTTATAATGATTTTTTGTGGATTATTGTTGCTATATGAGGTAATGTGGTCTCTTTTGAGTTGTTTGTTTAAGAACTCGGTCTAATCAATACCACTGCTCCTTGTCGAAGAGGGAGCAAAAGATAATATACAGACAGGACAGTATGGGTTTGCAGTTTCTGCTTTTGATAAATTGAAACTTTTCCCTCTTTTTTTTAGAAAATGGTTAACCTCAGAAAGAATCTGCTGTGATCCCATGCTGTCCTATCTGTGTAGTCTCTTTTGTGTCCTCCCATGCCCTGGAGATGTGGTATGATCAGACCATGTCCCTGAACAGTCAGACATGGTCATTATGTGGCACCCCAAGGGTTAAAGTGCCACAGAAACATCAACCAAGGGTTAGCTCACCACACCACACAACACTGGACACTACAAAAAAAAAAGCCCAGTACCTACAGAGACTATCCTGTATGAACTTCTTGCATATTCTTCGAACTTTTTCCTTTATGGACCATACTACCACGGACTGGTTGTGGTATAAACTTTCTTGTATATATTTGTTGTGGAGCCCACTGGGAAGGGGTACTCGGTGCCGGACCGGGGTACTGCTGGGGATGTCACGGCGGTCCTGGTCCGAACCGTGTTCCCGGGTTCGCACAATAAAATGGGGTGTATTTACAGGGGATTAGGTTTGTCGTGACGCCATCCACGGGTTGTGGTCAATAATGGGACCACCGCTGCTGCAGAACCTCCGGGGATGATGTTTGGCAGCTTTAGATGGAACGGCTCCCCGCAGGTAGAGCCTGGTTCCCCGGGGCAGTGTAATTGAAGTCTGTGTTGGTTATTATAGATGTTGCAGGGAAGGGGATGGTAGTGGAGATGGTGTTGCTTATGGGGGTGATCAGGGCTGGAGTGCAAGGATTACACAAACTCACGGTTTTTGTAGATTTCCAAGTCTTTACTTTGCAGATGGTATAAGCAGAGTATTGTCCATGGAGTCTGTAACGGGGCCGGGTTGCTCCCACCCTGACTGGGTCCTTGGCTTCCCACTCCTGCGCTTTGTGTGAGGCCCTGCAACCGCCTTTAGCTGAACTACTGGCCCTGTCTCCCCTCACGGGTACCAATCTACTAGGCAACTTGAATCTCCCGTGTCACTGACCCCTCCGTTTGCTTTGTTATGGTACAGTGAAGATGGTGGACCTTCACTATTCCGGTGTTCACTGTGCTGTCTGTTTCAGGCGCAGCATCGGATCTGGTATCCGTCCTATGCGCTTCTCCGGGTTCAGTTCAGAGTAACTCCTTGACCCGGGTGTGTTCCTTTACTTTTCCTACTCCCTTCCTCAGACCCTGGCCAGCCTGGAAGTTGTCAGTGGACCGTGGGTTGAGCTTACGGCAGCTCCTTGCTCCCAGGTCCTTCTCTCAGTCCTCTCAGGACCTCCACTCCAACTCGACTCCCCACCAAAACCACTGCACTCAACTCACTAACTAAACTAACTGTCACTCCTACTCTGAGGTAAACAACATTAGCTCCTCCCACTCTTGTAGGTGCCACTTAAGCTCCACCCACCACTCTGCTCTTTCCTACTTCCTAGTGTAGTGTCCAGTGTTGTGTGGTGTGGTGAGCTAACCCTTTGTTGATGTTTCTGTGGCACTTTAACCCTTGGTGTGCCACATTCCCCCTTAGTAAAAGACAGTACTCCGGGACTGTGGAACAACAAATAAACAAACAATTAATACAATTAATATTTACAGAGACTAATAAAAAGTACAAAAATCACTAAAGTTCAAAAAGAGTCCAATATTCAAAAAGCAGTCCTTCCGGGGTTTAGTCTATCGCCTCCGGGCTGATGAATACATACAAGAAAGTTTATACCACAACCAGTCCGTGGTAGTATAGTCCATAAAATGAAAAAGTTCGAAGAATATGCAAGAAGTTCATACAGGATAGTCTCTGTAGGTACTGGGCTTTTTCAGACATTAATAGTGCTCCATCTGACATTACAATGAACATATGGACAATTAATACCACAGGTTGGGTTCAGAGAGAAGGCCATTCAGATTGTAAAGGTAGAATTGCAGAACCAGGGTATTATAATTATAGATGTTGAGCGGCGAGATCGTGAACCAGTAATGTTACTAGGAATGAATGTAATTGAAAAGTGTTTTTCTGAAGTAATAACTGTTTAGCAGCAAATCGCTGAGACTGCCGGAACCGGACAGCAGAGGCTTTTGCATAAAGAAATAAAAGCTCTGAGTTGAAGTAACAGGTAGAAATATCTGGAGGTGAGATTGGTAGTGTACGAGTAAGTGATCCAATACCCATTGTAATACCTCCCAAAACTGAAATGTTGGTCTGGTGTAGAGCCGCAATAGGCATCAAAGGGCAAGACTATCAAGCCCTGGTAGAACCCGCGTACTCAGACAGTAGACCTACTATACTCACTGCTAGAGGAGTGGTTGAGGTACACCGGGAAGAATGCCGTTACACCTATTAAATTGCGGAGAGGATGAGATCACATTACCAAAGTATGCTACCATGCTAAATTGTACACGGTTGATAATAATGCCATCACAGCCGTCGACCCCTTGGACCCGTCAAGTCAGGCGGATGACAATGGCTCAGGGGAAAAGCTGGAGGACTGGTGCCAAAAGCTACATGTCGGTACCAGTTCTACACCTTCCCATTAAAAGCATGGAGTATACCGGTAGTGAAAGAATATGAGCAAATATTCAGCAAACACCCATTAGACTTTGGCAAATTAAAGGGGTAGAGCACACTAAACCCACAGGTAACCATCAGCCTTAAAAAGAGAGGTATAGACCATTACCACCCGCTCACTACCAAACCACCAAAGACATGCTCAAAGAAATGAAATCTGCAGGGGTAATAAGAGACAGTTGTAGTCCCTGGGCAGCACCTCTAGTGTTAGTTAAAAAGAAGGACGGGACCATGAGAATGTGCGTAGATTACTGGCAGATTAATCGCATCACACATAAGGACGCATACCCATTACCTAGGATTGAGGAATCATTAGCTGCACTAAAATCTGCTAATTACTTTTCCACCCTTGATCTGACTAGTGGGTACTGGCAGGTTCCTGTGCCGAGGCCGACAAGGAGAAGACAGCGTTTACTACACCGATGGGCCTCAGTGAGTTCAATTGTATGCCGTTTGGACTTTGCAACGCACCCGGGACTTTTCAACGTCTGATGGAGAGCTGCCTAGGACATAAGAACTTTGAAACTGTGCTCCTGTACCTAGATGACGTCATAGTCTACTCGAAGACGAATGAGCAAATCTACAAGACCTGGCAGAAGTGTTTGAGGCCTTATCCGGATACGGTATGAAAATCAAGCCATCCAAATGCCACCTTCTCAAGCCAAAAGTACGATACCTGGGACATGTCGTGAGTTCAGAAGGGAGTAGCACCGGATCCTAATAAAGTCACAGTGATAAGGGATTGGCCAAGACCTACTAATGTGAAAGAAGTGAGGCAACTCCTGGGCATGGTATGCTATTATAGAAGATTTATCAGAGGATTCACGAAGCTAGCGGCTCCCCTGCAAGCCATCCTGGTAGGAAAGTCAAGGATCTTCAACCCGTAATCCTCCTTTCCAGTGGAGTGAAGAGAGAGAAGATTCCTTCAACAAGCTGAAGTGTGAACTGACAGGAGAAGAGATCCTGGCATACCCGGATTACCATCAACCATTCATTCTGTACACGCATGCCAGCAACGTGGGACTGGGAGCAGTACTGTCACAGAAGCAAGGAGGCAAAGAGAGAGTTATTGCCTTTACAAGCAGAATGCTCCGGCCTATGGAAAGAAATCCCGAGAATTACAGCTCCTTCAAGTTGGAACTACTGGCAGTAGTTTGGGCTGTAACTGAACATTTCAAGCACTTCTGGCAGCTGCAGAATTCACCATCTACATGGTAATAACCCATTGACTCACCTGGATTCAGCAAAATTACGTGCATTGGAGCAGCGATGGGTAGCCCGGCTGTCTAACTTCAATTTTTTCATCAAATATAGGGCAGGCCGCAAGAACGGGGACGCAGTAGCCTTATCCCAGATGCCACACCCGGAAGACGTGGAAGAGGAACCGGAAGAGTTGGAACAGATTGAACTACCAGACTTTCATCGTTCAAAGGTAGACCAGTATCAACCCGGCATCTACCAAAGAGAACAACAGGCAAGTCTTAAAATGTTAGTACACCATGGATGGGCTGACACCCAGGATAGTGATCCAGCTGTGAAGCTAGTGAAAGAACTGCTTACATAACAAGGTGTGTACCCTAACCAGAACACCCCGGCTGAGACCCAACAACTCTGGAAAGAGAGAGGCAAGTTGTTCCTGTATCAAGGGAAGCTCTGCAGAAGGCATACCAACCCCAAAACATATGAACTGGTCTGGCAGATAATCGTACCCAAGAGAGAGTCAAAATGGTCTTAGTAGCCTACCACGATGGTGCAGGTCATTTCGGATAGAAGAAGTTGGAAGTGCTCCTGAGAGAGAGATTCTGCTGGGTTGGCATGAGAAAATCAATTGAAGATTGGTGTAGGAAATGTGGCCCGTGCAACCTCAGAAGAAAAGATCAACAGAGAGCTCCACTCCAGTCCATAGTAACCAAGCAACCACTTGAGTTAGTTGCATTAGACCACGTCAAGTTGTCACCAAGCTGGTCAGGCTATGTCTATGCCTTAACCATCGTGGACCATTACTCACGCTTTTTAGTGGTGGTACCTGTCAAAGACCTTACAGCGAAGACAGCTGCAAGAGGGTTTCAGACACATTTTCGTAGACCGCATGGTTACCCGGAACAAGTCCTTACAGATCAAGGTCCAGCTTTTGAATCAGAGATTTTCCAGGAATTGTGCAATATGAACAGCTGTAAGAAGATCCGCACGACAGCGTACCATCCCCAAACAAATGGCTTATGCGACAAGATGAACCATATTGTAATTGACCTATTGAAGACATTACCAGAGTCTGAGAGAAATCAATAGGCAGAGAAATTACCCGATTTGGTAGACTTATATAATCATGTTCCAGTGAGTTCTACAAACTGCACCCCAGCTTATCTTATGTGTGCAAGACCCGGTAAGCTACCAATTGACTTAGATATGGGAATTCTAAAACCAGACGCAGAAGTTGAAGAATCCAATTGGGATACTCTACGTCAGCAACAGTATCAACTAGTACAAGAATTTGTAGAGAAAAAGTTTCAGCAAGCTAGAGCAAGACAAGAGAGAACCTTTAACAATCGTGCTCAAGCAACTCCATTACAACCAGGTGAGCAAGTTCTCAAGAGAAAGAGACACACCAACAAATTGGATAATCAGTGGGAAACCACCCCATACACAGTCTTACCATCAACTTAGACAATGCTAAAATGTGTCTAATAAGCAAAGATGAAGGAAGAACTTCAGTAATTGTGTCCAGAGACCATCTCAAACCGTGTCCTGAAACCCTGAAGACACCTGAAGTAACAGTACCCGTACAGGTCCAACCTGTCAAGAAGGAAGAAGATGAAGTATTTCATATGGTGCTAGGAGATTTCCCTAAAACATGGCCAAATTACTACGGAGCAGTTGTAGTACCAATGATTGCCTTCCCTGCAATGGTGGAACCAACACCAGAACCCGTATTACCAGAAGAAGTCCCAAGACCTGAAGAACTGGAAGTAGAACCCATAGAGGAAGAATCAATTCCTGGTCCCAGTGAACTTGCCAGTCCTACAGTCAGATCTCCATCTGCCATAGTACCAAACACTACAAGTAGGTACATGACCACCAACACCAATAGGCTACATGCAAGCAGTATACCCGTTTTAAACAGATCAGAGCGTAGTACCAGAGGTCAGTTACCAGCTAGGTACAGGGATTGAGAAGTAATATTAAAAGAGAAATGTAAATGTTTGTGTAAAGTTTAATTGAACCTGTTACAATGTAAAATGTATAGAAAGGGTGAAGAGTATCTTGGTGTTAGATGGCAGCCACGGAGAGTTCTAACTTGGCCTCTTATGCGGTGACCTGAGGGCCTAGAGGCCTACTGCACTTGAACCAGAGACACCCGTATGTGTTTATATAGTTAGCAACGTTAAAATAAATAAAAAAGCCCAATATCTATATACACTGCGAAAGTTAAATAAAAGTTAATAAAAGGTGTTAAAAAAAAATAAATAACATACTCACCTATCCGACAGTTGTCCTGGGATCTGAAAAGAACTCATCTGATAGCCTGCCAGGACCTTACGTCTGATGGCCAATCAGATGGCCAGTAGCGATCAAGTGGTGTGTGAAGTCACACACCACCTGATCTCTACCGGCCATCTGATTGGCCATCTGATTGGCCATCAGACTTAAGGTTCTTGCAGCCCATCAGGTGTGTTCTTTTCAGATCCCAGGTCAGCCGTCGGATAGATGAGTATGTTATTTTTTTTTTTTTAACACCTTTTATTAACTTTTACTTCACTTTCACAGTGTATATAGATACACTGTGAAAGTGAATGTACTACTCGCTACTCCTAACGAGTAATCACAAGTGTGGTCGCAGTAGTAACTTGTATAGAGGTAAAATTATGTTCTTCTCATGAGCCTCTTCTCATGAGCCTCTTCTCATGAGCCTCTCCGAGGCATCTCATGATGCCTCTTTTAATACATCCCATTATTTTACTTGCCTTTGCAGCAGCTGCCTGACACTGGCCACTAAATGTGAGTTTATCATCTACCCATACACTCAGGTCTTTTTTCAGGGATAGTTTTGCTCAGTGTTTTACAATTAAGCACATAATTATACCTTTTATTTCCTCTGCCCAAGTGCACGACCTTACATCCCCATTATAGCTCATTTGCCATTTATCAGCCCAAGCTTCTAGTTTACTGCAGAGTTTAGTGTCATCTGCAAATATTGAGATTTTACTCTGTATGCCCGCTACAAGGTCATTAATAAATATGTTAAAAAGGAGTGGGCCCAATACTGACCCCTGTGGTACCTTACTGTTAACTGTAACCTATTCTGAGTGTGTTCCATTAATAACCACCCTTTGTTTCCTATCACTAAGCCAGTTCTTAACCCACTTACACATATTTTCCCTATCCTCATTGCTCTCATTTTATGTATCAACCTTTTGTGTGGCACCATATCAAACGCTTTTGAAAAGTCCATATATACCACGTCCACTGCATTTTTGTGGTCCAGTCCAGAACTTACCTCTTCATAGAAGCTTATCGGATTAGTTTGACAGGAACGGTCCCTTGTAAACCCATGTTATTATTGGGTCATGAGGTTATTTTTCTTCAGATACTCCAGAATAGCGTCTATTAGGAAACCCTCAAGGATTTTACCCACAGTGAAGGTTAAGCTTCCTGACCTATAACTATCAAGTTCAGTTTTTGCCCCCTTTTTGAATATTGGCACCACATTTGCTATACGCCAGTCCTGTGGTACAGACCCTGTTATTATGGAATCTTTATAGATTAAAAATAATGGTTTATCTATGATGGTACTTAATTCCTGCAGTACTCTGGGGTGTATCCCATCCGAGCCCGGGGATTTGTCAATTTTAGTGATTTTTAGGCAGTGCGGTACTTCCTGCTGGGTTAAACAGGTGACATTTAGTGGAGAGTTTTTGTTATCACTGATCATGTTGTCTGTCATGGGATTTTCTTGTGTAAATACTGTTGAAAAAAAGTCATTTAGCATATTGGCTTTTCCTCATCCTCATCCACCATTTCACCCAGACTATTTTTAAGTGAGCCAACACAATGATTTTTTAGTTTCTTACTATTTATGTAGTTAGAGAATATTTTGGGATTTTTTTTACTTTCTCTGGCAATCAGTCTCTCTGTCTCAATCTTTGCTGCCTTGATTTGCTTTTTATAGATGTTATTTAATTTTCTATATGTATTTAATGCCTCATCCTTACCTACCGTATATACTCGTGTATAAGCCGACCCGTGTATAAGCCGACCCCCCTACTTTTGCCCCCAAAACCTGGGAAAATCTATTGACTCGTGTATAAGCCGAGGGTGGACCCTAGCACAAGTATACAGCCCCCAGCAGTGTGGTATACACCAGTCCCAGAGGTAGATACAGCAGCCCCAGTGGTAGTATAGACGCAGCCCTAGTAGTATATACAGCCCCAGTGGTAGTATATACAGCCCCAGTGGTAGTATACAGGGCCCCAGCAGTATATACAGTCCCAGTGGTTTATACAGCCCCAGTGGTAGTATACAGGGCCCCAGAGGTATATACAGCCCCAGTGGTAGAATATACAGCCCCAGTGGTAGTATACAGGGCCCCAGCAGTATATACAGCCCCAGTGGTTTATACAGCCCCAGTGGTAGTATACAGGGCCCCAGAGGTATATACAGCCCCAGTGGTAGTATATAGCAGCCCCAGTGGTAGTATACAGCCCCAGTGGTAGTATATTGCAGCCCCAGCGGTAGTATACAGGCAGCCCCAGTAATGCAGGGCCCCCCCAGCCTGACTCCGGTCACCTGTAAAGCAAACTATACTTATCAGTGTCCCGCTGTCCGCGCCCGCTCGCCGCTGACATCCACGATCCTCCATCTTCATGCGTCTTCTTCCTGTTTCCTGTGCTCGTCGCAGGGAATGACGTCATTGCCTGTGACGAGCACAGAAACAGGAAGAAGACGCATGAAGATGGAGGATCGCGGATGTCAGCGGCGAGCGGGCGCGGACAGCGGGACACTGATAAGTATAGTTTGCTTTACAGGTGACCGGAGCGAGGCTGGGGGGACCCTGCATTACTGGGGATGCGGGGGCTGCTGTATACCGATGTATACATCGGTATGTACCGATGTATACATCGGTATACAGCACTGACTCGCGTATAAGCCGAGGGGGGTACTTTTCAGCCCAATTTTTGGGCTGAAAAACTCGGCTTATACGCGAGTATATACGGTACTTGGTTTAATTCCCTAAATGCTTTCTTTTTGTCACTTATTGCGCCCCTTACAGCTTTATTTAGCCATAGTGGTTTACTCCTATGTCTAGCATGTTTATTCCAATAAGGTATATATTGTGCACAGGACTTATTTAGGATGCTAATAAACGACTCCCATTTGCTTTGTGTACCTTTATGTCTCAGAACATCATCCCAGTTTATTGCACTAAGATCATCTCTCAACTGTTGGAAATGTGCCTTCCTGAAGTTTAGTGTCCTTGTAGCGCCTCTACTACTCATCTTATTAAAGGATACTTGAAAATATATTATTTTGTGATCACTATTACCCAAGTGACCTCCAACCTGTATATTTGATATGTGGTCCGGCGTGTTGGTTAATATTATGTCTAGAAATGCCCCCCTTCTTGTCAGGTCCTGAACCAATTGTGAAAGGTAATTGTTTCTCATAGTTGTCAAAAACCTATTACTTTTGCTGGAACTGCAGGTTTCTGTAATCAAAATGTATTTCAGGGAAGTTGAAGTCCCCCATAATAATGACTTCTACCTGAGTCGCTGCTTCATATAAGATTATCTCAGCACAGGAACATTTTTTTAACTCATCCAATTGTGGAACTTATTGTTATTCAACATCTATTAATTATTACTGTACATTTTTTGTTTGCAAGTCTTTAAGACCTAATATAACATAATGCAAATCTCTACATTAGGACTAAAAGAGTCTTTCAGGAGCAGAGACAGGCAGAGGGATTTGGGTCTCTGAAAGGAGAGACTTCAGAAAGGGTGTAATAATGTAGAAATAACCACATAACAAACCCTGAAAACACTGGTAGACAGAAAATGAACTTTTTCCCTTGGACTATCCATTAATTTCATGACTTAAAAAGCAGCACAAGAGCAATTTTAATAAAAAAAGAATCCCAGTGTTACTAAATACAGAATGAGGCCTCAACAACCCATATTGAACAACTACTGTATTTATAAGTATATTCTAATCCTACTTTTTAGTGCGAGTATAGTAATGACCAAAAATACTTTAGTTTATAAAAAAAATCAAATAACAATCTTACTTACCAATAGGCATTACTTCTTTGATGCATCCAAACTGCTCATGTATAAGTAATGGTGAGCTATAGTAACGTCGAAAACCTTTTGGCTGAATACATCCACATATAGCAGAAAGAAAAAAAGAGAGGCAAATGGAATGTAAATAAAGGTTTCCTCCATAAGCAAAAGAAAACATAATAAACCTAATTTTTACCTATCCCATTACACCATCACCTTTAACATAGACTCCTGGGAAGGAACTGTGAAACCTAGGTTGGATGATGATTCTGGAATGCTCAGCCCTTTAAAGCCCTAATTTTTAATAACCCTTTTATTGATATTGTCCATAAACCCATAATCTATTTTAAAGGTGATGATGTAATGGATTGCTTTGACCTATAGTTCAGTATGTACATTATCTATAGACAGTGAGCTGCTCAACAGAGGAAGGGGTGGAGTTGGATGAGTGTCTACACACAAGCTAGTTACAGCGATAATAATCACTCGGCTGATAAAACCTTCAGATTAAGTAAACAGCAGCACACAGCTTCTTATGTGACACATCATTGAATTTGATGTTTTAACAGCCTACCACATACTGTCTTCAGATGACATAGCAAAAACCAGCTGACAGAATTCCTTTAAAGGCACGTAGAATAATAAAACTCAGTTATACCAACAAGTGGCAGATTAGGAAGATTCCACTTAATGACATTGACAAAAAGGAAACAAGGTAACCAGTTTTGATCTGTGAAAATTGCTGCTGTCTACCACTGTTTATGGTCGCCTTGATATATTTGTACAATGTGGCCCTAAATCGGTAGCCATACTGAAAGCTTTACTGAGCAATTTTCTAATATTAAATGTTTCATTTAAGAATGAAAAAGGTGTCTTTTTTGCCAGAAAACATGCCACGCTTGTTCTCACACGAATTGTGCTGTTTTTATTATATTCTCTTTAATATTTAATATCATCAAAGTAATTAATAATTTTCTCTTTTTAATCTTCTTTTACTGTACGTGCTTTTGTTGCATCCCGGGGACTGGGGTACTCTGAACCGGGCCTGTCGTCATCAAGGGCTGCGGGGTTGTCACAGTTACATGACCCAGCTCTGTGGTCCCAGGTGTGGCAATAAAAAAAGGAATATAAATTAAAGGAAAGGGGTTAAAGTTTATGATGAATAGTTTGTGATGCCACCCATAGTTTGTGGCCAGTGTGGGCCACCACTGCTGTCCAGGCCTCTGGGAAAGATGAGGGTTGGCAGCCGGGATGTTGTGCCCTCCACGGGGGGGATTGGTTCCCCAGGGCAGGTATGAAAGTGAAGTGTTCGTACGCTGCCTCAGCCTCTCAGGCAAATTCTAAAGTGGCCGAGAAATCCAGTGTGCTGCTCTACAGGCAAGCATTTGCAGTCGCAACCTGAATAAATCTCACACACAAGTCCTGAGTTCACCGGTAATTTACTCCACTACTCTATGTACACGACGACACAGTCACAGTCACTTTACAGTAGTTCAGTCATGGTCCGGTGACTGGTTAGCAGCTGGGACGAGGAAGGTGTGAGGGTTGCACCAAAACGCGTTGGTTTGTGTGGAGGAATAAAGAGATGGAGAAAGCAATGCTTTTCGAGTACATTTATTGAAGCAGCAGCGTGGACCGTTGACACCATTTCTGTTTTGAACTTCTGTTTTTCCCGCGGTTGCAAGGCAGTGGATGTTCTGCAGCAGCTGCCATCTAAAGCGCTTAAGCTGGTTGTGGGTTACACAACCTGAAAAGGTGAGTGTGACTCATTGCGACCATTGTGAATTGTGTGTCTCTTGTGATAAGGCACCATCTGCGCCACTTGTGTCTCCTTTATTGTAGATAATTCTAATTAGTGATAGATTTCAGCCAGTATTATGACTTTCCATGATTTTTTGGACCTCTCTTTCTTTATCCATGTTGTAATGAACAAAGTCCGTACTAGATCCAGCGACTTACAGAAATAAAGACAGAGGCATAAGCAACACAAAATACTTCATTTTACTAGGGGAAACAAAGGGAAAATTTAGAGCAAGATGGATGGATAAGCTATTTCCTCAGAACTAGTATATATTACATATTAGTTATTAAACATGTTTACATACATCCATGGATCCCAGCCATAAAGTGAACACTTCTCTTGCTCATTTATGGCTGTTTACTGAATGACATGATGCAGTTCATCGTGGTCATCTGAGTTCACAGCTGACGTGGCTCTGCTGTGAACTGGGATGAACTTTCTCACAGAACCCAAATCACAGCCAGGTGTCAGGGTGAGCCTGCTACTCAGTGTGTGATGAGATGTGTCTGGGATGTAGCAGAGCTGAACATGTTCACCAAAGGACAGACTTGTGGATTATCGTTGGAGGGTTTTGTTTTGGGTTATTAAAGATGGCAACCAGGCATGTCTTTTGTGTTTTTTTGCAATTAAAATATTTTTTCTCAGTGTTAAGTTTTTTTTAATATTTACTAGAAATTCACAGTGGGGGATCTATCATTGGCCTGACATTACTATGAATCTAAGGAAAGAAAAGGACATAGCGGTTTTGAGGGTGCTACCAAGGAAAACCGGAGCCAGGGTTTTCAAAATCTTACTTATTAATTAGGGTCACAGTTACTCACAACGCGCTTCAACGGATATTCCGCCTTCATCAGGTGATGGGGGGATCCCTAGCATTGTACATACTTATAGAAATTCATCATGACATTTCTCCGCCCATTTAACTCATTAATGACACAATAAAATGTACAAAGAGAATACAAATAAAGAAATGGGAATTACTCCACTCTGAACACTTGAGTGATATCAAATTAGTGAACACACATCATATACGGTAATTGTTAAAAATCCTAGCTTTATTATAATATTAAAAAAATAAACTCTCTAAAAACGCTAATAAAGTGTTAGTATTAATCAGCTACTCATATATATATAAAAAAAAACAAAAAAAAAAAAACAACAAACTAAAAACTAATATTAATTTATTCAAGAAGGGCTTCATGCCTAACATTCTTACAATAAAAAATAATAATATTGATCATAATAATTTTTTCATTATTTACCGTAATTAAAAATGACATTATTAAAATATTCATATTTATAATTAAAATTATATTGATCATGTAGGTCATAATGATAAAATAAATTCAAATTGGGGTGTTCTCCCATTTCCTTTATGATAGTATAACATACCAAATTAATCAACTAATATAGAACCATTTCAGAGAAAGATAACTAAGTGTTATCAAAAATCATATCTTTTAGATGGTCACATTTTCAAGCATCATATTCAAGCCTTCTGGATGTAAACAACCTATTTTAAAAATCCAGTAGTTTTCTCTCTTTATTAGGCTTTTATACCTATCCGTACTCGTTTCTGGGATATGATCTATAATCCATAGTTTAAATTGCCTATAATCCCTCTGGTGTTCTAACAAAAAGTGCTTAGACACACTATGCTGTATGGAACCATTTTTAATATTCTGTCTGTGCTTATTCAGATGTTGATGTAAGGCCTGAATGGTCCGTCCTACATATTGTAGGCCACATGTACATTCGATAACATAGACTATATATGATGATTGACATGTTAAATGGTATTTAATACTAAAGGATTCCCCAGTTGTCTTAGAAACAATGATAGTGGCACCATGCATTATTGATGCACAACATAAGCATTTTTGTGCTTTACATTTATAACAACCTGTAACTTGATTACTAATCGGGAGTTGTTGCAAACTATCTCTAGTGGTGAAACTTGGCGCAACTAAATTTTTTAGAGATCTGTTGTGTCGGTATATTATATTGTTTTTTCCGGTAGGTGTTTAGATAACACAGAATCATTTTTCAGAATGAACCAATATTTCCTCAGGAGATAATTCAGTGCTCTTGTTGACCTATTATAGGTAGTTAATAAACTGAACTCTCCTTTTTTATCACCTACGTTACTCTTAGTTTCATTTTTAATCCTATTAAATGTATCAACCACTGGCGGCTTAGGATACCCTTTTTTCATAAATCTCTTCTTTAGGACTAGTGATTCCTTCTGGAAATCATCAAACTGGGTACAGTTCTTTCTAATACGCCAATACTGCCCATACGGCACATTTGAAATCCATTTAGGCAAGTGGTTGCTATCAAAGGCTAAATAGCTGTTCACATCCACGGTTTTAAAGAAGGTAGAGGTAAATATTTGTTCATTATCTCCTTTACAGATATATAGGTCCAAGTTTGGATTCCTTCCATGGATGTTGTGTGGGTGAAACTCAGGCCCCAAGTATTAAGGTTTAGTTGATCAATAAAGGTTGCCAGCTCCTCATTAGTTCCAGACCAAATCATGAACAGATCATCTATGAACCGTTTATACGCAATGATCCGTTCCTTGGCAAAGGGATTATTTTCAATATGTAGGGATTCAAAACGGCCCATAAACAGATTGGCATAGCTGGGTGCTACCCGCGTGTCCATGGCACAACCTTTTAATTGCACGAAGGAGAAGATGTTATTCTTCAGGATAAACTCTAAGCTATGTAGAAGGAATTGCTGCTACCTAATCGGTAGGGTTCCATCCTTAGTTAAGAATTCCTGAACTGCTTCTAGACCCAAAGAGTGGGAAATATTTGAATAGAGGGAACCTACATCAAGGGAACAAAAAATATAGTTGCCCTTCCAGACAACCTCTTACAATATTTTAATTAAATGAGTGGAATCTCGTAAATGGGATTTCAATTCAAGTACATATGTTTGTAAAAATAAATCTAAATAATGTGACAAATTTGCTGTGATCGAATAAATTCCTGAAATTATTGAACGACCTGGAGGATTATTTTTATTTTTGTGTATCTTCGCCAAAAAAAAAAGGGGTTTGGTAAAAATATATACTTAAAAATTTCTCTCTCGTTTTTATTTAACATACAATCCACTTTTGCTGCTGTAATCATTTTTTTTTTTTTTGGAACAATAAATTTTTATTGAAAAATTTTGAAAGAGACATACACCAGACAGCTGTATGAACATATACAGCTGACCGTAAAGGCAATAATCTAACAAGATCTTCTATTATAATAACAGGAGATCGGGGAAAGAACGAATCTTAACAGGAGGGGGGAAAGGAAAGAGTAGGGGAAGTGGGGAGGGGGGAGGGTGGGGAGGGGTAAGGGGGGAAAGAAGAATGTTCAGAATTGTGCTCAGCATTGAATACAAACAAGTAAGATAGACAAATCCAATAAGAGTTATTAGTTACAAGTTACAGTATTGTATGGAGAGGAAATCCAAGGCTCCCACCATGAGAGTATTCTGGCTCGGCGTGAAATGTCATGAGATAGAGCTAGCTCGTATTGTAGGTGGGTATTCAGAGAGTCCAGTAATTCTTTGAGGCTGGGAGACCGAGCAGATCTCCAGCATCTGGCCACACAGAGCCTTGCCGCGAGAAGAATGTTAGCTGTAATAGGCCGGATTGGAGCTGGAGTATCCTCCAGACCGATGCCCAGTAGGGCAAGGATCGGGGTGAGCTGAATAGTAATACTTGACAGAGACGTTATGAGTGTTTCAACTTGTCTCCAGAAAGATTGCATCACAGGACAAAACCACCACATGAGGGCGGAGGAACCCACTCCACCCCAGGATCTCCAACACTCCTGAGCAGATGAGGAAGAGGAGCTGTGCCTTGCAAATTGGGCTAGTTTAATTGGGGTGAGATACCACTCCATATGGATTTTCTTGATCTGCTCAAGGTGATTTATACATCGTGAATAGGCTGAGCTGTGCCGAGCCGATGTCTGCCATTGTGCAAGAGTGGCGCTGAAGTGGAGCAGGCTCTCCCAACGGATCATGTATGGTAGTTTGTAGGCACTGTTCCGTCTAGCGATGGCGCCATACAAAATTGAGATGCCATGGCCAGGTGGAGAGGGGGCTTTGAAGAAGCTCTGTACTAGGCCATCATAAAGCGAGATGTCGGGTATGGGTAGAGTGATGGAATTTAAAAATGGCGCAACTGTAGGTAACAAAAGAAAGAGGAGCGAGGGAGAGCATATTGATCGGTTAGCTCAGAGAAAGACCTGAGGTGAGTCTCATCGTAAACCTGATGGAGATGCAGACAGAGACTCCACCAACAGCTCCGCAGCAAGGATTGAGATGTACTTGGACAAAAAAGGGAGGAGGTGCCTGTGGTGGAGAGACCACACCCTCAGTAATGTTGTCATCGATTTAAGAGGATTGTTACGGAGAGGGCCGAGCATCGACATCTCCAGTAACAATTTGGTAGAGTTGCGTGGGGCCAATGACTTCTCTATCTCCATCCACAAAGGGGATGAGAGATCAGCCCACCAGTGGCGCGCCGCAGCAAGGTGGATTGCTGTGGAGTAGGAAGAGATGTTTGGAGCTCCCATTCCCCCAAGATCAACTGGCAGAGTTAGAACTCTAGCGCTCACCCGGTGTGGTTTGTTGTTCCATATGAACTTCCCCAGAGTAGACTGTAAAACGGCAATCATTCTGTTGGTGAAGGTCAGAGGGAGACCGGAAAGAACAAATAAAATCTTGGGTAGGTAGACCATCTTGACTATTTGGACCCTCGCAACCCAGGATAGAAGTAGGCCCGCGTGCGAGGCAAGTTTGGTTTTAAGATTGTGCAGGAGAGTGTCAAAATTACGTTGTATTATTTTGTCTGTCTGTACGATCTGGATTCCCAATTATGGGAACCCCGAGGGAGACCAGACAAAAGGATACTGAGAACGGAGAGTCAGGGCTTGACGTGGGGGGATGTTGATCAGATAGATTACGGATTTGGAGGTGTTGAGCTTATAATAAGAGGCTTCAGAAAATTCTGTTAGAAGTTCCATAATTCTGGGGATCGTACTCATAACATCTGAACACATGAAGATGACGTCGTCGGCGTATAGCCCGATCTTGTTTTCCCTCCCCCCAACAAGGGGACCTTTGATTAAGGGGTCAGTTTTAACTCTAATAGCTAGGGGTTCCATGCATAAGACAAAAATAAGGGGAGATAAGGGGCAGCCCTGTCGGGTTCCATTAGAGATGGCAAACGGGGATGATAAAAAGCCCGAAGCCCTGACCCTCGCCGAGGGGGAGGAATAAAGAGCCATAACTGCGTCCCTGAATCCCTCCCCAAAACCAAACCCTGAGAGGACCCGTTCCAGGTACCCCCAGTGCACTCTGTCAAAAGCCTTTTCGGCATCAAGAGAGAGAAGTGCACTGGGGGTAGATTGGTGCTCCATGATCTCCAAAAGGTCAATAACCCTTCGGGTACCATCTGATGCCTGCCTGTTTGGGACGAAACCAACTTGCTCGAGGCCAATGAGAGCAGGCAAAACTACTAAAAGGCGGGTGGAGAGTAGTTTGGCGTAGATTTTGAGGTCGCTGTTTAACAACGCGATCGGTCTAAAATTAGCTGGGGAGTCAGTAGATTTCCCAGTTTTGGGAATTGCGACGATTGACGCTTCTAAACCCTCTCGATGTATAGCTTTTTTTCCCCTCCAGTATGAAAAAAACGATAATAGTCTGGGTGCTAGTTGTTTCAGGAAGGTAGAGTAGTACTGATAGGTGAAGCCGTCTGGGCCTGGCGCGGAGTTCTTTTTCTTCAAGGAACCCACAACCGAAGTGATTTCACTTTCAGAAAAAGGAGCATTTAAGAGCGAGGATTGCTCAGGTGAGAGCCTGGGAGGTGGACTTTATCTAAGAAGTTTTGGATAGTATCTGCAGATGGCTGAGGTGTGGCAGAATCCTCACATAGGTTATATAAACCAGCATAGTAGTTTTTAAACTCCTCTAATATGAGCAGGGGGTTAGAAATTTTGGATCCATCAGCCCTGAGCAGATGAGCTATTCTGGCTTCTCTCCGCTTTTTCCTTACCCGCCTGGCCAGGATCTTGCCCGCCCTGTCTCCCATTCCATAGTACGTGGCTTTGAGTTTTTTTAAATTGAGTTCTGCTTTCGTTAGGAGAAGGGAGCGCAGGTCCTGTCTAGCTTTGGTGAGGTCGGCCAGTATGTGGGAGGTGGGTTGGCTTTTATGAAGGGGCTCAAGGTCCGCTATTGTTTGGATTAGTTCTCTCACCTTGCGTTCCCTGTCTTTTTTGAGCCTCGAGGCAAGCTGGATTAGGGAACCCCTGATTGTTGCCTTATGGGCATACCATAATGTTTCAGGGTTGATCTCCGGCGTGTCATTGATAGAGAAGTATTCATCCAATCGAGATGAGATTTGTGACACATTTTCTGGGAAGGACAGCATATGGTCGTTAATTCTCCATGTGCTATATGTAGAGACCTGTCGCGCGTCTCTGATCCTGAGGGAAATGGGAGCGTGGTCTGACCAGGTGATATGTCCGACTGAGGATGTGAGGCATTGGGGCAGGAGGGCATTGTTAACCAGGAAATAGTCAATCCTGCTATAAGTTCTAAATCGCGGAGACATGTAAGTGAAGTCCTTCTCCTCGCCGTGGGAGTAACGCCATATATCATGTAAGTGGTGGTCAAAAAGTAGCTCACCCAATTCACCACGGCAATGAGAGGGGGAAGAGCAGTCAAGCCGTCTGTTCACTGGCAGGTTGAAATCACCCCCAATAAGTACGAGACCATCGGTGATTGAATCCAACCTTGCGAAGAGAGAGCGGTAGAATTTAATCTGTCCCTTGTTTGGCCCGTACACGCAGACCAAGGAGTACAGAACTCCATTAATCAGGCCACGGACTACCACAAAGTGTCCCTGGGGGTCACTAACCTTTTCAACCAGTTGGAAGGCTATGGACTTGTGAATGAAGATTGCCACTCCCGCCTTCTTGTTCTCAGCGTTAGCATACAGTTGCGTCGGGAATAGGGTAGAGGACATTCTATGATTGTCCTGAGCAAGAAGGTGGGTTTCCTGCAGGAAGAGGACATCCGCTTTGAGCTTTTTGAGTTGTTGCCATACCAGGGATCGTTTTCCCGGTGAATTTAAGCTGTTCACATTAATTGACGTGAAAGTAATGCTCATGATGGCCTAGACAGAGCCCCTGAGCGTGTCGAGGAAGTCAGGGACTAAAGCTGAAACAAAGGTTGAGACACAAGAGGTTTGTTTAGACTTGAAATACACTTATTCTCTCAGTATATTAAAGCACAATCTGACAAGGGGAAGAGGGGGGGGGGGGATTGTGGGGGGTAGGGGTGTGGAAAGGGGAGGGGGAAGGCGAGGCAAGAAGGGGAGGGTAAGAAGGTAACTTAAATATCAAAAAGATAAGAGGGTTTGAAGTAAACAAACAGGTAGTCCAGAGGGCCTCTAATCGCACCCAGATTCAGGGATCCCCGAGTGTAGAGGGGGAATATCTGGGAGGAGAGACCTAAGGTACAGATTTAAAACCTAGGTCAGAGACAAGAAGGCTATTAGGTAGTAGGAAAACCAGGGGGATTGTAGAGGGTGCTGACTGAAGAGGAGTGTACAAAGAGAGACACTCGGAGGGGCAGGAAATCCAGAGAGAATATCAGGATATAGAGGAGAGAAGGAAGTAGGAGATAATGAGGGCTGAGGTGAAGTATTTACAGAAAAGAGGAAATGTTAGAGGGAGGGTAAGCAGGTTAATGGAGAGGAGGTGGGGAGAGATCGGTTAGAGATGTCTTCTAGGAGTGAGTGTGTGGAAAGAGCAGGGGCTAACTATAAGTGAAATAGAAAGGTAGAATGGAGAAGTAGTAAGAGAGAGCACGAGTATAGATAGGGAACTGAGGAGAAGAAAGAGAAAAGAAAGAAAAAATTTTTGAGAGGAAGAGGAAGAGAGACCCAGGGATTCAATCTAGATGCAAGTGAAGAATATTCTCAGATACGTCACTCAGTCCGGGTCCACACGTCTCTCAGGGGGAAGCCGTGGAGAAGCCAATTCTTCAGTGGGTGACGGGGAAATCCTCCCGAGGTGGGACCAGGTTCCACTTCTGGAGATGCGAGGTGGCTTGCTTCGGGGTGAAGCAAATGAAGGTCTTATCTTTGTATTTTATGATGAGCTTGAGTGGAAATCCCCATCTGTAGTCGATGCGTCGCTCTCGGAGGATGGTAGTAGCAGCGTGAAAGGTTTTACGTCGCGCCAAAGTTCCTGGGGAGAGGTCCGCATAAACAGCAATGTGGTGGAATTCTTCTGGGACCTCTTTTCCCTGTCTTAAGGCCCTGAGAAAGTCGTCTTTCATTTCATAGTAATGAACTTTAGCTAGTACATCACGAGGCAGAGAAGGATCTAGGGCAGACGGTCTGGGGAGACGGTGAATTCTGTCCACAATTACGTCTCTGGGTTTGAGCCCCGGGAGGGTTGCAGCTATGAATCTCTGTAGCAGGGGCCTAAGCTCAGTAGCAGGGACATTATCAGGGATACCTCTCAGTTTGAGGTTATTCCTGCGGGATCGATCTTCAAGATCCAGAGTTTTCAGAGAGGTTTTTTCCCACTTGTCTTGAAGAATGGCATGCTCCTCCAGCAGGGCATTGTGGGAATGGATGAGCTTCCCCATCTCCACCTCAAGCTGAGTGGTACGAGAGTCTATGTCCCTCACCTCCCCCCTCAGCCCATCCACCATGGCCCGCATGTCTTCTTGGAGAGAGGACCTCAGTGTAGCTAGGAGGTCTCTCATGGAGGAATGCGTTATTGGGGGCTCAGGAAGTATCCCCACGTTGTGGGCTGTAGAGGGCTGGGAGGACAGCGAGTTTCTCCTTGAAGCCCGAGTGGAGCGGGAAGGAGATGAGGGCGGAGGCGCCATGTTAGGTGGCGGAGGCGGGAAGGAGCGCGCCGGGACAAAGAAGTCCGCAATGCTTCTACTCGGTGGGTTCCTACCGCTCTGGGGTCTTTCCATCAGCTGTGGAGGGGTCTCAGGCGGCTTCAGGCGTGCGGACCGGGGTGTCAGCGACGCAGAGAGAGCTGTTAATCGGAAGACAGGGTCCCTGGGTCTCGGAGCTCCCTGTTCAAGCGGCCATCAGCACCACGCGCTAGGCCACGCTCCCTGCTGTAATCATTTTGTTATATGTAAGAAGGATCTGCGGAGATGGATCTTGATTTAGTTCCTCATAATATTCTTTATCATTTAAAATTCTCAGACCCTCTTTTCTATACCACTCTCGGTCCATAATCACAATTCCTCCCCCTTTATTGGCTCCCTTAATAATAATCTCCTTATTCTGGCTTAGGGTATCAGTCACTTCCCTTTCAGCTTGACTAAGGTTATCACATTTTTTGTCCTGTGTAAAGGATCTTAAATCTTTCAGAATCAATTGTTGAAAGGTTTCAATATTATTACCTTTATGATGTAGAGGGTTAAAATTTGAGAGAAAGGGTCTGTTGAATTCTCGCTCATCATAGATATCTTAGGTTTAGTTAAATCCCGTTTCTCTTCAATTAAAAAATGCCTCTTTAGCATTAATTTTCGGAAAAAATCATTCAAGTCCAGAAACAGAGTAAAAGTACTTGCTGGTCTAACTGGGCAAAAGGAAAGCGCATGTCCTAGCAAGGATATCTCTCCTTCTGTTAGAGTATATTTTGAGATATTAAATATCCAAGTATATTACCCAAATCTTTCTCACCCTTCTCTAAATTCCCCTCAATCTGATGGTTTATTGGGATTTGTTCTTTTTTAGACAGGGGTCTGGTAGAATTGAATGATCTAGATTTGCTTCTGCCACTCCCCTACATCCCCTATATTTCTTTTTCTTTTTGGGTGTCTCCCTGGGGCTACCTGAAAAAATTGTGTAATAGTTGTCTCACGTAGCCTCCATTTTTTAAAATTAATTTCTCCTTACTACATTCCCTTGGACCAGCAGTAATTTTGTGTGTTACCTCCGTGGCTATCACTAGATCTTCAGCTGTATTTAACGTTGTCAGTGGAGGAGGTGGATGAAATATTCCACTGATTTCCACTGCTAGATTATTTCCTTCCTGATTGGGAGTAACGCCCCTGTCATGTTCATTATCTGGAATTTGTATCCGCAACACATCTCTTTGAAGTATTAAACTAGAATGAAGGGTTAAAACTGGGTGATTTGAGGTGGGTGGATTGTCCCACTCGTTTCTTCTACTACTTGGAGGGGGCTGATGAAATATTCCACTCGTTTCTACTGTTGCAATATTTACTTCCTGTATAGGGGTAGTACTACTATCATGTTCATTATCTGGAGTTAGTACCGTAACACACCATTGGATATTGCGCTAGGTGGAGGGTAAAAAATTAAAAATTCAGAATGGAGTTTTCAACATCAGATATTGATCCATTTAATTCTTTAGACTTGGTATCAATCTGTGATAGTGTTGCAGATTTGTATCCTACCTCTAAATCTACCACGGATGGACCAAGTGGTGGAGGGAGGTTCAAGGAGGTCATAATTATTTCCTGATACATTTTCTTCTAGTGGGGTGTTCCCTACTGTCTCGATTACTTCCATTAAATTTGTTTCTTCTTGTTCTATTATTCAATCATCATGTCCTCTACCCCCGTTTTGCTATAGTTCCCAGGGTTCTCCATTATTGAACATGGGGATTGATCCTCTGGTAAACTCTTATTTGGAATAGGTTTTGATATATGATTGAATTCATCTGTCCTTGCAACCGAGGTTTGTGATGTTAAGAGTTCAGGTTTTTTTTGCCTTTATTGAGTCGTTTCTTATGATTTTCATAATAATCTTTCTGTTCTTTATTTAGGGCACCTGTAGATCGTTTATTAAAAGTGTCTCCTCCTAAGCACTTAGTTAGTGGATCTTTGTTTGATTCTTTGAAATTTCCAAATTAGAAGTATTTTCATCATTCACTCGTATTGATTCGGTCACTTTTTGAATCCCCTCATACGGATTGGTGGTCTCTAATCTATCTCTATTTAATTTCTGAACTTTTCATCTAATTATTTCATTCTCTAATTTAGTGAGTCTCAACTTAAGGTTATTATCCGCCTCAGGTAAAATCAAGTGATTTCATTCTCCTCTACTGCTTTTAGTGCCAATGCCCTTCTTTTCTGAATGAGAAGTTCCATCATCCCCACAGAACAACTATACATATATCTGTTCCACTCAATTGTAAATTCTGAATCTTGGGGGTAAGAGGATTTTTATGTCAGCCTGAGTCCTCTAGGGGCAATCCTCTCTTTAATATATTGTTGTAAAAAAGTTGTATCCAAATGGTTCATAATTTCTATTTTACATTTTGCTTCATAAGCATAGATGAGCTCCTACATATGTTTTCTATCACTATTATCTAGTCTCCCAGGGGGTCTGGACATTGTACCGTTTAAGATTAGTTGTACTCAAAATTCCCAATACCTCATTGATTAAGAGGTTTCTATGAGATTGTCTATCAATCAGATAAAACTCAATCTTTAATTGATATTGATACAAGCTTCTCAGAAGGACCTGCTGGGATTTTTACTATATTACTCTCAATAGGATTTTAATACAGCTAATCGTAATTTCACTACAAATATAAGAGTAGCTGATTTAATACTAACACCTTATTAGAGTTTTTAGAGAGTATATTTTTTAATATTATAATAAAGCTAGGATTTTTAACAATTATATGATCTGTGTGTTCACTAATTTGATATCACTCAATTTCTTTATTTGTATTCTCTTTGTACATTTTATTGTGTCATTAATGAGTTAAGTGGGCGGAGAAATGTCATGATGAATTTCTATAAGTATGTACAATGCTAGGGATCCCCCCATCACCTGATGAAGGCGGAGTATCCGTTGAAACGCGTTGTGCGTAACTGTGACCCTGATTAAACAGTAAGATTTGAAGACCCTGGCTCCTGTTTTCCTTGGTAGTGCCCTCAAAACCGCTATATCCTTTTCTTTCCTTATACCCATGCACCTATCTGGTGAGCGGTGAGGTGCAGCACAGGGAATTAGGAAGCCGCACGCAGATAAGACCTAGCTGACTGAGTGTAAAGGACCTGTGGTGACGTCAGAGGTACGGACGCCCCTTGTGACCAGCTCCCCGACAACCAGGAAATCAAATCAAGCGTGCAGTGCGCGCTGAGCACCAGAGGCATCTGAACCGGGTTATGCAGGCTGTATAACCTGGCAAGGTTAGTAGGAACCTTAGGAACAGTTGCACCCCACTCCAAACCCCCAGAATTTACCTAGGAGCGCCCTCCCTTTTCTTTCTATTTTTCTGTTACTATGAATCTGGGGCTTAGTCGCCAGCTGCCGTTACAAAGCTGGCGTATGGTATTAACCCCTTTATTAACCAGTGTGCGAATGCCATCCAGGGCTGCTGAATGAGCCAGGTAAAGCACCTGAAAATGGTGCTATGAAAGAATGCACCTTTTCAGGGGTGGCTGAGGGCTGTGATTTTCAGGTGGGGGGACTATAATGCTTGGGCCTTACTATGCTGAGAATCCCAGCCCCCAGCTGCCTGGCTTTACCTTGGCTGGCAATCAAAAATACAGGGGAGCCCATTATTTTTTTAATTAATGAAAGAATGCACCATTTCAGTGGTGGCTGAGGGCTGTGATTTTCAGCGTGGGGGGACATAATGCTTGGGCCTTACAATGCTGAGAATCCCAGCCCCCAGCTGCCTGGATTTACCTTGGCTGGCAATCAAAAATACAGGGGAGCCCATTATTTTTTTAATTATTTAAATAAATAATTTTGAAAAAGTGTGGGCTTCGCCCAATTTTTGATTGCCATCCAAGGTAAAAACCAGGAAGCTGGGGGCTGGCATTCTCAGCATGGTAAGGTCCATGGCTATTGGAACCCCCCAAACAGGCTAATGAATAGCAGCCGCCCCATAAATTGGCACACTCCCTAGAAGTGCTAATTCCTGGCTCTTTCCAATGCCCTCGTGTGGTGGCATCGTGGTGATAGAACAGGTTAATGAAGGATGACTATTAAGCCCAGATTGATAACATTCAGGTCTCTATGAGACCAGCCCATTATTAATCCTGTGAGTAAATAGTTAAAAACCACAACACACAGGGAAAAATCCTTTATTTGAATTAAATCACACAGACAACCCTCGTTATCCCATTTATTAACCCTACACACACCTGCCAAAGATAATCCACAACAATGGTTCCACGAAGCACATGATCCTGGCTCTGCTCCATCTAGTGGTTGAAAGTGAGGGAACAAGCGTCCTCTCTCTGCAATCTCTGCGATCACACTGACTGCTGCAAGAGTGGTGATGTCACTCACTGAGTCACTGAGGCATGAGGTCACATAAGTTCACTTCCATGGGGAGCCCTCAGTAACTCAGTGATCTTTACTTTCTATGACCATCATTGTGGATTATCGTCGGAGGGTATATGTAGGATTAAAAAATGGGAAAATGAGGGTTGTCTCTGGGATTTATTTCTAATAAATTATTTTTCCCTGTGTGCTGTGTTTTTGAGCTATTTACTCACAGGATTGATAATGGGCAGGTCTCGTAGAGACCTGAACATTATCGATCTGGGCTTAATGACAAGCTGTCAATACTCACCTGTCATTAACCCCTTCTGTCACCTGGATGCCACCCACACCAGGGCATCGCCAAGAGCCAGGTCTAGCACCAGGAATTAGCGCTTCTAATGAATGTGCCAATTTCATGACTGGTATTTTTTTGCTTGGGGCTCCCAATAACTATGGGCCTCACCGCGCTGAGAAGTCCAGCCCCCAGCTGCCTGGTTTTTACCCTGGTTTTTCCCCTGGTTTCTCCCCTGTATTTTTGATTGCCAACCAAGGTAAAGCCAGGCAGCTCAGGGTGGCAGCCCATAGATGGCCACTTTATCTGCTCTGAGAATCAAATATGCAGTGAAGTCATACACCCTTTTTTTAATTATTGTTTATTTTTTTCAGTACTATGATGTCAGGTTCGTTGCCTAGGGCAACCAATCACAGATGCCGGCACAATGGGTTATGGGCACAACAGCTAATCACAAACACATTCACAGAGAGTGGGCATCTGTGATTGGTTGTTGGAGCTAGTGCAGTAACCTGATAGCAGCCTATACATTCTAGCATCCACCGTGCAGTAAAAAAGTCAAGAAGTTAATGAGCGGACCCAGAAATACAAGTCCGTTAAGTATAAGGCTATGTTTAGTCACTGTTTTGCTTCTTTTTACAGCCCCCCTAGCCACCATTTCTTATCTTTAAAGCCCGGGTTCGAGGTTTAGGATCAAGTTCAAGTAAAGTCAGGTCCTGAATTCAGACTTGAAAAAAAGTCCGGCTGGATCCGCCGAACCCGAACATCGGTGGGTTTGCCCGTCACTAATCGCTAAGTATAATTGGTATGCTAAATTTATTCTGCAAGCCAATACAATAGTGATAATCTCACCTATATTATTCTTTTTTATGTTTTCATTTATATATACCCTATTTTTCTGACTTCAAAACACATTTTTAAGCAACATGAAATCTTGCTTAAATTTATGTACAACTTATAGACCGCAGTCAGTAACATCAGCAGTGCCAGCCTCCTTGACCACTTCATAAAATCATAAGATAGAGCATTCATAAGCGATGTGCTCCTATCACTGAGATAACTAAGCAGTTACATAGTTCTCGCTCATTAATCCTGAGCAGGAGAGACTGGGCTGAGATTGAATGTGCCACAGGACATGTGGATAATATTTGGGATATTTGTATTAACAATTAATTCATATTTTTGATAATATTTATTAGTCCCCCAAGGGTTCTTGAGAGTTTAATTTTTTTATTGTATAGGTCATTGTTGTGTCTCCAGTTGCTATAGCAACCAATTGTCATTTTGTAATCATACGGCAGGGAAATGGTAAATGGTGACACAGAGAGCCTTATCGTTTAGTTAAACTCCGCATGTACGTGTGTCACTATCAAAAATGGCATATGAGAGTTAAATTCCTGGCATTGGTGGGAACATTTATCCTAGCAGTTAATGCTGTGTACATCTGTTGGGCTACTACAGCTGATTATACAGGTATAGAAGAAGCAAGTGTGAAACAATGATGTATGCATTATACCCATACAGTGAGTGAATTAAGCATTGAACACGTCACCAATGTTCTAATTACATATATTTCTAAAAGTGCTATTGGCATTAATTTCTCACTAGACATCATTAGAAGCACATCCAATTGACACAGACAAAGAAATTAAATCATAGATGTCCGTAACTTAAGTGATGTGTAATAATGAGAAATGGCACAAGGAAAAAGTATTGAATATATTGTAAGAGTGTGCAGGGATCTGTAGATAGTGACATTTTTCCCCTCTGCATACAGCAGTGTGTGAAGAAGAGAAATTAGGATTAGTGATAGGCAAACCCACTGATGTTTATGTTTGGCAGACCCAACAGACTTTTTTTAAAGTTCGAGTTTGGGCAGGACGTGACTCGAACTTGAGTCCGAACCCCGAACTCAGACTTAAAAGTTATGGGATGGAGGCTGGAGGGGCCATAAAAGGAAGGAAAACAGTGATTAAACATATACGTTATTCTCACTAGTGTCCACCTCTTGTACTTCCGGGCCGCTTGTTAACTTTCTGGATATTCACTGCAGAGGGGCACAACAGCCAACCACGCATGCTGTCACAGAGAATGGGTGTCTGTGATTAGCTGTTGGAGTAATATGGAATCAGCACATATATTGTAGCATGGTCAATGTTGTTAGAATATATGGGCTGTTTTCTGGTTACTCCAGCAGCCAATCACAGATGCCCATTCTGTGTGACAGTGTCTGTGATTGACTGTTGGGCACCTCACCCATTGACTGATATCATAGTACTGTAAAAATAAATAAATAATTTAAAAAAGAGGTAGGGTTTTGCTGTATTTTTTGATTCTCAGCACAGATAAAGCGGATAATTACAGGCTGCCACCCCCAGCTGCCGGACTTTACCTTGGCAAGCAATCAAAATAAAGGGAAGCCCATTATTTATTTTTAATGATTTAAAAAAAATAATCAATAAAATGTGTGGGCTTCACACTATGTTTAATTGCCAGCCAAAGTAAAACCCAGGTAGCTTGGGTGGAAGCCTGTAGCTATCCATTTTATCTGCTCTGAGAATCAAAAATACAGCAAAGCCCTATGTAATTTTTTTAAATTATTTATTTACTTTTACACCACTGTGTCAGGTTCATTGCCTACGGCAACAAATCACAGATGCCTGCACAATGGATGAGGGGCGCAATAGCCATTCACAGACGGTGTCACTGAGAGTGGGCGTCTATGATTGGCTGTTTGACTAAGTGTAGTAACCTGGGAACAGCCCATACATTCTAACATCTACCATGAAGTGAAAAACTCAGGAAGTTAATGAGTGGCTAGGAAGTACAAGTGTGCAGACTCTGGTAAATAATGATGCTGATGTTTCATCATTGTTTTTTTTTTTTTGTGCAGTTCCCAGCTGAACCCGAACAGTAACACAGACTTCTCAGAGAAGTCAGTGTTCAGAGTCCATGACCGTACATTAGCTGTTCGATATGACCCCTGAACTTTACAATTAGGGTTTGCCCATCACTATTAATGATGAAAGGTGTTTTAAAAATAAAATAAAATTCAGAATTATATTTTTTTTTACAAAAAGTGTAATAAAAATTTATGAAAACGTATTATCTACATCAAAAAGGTACCAATGAATGCTACATTTTCCACTTACCACTAATAAAAGCTAGGAAATATGTTTTACAGTGTGTACTGTATACAGTATACCCAAAATAATGTTATAGGGATATACAACCTCTACTGGAAAAAAAATCAACCCGTAATAAAGCTAAATCATGGTAAAACATTCCTTTAAGATGAGTAATTTCACAAAATATAGGTTTTGCTCTCTTTTCTGTAACACATATTGCATCTCATTTTTCTAAGTGTCTCCCTTTACAGCTAATTAGTCCCATAGCTGAGATTTATAGTCTGGTTACTGTGTTTTCCTGAAAGATAACCATAATTTGAGTTTTTTTATATTCACAGAAATAGTCTAAGTTAAGGTCCATTTGTTGACTTACCAGTTTTCCCATGCATCGTTGTGAACCAATTGTTTCTGTACATTTGTGATGAATGCTCATTTTGCAGGCTTTGCATCGCAGGCCATGTTTTGTGTTAGTTCCTGCCAACAAATATAGATTTTAATTAACCTGGATCAATAATTCCCATAAATCTGACAAGTGAACTGTCTGTAAAGCTGATATACTCAATATGGTTACGTTTATAAAGCAGTCATATATCATATATAACTTACCGTAGTACTGTTTTGACAACTCTCCTTTATATCAATGATGTAGTGTTCTAATACACTGTCTCACAGTTTTTCCTGTGTTCATTTTCAAAATCTCTGAATAGCTATTGAAAAGGACTCTTTATTATAATTTCAGAGAACAACATTAGTCTGGTGTCATGCCATGTGTTCTTTGTCTACACATACTGTAAATATAAGGGATCTTAAACATTGTAAAATATTAATACCTGAGAGTTCTAAGTAGTAGATACCTTTTAATGGCTAACTGAAAATTGTAATAAATAGCAAGTTTTCAAAATTACTTAGGTCTCTTCATCAGGCTCATAATAACACAAAATTACAGTAGTCTCGAAAGCTTGCTATTTATTACTATCTCTTTTGTTAGCCATTAAAATGTATCAACCACAGAGGACTCTTTGATTTTAATATTTTTCTATCTACTGGCTAACACGGTACACAGCGTACCATATGGTCGAGTATAAGCCGACCTGCATATAAGCAGAGGCCCCTACTTTCACCACAAACATAGGTAAAACTTATTGACTCAATTAAAAGACTGGGGTAGGAAATGTAGCAGCCCCCCATCCTGGTATATCATCCTCCATCCTGGTATTATCCCCTGATATATTATCCTCAATCCTGGTATATTATCCCTTACAAAAGTACATAGCCCTCATCCTGGTATATCATTTCCCATCCTGGTATATAGCCTCCATACTGATACATGGCCCCCATCCTAGTATATGCCCCTCATCCAGTTACATATTCCCCCACCCTGGTCCATAGCCTCTCATCCTGGTGTATCATTCCCCTAGCCTGGTATATCATTCCCCAACCTGGTAGATAACGTCCATCTTGGTACTTCCCCCCCCCATCTTGGTATATCATCCCCCATCCTGGTACATAGCCTCCATCCTGGTACATAGCCTCCCATTCTAGTATATCAATCCAAAGCCTGGTATATCATCCCCCATCCTGGTATATCATTACCCATCCTAGTATATAGCCCCGTCCTGATACATACCCACCATCTTGGTACATAGCCCCATCCTGGTACATCATCCACCATCCTGGTACATAACCTCCACCCTGGTACATGGCCCCCCATCCTGGTACATAGCCCCACATCCTAGTATATAGCCCATCATCCTGGTATAACATTCCCATCCTTGTACATAGCTGCCATCCTGATACATGGCCCAATCCTAGTATATGATGCCATCCTGGTACATAGCCCCCATCATGGTACACAGCCTCCCATTCTGGTACATAGCCCTCATCCTGGTATAACATCCCGCATCCTGGTACATAGCTTCCATCCTGGTACATGGCCCCCATCATAATATAGCCCCCTTCATAGTATATGGCTTCCTATCCTGGTATATGGCCCCTATTCTAAAATATAGCCCCCATCATGGCGCACAAAAAAATAAACAATTTAACTTGCCTCCCCATCACTTCCCCTGCAGCATCACAGCATCCTCCTGTCTTCTTGTCCCAGCATTTAATCATGTGAGCAGTGCATGCAGTGATGGCATCACTGTCCTGCGCCATTCAGATGATCAGATGCTGGGACAAGAAGACAGGAGGATGCTGTGATGCTGGGGAGCAATGGGGAAGTGGGTTAAATCGTTTGTTGCTGTGATTTTCACTGTTTCTCATGCCAATGATGATGCATGGGAAGCAGTGAATATACACACACATGATCGCCTCTGGCTGCAGCTGCAGCCGATGATCATGTGGGCTGGCTACTTAAGGTAATGTAATATGCACCGCTTCCCCTGCGCACCTCTCAGTGCCAGCTTCAGTGCTGAGAGGTGAAGGACAGGGGGATGCAGTAAATATTAAATTAGAATAATAAGCGGGCCCATGTGATCACTAGCTGTAGCCTGCTCCAGCCTCCGGTCACCACTCCAAAGCCACCCCCTTACAGCACAGCACACTCACTCCGAGTATAAACCGAGGGGGGGTTTTTCAACATGAAAAATGTGCTAAAAAAGTCTGCTTATTCTCAAGTTAGGCTAGGGTCACACATAAGCCCTTGGTCCGTTTTTGGCTTCATTTTTAGCATTTTTTTTTCTAAGTCCAAAAACTGATAGAAAGACGGATTAGATGTAATAAACACCCTATCCGTTTTTTTCTGCACCTAAAAACATTGCTAGGTACGTTTTTGGGGTCCGTTTTTCAAAAAACATGGGCCCTATGGAAAAATGGATCCGTTTTTTTCTAGAATTTTGGTAAAAAAATGACTAAGTCCAAAAACGTTCAGGGGTGCAGGAGGCTCAAAAAGCACCCAAAAAAACCCAGATTGGTCATGGAAATCACTTCCAAAAACGGATTGCTATGTGTGACCTCAGCCTAACTACGTTATTTTACCTAAACATTGTCAATTTGTTAAAAAGTTTGATTGATGTCAAGCATTAAAAATCATGAAGTTTTGTCCCACATCTGTACTGCTCTCAAATACATTGATACATTCATAAGTTCACATCTCATAAAATGTTCCATACATCTGGGTCTCTGCTTAGGCAGGACATGATCATTTCAGGATGGAATGAAATAGGCAGTCAAATCACCCTGGAAACAAGGACCACATTGCTAGCAGTAAGGCAATATACCGTATATACTCGTGTATAAGCCGACCCGTGTATAAGCCGACCCCCCTACTTTTGCCCCCAAAACCTCGGAAAACCTATTGACTCGTGTATAAGCCGAGGGTGGACTCCAGCACAGGTATACAGCCCCCAGCAGTGTGCTATACAGGCCCCCCCAGTGGTATACAGGTCCCAGCAGTATGGTATACAGCAGCCCCAGTGGTATATACAGCATCCCCAGTATATACAGCAGCATCCCCCTATATACAGCATCCTCCTATATACAGCATCCCCCTATATACAGCAGCCCCCATTTACAGCATCCTCCATATACAGCATCCCCAGTATATACAGCATCCCCCTATATACAGCAGCCCCCATATACAGCATCCCCCTATATACAGCAGCCCCCATATACAGCATCCCCAGTATATACAGCATCCCCAGTATATACAGCATCCCCCTAATACAGCAGCCCCCATATACAGCATTCCCCTATATACAGCAGCCCCCATATACAGCATCCCCAGTATATACAGCATCCCCAGTATATACAGCATCCCCCTATATACAGCAGCCCCCATATACAGCATCCCCCTATATACAGCAGCCCCAGTATATACAGCATCCCCAGTATATACAGCATCCCCCTATATACAGCAGCCCCCATATACAGCATCCCCCTATATACAGCAGCCCCAGTATATACAGCATCCCCAGTATATACAGCATCCCCCTATATACAGCAGCCCCCATATACAGCATCCCCAGTATATACAGCATCCCCAGTATATACAGCATCCCCCTATATACAGCAGCCCCCATATACAGCATCCCCCTATATACAGCAGCCCCAGTATATACAGCATCCCCAGTATATACAGCATCCCCCTATATACAGCAGCCCCCATATATAGCATCCCCAGTATATACAGCATCCCCCTACAGCCTGTAACTTCCAGTGTCCCCACTCTGACATTCTGTGGGGACACCGGGTTGCACTTACCCCGGTGACGCCAGGAGGACCAAGGGGACCGCAGCGAGGACTCTGGAGCGGCGTGGCCGGTGCTCTGCTGGATTCTCCCGCCTGGCACCACGCAGCACACCCCGCCGCTGCAGTAATCAGCTGGGAGCTGTCGGGGAGCGGAGGACGGGAGGCAGAGACGGTCCACCTGCATAGAGCTCCGGTGCACAGAGCTCTGTGGCTGACAGGTGAGGACCGTTGGGAGAGGTCCCGTTCTGGCTGCCTCTTCCTCCTTTGTGTGCAATAGCCTGGCGCCATCTTCCCCACATAGCCCCGCCCACGAAGCCTCAGGAGCGGGACGAGTGCCATTAGCCACAGCTTGTTACCGTATTGACCCGTGTATAAGCCGAGGGGAGACTTTTCAGCCCATTTTTTGGGCTGAAAAACTCGGCTTATACACGAGTATATACGGTAATTAGAAGAACAATAACAGAGTCCAGGATGGAATAAAATCAATGATGTTTACTGAATTTGCTTAAAATAACCGTAAAATAACAGTAAGCTATATCAAGCATAGATGACAAAAAGAGAACCATCTGATTATGGTAAGTATTTCGAGCCATTGTGACCCTTAGTTAGTCATGGGTGGTTGGACATACAAAAATTATATACAACAGATATAATACATTACACCTGAAGACAATTTTACTCTTAAACAAAAAATACTGAAAATGATTCAAGTACAAAAATAACACATTTTAAAGCAAGTATATAAGCAAGTATACAGATATGTATACATATATGCAAGTACACATACTGCTTTTTATAGTTCCCTACAAGCTCCTCAAACATTTTTCCTGTAAATTGACATTAAGCTTATGGGTCTAGTATTATCAGAGAAAGACCTAGAGCTCGTTTTGAAAAAAGTCACAATATTAGCTTTGTGCCATGGTCTAAACAGTATTGGTCAACTGGTCATTAGAGAGTTTCTAACAATGATGTACAGAGCTCTTAAAGTGTAACTACCATTTAAGTTTATATTTAACTAGATGTGGGCCCGATGCTATCGCATCGGGAGGGTGGTTGCTTCACGATGGAGGCCCATGTGTGCAGTCTTTTCCTCTTGTGCGCTGTGTCTTCTCCCCCTGGTTGCTGTCTCTGTGCAACTTGTGGGCTGTCTCTTTACCCCCTTGTGTGTGCTCTCTTTCCCCCCTTCTGTGCCCTGTCTCAGTTTCTTTCCCTCCTTGTGTGTGCTGCCTCAGTCCCTTTACCCCCTTGTGCGCTGTTTCTTTTTCCCCTTGTGCACTTTTCTCTGTGCCCCCTTGTGCTCTCTCCCCTTCCCCTTCCTTTGTGGGCTGTCTCTTTCCCTCTTATGCACTCTTTCCCCCTTGTGTGTGCTGTCTCAGTCTCTTTTCCCCTGTGTGCGCTGTCTCTGTGCCCCCTTGTATGTTGTCTCTTTTCCCCTTTGTACTCTGTCTCTGTGCCCCCTTGTGTGCTATCCCTTTGTACACTCTCTATGCCCCTTGTGCGCTCTCCGTTTCCTTGTGGGCTGTCTCTTCCCCCCTTGTGTGCTGTCTCTATCCCCCCGTGTGTGCTGTCTCAGTCTCTTCCCACCTTGTGTGCTGTCTCTTTCCCCCTTTTGTGTGCTGTCTCTTTTCCCCCTTGTACGCTGTCTCTGTGCACCCTTGTAAGCTGTCTCTGTGTCCCCTTGTGCGCTCTCCCTTTCCCCTTCCTTTGTGGGTTGTCTCTTTCCCCTCTTATGCGCTGTCTCTTTCTCTCCTTGTGCTCTGTCTCTTTCCCCCTTGTGTGTTTCTCTGTGCCCCCTTGTATGCTGTCTCTGTGCTCCCTTGTGCACTCTCCCTTTGTACGCTCTCTCTGTGCCCCCTTGTGCACTCTACCTTTCCCCTTCCCTTGTGGGCTGTCTCTTTCTGTCCTTCTGTGCTGTCTCTTTCTCCCCTTGTGTTTGCTGTCTAAATCTGTTTTCCTCCTTGTGCGCTGTCTCTGTGCCCCCTTGTACACTGTCTCTGTGCCCCCTTGTGCGTGTGTGCTGTGTCAGTCTCTTTCCCCCTTGTGTGTGCTGTCTCACCTCTTTCCCCCCTTGTGTCTGCTGTCTCTTTTCCTTGGGGCTGTCTCTTTCCCCCTTTGTGTGTGCTGTCTCAGTCTCTTTCCTCCCTTGTGTGTGCTATCTCAGTCTCCTTCCCCCCTTGTGTGTGCTGTCTGTCTCTTTTCCCCTTGTTGTCTCTTTACCCTTCCCTTGTGGGCTGTCTCTTTCCCCCTTGTGTGTTCTGTCTCAGTCTCTTTCCCCCCTTGTGTCTGCTGTCTCTTTCCCCCATTGTGCGCTGTCTTTTTCCACCTTGTGTGTGCTTCCTCAGTCACCTTTCCCCCTTGTGCACTGTCTCTTTTTCCCCTTGTATGCTGTCTCTGTGCCCCCTTGTGTGCATATGCTGTCTTTGTGCCCCCTTGTGTGTCCTGTCTCAGTGTATTTCCCCTTTTGCGCTGTCTCTTTTTTCCCTTGTGCACTGTCTCTTTACTTCCTTGAATGCTGTCTCTGTGCCCCCTTGTATGCTGTCTTTGTGCCCCCTTGTACGCTCTCCCTTTCCCCTTCCTTTGTGGGCTATCTCTTTCCCCTTTGTGCGCTTGTCTCAGTCTCTTTTCCCCCTTGTGCACTCTCTTTTCCCCCTGTACGCTGTGTCTGTGCCCCCTTGTACAATGTGTCTGTGCCCCCTTTCCTTGTGCCCCCTGTATGTGATGTCTCTGTCCTTCCCTTTATGCCTGTGTCTCTTTTCCCCCTTGTTTAGCTGTCTCTGTGCCCCCTTGTGCGCTTTCCCTTTCCCCTTCCCTTGTGGGCTGTCTCTTTCCCACCATGTGCGCTTGTCTCTTTCCCCCTTGTGTGTTCTGTCTCAGTTCTTCCCCCTTGTTTGCTGTCTCAGTCCTTTCCCCCTTTGCTGCTCTTCCCCCTGTGTGTGCTGTCTCAGTCTCTTTTCCCCCTTGTACACTGCCTCTTGCCCCCTTGTGCACGTGTGCGGTCTTTGTGCCCCCTTGTGTGTGCTGTCTCTTCCCCCCCTTGTGTGTGATGTCTCTCTCCCCCTTGTGTGTTCTGTCTCAGTCTCTATCCCCCTTTGTGTGTGCTGTATAAGTCTCTTTCCCCCTTGTGTGTGCTGTCCCTTTCCCCTCTTGTGTGTGCTGTCTCAGTCTATTTTTCTCATTTTTTCCCCTTGTGCGCTATCTTTGGTCCCCTTGTATGCTGTCTCTGTGCCCCTCTGTGTGCATGTGCTGTCTTTGATCCCCCTTATGTGTGCTAACATCACAAAGCATTCACTGATGTCAGAGAGACCAGTCAAGGAGAAACACTGTGGGCAGCTGGCTAAAGTGCTCAAACACAGTGAAATCCATGATGCATTGCCCCCTGGGAATTTGAATATGCAAATGGAGTCCGTGGAGCCTCAATTAAGAGTCTCAAACACGAGACTAGCCAGATATCCCTCCAGGGAAGGACCTAGCCCTGGGTTGGAATCCTTGCGGAGACCACCATAACCACCATATTAAGTGGCCCTTTTAGTCAATATCCCACTCAGTTACGAGTTAAGGATATGAACAAGGGAATTAACAGAGCCAGAGCCTTGACTGGTCTCCCTGAGATCAGTGAATGCTTTGTGTGTTGGTCTACCAGGCATTGCTCTCACCTAGCCAAAATCCAACTCCATACTGATGAGGGGCAATGACCCCGAAACAGCTGTCTGTGGATGGATACCTGGCTCTTTACTTCCTTGTTCATATCCTTAACTCGTAACTGAGTGAGATATTGACTAAAAGTGCCACTTAATATGGTGGTTATGGTTGTCATCCCTGAGGAAGGTGCCTGGTGGGGCACCGAAACGCGTTGGAGTGAAGGAATAAAGGAAAAGGAATTACTTGTGAAACCCTGACTTCCATGTGAGTTTTATTTGGATATAGCAGCGCGGGACCGTGGTACACCTGTTCTATCCCAACATTTTCTGGACAACACCACGTGTGAGTGGTCGGTGGTGGTCCTGCAGCAGCTTGCTTACTGACAGCCTTCAAACAGTTGTGGGTACCACAACTGAACCAAGGTGAGTGGTTCCATAGCACCACCTTCACTTCTCAAGTGTCTCTAGTGATAGGGCACTATTGCACCTCTTGTCCCCCCACTCTTGTATTTGTATAGTCCCGTGTTTGAGAGTCTTAATTGAGGCTCCACGGACTCCATTTGCATATTCAAATTCCCAGGGGGCAATGCATCATGGATTTCACTGTGTTTGAGTGCTTTAGCCGGCTGCCCGCAGTGTTTTCCTTGACTGGTCTCCCTGAGATCAGTGAATGCTTTGTGATGTTGGTCTACCGGGCATTGCTCCCACCTAGCCAGAATCCTACTCCACACTGATGAGGGGAAATTACCCCGAAACAGCTGTCTGTGGATGGATACCTGGCTCTGTTAATTCCCTTGTTCATATCCTTAACTCGTAACTGAGTGGGATATTGACTAAAAGGGCCACTTAATATGGTGGTTATGGTGGTCTCCACAGGGATTCCACCCCAGGGCTAGGTCCTTCCCTGGAGGGATATCTGGCAAGTCCCGTGTTTGAGACTCTTAATTGAGGCTCCACGGACTCCATTTCCCTTATGTGTGCTGTCCTCTTCCACCTTGTGGTGCAGTCTCTTCCCCCTTGTGTGTGCAGTCTCTTCCCCCTTGTGTTCTGTCTCTTCCCCCTTGTGTGTGCTGTCTCTCTCCACCCCTTGTGTGCTCTCTTTCCCCCCTTGTATTCTGTCTCTTTCCCCCTTGTGTGTGTTGTCTTTTCCCCCTTTGTGTGTGCTGTCTCTTTCCCCCCTTGTGTGCTATCTCATTCCCCCTTGTGTGTGCTGTGTTTGTGCCCCTTGTGCGGTCCGTCCTACCCTGCTCTGACCCTCCCTCCATTCCTACCCCGATCTGACTCCCCCACATTCCTATCCCGCTCTGACCCCCCTCGGTTCCTACCCTGCTCTGCTCCCCTACTGCTCCATTTCTACCCCGCTCTGACCCCCAGCTTCTCTGTTCATAACCCGCTCTGACCCCCTGCCGCTCCGTTCCTACTCTGCTCTGACCCCCCTGCTTCTCTGTTCCTACCCCACTCTGACCCCCCTTGCCTCTGTTCCAACACCCGCTCTGACCCCTTGTATGTGCTGTGTTTGTGCCCCCTTGTGTGGTTCATCCTACCCCGCTCTGACCCCTCTGCCGCTCTGTTTCTACCCTGCTCTGACCCCCCTGCCGCTCGATTCTTACCCCACTGTGACCCCCTGCCACTCTGTTGCTACCCCACTGTGACTCCCTGCCTCTTTTCCTACCCTGATCTGACCTCTCCTTGCTGCTCTGTTCCTACCCCGCTGTGATCTCCCCCCGCCACTCCCTTCCTACCCTGGCCTGTGTTTCCGTTGTGGCCAGAACAATGAGGATCTCCATGGAGCCCGTTATGTGACAGGACAGTGTGATGCTAGAGGTCACATAAGCCCGCCTTCTCACGTGACTCACTCCACGGAGATCCTCATAATTTAGGGCGCAGCGGTAACACAGGGACGAGGTAGGAACAGAGCGGGGTGGGAATGGAGCAGCGGGAGGGTCAGGGTGGGGTAGGAACGAAGTGGCGGGGGGTCAGAGTGGAGGAAGATGGAGCGGCACAGGGGGAGGATGGAGTGGTGCAGGCAGAGGACAGAGGGGAGGTAGAGCAGGGAGGAGGGAGACCGGGCAGCGGGGAGAGACGATGGCAGTCTATTGCCCTATATTTTCTGCACATCCATCGCCATGTTGGAATACCCATCACTTGGGTGTTCCAATATCGCGATCGTGCTACTTCCGGTGCGGTGCATTGTGGATTCGGACACATCTGGACAAACCAGATGTGCAGACATTATAGGGCAATTATATATTAGATAATAATGCAGAGCAAGTGATTTTAATAAACTTTCAAATATACTTTATAAAAAGTTCTGGTTGAAAACCATTCATAAACCTTCTACAAAGTGTCCCCACTATACTCTGTGAAGCAAACATATGTTCATTATCAGTCAGATCTGTCTTCATACTGAATACGGGGCATGTAACCATATAAGGAAAAGGGGGCATGGCTACACTGCTGACTGCAGTGGGTGAGGAAACAATGTATCAGATTACAGCAGTGTTTCCAAGCAATGTCAGAATGTCAGGATCACTGCAAACTCCCCTCTTTGCACAAGCTTCTCTGATCTGTCATCTGGACCCACACAGCTCAGTCACAATCTCTTATAAACACATTCTCTGCTGTTACACTGCTTCCTATCAGCCTGTTCTCAGAAGCTGCAGAAATACACACAGAGTGCTAGCACACAGCCATAAAATGCAGTTTTTAAAAGAGCACAGAAAATTGTGAGAAAATAAGTCATATGGCATTATCTTAGCTTCTATGTGACCCATCACTAACAACCAGTGTAGTATTTTTTATTTCAATGGAATGACATTTACACTTTAAGCAAAACAAAGTACAGACCAATAAAGAAGATGAGTTTCTTAAAAACTCTTGAATTCTCATCTGGTCCTAGGGCCTTATTCACATTGATTTTATTTAACTTCACTTGGATATTATATACATTTAGCAAAATTAATTTATTAATGTATATAATAAGAGCCCTGGCATCTACTAACTCCGCCACTCTCTGTTTATTACATATAGATCCAGAGAAGCTTTATTGTAGTTCTCAGTGACCAACCCCATATCATTATAATTTAGGGGACTCATCTGTGTAGGCCTTGCTTTTTTTTTTTTTTTTATAGTAAAAAGGTTTCTTGTGATTTATCTTAAATTGCATAGCTACCTGCTGTTTATTTGTACATTAACTGGTTTAATTATTGTGAGGAATAGCGATGCTATGAGTCCATAAAGTGGATGTAACTATAGGGGTCTGCAACACTCTACTGCTCTCTCACTTGTTTCTCACTCAGAGTGAGCCTAAAACATACCTCCAACAGTCCATACACCCGAGACAACCAATGCTGCCGGGGTGTCTAGTCTTAAGGTACCGTTACACGGTACAACATTGCAGCAATGTCGTAAGTGATGCCGCGGTGCGCGCTCGCTTCCGACATCGCTGCATTACCTGTCACACAGGCAGATGTTGCCTGCGATGTTGAAGCAGTGATCTCTCGTTGGGCTGGGAACACCCAGCAAGCCATATGCTTCAATGCAGCGAATAAGCGAAATTTCTGGCAACATCGCTGTTGCGGTGTTACACAACAATTAGCCGCCAAAGTCCTCAAACCTGGCAACTTGCAATCAGCAATAAATTGGCCGTTACACAGCACGATGCTACAGCAGTGTTGCTGCAACTTTGCTGAATCAGCAAAATTACAACAATGTAGCATGCAACATTGTGCTGTGTAACGGTACCTTTATTTCCACATACATTTACTCACTTTAAGTAGATCATACACAAGACACATGTACAAGCTCCCACTTAGTTTATAGGCTTTATAAAAAAAAGTAAAGTGCTTAATGTAGAAAAACAAGGAAATACTGGACATACATAAAATGTGTAAAAATATTAACAAAACAATGTGTAAAAACAAGTATAAAAATATGAAAGCAAATATAACAAAAAATGCTTATATTTAACAAATTCTGGTATGAAAGTTCTTTTCTGCTCCTTGGGACATAGGGAGAAATTGTACACATATCCAGAGATGGGCGAACCTGTAGATTTTTGGGTTTAGCAGAGTAAGAAGGACGGATTGAGACTGGGTTTGATCTTAACTTGAGCATCAATCCCAAACTCCATATAAGTCATTCATGACTCAAACTTTAGTGATATAAAATGGTTGGTTACAGTAAGGAGAGGGGTGCTGTAGAAGAAAGCAAAATGGCAATTACAGTAGGAGAATTATACTTAGCCATCTCCTGCTGTGGAAACACCTGCTTCCAAGTCCACTCATTAAACTTCATGTTTATTCACTGCATTCTCTGTAAGGCTGAAGGCACACTGTCGTGCATCAAACACAGAGCGTGATTGATGAACGACAGTGATGCTAGTGTAATGCGTGTTTGTGGGTGTGTGTGGTGCTAGTGTGGTGTGTGTGGTGAGTGTGCTGCATGTATAGATGTGAGTGTGCTGTGAGTGCGTGTGTGGTGCGTGTGTTTGTGATACTGTCCACGGTCCTGAAGGACCGCGGCAGCATTGTCGGAGGAATTCAAACTTACCGGCTGTCAAAAGTTGGCAATTTGAATTTCCCACCATGTGCGTACAGTAATAATCATCCTGTCCCTGCTGTGGCAGCGGTGCAAGATGATTATTATAATGTGCTTTAACACTCATGTCAACATGTGTCCTGAGACTGTCCAAGTTCCTGGACACATGCTGAGGTCATAAATGGCCAAATGTGTGTTTTATGCCTATAAATTTGCAAATCCGGTAATTGCCGGCTTTACAGTTTCATTTCTAAACTCCTGCGGCTCCTGTCAGTGAACAGCGTTAATGTTCGCTGTCCAGGGTCCTGAACAGCTAAGTAATCAGCACAGTAGTTTGCCTGTGCCGATTACTTAGCTGTTCAGGACCCTGTACAGCGTACATTAACGCTGTTCACTGACAGAAGCCGCAGGCAGGGGTGCATGGAGCCACCCTGCCCCCTGAGCCGTGGTGAGGACGGGGGGGGGTTCTGTCAGCGCCGGCCATGTGAGGACGTGCCCCGATGCGCCCCCTTCAGCACTGCCGTTCCCCCTGCCTCCTTGACGCCTGAGCCAGAGGGCTCACATTGTCCAATGGAGTTTAGAAATGTAACTGTAAAGCCGACAATTACCGGCTTTGCATGATTTATAGGCATAAAAACACACACTTGGCCATTGATGACCTCGGCATGTGTCCGGGAGCTTGGACGTCTCAGGACACATGCTGACATGAGTGTTAAAGAACTTATAATAATCATCTTGCACCGCTGTCACAGCGGGGCAGGATGATTATTACTGTATGCGCATGGTGGGAAATTCAAACTCGCCGCTTTTGACAGCCGGAGAGTTTGAAGCGATTGCGCAGCACACTGGTGCAAATATTGCACCATGTGCTGTATAGGGGTGAGATTTTCTCACCCCCATAGGCTTGCATTGCGCACCACGCGTCAGAATCGTGTGCAGTTTCAGCATGCTGTGACTGCACTCGCTTCTGACACGCAATGCTAGTTAGGTGCGGGGGACTCAGACAAGTGTGCCCTGTACGATAGGGCAACACTGTCCGAGTGCAATGCGAGTTTCCCTCGCATTGCACTCATGCGAGTCCCTCGCCCAGTGTGCCTTCAGCCTAACAGTGTCTGTGATTGGCTGTTGCAGGCAGATCCCCGCAATCTGTACTGCTGTCTGTTATTGATTGGCATACCCATGTATGGCAAAGTATCTGCCATCATACAGTATGTGTGTAAAAATAACTAAATATTTAAAAAGTGAGTATGGGTCCCTGTATGTAGATACTTAGTGAGGCTAAAGCGGATTTATTTTTACATCTGTGTGTATGGCATTTTTGGGCTAAAATCGGACAAAATCGGACAGAAAAAGATCCGGGGAGATCCGGGCCCCATAGTCATGCGAAGAATCTGATCATTTCCCAGGTTGGTTTTTATTGCACAGAGATGCTCAGAAATTCCTGCCATTCTAATTTCAGCACCATGGACAGCAGTATTTCATACATAGGCTGTAAATTGAGCACCTAGGACAGCGGCAGAGCAGACACAGGCAGATTTCAGGACCATAGACAGCTGGCAGAAAACAAAACCTGCAAAAAACAGGATCCCAGGCCATATTTGCCCACACTTTTCGCACCTCCTGTCCCTCAGGTTCTGTCCAGTGGATCCTGCAAAAAACAGGATCAACCCTGAGAGGTAAAAACCATGGTGTGAAGCTAGCCTTAGGCTGGTTTCTCACTTCAGGTTTTTGTAAATCAGGCAAGATCACGTTTTTCAGCAATAACCTGACCCTTTCATGATCCAGTTTTTTGCCCATTCACTTTAATGATGTCAGGTATAATCCTGTCGCTTCAGGTTGCTACCTGACACCATTAAAGTGAATGGGCAAAAAACTGGATCATGAAAGGGTCAGGTTATTGCTGAAAAACCTGATCTTGCCTAATTTGAAAAAAAACACCAGTGTAAAATCAGCCTTAGGGTGCGTTCACACGCAACGTATTTGCTGCGTATTTGCTGAATTTTTTACGTGCGAGCTCATCATAAACCAGGAGTGGGTGATTAAGGCTGAAGGCACACTGTCGTGCATCAAACACGGAGTGTGTTTGATGCAGGACAATGATGAGAGTGTTGTGCGTGTTTTGGGTGTGTGTGGTGTGAGTGTGGTGTATGTGGTGAGTGTGGCTGGCTGTATGTACATGAGTGTGCTGCAATTGTGAAGTGTGAGTGCGTGCTTGGTGCGTGATTGTGATGCTGTTCACGGTCCTGAAGGATGGTATGAATGTGCCGGTTTCCCAGTACAATAATTAATCATCTTGCACTGCTGTGTCAGGGGTGCAAGATGATTAATTAGCACCCAGTTGCTAGGCATCTATGTGTTCTTTTTGGGGTTAAACAGCATATGCAGCATCTATGCAGCATATGAGCACAGATGCTGTATATGCTGTATTTAAGCTGGTTAATAAAGTGTTAATATGTGTTTACTATGTTGGCACCATGTCTCTAGAGAGTGACCACCCTCCAACCCTCCACAGAGACATGGTGCCTAAATTAATTGGTGATTCAGGGGTTAATCTATTATATAATTGCGAATGGGTTTTTTGCCCCTTCTGAGTCCACTCGCACTGCGAGTCAGCGTCGTCATGTGGATACGCCCGAAGCATTGGCCGCGCAGCGGCCATTGCGAGCAGTTCTAAGGCGACTCGCTATGCCCGCGCAGCGGGCATGGCGAGTCGCCTTAGCAGCGCGAAGCATTGGCCGCGAAGCGGCCATTGCGAGTCAGAGACTCGCTCTTCTAGAATCCCGATGCATGTGCATCGGGCACCCAGCTAGTATGCTATATTTTTGTTTAGCCGGCACTTGCCAGCTTTCTGTAATTCTTGCTGAAAGCCGGCGGCTCCTGGCTGTCTGCGCGTGAATGATATGCATTTTGCGTAAGCACATTGCTGGACAGCGTCCTCAATGAGAAGCTGTCCCAGGCACTTACGCAAATTGCGTAGTCAAGGCGCCGCTCTCCATGGTGCTGAGGAATTCAGCATCACCTCCATAGCCAGCGCACCAGAGTTTCAATGTGCCCTGGCTATGGAGGTGATGCTGAATTCTTCAGCACCATGGAGAACGTCGCCTTCACTACACCGGTGCAAGATGATTCATTACTGTACCGGGAAAGCGGTATTTTTAAACTTGCCGACTTTGACAGCTGGCGAGTTTAAATCGATTTGCGCAGCACACTAGTGCAAATATCGCACAGTGTGCTGTATGGGAGCGATATTTTCTCGCCCCCATACACTTGCATTGCCCTCACGCTCGTCAGAATCGCGTGCAGTCGCAGCATGCTGCGATTGCACTCGCTTCTGACTCACAATGCGAGTTCAGTGCGGGGGACTCACACCAGTGTGCCCTGCCTGATAGGGCAACACTGGTCAGAGTGCAAGGTGAGTTTCGCACTGCACTCAAGCGAGTCCCTCGCCCAGTGTGCCTTCAGCCTAAATCCAGAAGTGGAGCGTTTGTTTCTATTATACTTTTCCTCTGATTGTTCCACTCCTGGTTTGTGATGAGCTCGCAAGTAAAGAAATGCAGCAAATACGCAGCATGTGAAAGCAACCTTAGCTTTATTACAATTATTTTTTTACAGATACTATTAGATTTTTTGGTAATTTTTAAATGCTACAGCTGACCTTCAATTTTATATATTTTAAATGTCCTTTATGTAAGTCTAAAAGTAATATCCCCCAGCTATACTGCTGCACGTCTGTAATTTCATGAACATGCTAATAAAAGGTGTTTAAACACAATAATAAAGCGTAAACTGCTTGGTCATTCTTTGAAGTATATATGTTCATTTTTTATTTTAAGGTTCATAAAAAATTGAGCAATTTTTAGATAAATTACTTATCTGATTATATAACACACCAACATTCACAAAATTAGCTTGTTTCTATTGAAAAGGTAATTTGTTAACAAACATTTATTTGTCCCTTTATTTCCTGGGACAATTCATTTTCCCAACATTTGATGGAATGTGCCTGGAATAAAAACAATTTTCTATAAGGCAAATCACCAGGATAAACTCTGAGTAAGGCTAGGGTTACACTAGCACTAGGATTGCGTTCAGAGGGTTCCATCAAAAATTTAGAATCATGCAGCATTACCGCAGCCTGACTGTAAAGGTAACGCTGCCTTAACGCTGCCAATACAAAATTATCGATGACAGACCCTCGAGTGCAGTCAAGCACGAGCATGCAAGTGCCGGAGTTTGAAACCTTGCGCTATTTTCAAGTGCATCAAATGACATGCGGTTCATGTGGTACACTTGGAGATAGCATGAGATTTCAAACTCTGGCACTTACATGCCGGAGTTTGACTGCGCTGGGGGGTCCGTCACCCATAGGATTGTATTGGCAGTATTAAGGCAACCTTACATTTATGGTTACGCTGCAGTAATGCTGCCAGATTCTATATTTATGACAGAACCCCCTTGGACGCAATCCTAGCGCTAGTGTGACCCTAGCCTAATCCTGTCCATGTCACTCTATAGAGCGGCAACTGAGCTATGATGTTTTCATTTCATACAATAGGGTCTAACCAGTTGTAGCTCAGCAATACTTCTTAACTGAGAGAAAATGTTGGAAAAAGGATTTAGGGCTTCCTTAATATGAATTAAACGTTTTTTCCCATAGATGATATTTTTGGCTTATGCTGAGACTCCGAATGGCTAGGGTCACACCAGCATTATGGTGTGTTTTCAGGGGTTCCATTTAAAACATAGAATTTGGCAGCATTAGCGCAGTGTTACCATAAAGTTAAGACTGCATTAACGCTGCCAATTCATCCCTATTTATGACAGAACCCTGCACTCATTGTAAACGCCGGCATCTAAGTGCTGGAATTTGAAATCTTGCACTATTTCCAAGCGCTTCACCCTTATACACCCAAACTATGCATGGAGTGCGATAGTGGCGCATTGTCACATAGATGGCTGCGGGAAGAGACGGACGCCCCAAAATGCAAAAATTCTCTCTCTCTCTTTCTTTCTCTCTCTCTCGTCCCAACCATCATTTCTTATGGATTTCAGTACAAGTTTTCATGCATGCGGATCCTCAAAAACAATGCAGCACAGTCATGCGTTAGTGTCCGTTCTGGCATGCGCCTGTACATCTACACACATGTGGATGTGTTCAGAACACCTGTGTGAAACTAGTCTTAGGCTAGGGTCAGACCTGCATCTGCCCTGAGCCTGCTGGATCCGTTGAAAACTTAGAATCTGGCAGCTTTAGCACATAGCGTTACCAGCAGGTAACGCTATGCGCTGCTTCGGCCAGAAACTAAGTTTCTCATGGATTGGCCAGGCTCAGGGCAGATGCAGGTCTGAGCCTAGCCTTAGTGAGACTGTGCCACTAGCGATCCTACAGACAGCTAATGAAACAGTTTCACTACTGGTCCCCTTATTTAAGTGCTCTTTTGGGTTGACACATGCTACAGTGGTCTGATTTTCCTGATGGTACCGTTACATGGTGTATATACTGTACTTTTGGTGCTAACACTTACTGGTGTGATCTAGTTTCCAGTTTTTTCTTCAAGTTAGTAATTCTTGGAGTTTAATTAATGAACCAGTAGCTTGTGCACCCCTCTATTCTTGCATGTTGATTTGATTGTTTTTAATGGGGTTTTCTTTGCCTATTTCTATCACTAGTTATATTTATGATCTGTATTATATGTGTGTAATATATATTAATAAAATCATTAGCATTGGATTGGTTGTCAGTGGCTCTCTTTCTCCTTACAATTGAATAAGGGAGGAGTGTGCCCCTGTGTTTAGGTTATTATATTTTATTTTATTTTAGCTAATGAAACAGGGTTCTCGCATACTTACGCTACCATTCACAAAACGGTGAAATTTGGAATCTCTGTTTTTATAAATAGTGGATTTCACAGTAGTCAGACCCTTAATGATCATACATTAGTCACCTATTTGATGTGTAGTCCATTCACAGTGGTATAATATGGTGGGGGGACCAGAGGTTTCACATAATCCATCCCTCTCTCAATGTCAAGTGAACAACAGCTGCAAGCGATTTTCTTTTTCGAGATGCCTGCCCCTCACTGCTTATCCAGAACACACCAAACAAGATGTATTCACCATAGGCTGCTGTATTCTGCATAGACAGCAAAGATTAATGATAAAGCTAAGAATATTCAAGTGACCTATGTTTTCTCAGTCGCTGTATATGAAGAATGCACCAGCCTATGTGTTCTAAATGAGCAACATCCAAAATGACAGCAAGTTAGCAGCTGATAAACGAAGACACTGTGGAATCATTTGCAGAGCGCATGATTCATTACTTTCTTCTTTCATTGCTAAAGCTGCTTTTGTGTATTATATTTTTTTCTAATCCTTAACTAGTTAGAGTTAGGGGCAGGAATTGGCTTAGAGTTAGGATTAGGCTCTTAGGGTTAGATTTATGCTAGGTGTAGACTTATATTTTAACCTCTTTGTCACTTTGCAGCTTAATGACCGGACCATTTTTTGTAATTCTGACCACTCTCCCTTTATGAGGTAATATCTCTGGAACGCTTCAACCGATCCTAGCGATTCTGAGATTGTTTTTTCGTGACATATTGGGCTTCATGTTAGTATTAAATTTAGGTCGATAATTTTTGCGTTTATTTGTGAAAAAATAAAAAATTTGGCAAAAATTTTGAAAATTTAGCAATTTTCAAATTTTTAATTTTTATTCTGCTAAACCAGAGAGTTATGTGCCACAAAATAGTTAATAAATAACATTTGCCACATGTCTACTTCACATCAGCACAATTTTGGAAGAAAAAAAAAAATTTGGTAGGACGTTATAAGGGTTCAAAGTTCATCAGCAATTATTCATTTTCCAGCAAAATTTACAAAACCAATTTTTTAGTGACCACATCACATTTGAAGTCCTTTTGAGGGGTGTACATGACAGAAAACACCCAACAGTGACACCATTCCAAAAACTGTACCCCTCAAGCTACTCAAAACTATATTGAAGAAGATTATTAACCCTTCAGGTGCTTCACAGGAACTAAAATAAAGTTGAAGGAAAAAATGGACATTTTAATTTTTGTAACAAAAATGTTCTTTTAGCCTCAATTTTTTCATTTTCACATGGGCAACAGGATAAAATGCATCCTAAAATTTGTTGGGCAATTTCTCCTGAGTACACCGATACCTCATATGTGGTCATAAACCAATGTTTGGGCGTACGGCAGGTCTCAGAAGGGAGGGAGCGCAATTTGAATTTTAGAGCCAATTTTCCGTTCAAAAAGTGAAATGGCGCTCCTTCACTTCTGAGCCCTGCCGTGCGCCCAAACAGTGGTTTATGACCACATATAAGGTATCGGTGTACTCAGGAGAAATTGCCCAACAAATTTTGGAATGTATTTTATCCCTTTGCCCATGTGAAACTGAAAAAATGTAGGCAAAAATAATTTTTTTGTGAAAAAAGTGTTTTTTTTTAATTTTTATGAATGAATTTGTGAAGCATCTGGGGGTTCAAAGTGCTCACTATGCATCTAGATACCTTCCTTAGGGGGTCTAGTTTCCAAAATGGGGTCATTTGTGGGGGAGCTCCAATGTGGAGACACACAGGGACCCTCCATACGCGACATGGTGTCCGCTAACAATTTGAATGGAAAATGAGCTCAAATTGTTAGCGGACACCATGTCGCGTTTGGAGGGTCCCTGTGTATCTCCACATTGGAGCTCCCCCACAAGTGACCCCATTTTGGAAACTAGACCCCCGAAGGAACGTATCTAGATGCATAGTGAGCACTTTGAACCCCCATATGCTTCAGAAATTCATCCGTAAAAATGAAAAAGCACTTTTTTTTCCACTAAAAAATTATTTTTTTCATTATTACGGATCAATTTGTGAAGCATCTGGGGGTTCAAAGTGCTCACTATGTACCTAGATATGTTCCTTTTGGGGTCTAGTTTCCAAAATAGGGTCACTTGTGGGGGAGCTCCAATGTGGAGACACACAGGGACCCTCCAAACGCGACATGGTGTCCGCTAACAATTTGAGCTCATTTTCCATTCAAATTGTTAGCGGACACCATGTCGCGTTTGGAGGGTCCCCGTGTGTCTCCACATTGGAGCTCCCCCACAAGTGACCCCATTTTGGAAACTACACCCCCAAAGGAACATATCTAGATGCATAGTGAGCACTTTCTACCCCCAGGTGCTTCACAAATTGATCTGTAAAAATGAAAAAAGAAAATTTGTGTGGAAAAAAAAGTGCTTTTTCATTTTATTGATGAATTTGTGAAGCATCTGGGGGTTCAAAGTGCTCACTATGCATTTAGATATGTTCCTTAGGGGGTCTAGTTTCCGAAATGGGGTCACTTGTGGGGGAGCTCCAATGTGGAGACACACCGGGGCCCTCCAAACGCGACATGGTGTCCGCTAACAATTTGAATGGAAAATTAGCTCAAATTGTTAGCTGACACCATGTCGCGTTTGGAGGGTCCCCGTGTGTCTCCACATTGGAGCTCCCCCACAAGTGACCCCATTTTGGAAACTAGACCCCCAAAGGAACATATCTAGATGCATAGTGAGCACTTTGAACTCCCAGATGCTTCACAAATTGATCCATAATAATGAAAAAATAAATTTTTTGTGGAAAAAAAAGTGCTTTTTCATTTTTACGGATGAATTTCTGAAGCATATGGGGGTTCAAAGTGCTCACTATGCATCTAGATACCTTCCTTAGGGGGTCTAGTTTCCAAAATGGGGTCATTTGTGGGGGAGCTCCAATGTGGAGACACACAGGGACCCTCCATACGCGACATGGTGTCCGCTAACAATTTGAATGGAAAATGAGCTCAAATTGTTAGCGGACACCATGTCGCGTTTGGAGGGTCCCTGTGTATCTCCACATTGGAGCTCCCCCACAAGTGACCCCATTTTGGAAACTAGACCCCCGAAGGAACGTATCTAGATGCATAGTGAGCACTTTGAACCCCCATATGCTTCAGAAATTCATCCGTAAAAATGAAAAAGCACTTTTTTTTCCACTAAAAAATTATTTTTTCATTATTACGGATCAATTTGTGAAGCATCTGGGGGTTCAAAGTGCTCACTATGTACCTAGATATGTTCCTTTTGGGGTCTAGTTTCCAAAATAGGGTCACTTGTGGGGGAGCTCCAATGTGGAGACACACAGGGACCCTCCAAACGCGACATGGTGTCCGCTAACAATTTGAGCTCATTTTCCATTCAAATTGATAGCGGACACCATGTCGCGTTTGGAGGGTCCCCGTGTGTCTCCACATTGGAGCTCCCCCACAAGTGACCCCATTTTGGAAACTAGACCCCCAAAGGAACATATCTAGATACATAGTGAGCACTTTGAACTCCCAGATGCTTCACAAATTGATCCATAATAATGAAAAAATAAATTTTTTGTGGGAAAAAAAAGTGCTTTTTCATTTTTACGGATGAATTTCTGAAGCATATGGGGGTTCAAAGTGCTCACTATGCATCTAGATACGTTCCTTATGGGGTCTAGTTTCCAAAATGGGGTCACTTGTGGGGGAGCTCCAATGTGGAGACACACCGGGACCCTCCAAACGTGACATGGTGTCCGCTAACAATTTGAATGGAAAATGAGCTCAATTTGTTAGCGGACACCATGTCGCGTTTGGAGGGTCCCCGTGTGTCTCCACATTGGAGCTCCCCCACAAGTGACCCCATTTTGGAAACTAGACCCCCAAAGGAACGTATCTTTATGCATAGTGAGCACTTTTAACCCACAGGTGCTTCAGAAATTCATCCGTAAAAATGAAAAAGCACTTTTTTCCACAAATAATTTCTTTTTTCATTATTACGGATCAATTTGTGAAGCATCTGGGGGTTCAAAGTGCTCACTATGCATCTAGATATAATCCTTTGGGGGTCTAGTTTCCAAAATGGGGTCACTTGTGGGGGAGCTCCAATGTGGAGACACACAGGGGCTCTCCATACGCAACATGGTGTCCACTAACAATTGGAATTGTTAGCGGACACCTTGTAGGATATGAAGAGCCCCTATGTGCCTAAACATAGGAGCTCCCCCACAAGTGACCCCATTTTGGAAACTAGACCACCCAAGGAACGTATCTAGATGCATAGTGAGCACTTTGAACCCCAGGTGCTTCACAAATTGATCTGTAAAAATGAAAAAAGAAAATTTGTGTGGAAAAAAAAAGTGCTTTTTCATTTTATTGATGAATTTGTGAAGCATCTGGGGGTTCAAAGTGCTCACTATGCATTTAGATATGTTCCTTAGGGGTCTAGTTTCCGAAATGGGGTCACTTGTGGGGGAGCTCCAATGTGGAGACACACCGGGGCCCTCCAAACGCGACATGGTGTCCGCTAACAATTTGAATGCAAAATTAGCTCAAATTGTTAGCTGACACCATGTCGCGTTTGGAGGGTCCCCGTGTGTCTCCACATTGGAGCTCCCCCACAAGTGACCCCATTTTGGAAACTAGACCCCCAAAGGAACATATCTAGATGCATAGTGAGCACTTTGAACTCCCAGATGCTTCACAAATTGATCCATAATAATGAAAAAATAAATTTTTTGTGGGAAAAAAAAGTGCTTTTTCATTTTTACGGATGAATTTCTGAAGCATATGGGGGTTCAAAGTGCTCACTATGCATCTAGATACGTTCCTTATGGGGTCTAGTTTCCAAAATGGGGTCACTTGTGGGGGAGCTCCAATGTGGAGATACACCGGGACCCTCCAAACGTGACATGGTGTCCGCTAACAATTTGAATGGAAAATGAGCTCAATTTGTTAGCGGACACCATGTCGCGTTTGGAGGGTCCCCGTGTGTCTCCACATTGGAGCTCCCCCACAAGTGACCCCATTTTGGAAACTAGACCCCCAAAGGAACGTATCTTTATGCATAGTGAGCACTTTTAACCCACAGGTGCTTCAGAAATTCATCCGTAAAAATGAAAAAGCACTTTTTTTCCACAAATAATTTCTTTTTTCATTATTACGGATCAATTTGTGAAGCATCTGGGGGTTCAAAGTGCTCACTATGCATCTAGATATAATCCTTTGGGGGTCTAGTTTCCAAAATGGGGTCACTTGTGGGGGAGCTCCAATGTGGAGACACACAGGGGCTCTCCATACGCAACATGGTGTCCACTAACAATTGGAATTGTTAGCGGACACCTTGTAGGATATGAAGAGCCCCTATGTGCCTAAACATTGGAGCTCCCCCACAAGTGACCCCATTTTGGAAACTAGACCACCCAAGGAACGTATCTAGATGCATAGTGAGCACTTTGAACCCCCAGGTGCTTCACAAATTGATCCGTAAAAATGAAAAAAGAAACTTTTTGTGGAAAAAAACGTGCTTTTTCATTTTTATGGATGAATTTGTGAAGCATCTGGGAGTTCAAAGTGATCACTATGCATCTAAATACGTTCCTTCGGGGGTCTAGTTTCCAAAATGGGGTCACTTGTGGGGGAGCTCCAATGTTCAGGCGCACAGGGAGGGGCTCTCCATACCCGACATGGTTTCCGCTAACAATTGGAGCTAATTTTCTATTGAAATTGTTAGCGGACACCATGTCGCATATGGAGAACCCATGTGCCACCAGCACAAGGGCAACTGGTAGAGTTGGGGTACAGCACCAGAAAATGCCGCCTCTAATGAATGCGCTATTTTCTTGGGTGGCCGTGGGTTGAAATTTGCAGCGTGGGGGACCCACAACATTTGAGTCTCTCCATGCTGAGGATTCCAGTCAGCCAGCTACCAAGTTGTACATGGCTGGCTACAAATACAGCGAAGGCTTTATTTTATTTCTAGAACTAATTCTAGAAAAAAAAAATGATGTGGGGCTCCGCCATATTTTTGGTCCAGCCAGGTACAACTTGGCAGCTACAGACTGCCAGCAACCCCCAGCTGCCTCGTTGTACCTGGCTGCAACCAAAAATACAGCGAAGCCCATTTTTTTTTATTTCTAGAACTAATTCTAGAAAAAAAAAATGACGAAGGGCTCCGCCATATTTTTGGTCCAGCCAGGTACAACTTGACAGCTACAGACTGCCAGCAACCCCCAGCTGCCTCGTTGTACCTGGCTGCAACCAAAAATACAGCGAAGCCCATTTTTTTTTATTTCTAGAACTAATTCTAGAAAAAAAAATGACGTAGGGCTCCGCCATATTTTTGGTCCAGCCAGGTACAACTTGGCAGCTACAGACTGCCAGCAACCCCCAGCTGCCTCGTTGTACCTGGCTGCAACCAAAAATACAGCGAAGCCCATTTTTTTTTATTTCTAGAACTAATTCTAGAAAAAAAAATGACGTAGGGCTCCACCATATTTTTGGCCCAGCCAGGTACAACTAGGCAGCTGGGGGCTGGAATCCTCAGCATGGAAAGGCCCAAGCGTTCTGGGCCCCCCATGCTGCGAATTGCAGCCCGCAGCCACTCCAGAAAATGGCGCATTCATTGAAGCGCCATTTTCTGGCGCTGTACCCATGCTCTTCCAGTTGCCCTGGTGCCGGTGGCAAACTGGGTAATAAAGGGGTTAATGCCAGCTTTTTATTGGCAGCTGGCACTAAGCCCGAGATTCATAATATAGGGCCAATGTTAGACCCGCCATTAGGAATCTCTGGTAAATAGTCAGAAAATACACACATAGAAAAATCTTTTTATTTGAAAAAAAAACACAAACAAAATTCGGACTCCATCTTTATTATAAAGATCCGACGTAGTCCACAACGAAGGTCCCACGACGCTCGATCGCCTCCGACGTAGTCCACAACGAAGGTCCCACGACGCTCGATCGCCTCTGCTCAATCCAGAGACTGCAGCAAGGGATCAAGTGTCCTCTTCCTACAGTCTCAGGGGTCAGAGTTATGGTGCACTGTATGACAATGATCAGTTATACAGTGCACCATGACTATGATCCCAGAGACTATAACAAGAGGACACTTGATCCCTTGTTGCACCCATCCATCCACCTATGCACCCATCATCCACGCACGCACATCCACGTACGCACATCCACGTACGCACATCCACGTACGCACATCCACGCATGCACACAACCACGCACGCACATCCACGCATGCACACATCCACGCACGCATGCTGACATCCACGTACATCCACACACACATCCACGTACTTCCACATCCACGCACATCCACGTACGCACACATCCACGTACGCACACATCCACGCACGCACATTCACACACGCACATCCACGTACGCACATCCACGCACGCACATCCACGTGCGCACATCCACGTACGCACATCCACGTACGCACATCCACGCACGCACATCCACGTACGCACATCCACGCACGCACATCCGCGTACGCACATCCACGTACACACATCCACGTACGCACATCCACGTGCTGACATCCACGCATGCACACAACCACGCACACACATCCACACACGCACATCCACGCACGCACACATCCATCCATCCATCCACCCATCCATCCATCCACCCACCCATCCATCCATCCATCCATCCATCCACCCATCCATCCATCCATCCATCCATCCATTCATTCATTCAATTCATTCATTCTTTCATTCTTTCATTCTTTCATTCATTCTTTCATTCATTCTTTCATTCGTTCATTCATTCATTCATTCATACTTACCCAGCGATGAGGAGGAGGAGCCCCTGAGAAGAGGAGGAGCCACACCGGACTGCAGAGGAGGCCCGACGGTGCGGGCGGGTGCACTGAGCGTGCAGCCCGCCGGGATAGGTGAGCGGGGCTGGGGACCGGGGATTGGGGGCTGGGGACCGAGGACCGGGGGCTGGGGACCAGCAGGGAGGAGGAGGGGGCCCTGCAGCTTCGCCGGCGGGCGCATAAGCCCGCCGGCAGACAAACTATGTCGGGTGGAGGGCGGGGATGGACAGGACACAGGGGGGGGGGGGCTGCACAGGGGACGGGGACAGGACACAGGGGGCTCAGGACACAGGGGGGGGCTACAGGACACAGGGGGCTCTGGACACAGGGGGCGGGGACAGGACACAGGAGGGGCTGCACAGGGGACGGGGACCGGACACAGGAGGGGCTGCACAGGGGATGGGGACAGGACACAGGAGGGGCTGCACAGGGGACGGGGACAGGACACAGGGGGCTCTGGACACAGGGGGGCTGCAGGACACAGGGGGCTCTGGACACAGGGGACGGGGACAGGACACAGGGTGAGCTGGAGCATCAGCTCATGGCCGGCGGGTGCGGTGCAGCCCGCCGGCAGATAAGTATGATTGGGGAGGGGGGGGGTGAAGGGGTTAACAGGGGTGCCCACACCTCTTCCCCTAACCCTTGGCTGTCACTGACAGCTTTTAGATTTGAGCTGTCACTGTTCGTTTAGAAGCAGTGACAGTTCAAAGCCATGACGAGTATACTCGTCATGATGCGGGAACTGACATCTTTTCATGACGAGTATACTCGTCATTCGTCGTAAAGGGGTTAAGGTAGTAAAATTGTTACATGTAAAAATGTAATAAAAAGTAAAAAGAAAAAATTAGTATTTTTAAAATGTAATGTCTGATTTCTGCAAAGAGGACAAAATGTCAGTATTTTCTTCAAATAAAAGGCTCAGTACTGAATAGTTTGAAGGAAGTCAGGGAGGGCTATCAGTTAAAAAGGTTAGGGGGCCCCAAATAATTGCATTATCCCAGGTGCTGGCATCACCTGCTATGCCACGGTCTGCATAGCAGTGATTTAATCACCTAAATGAAAAGCAGCAACACTGGGCAATGGCCAGGGTCACACATACCATCGGTTTTTGGGCTAAATCCGTTTTTGGGAACATTTTGGCCATTTTTTTTCAAATTCCAAAAACGGATGTCTGTTAACGCATGTGCTTGTGAGTTTTTCAAAAAAACACATGTGTTTTTATGCAGCAGCCCAAAAACACTGCTAGCAGCATTTTTGGAATCCTTTCAAAAATCGCATGCGTTTTTTTAACATGAGGCCTTTTGGGAGACGCATGCGTTAATGCATGGCACATATAGGCACCATGCATTAATGCATGCATTTTTTGGGAATAAATGACTAAGTCCCAAATTTTCCAACAAACGTCCAGGACCTCAGGGGACACTATTGGCACCCTAAGTAATTTATCACCGAATTACAGTTTTATAGTTATTTTCGTTTTTAAACAAATAGGAAACAATAACTTTGTATTTATAGTTGTATTTTATTAGGTCTTAATTAAAAATCCTGTGTAGATTGGTGAAAACAGTGCAGTGTTTTTCAACGTGTAACCCACCCCCCAAAAACAAACATTAGACAAACAATCATCTATGCAGTCATGAACATTTGTGGGTTCTCTAGGTGGCAAACACACTTGTCGTATGTCTCAGTATGTAGGTCTAAGGAGAGATACTTCCTGGATACAATTTGTTTCCTAGGAAGTTCAGACCAGTTTGACCCAATATCGTCTGGTCAAGTCAACTTGTATCATTGTTGGGTGTAGTCCTTGTGTCCTTTTGTGTATCTAACACCTATAACTCCTGTCAAAAGTCCTATGGTTGCATAGATCTGGTACTCATCGATTTCTGTCCATAAATATGGCAATGTTATACCCCGCCCGACGCGTTTTGCCTCTCCAAATTAAAAATGAGAGGCTCATCAGGGGCTTTGCAGATAAATGTAAAAATGTGTGGATCACACTAGTCGTATGTGATCCATAAGATTGTTAATCTGGTGTCCAGACATACAAGCTGAGGAGTGGAATGGGATTTCCAGGGACCGTTCTCTAATGAAGATGAGTCTCGTCAAAAGATTCGGTTGGGTAGCAAAGAGGAAGCCAAAATTGAGCAACCAAGAAATGTCTATAGGTCCTCCTCCACCGTCGCCTATTTCTTCCCACTATAGTGGTGAGAACGATTAACATTAAAACACCCTTTTAGTGCCATAGTTGCTGTCATAAACACACACATACCAGGGTAAGAGTGTTATCCCAGGACGTTCTATCATTGTCACAGTTTTTGGCAAGAAGTGCATATGAGTCTGTTCATGCACATATGGAATATAAGATATAGTTTATTAGTATTCCATTAGTATATGAATTAATAATCAGTAATGATATTTGCCTACCCTTTTGTGGTTTTCAGCCCTTTCCAGTAGTTCCTGGAGTAGTCTGTATGGTCCCTTAGAGTTCCCTTACTTTGGGAGGAAAGATAGCATTATTGTCAGTATAGGTAATACTTCTTGTTCAAATATTTAGTATATTATTACGGGACTAACCTGCAGTTATCGCCAAAGGGGCTTTTTATTTGCTGGTTAGATTGTTCCCGTATTAATTATGAGCGGTATACTGGTCATCTGTAAGAGAATTAACATGATTCAAGATTCTAAGGACATGCAGTTATAGTATTGCCCCATTTATTTATTGTACCTGTCCTTTTAATATGGCGATTTCCAATATTGCTGGCAGTGGGTTTTCACATAATTTTAGTGTTCCCTTTCTTATTTTGTATTCCACTCAGAGATAGTAAGGCTGCTTTCACATCAGTGGTTTTTTTAAATAGGGGCAGATGCGGTGAAAAAAACCACATCTGTCGCGATTACCGCATAACCGCTGCACTTGCGGCACACTTACGGCAAGCCCCATGCAATGTCTATGGGGCTTGCGGTAAGTGTGCGGCAGGTGCGGCAAGTGCGGTTTCAGTACTTGCGGCAGGTGCGGCCGCGAAAAAAAACGCGGTCAGCCGCGTTTTATTGCGGCCGCACCTGCGGCAAGTGCCGATACCGCACTTGCCGCACCTGCCGCAAGCCCGCATAGACATTCTATGGGGCTTGCCGCAACTGTGCCGAAAGTGTCGCGGTTATGCGGTAATCGCGGCAGATGCGTTTTTTTCACCGCATCTGCCGCGATTTAAAAAAAACGCTGATGTGAAAGTACCCTAAATCCAAAATTCACTCAGGTTGTCTCAGGGTCCTATAATAAAATCAAGCAATGTACCCATTACGTTTGCAGAGAAATCCCTAAAAGGGTTAACATCTGCCTTTCAGACCATAAAACTGATCTCTAAGATCATCTCATAGTATTATGTCTATGCGATCATTACAGTTTCTTTCCATCGCCATCATTCTCAAAGTTACTTGTGAAATTCATATGTGAGTTCCAATTACCTTATTTGCAGCCTGGTGCTCACTTCGAGATCTATGTATGTAGCTCCTGTGTCCAGAGCTATGTGAGCCGCCGGCTGCTATGTGGTTTAATATAGTCCTTCCCCTTGCACTCCCCTCATTCCTAATCCCCTCCCACCGGATGTGGTTGGCATTTTTTGCAATCGGCGTGCGTTCCACTCCGGAAGACGGAAGTTCGCACCGCACATGCACAGCCCCCCCAACTTCCGGTCCCGAGGTCCGCAAGCATCTCCTTGGAGACGCCTGCTGTTTATCTTACTGCAAGACATTGCCTCAACACAGACATATAGTTCTACGGGAATAATATGACCATATTAAGAGGATTGTTAGTTTAGAATAGACTAACAGCTCTATTAAACTATTAAGTCTTATCAAGAGGGGCTTTCTTTATCAATTGGGTGTAAACCCGATCTTAAAGGGGAGTTATTATATATTATTATCCGAAATGGTCTTATTTTGCGGGGGAGGGGATGGGGAGGAAAAAGGGGGGAGGGGATTGGAATTGGATGGAAGAGGGGTTACATGTCACATTTTTGGTTCTTTTTTGGAGCCTGTTACAAATAGTGAGCACATTAAACAGTTAAACATATATTCAATAGGTGGATAACATAAAGGGAAAGTTTCTATATATCATTTAGTGTGAAAGGCCCACTATTGAAAACCTACATATTATTTATGATTCCTACCTCAACCTCCCATTGTATTCCTCAACTTGTGGATGTCTGGTATGGTTTCATGGGATAACACGTGAAGTCAAGATAATCTTAGAGTCTCATTCTCTAAGTACTAATCAACCCCATTTCTTTCCTTCTGGATCTGTTTGGGGAATGGTAGTTTCAAAGGTCCACTTCTAAAATAGGGAGGACTGGAGCCCCCCCGATCCGGCTATGGATGGTTGTTAAACAAGTCAGATGAAGCAAGTATAATTTTGTACTTCATTTAAACCATCTGGCATTACCGTCTTAAGTCGGTGTATCCACCTACACTCTTTTCTCTTTTTGTAGGATATTTCTGTCCCAATCACCTCCCCTAGGAGGTTGAGTCACCACCTCAATTGCCATGAAGGAGAAACACTCCAGGGTCCCCCCATGTTCTTGTCTTGCATGTCTCGCTATGGGGGTGTCTCTATCATTTCTGATATCACCTATATGTTCACCAATTCTTTCTGAACTCCCTCTTAGTCTTGCCGATGTACTCCAAATTACATGAACATTTAAACATTTAAAGTAATACACCACCCCGGCTGTTTTACAGTTTGCAAAGTGACGTACTTCAAACGTTCTGCCTGTGTTCCTACTGAGAAAGGTTTTGTGAGTATTTATATATCACATGCTACAGGCTACACATCTCCCACATCTAAAGGTGCCATTTGCTCTGTTATCCAGCCACATCTTTCTAGTTGTTTTTGTGGGTTCATAAACGCTGTGAACGAGTTGATCTTTAAGATTTCTCCCTCTACTGTATGTTATAGATGGTGTTATTGGGATCAGGTCACTGATTTCAGGATCGGCTGTTAGTATACGCCAATGTTTAGACAAAATTTCTCTTCTTTAGTGCAAGTGTCATATTTGGAAAAAGAGGGAAGAGGCATGTTAAATTGTGGTGCCCTCAGGTTTCTCTTAAATTAAAGCAAGTGTCATATTTGCCAATAACCCTCATGATGTTGGTCTCCTCCTATTGTTTTAGTTACAGCAGATCTCTTCTGGGGGTATTTTCTGCCGTCTTATAAGCTTTACTCAGAATGCTCTGGGGGTACCCTCTCGGAGCGAATCTAGTTCTTAATTCTTCCGCTTGTCTATAGAATTGATGATTGTTTGAGCAGTACCTCCTAATGCGGAGATACTGCCCTTTTGGTATTCCAGTCCTAAGGCTCCTCGGATGGTGACTCTTCCAGTGTAGTAAGTCGTTACTAGCCATTTTCTTTCTGAACGTTTTAGTCATTATATGACCGTCCTTTCCTTTTTCGATTGTAACATCCAGGAAGTTAAGTTCCTTCTCCTGGAACTCCGACGTGAATCTAAGGGCCCTTTAACATCAGCGTTTTTTTCAAATCGCGGCAGATGCGGTGAAAAAAACGCATCTGCCGCGATTACCGCATACCGGCTGCACTTGCGGCACGGTTGCGGCGCGGTTGCGGTAAACGCCATACAAGGTATAGGCGGACCTGCGGCAGGTGCGGCAAGTGCGGTTTTGGCACTTGCGGCAGGTGCGGCCGCGAAAAGAAATGCGGTCAGCCGCGTTTTTTTTCGCGGCCGCACCTGCCGCAAGTGCAAAACCGCACTTGCCGCACCTGCCGCAAGTCCGCCTATACCTTGTATGGCGTTTACCGCAACCGCGCCGCAACCGTGCCGCAAGTGCAGCCGATATGCGGTAATCGCGGCAGATGCGTTTTTTTCACCTCATCTGCCACGATTTGAAAAAAACGCTGATGTGAAAGGGCCCTAAGTCCAATGTTGTTATTATTTAAGTCTCTAATAAAGTTATTAAAGCTTATCTGATCTCCTGACCACAGGACAAATACGTCATCTATATAATGCCCCCAGAACAGAATCTGGGGGCACCACCAAGATGAGTCACCATCTCCCCCAAACACATTTGTATCCTGCCACCAGCCCAGGAACAAATTTGCATAAGTTGGGGCCATGGAGCTCCCAATAGCTGTGCCCCTGAGCTGGTGGTAGAACCTCCCACTGAACTTGAAGTAATTGTGCCTGAGTATATACTCCAATATATTCAAGACAAAGTTGTTGTGCGCACCATACTGGATGCCCCTCATGCTGAGAAAATACTTAACCGCTTCTAGACCAAATTCATGTGGTATGCTACTATATAGCGCTTCAACGTCAATAGAGGCTAGATGTATATCCTTATCAACGGTGATGTCATCAAGTTTGTTTAACAAGTCCATTGTGTCCCTGAGATAAGATGGTAGCGACAGCACATGATTCCTTAGTACTTTATCTAGGTACACACTTGTATTTTGGGAATAAGAATCATTCCCTGACACTATGGGGCGCCCCTTAAGGGGGGAAAATCCCTTGTGCATCTTTGGTAGTGAGTAGAAGATAGGTGTTACAGGATGTTTGATATCCATGTATCTCCATTCACTCTTGCTTATGAAGCCCTCTTGATATGCTTTATCCAACAGAATCTTCAAATTTGTCTTATATTCAACCGTTGGGTCTTGCTTCAACACTCTGTAGGTCGACTGATCTTTTAGAATATCATAACACATTTTAGTATAGACTTCATGACTCATAACTACAAGGTTTCCCCCCTTATCAGCTGGTTTCAGAACAATTTCTTGATTCTTAGACAATCCTTCTAAGGCTTCTCGTTCCGAACAATTTAGATTGGGTTGGAAATGCTTATTCGTCTCCTGTAGTTTTTCTAAGTATGCGCTTACCAATTTAAGAAAGTTGTCAATGCTTGTTGCTTCCACTGTAGGTGGAGCTCGACACTATTGGCACCCTTAGAAAAAAATGGATTCCGTTTTCTAAGGACTTAAAAAAATGGATTTGTATGTGTGACCCTAGCCAATGTGACAGAAGGGGTGCGTGCATGCCACTGTCTCAAGCAACCAACAAATATTGTTAATATTGCCCCTCTCTGTCCCTATTTATTAATATCAATGCCAGTGATAGGCTAGGGTCACATTTGCGGCAGCAAATGCAGACCCTGATTCGGTTTTGAACTGTAAAAATGCTCAAAACCGGATCAGGATCCGCAGCCCATAGGAGACCATTATAAAACTGGACCATTATAAAACCGGATTGCACTACATGCAATCCGGATACCGCTTTCGGATTTGCAGCCTGCGGTAAAAATCATGCAAGCTGCAGATTTCAGAGCGGTTTGCAAACCGCAGCAGGCTTGCTATAATGGGCTCCAATGGGAGCCCTTACGGCTACCGCAAGGCACATGTGAATGCCTGCGGTAGCTGGATGCTTTGTTCATCCATGCTGCCGCAGGGATTAACAAAGGGTTAACGTTAATAATAGATGTCTAGAGACACGGTGTCGCATGGCTTGATTAAAGCTGCCTTTCACAACTGAAGTTGGAGTGCTGTCTGTCTTTTGGATTTTTTAGAGACACGGTGACGATATGGGGCAGCATATGAAGGGTTAATTAGGTGTATTACTGTTTTGCTGGCTATTGTTGGCATTTACTATTTTATGAATTAAATCCGGCGGCTCCTCGCTGTGGAGGAGATACAGTACGTAATCTGCGTTTTGTATCTGCCGCTATCCAGAGTCCTGAAAGCTTTAACATTAGTTCTCTGGCAGTGCGCTGCCCATAGAACTAATGTTAAAGCTTTCAGGACCCTGACAATAGCCGGCAAAACAGTAATACACCAAATTAACCTTTCATATGCTGCCCCATATGGTCATCATGTCTCTAGGGAGGGTGGGCACTCCCTGGAGACATGGTGCCCACATCTATTATTAACAGTAACCCTTTGTTCATCCTTGCGGCAGCAGGGATGAACAAAGAATCCGGCAACCGGATTGCACATTATGAGCAATTTGGTTACCGGATCCGGGTTTAAAGACACATTTTGAACACACAATGTGTCTGAAGGCTCATGCGATTACCGCATTCGGTTGCGGTAATTGCAATGAGCCTTCCAAATGTGACCCTAGCCATAATGTATTGGCAGCTTGGCAGTTTTACACAAGCTTCAACTTAGGATAATTAGAGGAGAAGTAATTCAATGTGTTTAAAAAAAAGTTCCATAACTTTAATTCTTTAAATAAACTGTAATAGGTGTTCAAAGATGAACATTTGCTTTAGTGTATAGATTTACACTTGTTTACTTCATGCTCTAATAATCAGTGTACAAAGATCTTTTACCGCTTTATGAGGCTTTAGGCCCCCTTCACATCCCGATTTTTGTGGATCCGTGGCTATCTGTAGTAAAACTGATAGCCACGGATCCGATTTGGCCCCCATGTATCCCTATGGGCAGAAATGGGCATGGTTTGGTCCTTAATGGCCATCTGCGTGTGCAGGGATCTGATTTTGTCCGCTGTTTTCACGTCCCACAAAATTGGAGACTGCTCCGATTTTGGGAGCAGCGGACACAATCGGACAGCATCGGATCCAACGATGTCTGATTCAAATAACATGGGGGTCTATGGAACTCGGATCTGGGAAAAAAAGACAGAACTGTTTCCCGGATCCATTGTTAGTGTACTGAGCATGCTCAGTACAATAAAACTACTCTGTTCCTGTCATTTCACTTTAGCAGTGTATCTACATACTCTATCTACATACACTGCTAAAGTGAAATTAAATAAAGCAATGTGTTAAAAATAAAAAAAATAAATGCACACCTGTCCGCCAGCTGTCCAGGACCCGAGAAGATGTCCGAATGCTGCCAGGACCTTAAAAATGTGATTAAAATGTGATTGGCCGGTAGCGATCAGGTGGTATGTCACGTGACATATCACTTGATCACTACCGGCCAATCACATTTTAAGGTCCTGTCAGCCATTAGATGTTTTCTCGGTTTCTGGACAGCCAGCGGAGAAGTATTTTTTTTTTTTTTTTTTTTTAATACCAGTTTTCTCTTTTATTTTGGTTTCACAGTGTATGTATATTAATACACTGTGAAACCCAAAAAGGGCTGTCACACATATCACACAGGGGAGGAACACAGGATTCTTCCTCCCCTATGTTAAAAGGGGAATGGAGCACACATAGAGTAATTTCCTTTTGTACAATTATCCTCAGTGCCCCCCTTTAGTGGAAGGACTCACCTGATTTGGTTGTGCAAGTCACAACCAACTAACTCCGCTCTCTCTTATGGTCGCAGCAGGTGCCCAGCAAAAGTAAGGATCCAAAGGGTTAACAGAAAGTGCTGGGTTTCATAGATTGTCTAGACATTGTACAGAAATACATGGGGGTGAGATGAAGTTTACAATCACACCCATAGATAATATACCATTTAATAACACAAATAGATTAGACCGGCTGGCAAAGAGGGAGACTTACTGGATCTTCAAACTAAAGACCCTCCAGCCAGGTGGTTTGAATGAGGTGAGTGACCTATTCTAATCACTCTAATAAAAATTGTCTCATTATGTGCACGTTACTAGTGTATGTGTATATATATATATATATATAAAGGTATGATAGAATGGTGATACTATTTTATCCCCCCCCTGTGGTTGGTACCAACTATTAGTGTATACAGGTAATGGTGAAGATAACATTCATGACTAGCTTTAAATTGTTTTAAGTGTGAGCACCCCTATAGCTTAGTGGATAATTGATTTTTAAATGGAAACACAAGTTTTGGAGTCCAGGGTTTGAACTTCAGTTTTTGTTTTTTTTTTGTTTCTATTGATATTAATGCATGTATTTTAAATAAATGAAAAATTATATTTTTTATTTATTTATTTATTTATTTATTTTTTTAAGTTATAAGCCCATCAGATAATGGGGAATCATAATAGAAAACAGGTCCCCTTTAATAATAAATATTCAAACTCCTAATAGGTAGGTTCTCTTCACATATTATGACTGAGATGAGTTTTCAATTAACTTAAATGGCCAAGTGGTCTAATGCTTGCCCTGTGAATTTATAGTTTTGGAAACGCCGGATTGAATCCCCTGTGGATCATTGTGCATTTTTATACTATTTTTTAATTTTATGATTTAGAGAGGTTTTTATGCTTTCTTCATGTGTGGTGTTTTAATGTTACATAGATTATATTATTTTGTATTGATATGCCTTTTAATGGATGTTGTCCACCCAGTGGGTTTGAGGGTGGCGTTCCTAGTGGAGCTACCTTCATACCTGAATGGGTGGGGTCATATAACAGATATATCTTTTCTAACTCCCCAGTAGGTATGTTCTCCCTACATACACTTACTGAGTTTTTCTATCTGTATGAATGGCTTAGTGATCTAATGCTGACTCTATAAGCTTTTAGTTTTGGAGGTGCCAGATTGAATCCCATGTGGATCTTGGTGCATTTTTATCTAATTTGTGAATTGGAGAGTGTTTTTGTAATAGATGTGGTGTTTTTAATAAATTATTGTTATTGATATGTCTTTTAATAGATGTTATCCACCCTGCATGTGTGAAGGGGGCGTTCCCACAGGAAACACCATCACAATTGAAGGGTGGAGTCATATAATGTTGTTGTGTGTATATATATCTTGTTAATACTGCTGCTCGTGATGCCCTGATGAAGTGATAACTGAAATCACGAAACCGGTAGGCAAATTACCCATTAAACAGAGTTTTATACATCACTCTGTTTGTCTTCACTGGAGGTCAGCGCGGTGGATCTATGAAACCCAGCACTTTCTGTTAACCCTTTGGATCCTCCCCTATGTGACATCACTTCCTGCAGTGCCGACATTTTACACGCTGGAATTGCGCATTGTCTGAACAGTGATGCGTAATTCCAGTGGGTATAATGGCCCCTATGGGAGAAAGCACGGGTGCACTTGCGTACAGTATTGACATGGTTATTCTTTTTACGCACCCGCTTTCTCCCATAAAAGCGCAATGTATATTTATACAGCGTCTGCACGGCAAAAGTGAAAGTCCATTCCCTTTGCTTTGTTTTTTTGAAAAGCGTGTGCAAAAAAGGGTGCGAAAAGGCGCCATGTGTGAATGTAGCCTAAAGGAAATCAGATAAGCATCTATATTCCCGCTGTTACTTGTAAAGCCTTATACAGCAGTAAAAGATATTTGTACAATGATTAGAGCATGAAATATACAAGTGTAAATCTATACATTAAAGCAAATGTTCATCTTTGAGCACCTATTACAGTTTATTTAAAGAATTAATGTTATGAAAAGTTTTTTTGTAAACACCTTGAATTATTTCTCAACTACTCAATTACTTCATGAAAAACTTCATATATGATCTGGTCTAATTTGGTCCATGTCAAAGTTATTAAGATTCTTAAACTTGTTTGATTTTATTGCTTTTACTACATCAACTCTATAAATTTACTGTGCACTTGATGCTTAACATATTCCTCCTCTCTACTCATTGTATAATAATAACACTGCTCAAAAAATAAAGGGACCACTTGAACAACACAATGTATCATCAAGTCAATCACATTTCTGTGAAATCAACCTGTCTAGTAATGAAGCAACATTGAATGTTAATACATTTTTCCTGCTGTTGCGCAAATGAAATAGACAACAAGTAGAAATTATAGGCAATTAGCAAGACAACCCCTATAAAGGAGTGATTCTGCAGGTGCTGACCACAAACCATTTCAGTGTTCTTATCCTTTTTGGCTGTTGTTTTAGTCACTTTTGGATTTTGTCATTGCTCTCACCCCGAGATGTAGCATGAGATGGTCTCTACAACCCACAGACGTTGCTCAGGTAGTGCAGCACATCCAAGATGGCACATCAATGTGACTTATGGCAAGAAGGTTAGCTGTGTATTTCAGCACAGTGAACAGAGCATGGAGCAGGTACCTGGAGATAGGCCAGTACCTCTGGATATGTAGAGTGGGCTGTAGAAGGGCAACAACCCAGAAGCAGGAAAACATCCTATGTGCAAGAACAGAAGAAGCTGTGCCAGAGCTCTGCAAAATGTGTCCACTCGAAACAGAAACAGACTCCGTGAGGGTGGTAAGAGGGCCGGATGTCCACATGTGGGTATTGTGCTTACAGCCCAGCACCATGTAGGGTGATTGATATTTGCCAGAAAACACATAAGATTGGCATATTTGACATTGGCACTCTGTGCTCTTCACGAATGAGAGCAGGTTCATACTGAGCACATGTGACAGACGTGATAGAGTCTGGAGACGCCATGGAGAACATTCTTCTGCCGGCAACATCATAAAGCATGACTTGTTTGCTTGTGGGTTAGTAATGGTTTGGGAAGGCATTTTTTTGGAGGGCTGCACAGCTCCCAATGTGCTAGCCAGAGGTACCCTGTCTGTCATTAGGTATAGGGATGAGATCCTCAGACCCATTGAGGCACCATATGAAGGCCCTGATTTCTTTCTGACGCATGACAATGCTAGGCGTCATGTGTCTAAAGTGTGTCAGCAGTTCCTGCATGACGAAGGCATTATTGCTGTGGACTTGCCTGCCCATTTCCCAGACCTGAATCCAATAGAGCACATCTGGGACACCATATCTCGTTCTATCCACCAACACTACGTTGCACCACAGACTGTCCAGGAGTTGACTGATGCTTTAATTCAGGTCTAAAAAACAATATCAGCTAATACTACCTAAGTATAGTATGCAATGTAAATTGTGCACTGCACATATTCATTCCAAACTGTATTCATATTATAAAATTTAGATTTTTGACAAATAATTGATACATTTTTGAGCCACCCTCCCACGTCAAGGCAAATCACATTAGGGTCGTCCTATATTGTTTCATTGAAGCTTTGCCATATGGCTCCACACAAAAAAAATGCAAAACAATTAAAACAAGCGTTTGCCTGGAGGGTTTCAGAACTGCTCCCATGATGCTAGACAGGTGCATGTAAATTAAGGCAGAAAAGGCCCAAGAATATGCAGCAGATGCCACACATGCCTGGACATTTCAGAACTAACCCTCACAGCGTCAGACCAGCGAATTCATGAATAAAGGCTGGGCAGGCCTAAGTAAACGATGCTTGCAATTAACATAGACCGTGGACAGGAAAAGTTAACCTTTGTTCATGAATTTGCTGTTCTGATGCTGAGGGTTAGTTCTGAAATGTCCAGTCATGTGTGGCATCTGCTGCATATGCTGAGTCTAATTTGCCTTAATTCACATGTGACTGTCTTGCATCATGGAAGTGGTTCTGAAACTTTCCAGATAAGGACTGCTATTAATGGTTTTGCTTTTTTTTCTATGTGGGGGCCATATGGCACAACTTACAGTTGTACTTAAGCGTTTACATACCCAGGCAGATTTTTGCTTTCTTGCCCTTTTTTCAGAGAATATGAATGATAACACAAAAACTTTTTCCACTTATTGTTAGTGGTTGGGTGAAGCCCATATGTTTTTTCTTTTTAAATCATAATGACAAACAAAAATATCTAAATGACCCTGATCAAAAGTTCACATAGCTTGGTGATTTTGGCCTGATAACATGTACAGAAGTTGACACAAATGGTTTTGAATGGCTAATAAAAGTTACATCCTCGCCTGTGATCTGTTTGCTTATAATTAGTGTGTGTGCATAAAAACTGAGTGAGTTTCAGGGATCCAGACTGACTTTTGCATCTTTCATCCAGCCCCTGACATTTCTGGATTGTGAGACATGCGGAAAGCAAAAGAATTGGCGACGGATCTATGGAAATAGATAATTGAAATATATAAAACAGGAAAGGGATAGAAAAAGATATCCAAGGAATTGATAATGCCAGTCAGCAGTGTTCAATCTGTGATTGTGTGGCTGTTTCAAGATGCACAATAAGAAGGGACTAGAAGAAAAATGTGCTGCATGGTCGAGTCACCAGAAGAAAGCCACCACTGCGCAAATGCCACAAAATATCTTGCCTATAATATGCCAAACAGCACAGAAACAAGCCTCCAATCTTCTGGAATGAGGTAATTTGGAGTGATGAGACCAAAATCAAACTTTTTGACCACAACCATAAATGGTACATTAGGAGAGGTGTCAACAAGGCCTATGATGAAAGGAACATCATTTCTATTGTAAAGCACGGAGGTGGATCGCTGATGATGTGGGGTGTGTGAGCTATTTGTATCTTGTTCCTCACACTGAGAGCAATCAACATTTTCTCAACTGGCTAACACGGTACCAAACCTTTTCTTCTAATGAGCTACAAAGGCACAGGAAATTTGGTCATAGCTGAAGGAAAGATGAATGCAGCACGTTATCAGCAAATACTGGAGGCAAATTTGCACTCATCAGCCCAGAAGCTGTGCATGGGACGTACTTGCATGTTCCAGCATGACAACGATCCAAACACAAGGCCAAGTTGACATGTCATTGGCTACAGCAGAACAAAGTGAAGGGTCTGGAGTAGCCATCTCAGTTTCCTCACCTCATTATCATTCAGCCACTCTGGGGAGAACTCAAGCGTGCAGTTCATGTAATAAATCCCAGGAATTTACAGGAACTGAAGGCTATTTTCCAAAAAGAATGGGCAGCTTTACCATCTGAGAAAATAAAGAATCTCATCCACAACTACCTGAAAAGACTTTAAAGAGCACCTGTCACCTCCTCTCCCTGTCCTGCTCCATGGTTAACATGGAGCAGGGCGGGTATAAGCGGTAATGTCACCGCAGGAGACGGGGCAATGTGGCCAGCACCACAACAAGTGATCCCTCTCCTGCGCCTGCGTTTAGCTTGGCATACAGCAGGTGAGGGAGTGAATGTGTGACATGAGGGAGGTGGCGGAGGGCGGAAGAATGATACAGGGGTCATGAAACTGCCCTGCGAGAGAAGTGGCTCCAGCCACTAGACCCCACCTCTCTGGCTCCAGTATATAAGTTTTCAAATTTCAATTATATCGAGGTACAGGGGGCTCAAGGGATGGGGGACCCCTTGCCTGAATGCAGCAGACATGCTGCATTCAGTGCTGCAATTAGATCACCATGCATGGGAGGTGACAGGTCCTCTTTAAGCTGTCATTATTTTAGAGGAGGCAATACACAGTATTAAGAACAGGGGTATGTGAACTTTTTATTAGGGTCATTTGGATGTTATTGGTTGTCATTATGATTTAAAAAGAGAAAGCACAGTAGTTTGACAATAAATGGCTTCACCCAACCACTAACCATGAGTGGAAAAAAGGTTTTTGTGTTAGCATTCATATTCTCTGAAAAAAGGCCAAGAAAGCAAAAAGTCTGCCGGGGTATGCAAACTTTTGTGCACAACTGTATATGAAAGAAAAATTACATAGATCAATTATTTGCCAGAAATCTCAATGGTATAACATAAATACAGTTTAGAATGAATATGTGCAGTGAACATTTCATATTGCATATTATCCTTGTGTAGTTCAGACTCTCTTCTTGTTTTTTAATCTAGGTCTGGGGGAGATCCAGTAGGCAGAAAACATACAAGCATATGAAAAATGTGACCATTTCTCATACAGGAGAGTAGGACGAGTGACATCGATTTTTTGATCCATGTGGCATGTGAGTACAATGTGATTTTGCATTTTTTCTCAGCTAACATCAGTATGACATCCATGTGACATCCATGTGGTGCCCTGTGTGCTATGTGTTTTTAACATGGTCCTTCACATGCTGAATAAAGTTAGAAAAGAGTAGACAGACAGATTGGATAGATAGATTAAATAGAATCAACAGATAGGATACAAAGATAGATGGTAGGAATAGCTAAAACATCTTACTAGACTTCCACTGCTTGCTTCTGGGGCTGCCCATTAAGCTTCATGCATGTTTACTGCACTGACCGGCAACAGCCAATCACAGATGCTCACTCTCTCTGAGATCGTCTGTGATTGGCTGTTGCAATTAGACTGCATTCTCACAATCTGGGTGGTGACATTAAGAATATCTGACTTAATGTCAGCTGGAAATACAAAGCTGGCATAGGCCCTCACCCCGGTTAGAATGCCAGCCCCTAGCTGCCTCATTTTACCTTAGCTAGCAATTAAAAACAGGGCAGAGCCCAATGCATTTTTTGCAAGCCAAGTTAAAATTAGGCAGTTGAGGGTGGCAACTCGCAGCTGTCCACTCTGTCTGTGCTGAGACTGCACAATGCAGCGAAATCACATGCATTTTTACAGTTTATTTATTTTACATAATATGACAGCAGGTTGGTTGCCATACGCTAATGGGTATGGCAACCAAGCACAGGCACTGTCCAGGTTTTGGAAATTCAGTCTGAGTGCAATCACAGACGCTCTCAGGGTACCTTTACACGCCGCAACTATTGCCGGCGATCAGAGGCAACCGAACGTGCGTGTGCACGTTTTTGACAGTTGCCTCCGAACGCCGATGTCGTATGTACATGCCGCAATTGCACCCTCAACCTAAGGTGATGTGTCATTCCGGAAGTTCCCACACCAACATTGGGAAACATCCGGTTGACTCCTGACGCCGCTTCACACACCGCAATCCCCAAAGGAATGTGGACGTACATGTTCTGCGCCGCCAAAACATAGGCGTGACACACTTGTGTATTCCACGACCCAAACACGCTGATTAGACAACGCAATAGCGTCATGATTGGCCAGCCTGCGCAGGAAGGCTGGCTAATACATGACGCTATTGCAATTGTGTTGTGTGAATGGACAGCTCTTCAAATATGGCGCCCTGTGAAGAGACAGCCAATGGACACACAGTAGCCCCCACCAATCATTGATGATGGGGCACGATATCCAGCATGCTGTGGCACGCCTCTTGGAAATCACTAGTCGACACAGATTCCATCCCTATCGCCCGTTCACAAGCAAAAACCAGGGCAATTCACATTCAGAGTTGCCTCTGGTTTTTGAACAATGCTCTGAAACCGCAACCGGGAGCAACTTTACAAATCACCATCGCATTCCACAATTACACGCTGCAATTTCATAGCAACTTCAGGGCAACAGTGACGGAACTCCGGATTGCCTCTCAGTTGCTACACCATAGTTGCGGCGTGTAAAGGTACCCTCACAGAGAGTGAGCATCTGTTATTGGCAATTGCCGGCCAGTACAGTAAATATGCATGAAGCTTAATGGGTGGCCCTGGAAACAAGCAAAGGTAGACTCAGGGGCGGACTGGTCCAGGTGACAGGGAGGCATTTGTTCCCCAGGCCAATGGTTGAGTCCTAGGTTAGGGATGCCCCTCATAGTGATAGCGTGGCGCAGCAGCGCACTGCGGCCGCAGCTAACAGCAGGACCCGGGAAGCAGCGGACGGGCAACGGTCGGCAGCATGGAGGCTGGTGAGTGAAGCAGTACCAACCCCCCCCCGCTCTCCACTTGGCCTCGCTCCGACATACTTTCCAAGTATGCACTTTTTCACCTTGATTTTATGAGTGCTGCCTGTTTTTTACATTTTATCTATCTACAGTGCCTTGTGAAAGTATTTGGCCCCCTTGAAATTTTCAACCTTTTGGCACATTTCAAGCTTCAAATATAAAGATAGAAATTCTAATTTTTTTGTGAAGAATCAAGAACAAGTGGGACACAATCTTGAACTGAAATGAAATTTATTGGATATTTTAAACTTTTTTAACAAATAAAAAACTGAAAAGTGGGGCGTGCAATATTATTCGGCCCCAGTGAGTTAATTCTTTGTAGCATCACCTTTTGCTGTGATTACAGCTGCAAGTCGCTTGTGGTATGTCTCTATCAGTTTTGCACATCGAGAGACTGAAATTCTTGCCCATTCTTCCTTGCAAAACAGCTCGAGATCAGTGAGATTGGATAGAGAGCGTTTGTGAACAGCAGTTTTCTGCTCTTTCCACAGATTCTCGATTGGATTCAGGTCTGGACTTTGTCTTGGCCATTCTAACACCTGGATACGTTTATTTTTGAACCATTCCATTGTAGACTTTGCTTTATGTTTGGGATCATTGTCTTGTTGGAAGATAAATCTCCATCCCAGTCTCAGGTCTTTTGCAGACTCCAACAGGTTTTCTTCCAGAATGGTCCTGCATTTGGTTCCATCCATCTTCCCATCAATTTTAACCATCTTCCCTGTCCCTGCTGAAGAAAAGCAGGCCCAAACCATGATGCTGCCACCACTATGTTTGACAGTGGGTATGGTGTTTTGAGGGTGATGAGCTGTGTTGCTTTTATGCCAAACATAGAATTTAGCATTGTGGCCAAAAAGTTCGATTTTGGTTTCATCTAACCAGAGCACATTATTCCACATGTTTGGGGTATCTCCCAGGTGGTTTGTGGCAAACTTCAAACGAGACTTTTTATGGATGTCTTTGAGAAATGACTTTCTTCTTGCCACTTCTATAAAGGCCAGATTTGTGCAGTGTACGACTGATTGTTGTCCTATGAACAGACTCCCACCTCAGCTGTATATCTCTGCAGTTCATCCAGAGTGATCATGGGCCTTTTGGCTGCATCTCTGATCAGTCTTCTCCTTGTTTGAGATGAAAGTTTAGAGGAATGGCCGGGTCTTGATAGATTTGCAGTGGTCTGATACTCCTTCCATTTCAATATGATCACTTGCACAGTGCTCCTTGAGATGTTTACAACTTGGGAAGTCTTTTTGTATCCAAATCCGGCTTTAAATTTCACCACAACAGTATCTCGGACCTGCCTGGTGTGTTACTTGGTCTTCATGATGCTCTCTGCACTTGGAACAGAACCCTGAGACTATCACAGAGCAGGTGCATTTATATGGAGACTTAATTACACACAGGTGGATTCTATTTATCATTACCAGTCACTTAGGACAACATTGGATCATTCAGAGATCCTCACTGAATTTCTGGTGTGAGTTTGCTGCCCTGAAAGTAAGGTGCCGAATAATATTGCACGCCCCACTTTTCAGTTTTTTATTTGTTAAAAAAGTTTAAAATATCCAAAAAAATCCACCCCAGGGCTAGGTCCTTCCCTGGAGGGATATCTGGCTAGTCCCGTGTTTGAGACTCTTAATCGAGGCTCAGGCTCATTTTGCGACTTCATCTATTTGCATATTCATAATTCCCAAAGGGGCAATGCAATCCTAAGAATTCACTGTGTTTGAGTGCTTTAGCCAGCTGCCCGCAGTGTTTTCTTTGACTGGTCTTCCTGAGATCAGTGAGTGCTTTGTGATGTTGTCTACCAGGCATTGCTCCCACCTAGCCAGAATCCTACTCCACACTGATGAGGGGCAATACCCCGAAACAGCTGTCTGTGGATGGATACCTGGCTCTGTTAATTCCCTTGTCATATTTTTAACTTGTAACTGAGTGGGATATTGACTAAAAGGGCCACTTAATATGGTGGTTATGGTGGTCTCCGCAAGGATTCCACCCCAGGGCTAGGTCCTTCCCTGGATGGATATCTGGCTAGTCCTGTGTTTGAGACTCTTAATCGAGGCTCCACGGACTCCATTTGAATAACATTGCATGCCCCACTTTTCAGTTTTTTATTTGTTAAAAAAGTTCAAAATATCCAATAAATTTCATTCCACTTCACGATTGTGTCCCACTTGTTGTTAATTCTTCACAAAACAGTTTGAATTTATATCTTTATGTTTGAAGCCTGAAATGTGGTAGAAGGTTGAAAAGTTCAAGGGGGCCGAATACTATCACAAGGCACTGTATCTATTTATCCTAGCTATCTGTCTATTCTCTTCTAATTTTTTTTCAGCATAGGAAAGACCATACTAAAAATACTGTCAGTGTGCTGTCCATGTGCTGTGCAATTTTTTTATCTACACCCATTAACTTGCATTGACAAGTCTCGCATAAGACTCGCATCCAGTCGTGGCATGTTGCTACTTTTTTCTCCGAGTGAAGGTGCGGGTCCTGCTTTCTGGGTACTACCGTACAAGGGGTGAGCTGAACCATTTTTTTCCTTTTACTTCAATTATTTTCATTTTAATTTATAAAAATGTAATTTTTGTCACACATTATAATAAGTATAAGTGTATGTGCGCACTGGTCGGGTTAGGGTCGGATTAGCAGTGTAAACCGCCGGTCGGTTTACATAAATTTCATGTAAATTTATGTTAATCCAAACCGGCGTTTGGATTAACATTGAAACCTATGTAAACCGACACCCGGTGTGCACACACTGGCGGTTTACACATGCTCATCCGTTGCTAACCTGCTGGGTTCCCAGCGGGTTAGCAAAGAATGAGCTTGTTCTATAATCCAGCCGGTTCTGCAGCGGCTGCAAGCAGAATCATGTACTGCTTCCAGCCGCCGCAACACCGCCGCCGCTAACCCGCTGGCCACCCGCCCGGCACCCGCCGCACATACCCGCCAGGAAGCCGGTGGACGGCTCCGGAAGCTTCCTGGCGGGTCCGCCCAGCCGCCGCCGACACAAACCCGCTGGCCAGTGCGCACATACCCTAAGGTTATTTTGGTTAAACAGAATCCTGGAAGTGTTCGTCATCCAGCTTGTTGCAGTGTTTTCTGAATTCACCCACTGTATTTTTATTTTATTAACTTATCTTTAGAATTCTCTTTACTGCCTCAGGCAACTTTAAATATACAGAAACCATCACTGAAGAAAAAGTCTATCTGCAGCATGAAGCATGTAATAGCATGTAATATTCAAATTATCACCATCGTAGTCCCATTATTTGTATACGCGGTTGTAGGCTTCATCATTTCTAAAAAGGTTGTGTTTTTTTGTTTGCTGACGTCTTTAGAGCATTAGTGAGGCACATAAAAGAAATGTCCTTTAAAGCAACTTCTATGATAGTAATAAAGTAGGAACATACACCAGATGAACGCTAAAAGAGAAGATTGTATATAACAGGGTGACAGTTTTTCCACACACTTAAATGGCTTGCATAACTATTATATTATCTATGGCTTGTCAAGTAATAATCTCACTGGAATGCAAGTGTTGTCTTTGTAAATATGAAATGCTAATACATTAAACTGCGCTGTCAGCTGAGTTCTCATTTTCCACTCTTTATCTTCACTAGCTGTAATTTGTCTTTTTATTTAATAATTTATTAGATGGCTTTGCAGCTATATCGTAGAGGTGCTAAAATTATAACACATACATTCACGAAGATCACATCATTTTAATGACATAGAAAGTTATTATCCAACGCCTGTGAATTTATAACAGTCAAGACATCCTCACAAGGTGTTAATCCTTGTATCTACATCTGTTGAAAATTTCATCCATGAAGCTGTGATTAAAGTTGGTGATATCTTAATTGTTAATATTTACAAGCCTCCTGCAGTAGTACAATGGTCCACTGAAGTTATCCATGTCCATCCACATCCTACCATGTACATAGGAGATTTCAATAGTCACCATGAGCTCTGGCAATATGCTAGCAATGATGACAATGGTGAGCACCTGATAAACTGGTCTGACATGCACAACACATTCCTGGTTTTTGATGCAAAGGATTTTCCAACCTTCCAATCAGCAGCCTGGCAGAGAGGATACCACCCTGATCTATGTTTTGTATCACACAATAGAAACAATCAACCATTACCTACATCTCCGTGTGTTGTCAAACATTTCCCTCGTAGTCAGCATCTCCCTGTCATCATCACTGTTGGAGTATCCATTCCTCTTGTAACTTCATACCTACACCCTAGATGGAATTTTTTCAAAGTTTGCAGATCATCTTGACAAGTGTACTGGCTGGATATCCCCAATCAGTAAAAACTATGAGCGGTTCTGTAAAGCTGTTATCAAAGCTGCAAAGAAATCAATACCACGTGGCTTTGCTAAGAATATATTCCAGGCTGGACTGATGAACAACTGTACATACAGTTCCTTGAGAGTGAAGATGGTGAAATCGGTGATGAGTTGCTGAACACATTGAATGCAGCACGTTGTGTCAAATGGATGGAAACAGTTGAGAACTTGAACTTTAAATGGTCCAGTAGAAAAGTGTAGTCTCTTTTAAGAAAACTAGAAGGAAATCGTAAAGCAAAACAGAAAACGATTCGAACCCAAATCGTATCACACATTGTGAACACCTCAAGAGCCCCTAAAGACCAAGCTCATACCATAGAAGTTAAAAATAAGTTTAAGCTACTGTACTAAAATCATCTGTGGCACTAACTGAAGAATACTCCTGTCCTTGATATTTAAATTGCCCTTGTTGATACTAAAAGTAACAAAGCTCCTGGATTTGATGGGATTCATCCCGAATTTCTCAAAAATTGTGGACCTTACGCAAAAAAATGGGTGTCAAAGTTCTTCTCAGATGTCATGGAGAATGCTTAAGTCCCTAGTAATTTAAAACACACCAAGATCATTGCATTGTCAAAACCTGGGAAGCCTGAAGATAATCCATTAAGCTATAGATCCATTTCTTTATTGAGTTGCCTATACAAGCTTTTAAAATGCTATAACAAGATCAATTCAAAGATTTTCGACTCAATACCCGTAGCGCAAGCCAGCTCTAGACATGCTCGAAACTGCAGTAACCAATTTTTAGCCTTGATAATTATCATTGAAGCTGAATTTCAAAATAACAAGAAGGTTTCAATGGCATTTGTGGCACCCCACTGGTCAGGACGCCACACAGGGGTACTGCACCCAAACCAGAGTGTGTAGTATCCCTGTGACCAGGGGATTGGGATGTCAATCAGGTACCCTCATTACACGCATTAAAACAACCTAGAGCAGGGGACCTCAGGGTTAAACCCTCTGCTAGGAGACCCAGTCCCGGTGGGAGGAGTTTCAGGGCAGAGAAGTGGAAGAGTGGGAAGAAGTTAGAACAGAACATCTGAGGAGAGAGACAGAGAACACCTCAGGAGAGGTAGTCCAGACTGAAGGAGGATCCTTGGGTGTTAGTTAACACCCTAATCTGGCCCGCAAAACACCTAAGCCTGGAGGACCCAGTCCAACAGCGGAGGACCGGCTCCGAGAGCAGTGCAGGATTTCATCCCTCAGCCGCCAAACCGGAGGAATGCGAGCTGCCCTAGGGAGTCACGACCAATCCCTGCATATATTCCCAAAAGCTCCCATATACGGTCAAGGAGGACAAGAGGGCGATAGTCTTCAGAAGGGTCCGTGGGGACCAGCAAAGTGCTCGTGCAGGGAAGCGCTAGGAAGTAACAGGAGTGAAAAGCGCAGTATGAGGACAGAGGGAGAAACTGGCCGGAACACCACTGAGGGCCTCAAGGAGACATCCTATCCCCTGGTGACTACCCAGGACAGCTACCCGTGATTGTATAATATCTGAAAGCTGCCTTAAGTTACCGGTAAACCCGTGCAGAGCCTAAGCAGTGTGTGGTGTCTTATTTCCATCGTGCTGGGGAAGTCACATTCCAGTCCCTGCAGACAGACTGCATCAGAGCCTCTACCTGTGGAGCCGCCTTCCTGTGTAAGTTCTCTCTACTACAATCATCACTGCCCCAGGGATTCTGCTTCACCTACAGGGAGCATTACCATTTAGCTGCCTAACATCATCCCTGGAGGTCTGAAAGCAGCGCCGGTATCATTAGCGAGTACTATAGATGGCATCACAAACATTTTACTTTATTATTTTATTTTTAAACATTTTTCAGCGATTATTTACAGGGATGTCACTGGGGCCTGTGCCCGATCTCGTGGACCTGATGGTCATTTAAAAAGGGGAAAACAGTCAATAAAATAAAATAAAAGTGTTTCGTGATGCCACCTACGGTCCCGGTAATGTTACCGCCGCTGCGGGACAGTCTTCCGGGGTGATGGTGGAGCAGCACGATGGTTACGCTCCCTGTAGGTGGAGTGGGATACCCAGGGCAGTAGTGAATGTTATAGTTTATGTACAGTCTTTACACAAGGAGGCAGCTTACCACACAGCACAGTCACTTGTCCTTCACTCCAGCAAGTGTGCGGCTCATCAGGCGCAAGCAAATATAGTAGGTGACACACGGTGCTTAACTCTGCATGGATTTTACTGGCAGTACTTCAGACAGGTTACAGATGATACAGTCTTTCAGATCTCTCTGGCCTGGGCAGTCACCAGGGAACCGTGATGACTCACTTAGGACCCTCGGTGGTGTGCCTGCCGTTCCTTTCCAGTCCCTCACTGCACTCTCTCCTGTCTCCCTTGAAGCACTCGAGCCGGCTCCCACGGGCCCTCTGTGGCGTACTCTCCTTCAGGTCCCTCTGACCCTATACTGTAAGGATGCGCTGGGCGTTTGGCCGCGACTTCCTTTAGAATCTTGGGCCTCCGGTTCGGGATAGACTCCCGCACAATGCTCAGAGCCGTTCCTCTGTCCCGGGAGCAGATCTCTCTGGTTGGTAGACGTACCTGGTCCGATTCGGGCGCACCGTACTACCTGGTGCCCCTAGAATCTCTCTCCTGCCATAGTCTCTAGCCCACTGTCTCTCTCACACTGAAATGACTCTCCTCCCACCCAGAGGTGTAAGTGTGTGATAATGGAAAGAGAAAACGGTCTCAGAGGGCACTAAGGAAGGAGGGGAGGCAATGAGGTTTAGTATATCTTACTTCAGTTTATTCCATTAGCTAATCACAACGCGTTTCAGCAGAATATTCCGCCTTCATCAGGTAATTGAAGCTCACTGGCATTGTGAGATTTTTAAAGGGGCAGATGCTGACATCATGAGTTAATCTTAACCCCTTACAGTCTAAACACTCAGGAATGAAGGAAATTACAATTTATAAGGTATAAAAGGATGGTGATAAAGTAAGAATATCTTATATTTAATCAAAAGAACCTTTATTTATAAAAAAAAAAGTCAAAAAACTAAAAATTAAAAATTATATCCAAATGCAATAATAAAATAAATTAATTAATTAAAAAAAAAAAAATTCTTCCGAGCCCATTTACTTACACATATATGCGTCCACATACATATATATGTACATCTTTCTATTTTAAAAATATTATTTATTAAAAATTATTTTTAAAATTATTTTTGGAACGGTAAAGCATTCTTTTGCACTGAAAATATTCATATTAAAATTTCCTCCATTTACTTAACAGTCTATGGTCGCCATGATATCAGTAATCTTATAATACAAGTGCTTTAATCTTTCACCAAGGACATACAGTATGATGTTTATAACAAAACACCATAAAAATAATAAAATTAGCATTAAAAATTATATATATATATTAATATGTCTCTACATAGCAGAGCTAGGTTGCTATATTCTCTAGCATCAGATTAAGGGTAGGGTCACATTGCCAAGCTAAATTGCATTCACCGCATCCGGATCCGGATGCGGTGAACGCAATGCCGGGCACACACAGTTTTTGTCAAAACTGTGTGCAGAATACCGCACTGCGGTCACCGGATGGCTCAGGATGTGTAATCCTGAGCCATCCGGTAACTGCAGAGTTTGCGGTTCCCGGCTCTGCAAACCTAGGAAAGAGTTAAATTGATTAGTACAGTACTGTTTGAGGTCTGTAGGGGGGCTTAGACCCCCCTACAGACCGGCCGCCCACTTCGGTGGGCTCCTAATACAATATTCCCGATGCCACGGGCTCCTCCGAGCCCGTGCAAGACCCCACACACCCAGCCCCCCGAATTACTATACAGGGGTGCGTGCCTGCACCCCTCTGGTATCCTTAATCCTGTATGGGGGGAAAATGATATATTAAAGACATGGTTAAAGGACATATTTACGTGTCTTCTCCTCCAATGTTGTGACGAATCCATGGGCGGGGCTGTATGCGGCAGCCTCCGCCCCCTCATTTGTTATGGGCCCCCCCTCTGTGCCTCAGCCATTGATAAGAGGCCGGCCGCGTCATGAAGGGGCGGGGCGAACACGTCACACCGTGCGCCCCGCCCCTTCATGACGCGGCCGGCCTCTTATCAATGGCTGAGGCACAGAGGGGGCGGCCATAACAAATGAGGGGGCGGAGGCTGCCGCATACAGCCCCGCCCATGGATTCGTCACAACATTGGAGGAGAAGACACGTAAATATGTCCTTTAACCATGTCTTTAATATATCATTTTCCCCCCATACAGGATTAAGGATACCAGAGGGGTGCAGGCACGCACCCCTGTATAGTAATTCGGGGGCTGGGTGTGTGGGGTCTTGCACGGGCTCGGAGGAGCCCGTGGCATCGGGAATATTGTATTAGGAGCCCACCGAAGTGGGCGGCCGGTCTGTAGGGGGGTCTAAGCCCCCCTACAGACCTCAAACAGTACTGTACTAATCAATTTAACTCTTTCCTAGGTTTGCAGAGCCGGGAACCGCAAACTCTGCAGTTACCGGATGGCTCAGGATTACACATCCTGAGCCATCCGGTGACCGCAGTGCGGCCCGGTAAACGCTGCGAAAACTGCTGCCTGCATGATTTTAAACGCAGGCAGCAGTGCCGGATCCGGCCACCGGATGGCTTGTGAAGCCATCCGGTGTTTTGCATAGGCTTCCATCAGGAGCCTTTCCTGGTCCGGTTTTGAGCTTTTTTAAAGCTCAAAACCGGATCAGGATTTTAAACACAAAACGCCAATGTGACCCTACCCAAAGTCCTTCAGAGTGCAGACAACCCATCTTAAATATCCAGTAATTCTCTCTCCTTATAAGACTCCTATACCTATCTTTTTCCATTTCAGGGAAGTGGTCAATGATACATAATTTAAATTGCCTATAATCTCTCTGATGTTCCAACAAAAAATGTTTGGAAACACTTTGTTAAGTGAATCCATTCCTAATGTTCTGTCTGTTTGTTAAGACGTTGATGCATAGCCTGGATCGTGCGGCCCACATGTTGCAGACCGCACGTACACTCCATAACATAGACTACATATGATGATTGACAGGTCAAATTGTATTGTAGAGTGAAGGATTCACCAGTAGTGTTGGAAGTAACAATAGTGGTTCCGTGAGATATTGAACCACAACAAAGGCATTTTTTGATATTACACCTCTAACAACCAAGGGGGAGACCTATGTTAGTGCTCTTATCACCAGTAATCGAACTAGGTGCGATCGCACGATCCAGGCTATGCACCAACGTCTTAACAAACATAGACAGAACATTAGGAATCGATTCACTCAACATAGTGTTTCCAAACATTTTTTGTTGGAACATCAGAGAGATTATAGACAATTTAAATAATGTATCATTGACCACATCCCTGAAACGGAAAAAGATAGGTATAGGAGTCTCATAAGGAGAGAGAATTACTGGATATTTAAGATGGGTTGTCTGCACCCTGAAGGACTTAATCTGATGCTAGATAATATAGCAACCTAGCTCTGCTATGTAGAGACATATGTATATATATATATATATATATATATATATATATATATATATATATATATAATTTTTAATGCTAATTTTATTGTTTTTATGGTGTTTTCTGATAAACATTATACAGTATGTCCTTGGTGAATGATTAAAGCACTTTATTATAAGATTACTGATATCATGGCGACCATAGACTGTTCAGGAAATGGAGGAAATTTCAATATGAATATTTTCAGTGCAAAAGAATGTTTTACCGTTCCAAAGATAATTTAAAAAATAATTTTTAATAAATAACATTTTTAAAATAGAAAGATGTACCGTATATACTCATGTATAATAGTAAGCAGGTCAGTCAGGGCACTTAGCAGGGCCAAAGTCACGGTTAGTTTTCCATCCAGGAATGGCGATTTCCCTCCAGGGGTGCACAGCCAAAGCACCAGCAACAGCAAACAAAGGAAAAAGGAAGGGCGGCATTCACCGGGTAAACGAGAAAGTCTTATATATTCCAGAGTTCCGGAAGCAAACAGGGTGAAGGGAGGGGGCAAGAGGAGCCGCCGGACTACGGCACCGTTTCGCGACGCGTGTCGCTTCTACGGTGCCTGGACCCGTAGAAGTGACACGCGTCGCGAAACGGTGCCATAGTCCGGCGAGTCCTCTTGCCCCCTCCCTGCACCCTGTTTGCTTCCGGAACTCTGGAATAAATAAGACTTTCTCGTTTACCCGGTGAGTGCCGCCCTTCCTTTTTCCTTTGTATACTCGTGTATAAGCCGACCCGTGTATAAGCCGACCCCCCTACTTTTGCCCCCAAAACCTGGGAAAACCTATTGACTCGTGCATAAGCAGAGGGTGGACCCCAGCACAGGTATACAGCCCCCAGCAGTGTGGTATACAGGTCCCCCCAGTTGTAGTATACAGCAGCCTCCCCAGTGGTAGTATTCAGCAGCCTCCCCAGTGGTATATACAGACCCCACCAGTATATACAGCAGCCCCAGTGGTATACAGGCCCCAGCAGTATATACAGCAGCCCCAGTGGTATACAGGCCCCAGCAGCAAATACAGCAGCCCCAGTGGTATACAGTAGCCTCCCCAGTGGTATATACAGACCCCAGCAGTATATACAGCAGCCCCAGTGGTATACAGGCCCCAGCAGTATATACAGCAGCCCCAGTGGTATACAGCAGCCTCCCCAGTGGTATATACAGACCCCACCAGTATATACAGCCTCCCCAGTGGTATATACAGACCCCACCAGTATATACAGCAGCCCCAGTGGTATACAGGCCCCAGCAGTATATACAGCAGCCCCAGTGGTATACAGGCCCCAGCAGTATATACAGCAGCCCCAGTGGTATACAGCAGCCTCCCCAGTGGTATATACAGACCCCAGCAGTATTACAGCAGCCTCTCCAGAGGTATATACAGGCCCCAGCAGTAAATACAGAAGCCCCAGTGGTATATAGCAGCCCCAGTGGTGTGGTATACAGAAGCCCCAGGGGTATATAGCAGCCCCAGGGGTATATAGCAGCCCTAGGGGTATATAGCAGCCCCAGTGGTGTGATATACAGCAGCCCCAGGGGTATATAACAGTCCCAGGGGTATATAACAGCCCCAGAGGTATATAGCAGCCCCAGGGGTATATAGCAGCCCCAGTGGTGTGGTATATAGCAGCCCCAGGGGTATATAGCAGCCCCAGGGGTATATAGCAGCCCCAGGGGTATATAGAAGCCCCAGTGGTGGGGTATATAGCAGCCCCAGGGGTATATAGCAGCCCCAAGGGTATATAGCAGCCCCAGGGGTATATAGCAGCCCCAGGGGTATATAGCAGCCCCAGTGGTGTGGAATACAGCAGCCCCAGGGGTATATAGCAGCCCCAGGGGTATACAGCAGTTCCAGGGGTATACAGCAGCCCCAGGGGTATACAGCAGCCCCAGGGGAATATAGCAGCCCCAGGGGTATATAGCAGCCCCAGGGGTATACAGCAGCCCCAGGGGTATATAGCAGCCCCATGGGTATACAGCAGCCCCCAAATGCTGGCACCCGCCCCCCTCCTTGTAAGGGCCCCCCCGCTGCTTAACTTACCAACCCTGGTCTTCTGCACAGCGCTGGTCCTCGGTGCTCCGTCTTTGCTGCTCCCGTCCTCGCTGCATCCGGGATCCCCGGCCATCGCACGATGACGTCATATGCCTGCGACGGCTGGGGATCCCGGATGCAGCCAGACGGGAGCAGCGAGGACGGAGCACCGAGGACCGGCGCTGTGCAGAAGACCGGGATGGTAAGATAAGCAGCGGGGGGGCCCTTACACAGAGGGGGGGCGAGTGCCAGCATTTGGGGGCCAGATATGCACTGCTTCCCCCTGCCGCTGATTGACAGGGGGAAGCAGTGCATATATAATGAGCGGCCCCACGTGATGGGGCGCTCATACAGCAAGCCTCCCCCCGCCTCCTCCAGCCTCCCCAGCCCCAGACACAGCCCCCACCACCGTATTGACCCATGTATAAGCCGAGGGGGAGACTTTTCAGCTCAATTTTTGGGCTGAAAAACTCGGCTTATACACGAGTATATACGGTACATATATATGTATGTGGACGCATTTATGTGTAAGTAAATGGGCAAGGAAGACATTTTTTTAAAAATTAATTAATTTATTTTATTTTTTTATATATATAGGCGGACCCTATTATTGCATTTGGATATAATTTTTAATTTTTAGTTTTTTGACTCTTTTTTTATAAATTAAGCTTTTTTTGATTAATTATAAGATATTCTTACTTTATTACCATCCTTTTATACCTTATAAATTGTAATTTCCTTCAATCCTGAGTGTTTAGACTGTAAGGGGTTAAGATTAACTCTTGATGTCAGCATCTGCCCCTTTAAAAATCTCACAATGCCAGTGAGCTTCAATTACCTGATTAAGGCGGAGTATTCTGCTGAAACGCTTTGTGATTGGCTAAAGGAATAAACTGAAGTAAGAGATACTAAACCCCATTGCCTCCCCTCCTTCCTTAGAGCCGTCTGAGACCGCTTTCTCTTTCCATTATCACACACTTACACCTCTCGGTGAGCGGTGAAGTGCTGCAGAGGGAGACTGAGGAGGCTTGGGAGTGCGATGCATAGATACTTAATTGAAGAGCTTACCCAATGAAATTTATACAAGCTCTTCAACAGCGCTAAGGCACCATGGGGGATATTGATATCTAGTGCCTCCGATTCTTTAAGGTTGATTTTAAAGTTTGTTAGACTCCCATATAGTTCAAATTCTGTCATGAGGTTCAGCAAAGAGGAGAGAGGGTTACTGATGAAGAATAGTAAATTATTGGTGTAGGCTGCAATTTTATATGGTGCACCCTTAATAATGGGGCCCTGTATGTCCTTTTTAGCCCTAATCCTCCGAAGGAAGGGTTCCAGTGAGAGTATGAAAATCAGGGTGCAAAAGTGGGCATCTCTGTTTTGTTCCGTTGAATATAGAGAACTTCGATGAAAGGAGTCCGTTCACCTTCACCCTGGCCGACGGTCTCGTGCATAATTCCAAGATACATGCAAGAATGTTAGATCACAGGCCAATTCGACAGAGCGTCTTGAGCATAAATATCCAATTCACTCTGCCGAGTGCTTTTTCCGCGTTTGTGGAAAGCAACAACAGGGGCATAGATTTCAATTTTGCTTTATAGATGAGGTTCAAGGCCTTAGTGGTATTATCTATGACCTCTCAGCCCCCTACAAAGCCCGCTTGGTCAGGGTGGATGAGGCAAGAAAGGAGCTAGTCTGGAGGCAAGCATTTTTGCAAATACTTTAATGTCAACATTGAGGAGAGATATCGGTCTGTAATTTGGACATAGGATGGAGTCTTTTCCTGATTTTTGGATGACAGAAATGTGGCTGGTCTAGCTACACTACTACTAAGACAGGACTGCACTGCAGCTCACTACTTAGACTCCACCGCTCCTCCCACTTGCAGTCACCTGACCGTGATGTAGTTACACAGCACAACCAGCTGACTACGGCTGACAGCGGACTTTACACTGTGCGACCGCTGGCCACGGCGCATAGTGCCGGCGTTCTCCCCGATAGGAGATTCCAGAATTCTGACGAAACAACACCCAGGAAAGAAATACAGGGAGAGGGAACTGAATGAGCGCCGGAAGGTATGATCACAATTCCTATCCCTCCATGACTGTGTCTAGCGACTAGAGGCTAGAATATTATTTCATTGTTTCAGGACTATACTGACAAACGTGAACCCTGATACTTATAACCAGAGACACAGCACACCAGTGAGAAGTGAATGACAAGTATATGAAGGTATACAGTGTTAGTAGCAGATAATGTTTATGTGCATTGATTTTTTAGAGTATAATACATGCAATTTATAACATTACAGATACCAAGAGGTGATCCCTGAAGTAGAGTAATTATTACCAGCAGCAGACACTCTTGTAAAACATACTATCAAGGTAAAGATAATATGTACCCTGTATAAAGGGGAGTAGGGGAATATAGAGGAGATTGAAGAAATCTATGCAATTTAATAGAATATAAAATTGTTTTTAAGGTTTTAGATTTACTCTACTCCAAAGTCAAACTAATAAGGGAAGTGAAAAAAGGGATCCTTATAAAATAAAGGAACCGGTAAGGTTAATACTAATATTAAAACTCCAAAAGGCTAAAAAGGAACACCCTAACCTAATTAAATATATCCATAGGTGGAATACCGTGAGGAAAGTACTATCACCACTAACCCTAAGTACCGGAAGAGGAGTTTGTGTAAACCCATGCCAACATTGATTTTTAATTTTTAATCAATAGTTTTAATAGTTTTTTTAAGTGTTTTGAATAAATTCTCTAAATAAGAGATAACAGTAATCTGAGTGGTGTTTGAAGAGAACTTAGAACTGAGCCCACCTCTGATTTTGAATAATTGGTGAAATAAATGTGAATAATTTTGAATAAATTACCCTAAGAAAGGGTTAACAGCAACTGTAGTGTTACATGAATTAGACTAAGCGCTGGGCCCATCCCCTCTCTCTCTCTTTTTTACTATAAGGTTAATAAGGTGTATCAAGCACAAATAGCACCTGAGGCCTTCTAGCAGCTAGTCCAAAAGGATAGTAGTCATTCATGGGGGAAGTGTGAGCTCCGGTGTTCAAAATAAAAAGTTTTAGTAAATATAGCATTTGCTGTGTGAGACACGATGGATCTTAGGGATTCACACCTGGCCGACAAGGTTTTCCTCAAAGCCTCAGTAGAGGACCTCTTGTGGGATCTCTATAATGAGTTCATCTCATTTAATAGATTACACACTTCCTCCGCATGTTCCCACTTCAGTCTAGCTCCATGTTTTATAAAGAGGCCCCTGACCACGCACTTGTGTGTCTCCCATACGGACCAGGGATCTGTGTCCTCAGTCATGTTGGTAACAAAGAACCAGTTTAAAGTATCTTGGGTCTATGCTTTTATAGTCTGGTCGTCTAAGAGCAAAGTGTTCAACCGACATAGGCATTGTTTTGGTCTGAACCTCGGTAGGAGTATAGAGACACTGACAAGCTCGTTGTCAGAATAGACAATGTTATCGATCTTAGGCCCACAAAGAAGGGAGGTATCCTGATGCCTAATGAAGAAATAGTCTATCCTTGTTTATGTGTCATGGGGGGCCGAGTAGTAAGAGAGATCCCTGTCCATTGGGTGCAAGAGTCTACATGGGTCTATCAGTTGGTGGTCCCGAAAACAGGACGCCATGCATTTTTGAATGGATAGTGGTGTTTAGGAGATGCCTTTGGAGTTATCTAGGGTAGGATCAAGAATCATGTTGAAATCCACGCCCAAGGTCAAGAGACCCTCCGCCAGAGGATCCAGACGATCTAAGTATGTGAGGAGTGCCTTGCCCTGCCCACTTTTGGGAGATAGAAGAAAGCTAAAGTTACTTTTGAACATGAGGAAGCGGCCCTCCTCTTCTACATGGGACTGCAGGAACTCCCATGGAATCTCCTATGAGATGACAATACTCGAGCCTCTGGATTTTGAGTCCGGTGAGGGGCTGTGGTACACCGTAGGGAACCTAGAGTCTTAAAGCGTGATCAGGTGGTGTGTGATGTCACACACCACCTGATCACTACCGGCCATCTGATAGGCCATCAGACTTAAGGTCCTGGCAGCCCATCGGATGTGTTCTTTTTGGGTCCAGAGACAGCTGTCGGTAAGGTGAGTATGTTATTTTTTTTTATTTTTGACACTTTTTATTAATTTTTATTTCACTTTCGCAGTGTATATAAATACTCTGCGAAAGTACTCACATTTCCCATTAACTTACATTGGACTCGCTATTCATAACAGTACCCGAGTATTAGGACCTACTTGTTATGAGTATAGCGAGTCTGAATATTTCACTACTCGCTCATCCCTAGTTTGGACTCAAGTTCAGGTCAAGTCCGGACAGATCCGACAAACTCAAACATCGGTGTGTTTGTCCATCACTATTTACAGCAGATGTACCAGTTTTAATTACCTGTCTACACTGGGATGTTTTAGCTACATAGGGGTCATTTTGGAGTGTTAGATTGCTAGCTTCCTTTCTTCTTCAGTTCTGCTTAATCCCACATGTGTAGTGTGGACGTGGATATGTCCTCTCTCTAGAAATGCCATATGAATTTTTAAATTCTCTATGAAAAAATATTAAAATCTGTCCTCAGTGCTTGCTACCTTTTAATAGCTAACTCAAAAGATGGTAAGAAATAACAAGCTTTTGAGACTACTCAGGTCTCTTCATCATGCATGGTATAACACAATGCCTGATGAAAAGACCTAAGTAGTTTCAAAAGCTTGCTATTTATTACCATCTTCTCAGTTAGCCATTAAAAGGTATCAATCACTGAGAACGCTTAGATTTTAATATTTTTCTATTAACTAGCACAGTACAAACATTTATTTTACCTTATCAAAATTCTCTATAACATGCAATTTTATAGTATTGGGGATGTTTGCAGTGGGTCATAAATCCAATTAGTATTTAGTGTAACCATCATTTGCCTTACGGAGTACAACACATCTCCATCACATAGAGTTGATCAGGTGTTTGATTGTGTCCAGTGGAATGTTTGTCCACTCCTCTTCAATGGCTGTGCAAAGTTGCTGGATATTTGCAAGAACTAGAACATGCCGTCGTATATGCCGATTCAAAGCAACACACACATGCCTCTTAGATGATATGTCCTGGGTGTGAGTATGCTGAACATGCAAGTTGTGACGCGAGTTACTACAGTAATAACTAGTCTCAGAGGTGAAGAAATAGATTGCAATAGCAGAAAGTAAATATAATAATACTATTTACTGGAAGGAAAGGGAGGTCAAATGATCAGCGCTCAGGTCCAGGAAATGGTGCAGTAACAGCAAGGGGTAGTCAGTGACGAAGTTCAATTCTAGCTGCAGTCAGGAAAACCAGAAGAACAAAACAGAATACACAGAGCAGGCAAAGGATTAGTCAAGTCACAGTCAGATGGTCAAAGTCCAGGTAAGAGAATAAAGTCAGGCTGGGCCAGGCCAGGAGCACAGAGGGATCAGACCTACACAGGCAATAGCAAATGTATGATTGACAATGAATTGAGGAGCTAGCATGCTTAAGTAGAGATCTGATTAAAGGAAGTGAAGACAGGTAATTGCAGCACAGACCCAGCACACGCTAACAGCTTCCACAACAATAGTAACAGACAAGGGCAGAGTGGAGATCGTGACACAAGGGATGTTTTCAGCTTCTAGGAATTGTGAACAGATCTTTGCACCATGGAACCTTGCATTATCATGCTGCAACATGAGGTGATGGTTATGCATGAATGGCACAACAATGGGTCTCATGATCTGTCAAGGTATCATTGTGCATTTAAAATGGCATCAATAAAATGCATCTGTGTTTGTTGTCCATAATATACATCTGCCCATACAATAACCCCATCGCCACCATGGGCCTCTCGATTCACAATGTTGACATGAGCAAACTGCTCACCCACACAAAACAATGTTTGCAGTCTGACACCTGCCCTGTATAGTGAAAACGTGGATTCATTCATGAAGAGAACACTTCTTCAAGGTGCCTGATACAAACGAATGTGAGCATTTGCCCATTAAAGTTGGTTATGACAACAAACTGCTGTCAGGTGGAGGCTGAGGATAACAATTATTATAAAATAAATTTATCTGAGGGCCCTTTCACATCAGCGTTTTTTTTAAATCTACCGCATACCGGCTGCACTTGCGGCGCGGTTGCGGTTTTTGCCATGCAAAGTATAGGCGGACTTGCGGCAGGTGCGGCAAGTGCGGTTTTGCACTTGCGGCAGGTGTGGCCGCGAAAAAAACCGCGGTCAGCCGCGGTTTTTTTCGCGGCCGCACCTGCCGCAAGTGCAAAACCGCACTTGCCGCACCTGCCGCAAGTCCGCCTATACTTTGCATGGCAAAAACCGCAACCGCGCCGCAAGTGGAACGGTTATGCGGCAAACGTGGCAGATGCGGTTTTTTCACCGCATCTGCCGCGAATTACGAAAACCGCTGATGTGAAAGGGCCCTAAGACACAAGTATTACACTATCATCTAGACCAAGATTTACTTGAATGTCTAAAAGCGAAGGCCGATTTCTCGTTGGAAGAAAATAATTTGAAATATTTGGGAATTAAGCTTACAAAACCTCTGTCTTTAACAGATTCTAACATGACAGATCTTCACAAAACGTGTCAATTAGATTTATTACACTTGGCAAAGTTGAACTTGTCGTGGTTTGGTAGAATCTGTTTATACAACAAGTGTGTTTTACTCTAGATCTTACATGTTTTTAGATCAATCCCCCTTGCTATTTAAAAAAAAATGGCTGCAAAAGCTTCAAAGTCAACTAGCCACATATGTTTTGAATAAGCGCAAGCCAATAGTGGCAAGATCTACTTTAGAAAAAGATAGAAGAAGGAGAGGTTTGGGATTATGCAATCTTTTTGCTTATCATAATACATCTATCATTAGGCTCAGCCAAGGATGGTGGGACACAGAAAATAAACCCTCTTGGGTGGATATGGAGAAGTTTTCTAATAAAAAATCGGTGATAGTTGCATACCTATGCGACTTAAGAAATAGACTACAGAGAGCTGTCACTGTGAAAGCCGCTGTCTAATCTTGGAGACTTCTTCTGAGAAAATCAGCAAAATGTTATCAGGTTTCCCCACCGGCTTGGTTGCCCATTGATAATCTAGAACATATTTCAGCTAGAGTTAAGCTCAATGCTTGGAAATTGGCTGGAATTCTAAACATCTCTGACATACTTAATGGGACTAATGTACTCCTTCCATTTCAAGCCTTACAAGAAAAGCTTGATCTTAAAAACATGGGTTCATCAAGACTCCCTGCCACCTGAGTCAGGTGAGGAGAGGGGGGGTGCTGTCACTTGCGGCCACGCGGCCGTGGCTGTGGAGCGAGGGGGTGGGGGGATGCTGTCACTGGCGGCCGCGGGTGCTATAACCGACGGCTGCGGATGGGTGGGTGACGATACCTTACTGCACTGCAGCCAGTGGCCATAAGTCTGGAAGCCGCTGTATAGTGCTGGTGCCGCCCCTTCAACACTGCCACTCCTCCTGCCTAATTGACGCCTGAGCCTGAATGCTCAGGTTGTCCAATGGATGGTGCAGCACTGCCTAAAAATTCTGATATCAAAACGTGGAATAATTTACATGATTTGATAGAGAAACACACTCTAAATTTCTTCTTTCCCAAAAATATCATACAAATGTTCCAATGTCCCAAAAGTCTATTATTTTGGAAAATAGGTCACATTTACCAACATATTAATTTAGACAATTCACTTATTAGGACATCTCATTTGAATGCTTGGAAGAGAGACGTTGGGTTAGAGTTATCTTCATAACAGTTTAAAAAAAACTCTGGAATACATCTATTAAGCCATCTCCTTTGTCTCTTTAGATGAGACTTATTATAAATTATATACCAAATGGTATCTCACTCCCCTCAGGCTCCATCTGATTTAGCATCAGAATACTTCCTTATGCTGGAGAAATGGTGGGGGGATAGGAACCCTATCACATGTATTCTGGGGACGTAAAGCTCTCAGATGCTATTGGAAACAGATTCAAAGGCTTATTCGTGATGTTACAGGACTTAATATTTGTCTTAACCCACAAATGACACTACTTCTTGTGGGTACAGAAGACCTTACTAAGCAGCACAGATACCTAATTATATATATACTTCTTGCCTCAAACAACACCATTGCCTCCCATCGGAGAGATCCTTCTCCTCCCGAGAGACCATTGCTAAACTTGCTGGCCATAACTCCTACGAATATAACTTTTCCCTACGAAATAACCTACTTCATAAATTACAAAAGTAATGAGTAGGCAGGAAGCAGCACTCTCTCGGACATCTTTGCGGTTTAGGCTCTTTAATGTAATTCCATCAGGTTACAGTGCAGTCCTGTCACCCCCCCTCCATGCACTGTAACCCCATGGAATTACAATAGAGAGTCTAAACCGCAAAGATGTCTGAGTGAGTGCCGCTTCCTGCCTACTCATTACTTTCGTACGGACTGTCAATTTCCAGCAGAGCAGCACGGGATAACGACGCCACCTTTGTGAACAAGTACCGAACAAATTGCTACAGGTCAGTGCCCGACTCTACCCCGTTTTACTCCATAAATTTATTGCAAAATGGGAATTTTGGAATGCTTATTGGCCATCTCTTTGACGAATGAGACCACAAACTGAGGTTGTAGCCGGAAAGTAACCCAGCTTCAGTGGGTTCACTGAGATAGGCTGATAAGTAGTTAGCTCCATTGGATTGTTGATATATTTCCTTTCCATTTTTCTATAAGACTTCCAGATATTTGTATTTGTTTCAGTATTTGTTTCTATATCTCTATTTGTATTTGTAATATACTGTAGTTTGTTCTCGAATCCTGCTTTGGTTCTACTGAATACGTTATCTAAATTAGATTCGGTACATTCTTATCTTCATTTCTGTGTATCTATTTGAACTCTACATGTTTTGTAATGCCTATAATGTTATTGCTACTATTATAATTCTAATACAATTTTTGAATCGAGGATAACAATTATGCAGTTGAGCTTCCCTGAGATGGTTTCTGACATTTTATGCAGAAATTCTTTGGTTATGCATACCAATTGTTGCAGCAGATAATTTTGGAGGTGATGATGCTGGGTGTGGAGGTCTTGACCTAGCATGGTTACACTAGGACTGTGGTTGTGAGGTTGATTGGATGGACTGCCAACGTCTCTGAACCACCTTTGGAGATGGCTTATGGTAGAGAAAAAAACATTCAATTCAGGGGCAACAGGTCTGGTGGATAATCCTACAGTCAACATGTCAATTGCACACTCCCTCAAAACTTGAGATTCTTGGTAAAATAAGATTACACAAAAATGGTTGTCCAGAATTATTGTAAATGCATTGAAACAAATGAATAAAACCTTAAATACCTATTTTGGGTAGTAGGCTTTGGAAAGAAAAAAAACTTGAGACATCGGTGGTATTGTGCGGTGTGATAAAACTGCACATTTTAGGGTGCCTTCACATTTCAGGACGTTTGCGCCGCGGACGATGCGGCTCTGTGTCCCGCAATCCGCATGCGGATTGCGCACCTATCTTTATCATGGAATGCGCAGTCATCCGCACATAGCCACGTTCGTTCGCGTTGAGCTGCGTAACTATACGCATGCGGACGGAGAAGAAGATTTTTTGCCACCAGGGAACGCGGCTTGTAGCATTTTTCGGCGTGTCCAAAAAAATGCAAGTGTCCGCATGCACACGCTGCGGATACAATTAACATTAGCCCCCTATGAGACTGTACGCATGCGGATGGTTTTGTGCACAGCTGCGGATGAAATGCATGCTCAAAAAGAGTTTTTGGCATCCAGCATAATCTCCACCCATGAACCAGCCCACAACACATCCTCTATATAACTACTAGCTCCTGGGAGGCAAGACTCAACGGCCACACCTTTGGACCCTGCATAGCTGAGGACTGCTGGATTGGACCTGGGCCTGGATCTTCCCTGCACCCTGCATCAGAACACTGCTTCCAGGATTCATTTCTGTTGGGATCTTCCCTGGAGGGCTGCCTGTGGACCTGCAAGCAATCCCTGGATCCATCCATCCCATCTTGCCTGTCTGCCTGCCTGGCTGCCTGCTGTGTTCTACCTGGATCTGGGTCTGGTCCTGTCTTCATTCTTGGTTCCTGGTTCTGGGATTGGTTGGTAAAGTATATTCATTTTTAATAAGCATGTAATAATGAGATCTGATCCCCTATAGTACAATGTTGCTGGGAGGGTGTGGGACGCCTCTGTGTTGCTGGATTTGGGGGTCCCTGCTGCCAGAAGTTTGGCCTCAGGCCCATATGTTATGTGGGCTAATGTATGTGACTGTCTCATTTGGGGGTCCCTGCTGCCAGGAGTATGGCCTTAGGCCCATATGTTCTGTGGCCTAATGTATGTGATTGTCTCATTTGGGGGTCCCAGCTGCCAGGAGTATGGCCTTAGGCCCATATGTTCTGTGGGCTAATGTATGTGACTGTGTCATTTGGGGGCCCTGCTGCCAGGAGTATGACCTTAGGCCCATATGTTATGTGGGCTAATGTATGTGACTGTCTCATTTGGGGGTCCCTGCTGCTAGGAGTATGGCCTTAGGCCCATATGTTCTGTGGCCTAATGTATGTGATTGTCTCATTTGGGGGCCCTGCTGCCAGGAGTATGGCCTTAGGCCCATATGTTCTGTGGGCTAATGTATGTGACTGTCTCATTTGGGGGTCCCTGCTGCCAGGAGTATGGCCTTAGGCCCATATGTTCTGTGGCCTAATGTATGTGATTGTCTCATTTGGGGGTCCCGGCTGCCCGGAGTATGGCCTTAGGCCCATATGTTCTGTAGGCTAATGTATGTGACTGTCTCATTTGGGGGTCCCTGCTGCCAGGAGTATGGCCTTAGGCCCATATGTTCTGTGGGCTAATGTATGTGACTGTCTCATTTGGGGGTCCCTGCTGCCAGGAGTATGGCCTTAGGCCCATATGTTTTGTGGGCTAATATATGTGACTGTCTCATTTGGGGGTCCCTGCTGCCAGGAGTATGGCCTCAGGCCCATATGTTATGTGTGCTAATGTATGTGACTGTCTCATTTGGGGGTCCCTGCTGCCAGGAGTATGACCTTAGGCCCATATGTTCTGTGGGCTAATGTATGTGACTGTCTCATTTGGGGGTCCCTGCTGCCAGGAGTATGGCCTTAGGCCCATATGTTCTGTTGGCTAATGTATGTGACTGTCTCATTTGGGCGTCCCTGCTGCCAGGAATATGGCCTCAGGCCCATATGTTCTGTGGGCTAATGTATGTGACTGTCTCATTTGGGGGTCCCTGCTGTCAGGAGTATGGCCTTAGGCCCATATGTTCTGTGGCCTAATGTATGTGATTGTCTCATTTGGGGGTCCCTGCTGCCAGGAGTATGGCCTTAGGCACATATGTTCTGTGGGCTAATGTATGTCACTGTCTCATTTGGGGGTCCCTGCTGCCAGGAGTATGGCCTTAGGCCCATATGTTCTGTGGGCTAATGTATGTGACTATCTATAAAATGAGAATGCGCATAGGGTCTTATCCTCAATAGGAATCAAATCTCATACAGTATGAAAACTGCTCACCTGATTTAGTTGTGAAGCCCACAACTAGCTTGATCGCTCAAACACAGCAGCCGCAGCCGGGACCACACTTCCACAAACGTGGGGGTGAAACTCTATCAGGGACCAAGTGTCTTTCGGTCCGCGCCGCTGCTCCAATGAGTATCAAAAAACACTGGAGTGCTTTGAAACAAGATATCTTCAGCTTTATTTTCTAACGCGTTTCGGAGCTAACACCCATCTCCTTCCTCAGGGAATGACCTGAGGAAGGAGCTGGGTGTTAGCTCCGAAACGCGTTGGAAAATAAAGCTGAAGATATCTTGTTTCAAAGCACTCCAGTGTTTTTTGATACTCATTGGAGCAGCGGCGCGGACCGAAAGACACTTGGTCCCTGATAGAGAATGTATGTGACTGTCTCATTTGGGGGTCCCTGCTGCCAAGAGTATGGCCTTAGGCCCATATGTTCCGTGGGCTAATGTATGTGACTGCCTCATTTGGGGGTCCCTGCTGCCAGGAGTATGGCCTCAGGCCAATATGTTATGTGGGCTAATGTATGTCACTTTGTGTCACTTGGGGGTCTGACATTGCACCTGTCTGTAGTCTTTACATTTACACCTTTGTCATTGTGTGCCCCTGCTGTAGGTGCTGCTGTTGCTGCTGTTGATGTATAGAGGTGTCTATTGCTGCTGGCTCGATACCCACTTTCTCTGTCGCTTTTGGTTCTTCTGGGCTGAGTGACACTGCTGCGCCAAGATGTCCGATTGCAGTGAATGCATGGACCCTAATCAAGCTGAACCTAGTGACCCTGTAAGTCAACACTTGCTTGTTTCCAACTAGGCATCTGAAAAATAGGCCAAAATAACACTAATGGTACCTTTACACGCCGCCACAACAGGATGGATACAACCCGCTACAGGCTACAAATGTAGCTTGTAGCGCCAATATCGCCCGTAGTAGCGGCGTGTGAAGACGGGACGACACAGCCGGCTACAGATACCTCTGTATCCGTGCACTGCCCATAAACATATGGCTACATCGCCGATTGTAGCGAGCTGTATCGGCGTGTAAAGACGTTACGGAAGGGAACTCGGGACAGCCTGCAATGTAGCTAAGGCGTGACCCTGGCTCCGTGTTACCACGCCCCATGTGCGATCATTGGTGGAAGCTGCTGCATGACGATTGGTAGTCGCTGCATAGGGCGGCATATTTAAGGAGCTGACGAGTCACACTACACAATCGCTCGAGCGTGCTGTATTACTCAGCCTCCTGCGATGCCTGGCCAATCAGGATGTTATTGCTTTGTCCTATCAGCGTACGGACGGCTCGTACTCTCAATTGTGGCACGCCTATGTGCTGTCCCTGCTGCACCAGGTCCGCCCATAGTAGCTGGTTATAGCGGTGTGTAATTGAGCTACAGATGGCTACTTGCGACACCCGGCGATGTAGCTAGCTGTAGATGTAGCGTGGCGTAGCGCACCTTGTGGCGGCGTGTAAAGAGGGTGCGGTTCCCGTTGGTAACCGTTCGGCTGTGCTCGTGCACGTGAAGTTGCCGTTGGTATCCATCCTGTTGTGGCGGCGTGTAAAGGTACCATCAGGGTTATTATACAGGACTATGAAACAGAGGTGGACCAACAAGACAGTGAGGAAAGTGGAGAGGAATCAGCCCATAGTATTTGTGACGACACAGAAAATGTGGATAACCCAATTGTAAGTGCTTATGTTTGGGAAATGTGATGTATTGTAATTGTAGCGTTGAAATTACCATCTTCTTTATTACATTCTAGGAGACTGTTGACATGGGCCAACCGTATGGGGACAATGACAAGTTAATACCACTTGTTCATGAGCGATCGGCGATTTGGGACCCACGTGACCGCAAACACTTTGACAATATTGTGTTGCGAAGACAATGGGCACAGATTGCCCGAATTATGTGGCCGGGCTATGACGCTGCACCTGTCAAGGACCAAGAAGCCTTTAGTAAGTTTTGTTTGGGCGGGCAAATACGTTCTCTGTCCACACTCAGGAAATGTGAACATTAATCAAGTGATTTACTCTCTCCATTCTAGTGAAGTCTCTGACCGTTCGGTGGCGCTCTATGAAGGACAGATACAATAAGGATAAGAAAATAGTCCAGAATGTGCGCAGTGGTTCCAAACCTTCAAAGAAAAAGCCTTACATCTACCACCAGCAGCTCGATTTTCTGCGGGATGTCGTTACACAACGTGTGTAAGTATTCATTGTAAATCTTCCAAAAAACAGGAAGCTGTGGTTGGGAGGCTGTAGTTGGGAGGCTGTAGTTGGGAGGCTGTAGTTGGGAGGGTAGAGGAGGGGGGCTGTTGTTTGTTGTCATCGAGAAGATAAAGTTACCTGGAGGGAAGGAGGCAGGGCAATAGACGGTAGTAGTAGGCAAGAGAACTAGTCCATTTCCTTTTTTAAAAAATCTTTTTTCCTTTGTGTTTTTTACCCACAGGACTTGGAGCAGCACTGCCCAGCCGTCTGATGCAGCAAGGTCCCAGAATCTGTCTTCGCAGAGCGACACCGCACATTCTTCTCAAAGTCAGACAGCAGAGGGAGAAGGTGTGGGCTTTCCGTTATCTGGAACCCAGGTTGCCGGCACAGACAGTTATCCCCTATCCCAGGCCTCTTGTCCCTCCTTGGTGGGAACATCACGGCAGAGACAGAGGGCCAGTGATAGGACACTCATGCCTGAGTTTCTCCATCTAAGTTCGAGCTTCCAGGAGTCTATGAGGCGTCTTGGTAACTCTGTTGAAAAGGGTTTTGTGTTTATGCAGACTCTTTTTGGTGAAGTTACCAGACGACTCGATCGCCTGGAGGCCGACCTTAGTAGACAGGCCCGACATTTTTTCTCATGTATCGAGAAGTGCATGACGGATAACTTAGAACCTGAGTTCAGATAAATGTCATGACTTCCTGTCAGGGCGCATATCGGCTGGCATTGCAACAGCAGCAGCAGCAGCAACAACAACAGCAACAACAACAGCAGCAACAACAGCACATGCATCAAATTGCGTTTCAACAGCAGCAGCAAACATTATACAATCGGCCACCAATCAATTTAGCCAGAACATCGAGCTTGACTCAACCCACTGAGTTGGAACATGGAAAACCGTTGACAACCTCCACATCACTGAACTTCTCTCAATCCTCAGCAGCACCGGACTTGGCACCAGATGTTTCCTCTTACACCGCCCTGCTTACATCATCTCCGCTTCGAACTGACTCCCGCCGAACATCAAGTACTTTAATGAGTACCTCTCGGGCAGTTCTTCCGCTCAGCCAGCGCGGTACTAGATGGTCAGCCTGATGTTCACAGCCACACAGTAACAGCTACTTCGGCCAATCCTCGCTCCAGCACCGCAGTCCTGCCGGGCTGGACAGTCGGTTCCAGCCAGAATGTCACCACAGCCACTCCAACTCCTCGCTCAGACGACGCAGTTCAGCAGGGCCGGGCACCTCAACCAATGTCAAGAGTCATGACATCAAACAAAAATCCTCGCACAGAGCCAGCGGTGTTGCAACCTCAAAGCGATGTTGCAATCTCCACAGCCATGACAGCCAAGCCTCCTTCATCCTGTAGCTCTGTTCCAAATAAAACTGGTGTTCCACCTACCAAAAAGCCTTTTTTACAACACAAGAGTCAAGGTAAACCTCTCTTACAAATTCCAGCTGAGTTGATGACACCCATGAAGCCCCGGAAAAAGACCAAGACCCCAAAGCGAAGGATTTTGAAAGCCAGCAACAGCAGTCTAAAAAGCGAAAAAAAAACAGCACAGGAAAATGTTGATGCAACCGCAGCACCACAGCGCAAGGTTGGTCGACCGAAAAAACAGCACCACCTTCCAGACCTCTTCCCCCCTGCTACTTCACCTGCAAATGTTGCACTCCTACAGGTTTCCACTCCTCATACCGAGTCTAATCTCTCCCTTTTTTCAAACGTTTCATTTCCATCCACGGTCCCTTCTCTTCTCCTAGACACTTTTACACCTTCTACCCTTCCGTCCTCTCCCCATGTGTGTACATATTTGACTTTAGAGGCGGCTGGTACTCCGTTGTACACCTCTGCAACAGCCCCTCTGACTAACCGCACAAGTCTCTCCACACCGACTCTGAATATTCCCACAGAGACTTTACCAACTTTTCCATCGGACATTGCCCTCACGGTGCCACCGGGATCCAGAAGCAACAGCAGCAGCACCACAAATTCCACAGGAAAATGTCAACCATCTACTTTCACATCACTGTGACAATGGACTTGCAGATATTGTCGTCTTTTACGTTCTCACTTTGATTTGGCCAGTTTTATGGCTGTTTGGTTTACCATTTTATTCTTTTTTATTGACTTCAATGTATAGAGTTAAGTTAGGTAATTATTAAGGTGGGTTTATGTCCAGCTATGTGTTTAGCTATGTATAGCCAGCCTCCCATCCCTGAGTTTATCTTTCAAGCATCCATGATGCCCTCCCTGTTTTTCGCTTATGTATGCTGCATTCCTCATTCCATCCCATTATCTAGCTCTCTGATAGATCATTGGATAGAAGGATGTATGATATTATCATTGATACATACTGGGAAGGAATGATGTTTGCTACATAGATGCACACAGCTATTTCAGGATGGATGATCCTGTCATACCTATGTTTAGGTATGTAGCATCCATCCTGCCATACCTGTTTAGGTATGTAGCATCCATCATGGCAGTCCTCAATTAATCTATCTAGCATCCATCCTGCCGTCCCTGTTTTTCGCTATGTATGTAGCATACCTCATTCCATTCCATTATCTATCTATCAGATAGATCCTTAGAAGGATGTTTGAAATATACCAAGTTACATAGTGGGATGGAATGATGTATGCTACATAGATGGACACAGGTATTGCAGGATGGAGGCTAGATAGGAGACAAACTTGTGAAATACACATAAATACACCAAGTTGTGTAAATAACCACAGAAACTAAAAGTGTATCCAAAAACAAAAATTTAATGAATGTGTGCTTTGAAATCGGGAGGGTGTAGAAAAAACAAAGTTGGGCCAGACATTAACAGATGTCAATCATTACAGCATAACTGTACATGAATGGTGACACATATGAACTTTACATTTTAGGTGCTTTCAGGACATAGAATTTAAATTCCAACATAATGATGGCGTACTGCCATAGTACAAAAAAAGGTGCTTTGAAATAATTTTTTAACAAATCACACCATGTCGTCCTGCCAGTCGACTCGGCCCTCGTTTGAGACAAAGTAGGAGGCAAAGGAGTCCCGCATGCTCAACACCTCCTGACTTGAGCGCACAATGTCTTGTTGGAAATCCACCAGGTTGGTACTTTGAGGTTCATCAAGGTCCACTCGTGGTTTGTCCATTTGATGGACATAATTATGTAAGACAACACAGGCTCGTACCACATCGATGATAGTGTCAGTTTTTAAGTTGATAGAGGTCGATAGAATGCGCCACCTAGCTACCAGCAAGCCAAAAGCACATTCTACTGTCCGCCTGGCACGGGAAAGCCGATAGTTGTAGATTCGTCTTGTGTATGTTAAGTGCCGGCTGGAGTATGGCTTCACCAAGTTCACACACATTTGGAAGGCTTCATTCCCCACTATTACAAAGGGCATGTCAGGTCCATCAGTGTGTGGTAGTGGCTTGGGCGGAGGAATGCCAAAAGTGTTTGTATAAAGCTTCCTGCCCATATCAGAGTTTTTGAACGCAGAGGAGTCATTGGCTCGGCCATATTGTCCCACATCCACAGCCGTGAAGCAGCAGTCTGCATCGGCTATGGCCATGAGTTCTATTGAGAAGAATTTCTTGTAGTTATAATACTCGGAGCCTGATCCTGCTGGCTTCTGGATCCTGATGTGTTTCCCATCTACGGCCCCCACGCAGTTGGGAAACTGGCAGACTTCTTCGTATCTGGATGCTTTATGTAACCAGAGCTTGCTGGTGGTGGGAGGGAGGAAGTCTGGCCGTAGACACTCACAGATAGCTTGACACGTCTCCTGCACTATCCCAGAAAGTGTAGACAATCCCAGCCGAAATTGAAAGTGTAGCGATGATAATGTTTCGCCGGTAGCCAGGAATCTACAAAGGAAAAAGACAAATAGTTCAGCCAAATTTATGACAAAAAGCAGAAGGTGTAGTTCAGCGGAATGCTATTGCACTAGGTAGAACGTAACGAGGATAGAATTGACAGAGACGAGGACAGGGACTAGGGGCCTGGAGATTGTAGAGTTGACACACACGACAGTACACAGTGGACACGGAGGTATAGAGTGGGTGCAGACAATTACACTGGGTACGCTGTAGAGAGTGGACGGAGAGCAGGACGGTCTGGGAATCGACTACATCTACAGACTACGTCTGAGAGGAACAGGACACAGGATGTGAAGGAGGCGTACAGTTGATAAACAATACAGTTGCGAAAAAAATACATACCGAAGGGTGACCAGGAGACGTTCCTCTGGAGAAATATATCTTCGTACCTGTGTGTCAGTGCGGCAGATGACATCTTGGACACGTCGCAGCAAGTGCAGGAAGCTGTCCACGGACATGCGGGTGTAGTCATGGAACTTCACCGGATCTTCTTGCAACTCATGGAACAAGGAGTGGTACACTCCACGTGTACCCCGAAGCTCGACAATAGGGTGCTGCCATATACGAAGAGGTGGCCGACGTCTTCGTTCCCTTGCTCGGCGCCGATGTCCCTCGCAAGCCATGGCATAAGATACTGCAGTGTTCATCGCCAAGTCCAATTCTCGGTAAAAGCTGTTAAATCCAAGCTCCATCTTCTCTCTCTCATCAGCAACCAGCAACAGGCATAACTATGGGCAGGGTCTCTTTTTATGTCTTCCGTAAGGCCACTGCCCGTGGGCGTGTCTGTAGGCAGGGTCACTCAAAATTGGGCTAAGTTTAGCGAACGCATGCAGATGGAAAACGCATGCGCAAGGCTCAAAACGCAAACAAACGCATGTGAACGTTGCGGACCTGCGTGCGCAAACCTATGCGCATGCGTATGTAAACCGCAATGTTTACACGAGTTCGCATGCGTTTTCACCTGCGGCTGCGCATGTGCATGGGACGCAACGTAACCGTCCTGAAATGTGAAGCTAGACTAAGAGTGGCCTTTTATTGTAGCCAAAGACACAGCTGTGCAATCATCATGCTGTCCAATCAACATCTCTTTCTCTAAATGTGAATAAAATGTATTTAATGTAGGTAGTAAGTATAGAGAAGGATTATCCGGACTGTCCTATTATTACACTTGTTATTGTTCATACCAGAATTTGTAGCAGCACATAACAAACATTGAATATACACTGAACAAAAATGTAAATGTAACACTTTTATTTAACATTACATTTTTCATGAGCTGAACTCAAAGATATTTTTATATACACAAAAGGCCTTCCTCTCAAATATTGTTAACACATTTGTCTACATCTGTATTAGTGAGCACTTTATCTTTGCTGGGATAACTCACCCACCTACCAGGGGTAGCATTTCAAGATAAGTATATCAAGATACTTCTCTGAAACCTATAAAGAAATTAAAAAGGGAATATATCGGTATATTTCCTAAAAGTATTTAGCCTTACCCTCCAGCTGTCCTTGGTAAGTATATCAGTGGAATTAGACATTACCAATGGAAAGAACACCAATTTGAAGTTTTTCAGCATTTTTTGGATGATAGAAATGATTCCTTGAAAATATTTAAAGGTGATATAAGTATAAGAAGAAGAAAGCATTCTACTTTATACCGATTTGATGAAAGCCATGATGAGAGGAAACATTATAGCAATAAAAAAGGTAATGGGGATATAGAGATTAATTTAGTATGGGGGAAAAAAAGACAGTTGGTAAGTAAAATAGAGAACTATAAGATATCAAACTGGTGAAATTTCACAAATATTTTATGAACGGAAAGAAGCTTAGCAAATTTTTAAGAACTACAATATGAGTAAAGAATGCAAAAGCAATCATTTGAATACAATTATGGATGGACATGCAGTGATCAATGAGGTTTTATAATTATAAAGCTTCTTTCAAACATCTGTGTTGTTTTTTTTATCTATGAGTTCTCTCTATGTTTGTCCATTATGCCTTAGTATGTAATGCATGTTTTTCATATCCTTTTTGAAAATCTGAGGAGATAATTGCATATAGTCATGGCCGAAAGTGTTGGCACCCTTGACATTGTTCGAGAAAATGAAGCATTTCTAGCCAGAAAATTATTCAAATTATACATGTTTTACTGTGTGATTGTTTCATTCCTTGGAGTGTATTGAAACAACAAAACAAAAAAAAAGAAAAAAGGAAATTTGGATATAACTTTTAACTAAACCCTAAAAATGGTCTGGGCAAAATTGTTGACACCTTTCCAAACATGTGGGTAAACTGTTTTGTTTAAAGCAGGTGTGGGGAACCATTTTTCTGTCGAGGGCCATTTGGAAATTTCTACAATTCTTCGGGGGCCGTACAAGATTATGAACTTGAAAATTACCCGCTATATTTGGTTAAACAATCAACTCACCCCTCCTGTGGTGACTGGAGCTGCTTCTCTTTGACATGGATGATATTGGTCATCTTGCTTCTCAAATGATTTTCTAGGTTTGCTAAAGCCCTAGACATCACAGGAGTAGCTGGGAGTATATACCTCACTGGGGAGGCCGAGGCTGGGGCATAGAGATCACTGGAGAGCTGGATTTAAAGGGCAGACAGTTGGCAAAATGCGTCTGCCAGCCAGAGCACTGTGGTCCCATTGAATCTGCCCAGGGGCCGCAAAAAAGTCATCGAGGGCCGCATTCGGCTCTGGGGCCTGAGGTTCCCCACCCCTGGTTTAAAACATGTAATGCTTGATCATACTTACCTGTGAGAAATACCAGGTGTGAGAAATATTAAAATCATACCTAAAACCAGATAAAAAGGGGAAACGTTGACTCAATCTTTGCATTGTTTGCCAGTGTGTGCCACACTAAGCTGGGAGAACAGAAAGAGAAGACAGCTGTCTTAGGACTTGATAACCAAACTTTTTTTAAAATATCAACAATCTAAAGGTTACAAGTCCATCTCCAGGGATTTTGATGTTCCTTTGTCAATAGTGCGCAACAAATTCAAGATGTTTACAACCCATGACACTGGACATGGATGGCATAGAAAAATTGATGAAGGTCTGCAATGCATGATAGTCTAGATGTAGTATCAGACTCCCTTTTTTCCCCGGCATTTTCTGTTTGGATGTTCCTGGTCGGCAGCCAATCAAGGCGCATAAAACATCCACAAGTTGAAGACATAAGGGTTTGTGTCATTGATTGGTTGACTTCATTGGCTGCCAAAGTCACATGTCGCTCAGGATATAGGAAATGCCGATTTGCCATCATCGCCATTTTCAGAGTATTACTGGTTAGGGACAGTGCTTCTGCTGCTCTGTTCTGCTCCATGCTGCTACATTTGTTACACAACTATAGAGCTAGCTACCAATCGCTTTTTAGGAGAGAGAGAGGGTCCATCCAGGCATAGGCATTTATTGTTGAGAACAAGTGTGATTACTAAATCCATGTAAGTTGTAAGGACATCAAAATTAGAGAACAACACACAATTTCCTTAATGTCAAGGTCAATGTGTTGTCCTATGTGAAAGTATCTTTAACATGAGTAAAATAGTTTTTAAAACTTATTTAATAAATGGAATATATTCTAAAGCACAGAGTAAAAATGTAAATGAGATAAATGAAAAAGAACACTGATCAAAATTAGAGAACACTTTCAGATACCTTCAAGTTTTTTGTGATAAGCCGGAACCTGGTGCTAATATCCTTAATTATTTGACAAACTATTTAACTGGCAGCCTAACTTTCCAGTTTGTTCTCACTTTTCAAAAATAGTGTGCTGTTCCAAAGTGACTTAAAACCCTCTGGCAGCAGGTTGTCCAGATGAAGGCCAAAGGGGTCACCCTAACTGCCATAGCAACAAAAGTTGGTCATTCCAAGTCTCTGATTTGTAGAATATTGCATTTTTACAAAATTACAAACTGTTACAAGAAGGCTGGTCCACTGCAAATGACAAATGCAAGAGAGGACAGGATAATTCGGAGACACTGCAGCTGGAATAGCGCACCAGTTCAGCACTAAAGGATCTGTTTCATTATTGAGTGTCATGATGTTTAAGAACATTTGGACTGAAAGCTCACTCTGCAGTGAACAATCTTCTCATTAACAGTAAGAATCAAAAGGCAAGACTCACTTTTGGTGAGTAGCATATTGTGTGGACAGTGGAGAAGTGGTCCATAGTTAATTTTAGTAATGAAAGCAAATTTACTTTATTGGGGTCTGATGGGAAACATTATGTTCATCGACAAACTAGGGAAAAACTGAACCAAAAGTTCATAAAGAAGACAGTGAAAGGTGGTAGAAGAAGTGTCATGGTTTGGGGAATGTTTTCTGCTGCAGGAGTTGGACCTTTCATATAGCTATGGCTGTGAATGCAAGTGTGTATGAGAAGCTACTTCAATATCATGTGGTTCCTTACTTGCATTCAGCACTCAATCAGCCAACAATTTTCATGCAGAACAAAGCCCCTTGTCACACAGGAAAATGGGCAAAAGCAGTTAATTGAAACAGGAAACACTGAAACAATGAAATGGCCATCCAGAGTCCTGATTTGAACAAAATAGAAAACCTAGAATGGAAAATCCTTGGTGACCAAGTTATGGCCAAGAATCCCACAATAGTCACAGAACTGTGGAAGCGACTGGAAAAAAAGTGGACCAAAATCACGCCAAAGCAGTGTGAGAGACTAGTGATGTCCTGTGGCAGCAGATGTGCTGATTTCATTCAAAGCAAAGGCCTGTACAAAGCAATGGCCTGTAGACTTCCTACAGATTGATGACTGTTGTAACCTTCACAAAATTTAGTTTTAATCCTTCTCTGTGCTGCAGTCATTGCTGTTCTCTAGTTATGATCATCGCGTTTTGTACGTCATGGTGTTGTCCCCTGGATTGATTAGCTAGGTCAATTCTGCTGTCAATCTCTGACAACTATAATAAAAGAAAAAGAGGGGAGGGGGACAAGAGGCGCAATAGTGCCCTTATCACTTAGACACTAACTTTCAGCGGTGAAAAGGAAAAATCCACTCACCTATTCCAGTTGTGTGGCCCACAACTGGCTTAAGAGCATGTAGGATAATATCCTGATGGCTGCTGCTGGACCTCCACCGTTTTTACGAACACGTGGTTAAAGCAGAAAATTCAGGGGAAGAAGGTGTACTCCGGTCCGCGCTGCCCGACTCATCAAAGAAAACCCAAGACGAAGTTCTGATCCAATCCTCCTTTATTTTCCTCCTACGCGTTTCAGTGCCCACCTGGCACCTTCATCAGGGATACCACCACCCTCTCAGACAGATCTTATATACACTGACATCCATGCTATAATTAGTGGGTGTTACTGTCCATGTGACGTCAAAATCGTCACAGAAACAAGGAGGAACCCTGTTTTGGCGCACTTTTCATAAATAATACAAAATAGACATAGTATTACACTCTTAAAACACAAAGGTTATAAAAAAAACCGGTTTGATATGATCATAAAAAAACTTTTTGAAAACTCACGCGGAAAAGCTTAGAAATGCTATGTAATAGTGAGCGCATCTCATACACAAAAAAATAACACAATATGTCCACAAGTGTGAGTTCATTCCAGGGACTAGAACTCACATGGTTAACATCTCACCGTTTGTCAGTGTGTCATCAATCCCCTATGCTATCCTGTCTCACAAATGGTAATGTGCACATATGTGTATATGTATGGAAATGGCCTGAATACATGCTATTTATATTCCCCAAATATGGTTGGAGGGGAAGGATCAAAGGAGTATGGGAATGTAGTACATCATAAAGAATAATTTAATTATATATAAAAAGAGAAAAATTTCATAAAAAAGCACCAAAGTAAAATCCACAAGTTTATTCATTAAAATATCCATGAAAAGAAAAATATATATAAAAATAAATAAAAAATATATATGTAAATGTATAAAAATATCTATGAAGGGATAAAAAATGTATAAAGGAATATATCTATTGTTTCCTTCAAATTTTGCAGATATATTTACCTCTCAATAGTGGTATATAGGGAGCTATCATTTAATAGCAAAGGTGCATTGTACTGGAGTGTTAAACAAGTGTCAATTAATATCTCCCTGGTATATGGAGTCGCAGGAGACAAGGAGCCCCTAGAATCCAGCCATCACGGGTTCCACCCGTGCCTGAAGCAAGAATCAACACAATGGGAAAAGGAGTACACAATGAAAATAAACATAGATTTGCAATGAAGAAGGGAAAAAAATTATTATGTGCTGTCATTCTCCCGAGCGTCCACGTAGTGGTGCTTACAGGAGGATGTAGTCTTAGCAACTAAGCAGCAGCTGGACCAAATTAGAACCAGTGTTGTCTAATTGTCCGCCACTAGGGGCGCATCTCCGAGAAACAACTGCAAATGTGTTTTTGCTTATGGTGCTTTAACTTAGAAAGAATCATATGTGTTCGAGCTGCTCCTTACTATCCTTACGTGTGAACCAGAATATATGATAATCTACTTAGTGAAGTGAGAGAAGCCCTGATGTTTACACTGAATGTGATACTATAGTTTAGTGACAGTGAGTGAGTGATAACGAATGGTGCTATAAGCAATTCCAACCATCATGAAGATGCTCATGGCTATAGTGTTGTGTCAGTGTGTCTTAGAGATAATAAATTTGCAGTATTACTCCAATATAGACGATTCTAAATCAATTCAGAGACTAAATTCAGACCATTAGGCTTCAAAGTGTTCAGTTTATACATCCAGTATTTTTCCTTCCTTTGTAGCATCTCAAATCTGTTGTTGATATGCGTGCCAATATGATCTATGGGGGTGATCTTTATCAGTGTGGGATCTCTGCCATGATATACATCATAATGGTGAGAAACACCATGCATCCTAAAACCGTTCTTCACATTGGCTCGATGTTTATTAAGTCTCTCATGGAGGGGACGAATAGTCCTTCCTATATACTGTAAGTCGCACGGACATTGCAGTAGATAGATAACGTAACTTGTTTTGCAGTCCATATGATGTTTGATTATTCGTCCCCTCCATGAGAGACTTAATAAACATCGAGCCAATGTGAAGAACGGTTTTAGGATGCATGGTGTTTCTCACCATTATGATGTATATCATGGCAGAGATCCCACACTGATAAAGATCACCCCCATAGATCATATTGGCACGCATATCAACAACAGATTTGAGATGCTACAAAGGAAGGAAAAATACTGGATGTATAAACTGAACACTTTGAAGCCTAATGGTCTGAATTTAGTCTCTGAATTGATTTAGAATCGTCTATATTGGAGTAATACTGCAAATTTATTATCTCTAAGACACACTAACACAACACTATAGCCATGAGCATCTTCATGATGGTTGGAATTGCTTATAGCACCATTCGTTATCACTCACTCACTGTCACTAAACTATAGTATCACATTCAGTGTAAACATCAGGGCTTCTCTCACTTCACTAAGTAGATTATCATATATTCTGGTTCACACGTAAGGATAGTAAGGAGCAGCTCGAACACATATGATTCTTTCTAAGTTAAAGCACCATAAGCAAAAACACATTTGCAGTTGTTTCTCGGAGATGCGCCCCTAGTGGCGGACAATTAGACAACACTGGTTCTAATTTGGTCCAGCTGCTGCTTAGTTGCTAAGACTACATCCTCCTGTAAGCACCACTACGTGGACGCTCGGGAGAATGACAGCACATAATAATTTTTTTCCCTTCTTCATTGCAAATCTATGTTTATTTTCATTGTGTACTCCTTTTCCCATTGTGTTGATTCTTGCTTCAGGCACGGGTGGAACCCGTGATGGCTGGATTCTAGGGGCTCCTTGTCTCCTGCGACTCCATATACCAGGGAGATATTAATTGACACTTGTTTAACACTCCAGTACAATGCACCTTTGCTATTAAATGATAGCTCCCTATATACCACTATTGAGAGGTAAATATATCTGCAAAATTTGAAGGAAACAATAGATATATTCCTTTATACATTTTTTATCCCTTCATAGATATTTTTATACATTTACATATATATTTTTTATTTATTTTTATATATATTTTTCTTTTCATGGATATTTTAATGAATAAACTTGTGGATTTTACTTTGGTGCTTTTTTATGAAATTTTTCTCTTTTTATATATAATTAAATTATTCTTTATGATGTACTACATTCCCATACTCCTTTGATCCTTCCCCTCCAACCATATTTGGGGAATATAAATAGCATGTATTCAGGCCATTTCCATACATATACACATATGTGCACATTACCATTTGTGAGACAGGATAGCATAGGGGATTGATGACACACTGACAAACGGTGAGATGTTAACCATGTGAGTTCTAGTCCCTGGAATGAACTCACACTTGGGGACATATTGTGTTATTTTTTTGTGTATGAGATGCGCTCACTATTACATAGCATTTCTAAGCTTTTCCGCGTGAGTTTTCAAAAAGTTTTTTTATGATCATATCAAACCGGTTTTTTTATAACCTTTGTGTTTTAAGAGTGTAATACTATGTCTATTTTGTATTATTTATGAAAAGTGCGCCAAAACAGGGTTCCTCCTTGTTTCTGTGACGATTTTGACGTCACATGGACAGTAACACCCACTAATTATAGCATGGATGTCAGTGTATATAAGATCTGTCTGAGAGGGTGGTGGTATCCCTGATGAAGGTGCCAGGTGGGCACTGAAACGCGTAGGAGGAAAATAAAGGAGGATTGGATCAGAACTTCGTCTTGGGTTTTCTTTGATGAGTCGGGCAGCGCGGACCGGAGCACACCTTCTTCCCCTGAATCTCTGACAACGGGATTTAACATGTGCCAGGGGAGTGCATAACACTGGTCAACATAAAAGAGATCAACAAAGCTAATATGTCTGTTTTATGGAGTTTGATTGGCTGATTCAAAATGTATGCTTCGTTTTGCTCTATCACATAAAGTTTCTGATATAGAAGTTTTTTTGTTATTACATTATTTCTGTATTTTCAATGTACGATATGTGGTTTTTCCTATGTTATTCCCATTTCTTTGCTTGTCTTAATTGTGAATTTTCTTACAGGGACAACATCAGTAAAGGTTTTAGTGAGTTTTATGAGGAGTAATGACAGTGCAGTCAACCAATGACTGCTTCTCAGAAAGTCACATGTTATGAGGAGGAACTAACTGTTATGAGGCGGTAAGATTTGAATCAGTCAGAAAAGGATGGTGATGTTACTGTTTTGTAAGGTGATGCATTTTTTTCTGATATGTAGATTATTGTTTCTTAATGTCGCCAGTATATTTCCTATATATAATAATGATGATGCTTCATGGATACTATACGTGCTACAGAAAAACTATATACATTTTCGAAATCAGGACAAAAAGATGATTCATAAAAGTACAAAGTCACCTGCGATGATTACGAAAAATATTTTTTGTAGACCTGTGTAATTTACGGCTCCCATCGTTGGCCCCATTATGGAATCGCGGGTTGCTGATGAGTTGTCATGAGAGCTGGGGGTCAGCTGATGTCCCCTGTGTCAGAGATAGTGAACATCCTGTGAATGCTGGCTGAGCACTGGCATTCACAGGAGTTGATCATTTGTGTTGTACAGCGTGATCAGACAGTGGAAGCTTCAAGTGCCCCATGGGGACAGGTTTAAACAATAAATAGATAAACAAAAGTTGTTTTCTTGTCAAATTTCTGATTTTTTTAAATCAATTACATAATACAAAAAAAAACTATGCATGTTTAGTATCTACAAGCTCGTTCTGACCTGGGGAATCGTATTGACAGGTTAGTTTTACCATATAGTGAACATAGTAAATAAAACAAAAAACATTGTGGAATTGCACTTTTTTGGCAATTTCATCACACGTGGAACTTGTCTCCTGTTTTTCAATCCCAAAATATTTTTTAACTACATAAATAGTAAGAAACTAAAAAATGATTGTGTTGGCCCCTTTAAAAATAATCTGGGTAAAATAGTGGATGAGGATGAGGAAAAAGCCAATATGCTAAATGACTTTTTTTCAACAGTATTTACACAAGAAAATCCCATGACAGACAATATGATCAGTGATAACAAAAACTGTCAATTAAATGTCACCTGCTTAACCCAGCAGGAAGTACGGCATCGTCTAAAAATCACTAAAATTGACAAATCCCCGGGCCCGGATGGGATACACCCCAGAGTGCTGCAGGAATTGAGTACTGTCATAGATAGACCATTATTTTTAATCTTTAAAGATTCCATAATAACAGGGTCTGTACCACAGGACTGGAGTATAGCAAATGTGGTGCCAATATTCAAAAAGGGAACAAAAACTGAACTTGGAAATTATAGGCCAGTAAGCGTAACCTCTACTGTGGGTAAAATCCTAGAGGGTTTTCTAAGAGATGCTATACTGCAGTATCTGAAGAAAAATAACCTCATGACCCAATATCAACATGGTTTTACGAGGGACCGTTCCTGTCAAACTAATCTGATAAGCTTCTATGAAGAAGTAAGTTCTGGACTGGACCAAAGAAATGCAGTGTATGTGGTGTATATGGACTTTCAAAAGCTTTTGATACTGTGCCACACAAAAGGTTGATACATAAAATGAGAGCAATGGGGATAGGGGAAAATATGTGTAAGTGGGTTAAAAACTGGCTTAGCGATAGGAAGCAAAGGGTGGTCATTAATGGAACACACTCAGAATGGGTCACAGTTAACAGTGGGGTACCACATTGGTCAGCATTGGGCCCGCTTCTTTTTAATATACTTATTAATGACCTTGTAGGGGGCATACAGAGTAGAATATCAATATTTGCAGATGACACTAAACTCTGCAGGGTAATCAATACAGAGGAGGACAATTTTATATTACAGGAGGATTTATGTAAACTAGAAGCTTGGGCTGATAAATGACAAATGAGCTTTAATGGGGATAAATGTAAGGTCATGCACTTGGGCAGAGGAAACAAAAGGTATAATAATGTGCTTAATTGTAAAACACTGGGCAAAACTGTCACTGAAAAAGACCTGGGTGTATGGGTAGATGACAAACTCACATTTAGTGGCCAGTGTCAGGCAGCTGCTGCAAAGGCAAATAAAATAATGGGATGCATTAAAAGAGGCATAGATGCTCATGAGAACATAATTTTACCTCTATACAAGTCACTAGTTCGACCACACTTAGAATACTGTATACAATTCTGGTGTATAAGAAAGACATAGCTGAACTAGAGCGGGTCCAGAGAAGAGCGACCAAGGTTATTAGAGGACTGAAGGGTCTGCAATACCAAGACAGGTTATTAAACTTGGGGTTATTTAGCTTGGAAAAATGAAGGCTTAGGGGTGATCTTATAATAATGTATAAATATATGAGGGGACAGTACAGAGAACTTTCTAATGATCTCTTTACTCTTAGGCCTGAGACTGGGACAAGGGGGCATCCTCTACGTCTGGAGGAAAGAAGGTTCAATCATAATCACAGACGTGGATTCTTTACTGTAAGAGCAGTGAGACTATGGAACTCTCTGCCACATGATGTTGTAATGAGTGAGTCACTACTAACATTTAAGAAGGGCCTGGATGCCTTTCTTGAAAACTATAATATTACCAGTTATATATACTAGATTCTTTGATAGGGCGTTTGATAGGGCGTCCAGGGAATTAGTCTGATTGTCATATCTGGAGTCAGGAAGAAATTTTTTCCCCAATGTGGAGCTAGTGTTGCCACATGGTTTTTTTTTTGCCTTCCTCTGGATCAACATGTTAGGCTATGGGTTGAACTAGATGGACTTAAAGTCTTCCTTCAACCTTAAAAACTGTTACTATGTTACTATGTAATAAAATGAATGGTGTCTTTCAAAAGTACAACTCGTCTGACAAAGAACAATCCCTCATATGGCTATATTGACGTAAAAAAATAAAATGTTATCATTATTGGAGGAAGGGGAGGTAAAAACAAAAACAAAAAATAAAAAATTGCTTCGGGGAGAAGGATTTAAATCACAGCATGCACTATGCTCATTTTCTCATCTAAGTCTTGGACCAAATGCCATATAAGATCATAGAATTTATATCTATTATAACTCTAAATCAGAGGTGAGTGGTTAATTTTCCCAAGGGGCCAAATGAGAGACTGGAAAATGTGGCTGGCCAAATCTTATTGCCTTGCTGAAGATTACTCATTTTTACATGGTAGCTAACAACATAGTGTTTTATCATAGATATTTAAATATTACTGTAGTACTAGTTTCATCGAGCCTAATGTTGCGGTTTGTAAGGGCCCTTTCACATCAGCGTTTTTTTCAAATCGCGGCAGATGCTGTCAGCCGCCGGTTTTTTCGCGGCCGCACCTGCCGCAAGTGCCAAAACCGCACTTGCCGCACCTGCCGCAAGTCCGCCTATACATTGTATGGCGTTTACCGCAACCGCGCCGCAACCGTGCCGCAAGTGCAGCCGGTATGCGGTAATCGCGGCAGAGGCGGCTTTTTCACCGCATCTGCCGCAATTTGAAAAAAACGTTGATGTGAAAGGGCCCTTAGAAACAATGAGAAGTGATGCGGACTCGCTCAGACTTTTTTTTAAAGTGCGGGTTCGGGGCTGAATGTGACACAAACTTGAGTCCAAACCCGAGTTTGGACTTTAGCGTTATAGGACGGGGGAGGAAGGGCTTTAAAATAAAATACATAGTTACTAAACTTCATCATTATACAGTACTTACTGCTGTCCCACCATCCCGCATCCTGTTTTCCTGCTTATTGTACTTCTGGGGCCACTCATTAACTTCCAGGATATCTGTATCAAATACTATAAAAGTAATCTGGAATCAGCCCATATATTCTAGATGCTAGAATGTATGGGATGATTTCAGGCTACTCCAGTAGCCAATCACAGACATCCATTCTTTGTCTGTGATTGGCTATTAGGTCCCTCAGCCATTGACTGACATCATAGTACTGTAAAAGTAAAAAAATAATTAAAAACGTTTGTATAGCGCTATGCGGTATTTATAATTCTCAGTGCAAATAAAGTGGACAGCTATGGGTTGTCACCCCCAGCTGCTTGGTTTTACCTTGACTGGGGTTCAAAAATTGGGTGAAGCCCATGCATTTTTTAAACTATTTATTTAAATAATGAAGAAAAAAATGGGCTTCCCTGTATTTTTAGTGCCAGCCAAGGTAAAGCCAGGCATCTGGGGGTAAGACGAGTAGCTCTCTACTTTATCTGCGCTGAGAATCAAAAATACCGCAAAGCGCTACACAAATGTTTTAAATTATTTATTTCTACAGTACTTTGATGTCAGTCAATGGCTGAGGGACCCAACAACCATTTTCATAGAGAATGGACACCTGTGATTGGCTACTTGAATAACCTGAAACCAGCCTATACATTCTAGAATCTAGAATGTATGGGCTGATTCCAGATTACTCCAACAGCCAATCACAGATGCCTATTCTCTGTGACAGCACCTGTGATTGACTATTCCATCCTCTACAGTGAATGTCCCGGAAGGTAACCCTAGAACGCATATTGGGGCCTTTTAGGCCCCCAGGCCTACATTTTTGCTATTATCTACAAAATTACTTTAGTTACAATTTTGAAACTCCAGGTATTCCTCAAGTATGTTGTTGTTGATAATATCCAGTTGTTCATATAATTTTTTTATAGGCATTTTGGCGTAACAATGCTTGTTTGGTGAAAACTACATTTGTACGTATTGGGGGCCTTTTAGGCTCCCGCCATGTTTTATCTTGTTCTCAGCAGTGTTTGTGTCTCAAGTTACTTTATTTGTAATCAGTAATGCTGGTGGAGGGGCCAGGGTGTGGATAATAACATGTGAGGATGTCATGTGATTTTTGGAGAGAGTGCTAAGGCCATGACATCATCTCAGGTCCTTCTGTACACAGTAATGAGCTGTGCATAGAGTACTGAGGACAGTGTACACTGTGAGCTAATTGCTGAAGGACTTGTGATAAAATAAGCTGTTGAGAGGAAGTGTGATTCATTTTCAGTTTCTGTTTCTAAGAAGCTTGCAAAGGGTAGAGCTTGTGAGCCACAAAAATCCAGAGAATTGTACACCACCTAAGAGTATAAAAGGTAAGAGCTGCTGAGGGAGAGAGGAAGAAGTGGGGACTTTACACTTACAGTGTGTCACACACAAGCGACATGTTCCACTTGTAAGGAAAATGTTTGCAAAGAACATTCTTCTGAAAAAATAACATGTCAGAATTGTTTGAAAGACTAATATAATAGAAAAGAAAGTTAGAATACAAATGTAGCTGCAGATAATTTGCTGTAGATTTCTATGCGTTTTTGTGTGTGTTTTCATATCTTTGTATGAAATTTGGAAAAAAAAAAGATTTTTTGGTGTTTTCTGTGAAAAATTATAATTAAAATTTTGTCCACTATTCATATTTTATTTAGCAATTTTGAAATAAACTTGTAAAAGTTATTTAAGTGTGTTTTTTCTATACTATTTGCATGGGGGCCTAAAAGGCCCCCAATACGTTAATATGTATATTTTTAACGTCATGCGTTCTAGGGTTAATGAGCGACCCCGGAAGTACAAATGGGGGGACAGTGGGATGGCAGGACGTGGGACGGCAGGACAAGGTAAGTATAGTGATAATGTTTAATAGCAATTTTCTTTCCCTGCCCCCAAACCCATACTGTAACAAGGAATTCCCAGGGAAGTTCGTGTTCAAGATCTGTGTCCGAACATTAGGTGTTTAGTACGGAACCCGCACTTTACAGTCCGGGTTCACCCATCACCATCAATGAGTAAAGCACTATTTCTGCTACATTGATATTTATAGAAAAAGTCTTTGCTATCTATCATTTACATAAAGACAATCCTCTAAAAGAAATGATTATTATGTAGAAAAAACTATTATAAATGTTTATAAACCTGCATTGAGTCTCGTTCCTATAACAAAGACCAAGCTTAATTATGTTCTAAAAAGAATTAAAAGTAAGAAAAAGACCAACACATGGTGAAGAAGATAAAATTCATCCTCTGCTTTATGAATTTTCTAATTTTAGGATTGTACAGGGAAGCTGTTGGAAGAACACTGATAGCATGGATTGGACAATAATTTGAGGATTTAATAAAGTCAGTTTGAATGTGAAAGGGATATCTAAATAGATGGACAGAATTATGCCTACTTAACGAGTCCCAGAAGAAAATTGCTCCTTTCAGAAAGAACATAAAATGATATCAATGACATTACAGAGCTACAAGGTGTGTGCTGCTGCCGATATAGAAACATAGAACTCCTGTCAGAGGCGTCATATTCAAGTACTTGAATGTGACCAAAAGCGGCATAATGTGATTCAATGTTTGTCTGGTAGCTTCATGGTTTGTTCTGCTCTGCTCATTTACTACATTGATTATTTTTATTCAGACTGTATGTATTCTGAAATAACTCCTTGATTAGGTGCAATTCAAAACCACCCAGAAAATCTAATTATACTCAATTTGTTTTATATGAGCAGAAAGTATAATATTACCTATAGGAAAAAACCTTCAGGTTTAAAGTGTATATGTCTTTTTACACAAAATACTAGTGCATCTCAATTAATTAGAATATCATCATAAATCATTGTAAGGGTGCTTTTACATCAGCGGTTTTTGCCGATCACGGCAGATGCGGTGAAAAAACCGCAACTGCCGCGATTTCCTCATAACCGCTGCACTTGCGGCACAGTTGTGGCAAGCCCCATACAATGTCTATACGGGTTTGCGGCAGGTGCGGCAAGTGCGGTATCGGCACTTGCGGGAGGTGCGGCCGCAAAAAAAAACGCGGCTGACCGCATTTTTTTTCATGGCCGCACGTGCGGCAAGTGCCGAAACCACACTTGCCGCACCTGCCGCACACTTACCGCAAGCCCCATAGACATTGCATGGGGATTGCCGCAACTGTGCCGCAAGTGCAGCGGTTATGCGGTAATCACGGCAGTTGCGGTTTCTTCACCGCATCTGCCGCGATTGGCAAAAACTGCTGATGTGAAAGGGGCCTAATATTGCCATGTTTCGGGCATTTCTGGGAGCATTGAAACACGTTGACTGATAAATCAATATTATATTCACCATTCGATGTCTCGTGGAATACGGAAGTGCGGTTTTTAACCCTTCATCATCCCTACTTTAATTTTCTGAAATAGTGACCTTTGGGTTTTCATTAGCTATAAGCCATAATCATCAACATTAACAGAAATAAACACTTGAAATAGATCTCTCTGTTTATAATGACTCTATATAATATATGCATCTCACTTTTTGTATTGAATTACTGAAATAATTTATTGATGATATTCTATTTCATTGAGATGCACTAGTATTTGAAAAGCATGCTTTGCTGAACTCAACCCCCCAATGGCTTAAACACAAGTTTTCTGGATATAACACATGGAGGAATAGTATATATGCACATTAAGTCAAAAGTTGGGAAGGAGTATCATGCAAAAGTCTATGTACTATGTAGTGAATGTAAAAGATCCAGTAAATAAGCTAATGACTGTTTTTATTTAGGGATCAGTGGATCCTTTGAAAATCATATTAGCCGACTTCGTCAAATCTCCACCAAAATATGATTTGCTGTGAATAACATAGTTCAAAATTCAATGCTAGAAAGCTTGTAATAAGAAAAACAATGGTGTAGTTGATAATAATGTAACTTTATTTTTTCACGAGTTATTTACAAGTTTATGACCACTTATAAAATGTGTTCAAAGTGCTGCCCATTGTGTTGGATTGTTAATGCACCCTCGTCTCCCACTCTTGACACACTGATAGCAACACCACAGAAGAAATGCTAGCACAGGCTTCCAGTATCCGTTGTTTCAGATGCTTCACTGCATAGACAATTGCCTTCAGATGACCCCAAAGATAAAAGTCTAAGTGTGTCATATTGGGAGAACTTGGTGGCCATTCAACTGGCCCACGACGACCAATCTACTTTCCAGGAAACTGTTCATGTAGAAATGCACGGACCTGATACCTATAATATGGTGGTGCACCATCTTGTTGGAAAAAGTCAGGGAACGTGTCATCTTCAGTGCATAAAGAGGGCAACACATCATCATGTAGCAATTTCAAATATCCAGTGGCATTGAACCTTCCATTGATGGTGAATGGTCCCACTATCTTGGTACCCCACATATACCACACCATACCATCAATTTTTGTGTTCCAACAGTCTTGGAGAGATCTATCCAATGTGGGTTAGTGTCAGACCAATAGTGGTGGTTTTATTTGTAAACTTCACCATTCAAAAAAAGTTTACCTCCTCACTGAACATAATGTTCTTTGTAAACTGAGGGTCCTGTTACAATTTTTGTTTTGCCCATTCTGCAAATTCAGTGTGCTGATATGGGTCATCCTTGTTGAGATGCTGCAGCAGATGGATTTTGTAAGGGTGCCATTTGTAAGTAATATCCGCCAAAGGAATGTTCGACTGATGTACTCTCCAGTGACATGCGGCGAGATCTACGCTGTGGGCTCTTGCTAAATAAAGCTAGGACAGCCACTGATGTTTCTTCATTAGTGACAGTTTTCTTGCATCCATATTTTGGCAAATCCAACACTGAACCTGTTTCATGAAATTTGGCAAGCAGTTTGCTAATTGTGACATGGGTGGTCTCGTAGGGTGTCTTGCATTAAAATCTGCTGCAATGACCCGGTACTGTGTTCACCAGACATCAACACAATTTCTATCTGCTCCTCACGTGTTAACTTCTGCGTCATGTCAATGGCTGTAAACAAAGAGAAATTAGTAAATAACTCATGAAAGCACAAAGTTACGTTAAAACCAAGCACACCATTGTTTTTCTTATGAAATTCTCAATAAGTTTGATGTGTCACGTGAGCCTCTTCCCATTTAAAAAGTAAAGTTGAAAGTTGGATGCAAAATGGCCGACTACAAAATGGCCACCATGGTCATCACCCATCTGGAAAAGTTTTCCCCCTCCCATATACTAATGTGCCACAAACAGGAAGTTGATATCACCAACCATTCCTATTTTATTTAGGTGTATGTATATAGATGGCCCATCCTGTATGATCACTTGCTTTTTCAGGCACAATGTAATCTAAATTGATCACATTTGAAGGTTTCAGTGAAAGGGGAACACCATACCACTAGGACAGTGTTTTCCAAATAACAAAAGTTTATCGACCTAAATTTTTTTTTTTTTACACAAAATGTGATTATCATCATTAGAGAACATGAATGACTGTAGAACAGAAACAGATTAAAACTAAATTTTGTGAATCTTACAACAGTCACCAATCAGTAGGAAGTGTACAGGCTTTGCTTTGAATGACTTCAGCACATCTGTGGCCACAGGACATCACTAGTCTCTCACACTGCTCTGGTGATTTTGGTCAACTCTTCTTCCAGTCTCTTCCACAGTTCTGTAACTATGATGATCTGTGTGTGTCTGTATGTGTGTGTAGGATAATGTAGAACGGAAGCATTAATGCATTTGCACAAATGCTTCTGTCCTACGTTAAGCTACATACACACAAGAAGCATTACAGAATGTTCACTGAATTTCCTGTCTTTTCAGCAAAATGTCCTAATTCGAGGTGTTGAATGAACATTGCCAAATTCGGTCTGGATTTTAAATTGGCGAACATGTTTGAGCTCATCACTACTCCTCAGTGCACACAATATGCTCCTCACAAAAGATGAGTGTAGCCTTTTGGTTATTTCTTCTAAGGAGAGCTTTGGTCATTGCAGCGTGGGCTTTCAGTCCAAATGATCATAAATGTTGTGACACTGTATGCCGAAACAGATCCTTACCCTGTTCACTGTTGAACTGGCGAACTATGCCAGATACACTGTAGAAATGATTACCCATGGAGATATTCAGCATTTTATTGTCCTCTCTTGCATTTGTCTTTCGAGGGTGACCAGCCTTCTTGGGGGACTTGAAAGACTTTGCGATATTGTAAAGATGTAATATTCTAGAAATCACAGACTTGGAACCACTAAGTTCTGTTGCTATGGCTAATAGGGTGACTCCTTTGGCCTTTATCTGGACACCCTGCAGCCAGAGAGCTAGAGTCTCTTTGGGACGGCACACCATTTTTCCAATGTGAGCGCAAACTGGAAAGGTAGGCTGCCAGTTAAATACAGTTTGTCAGATAATTAAGGAGATTACCCCCAGGTGCCAGAATAACATCAATAATTTGAAGGTATCTCAAAGTGTTCTCTAATTTTCATCAGTGTCCTTTTTTATTTATCTTATTTACATTTTTATTCTATTCTTTACAATATATTCAATTTATGAAATAATCTTAAAATACTGCTAATTTACTCATGTTAGGATATTTTCACATAGCACTAAACAATGACCTCAGCATTAAAGAAATTGTGTGTTGTTCTCCAATTTTGATCGCCAGTATACCTGTTTAACATAAACAATTGTGAATGCAGCAAAGTGTAGCCTAAAAGTTACTCCCTAGCCATTATGGCTAAAATGTTACATGAATCAGTGACAGAATGAAGATGGAGTCACACTGACAGATGCCTCTTGCGAGAGCAATGTGAGAAAATCCTGTTAAGTTAGGTACCAAGCAGATAATGGTAGACAATAAGACTTTTCAGATCTGCGATGTGAGGAAAAAAGTACAGCATGCTGCGATTGTCTGCAGTTTTCATTTGAAAGCAGCTTTTAAAAGGCACGTACAGTATTTTCTGGATTAAATGACACACCTACTATAAAAGGCACCCCAGATTTAGACAGCAGAAAATAGAAAAAACTTATTTCTTACTCATTTAAACTTTGAAAGTATTCCTGATTGTAGTGGTGCTTCCCCCTCCGAATAGCTGTTAATCTTGGAAAAAATCAATTTTCCATTCTTCATATTGATTGTATACACACAGAATTTATTAGAAAAATAAAGTTAAAGATATGATAGATTTTTACCAAGATTAACAGCTACTCAGAAAAGGAAGCGTCACTACAATCAGGAAAACTTTCAGCCTTGTATTCACATTGCCTTCGGGGATCTTTTGAATTAATTCTTGGGCATCCTGTTGTGAGCTGCATACCCTGGGAGACCAAGACAAAAGGAGGAATTGGAGTGTCACATCTAAGATTCGGTCCAGAATCAATTTTGATGCTGTCTCACCTAAACGTACAGGTGAGCATATGATTACAGTACATTATTGATTATTAAGTTCTACACTTAGAGGGAGCGCCGTTCTTGTGTTTTTCCCTGTCTCCCTTACACTAGGGTTAGACTAGCGTCATCCTTTTGGCTCACGGATCCGTTTAAAACTTAGAATTCTGCAGCCTGAGCGCAAGCGTCAACGTGCTGTAACACTGTGTTCAGGCTGCCTATATATCCATATGGTTACCAGTCTCCCAGTGCAGCTGGCCCCTTGACACAGAAGTACCGGATATGCGCTATTTCTGAGCGGACAGGAAAATGCTGCAAACCACGTTTCCGTGTGCACTCAGGAATAGCGCATATCCGGTACTTCTGTGTTAAGCGGCCGGCTGTGCTGGGAGACCGATAACCATAGGCATATATAGGCAGCCTGAACACAGCATTACACCACGTTAACACTTACGCGCAAGCCGCAGAATTCTAAGTGTTAAACGAATCCGTCAGCCAAAATGCTGACGCTAGTCTGACCCTAGCCTTATAGAGCTTATATATTTCTTCATTTAAACTTTGCTAGGGGTGTAAAGATTTGAAGGGCTTCAACATCATAAATTTTAATGTACTAGGGTAGAATAGAAAGGCAATAGAAATAGTATTAATGTTCTCTGCAGCATGTGTATTATGCACGTAGATTTACAGCACACTCAATATGTACTCTGTTATGCAAACACTACTGCATGTGTGTTGGAATAAAAATGTGTCATGCAAATAAGTGGCATGCAGCGTACTTCAAACACATCCAACTGCTTATTACTGTGCCTGATCAGTCTGCTGAGGCTGGCTTCACATTGCGGGTTGGATCCGATACGAGGCTGTCCGTGTAAACCGGAGAGCTCCGGACCGGTTTTTGGCCACCTAGCAGCCTATGGGGCCGGATAGAAGCTGGATGACAGCTCTCTGCCATAAGGTTTCTATCTGTCCGGGACAATCCGGGAGAATTCAGTATTCTCCCACAGCCACAAAAACGCTGCTTGCAGCGTTTTTGTGTCCGAGAGGAGAATATCTCCTCTAATTGGAAATTCCCGGATTGTCCCGGATTGCCCCAGATTCATCCGGATCCTCCCGGATCCGGGGCAATCCGGCGCTCCCTAACATGGGAGCCTTTTGGGCCGGGGCAATCTGGGACAATCCGGGAATTGCCAATTAGAGGAGATATTCTCCTCTCTGACACAAAAACGCTGCAAGCAGCATTTTTGTGTCCGTGGGAGAATACTGAATTCTCCCGGATTGTCCCGTACAGATAGAAACCGGATGGCAGAGAGCTGCCATCCGGCTTCTATCCGGCCCCATAGGCTGCTATGGGTCCAAAATCCGGTCCAGGGCTGTCCGGTTTACACGGACAGCCTCGGATCGGATGGGATCCGCAGTGTGAAGCCAGCCTTTGACTTAAATTCACAGCGGTGTAATTAGCACAACTTTACCATATTGAAGCAATTACTTCAATGGCAATTTGAGCATGAACAAGTGGTACCTCAATTTTTGTTGATAATCTGTCCGAAAACAATCAGCCGAAACTAAAACCAACTAAAAACGAGACAATAATTTCCATAGGAATCAATGTAAATCCAATGAATTTGTTTTAGACACTCCAAAATACATACCAAATAACACATTTTATAGAGGATAAAGACAGTGTTAATCCTAAAAAAACATTAAGAAATTAATGTAAAATGAATATAACAGACTAATGTAAAGAATAAATAAACATTTAACATAGCATTTATTTTTCTAAACATTCTTTTTGATGTATGGGAAGATGACGAGGAGGGAAAGAGGGGTGGAGATATTATTGTTTTGTAGGAGGAATTATGTAGGTCACCATTTTTTCTTGAAAACTTAGCAGCAGTGTATGTTTGAAACAACGAAAACCGACACACATTTTTGATTGAAATAATCAATGAAAACCAAAACCAACAATAACCGATGTCAATGAAAACCGAGGTGTTACTTTATTCCAATAGGCACATTTATATAAGTGATAACACTCAGAAAGCCATAAAACTATTTTAAAAATGAATATGTTCCTTCCATAATAAAAAGAATAATTTAACTTTTATCACTAGTAATAATAATAATTTTACATAGCGTCAACATAATCCACACCTAGCACAAGGTATTTTGGGCTGGCTAACTTACAGCTTTCAAAAGCAACTTAAGAATCTGCCATTAATATAAGGCTCATTTACCGCACAAACATACAGGCCTCTCTCATCAATTTCAGTGCTGATGATCTGCCCACTAACTAGATACAAAAAATCAATCACATTAGTAAGGGTGCCTTCACATTTCAGGACGTTTGCGCCGCGGACGGTGCGGCTCTGTGTCCCGAAATCCGCATGCGGATTGCGCACCTATCTTTAACATGGGATGCGCAGTCATCCGCACATAGCCACGTTCGTTCGCGTTCAGCTGCGTAACTATACGCATGCGGACGGAGAAGAAGATTTTATGCCGCCAGGGAACGCGGCTTGTAGCATTTTTCGGCGCGTCCAAAAAAATGCAAGTGTCCGCATGCGCACGCTGCGGATACAATTAACATTAGCCCCCTATGAGACTGTACGCATGCGGATGGTTTTGCGCACAGCTGCGGATGAAACGCATGCGGACACCTTAGTGCGCATGCTCAAAAAGCCCATGGGCGTGTCTGTAGGCAGGGTCACTGAAAATTGGGCTAAGTTTAGCGAACGCATGCAGATGTAAAACGCATGCGCAAGGCTCAAAACGCAGACAAACGCATGTGAACGTTGCGGACCTGCGTGCGCAAAGCTATGCGCATGCGTATGTAAAACGCAACGTTTACACGCGTTTGCATGCGTTTTCACCTGCGGCTGCGCATTCGCATGGGACGCAACGCAACCGTCCTGAAATGTGAAGCTAGACTAAGGATATTTTTGCAACACCGACTCAGAGCCTGGATCGCCTTCCCTCCTGCACCTCAAGCTCACTTTCAATCTTTGAGCCTTTCACAGAAGAAGATACTCGGCTCCTCACTTCTTACCCACCTATTACCTGCACCAGTGCTCCTGTGCACTCATATATCCACGTCCCTCTCCCCAGCTGTCACTACCTACCTAACTAAAATATTTAACTTCTCTCTTTTGTCTGGTATCTTTCCCTCCTCATTCAAACATGCTAGCATAACCCCTTTACCTAAATAATCATCTCTTGAACTGTGCTGCTAATTACATACCTATCTCTAATTTTTCCTTTATTTCTAAACTGGTACAATGTCTGGTTCACACTTGTCTAATCTTCTATCTCTCTGATAACTCTCTTCTTGACCCTTTTCAATCTGATTTCTGCTCTTAGGCTGGGTTCACACTTGCAGATGCCTCCGCAGCGTTCTGTGGAGGACATCTGCAAGTGTCTGCATGCAGACGGCAGCCCTATCCTTTATACCTTTATAATGGGCCGCACGGTGTCTGCAGATGCTTGCAGACCGCCGTGCGCTCCCATTGCCCGCCATGAGTGATCTGTGTGCATGCGAAGGCATGCGCACAGATCACACACTCCCGTTCGCACCGGGAATGCAACATGTCGCGTCCCTGGTGCGGACGAGAGTGTGTGATGTGTGTGCAGGTGTCCGCCTACGTACAAATCACATATGGGAGTGAATGGGAGCGCACAGTCTTGCGCAGTTAAGCGCCGCACCGTGCACTCCCATTATAAAGATAGGGGCTTGCGCTTACTGCGCACACATGGTGCTTCCCCTCCGCAGAACGCTGCGGAGGGGAACGCCGATGTGAACCCAGCCTTACACTGTACTGAAACTGCCTTCACTAAAGTCTCTAATGACCTACTAACAGCAAAATCCAGTGGCCACTACTTGTTGTTTCTCCTAGCTTTCTCTGCTTCTTTTGACACTGTGAATCACCAGCTTGTCCTTTCTATGCTCCGCTCTATCAGCCTCAAGAACACCGCTCTCTCCTGGTTCTCCTCCTACCACCCTGACCTCTCCTTCACTGTATCTTTTGCCGTCTCTTACTCCTCTTCTCTTCCCTTTACCATTGGGGTTCCTCAGGGTTCATTCCTAAGGCCCCTTCTCTTCTCCCTAAATACTGCCCCTATTGGACAAACCATCAGCAGATTTGGTTTCTAGTATCATCTCCATGCTGCTAACACCAAATTATAAACCTCTTCTTCTGACATCAACCCCACTTAAATACAAAATACCAGGGATTGTGAAACTGAATCTCTCCAAAACTGAACTTCTTATATTTCCTCTATTTACTAACCTACCTAAAGCTGATATTTCAATATCCCTTGGTGATTCAACCATAACACCCAAGCGGTATGCTCACTATCATGAGGCCATACTGGGCACAGAACGTTTCTTTATTCCTTATATAAAATTACTAACTTGCTCATGTCACCTGCATTTTAGAAACAACTCCAGAATCCAACCTCTTCTTATCTTTGGAACTGCAAAAACACTTACTGCCGCTCTTATTTATTCTTTTCTGGAGTACTGATTGGTCTCAATCTATGGGTACGTTCAAATGCTGCGTATTTGCTGTGTAAATATTTGCTGCATTTTTTTTATGTGCGAGCTCATCACAAACCAGGAGTGGGTGATTAAATCTAGAAGTGGAGCACTTGTTTCTATTATACTTTTCATCTAATTGTTCCACTCCTGGGTTGTGATGAGCTCGCACATAAAAAAATGCAGCAAATATGCAGCAAACACGCGGCATGTGAAAGGAACCTAACCAAACTTTCTCCTCTTCAATGCATCTTGAATGCAGCAGCCAGTGTCATATTTCTACCCAGCCACTTAACCAATGCCTCCACCTTGTGCCAATCATTGTACTGGCTGTACAACTACAGAATAAAATTCAAACTTATCTTTTTCACCCACAAAGCTAGCCACACTTCTGCACCACCCTATATCTCATTTTTGATTTCTGTTAATCACCCCCCCCCCCGCCCTCTCTTTTGCAACTTATCTAAGATTATCATCCTCCATATTGTGAAACTTGCAGCCCTGTCTTCAAGACTTTTCTCGTGCTGCAACATCATTCTGGAATGCACTACCCCATAGGATCCAACTAATATCCAGCCTCCATGTTTTTAAGCTTACTTTAAAAACATATCTTTTAAGATAGGCCTATCACTTTAATTCACTAATGTAACTCTCCACTGTCCCTTCCTTCTAAATGTCAATCATAATCTGCTCCCTCCAATTCATCTTTCTTCACATCCTCCAAGCATGCAATAGTGCTTGGTAACTTCACATAAACAGACACTAGCTGATGACTGTATCAGGCAACTTTATGTGAAAGCCAATATCTATTATACTGATGGTTGAACTGTACATAAAAAGTGCATTCTACCTACTGTGTCCCCCTATCTCCTTGTTTATGGTAAGCTTGTGAGCAGAGCCCTTACTCCTCCTGTAACCGGTGAACTGTGTATTATCTTGTATTGTTTTTATTGTCTGTACATGTCCTTGGCTTTATTGTAAAGCGCTATGGAATATGTTGGCGCTATATATAAACTTATTTATTTTTATTTATCTATCTAAATTAAATGATACAGAACTAGATTCAGAGTTAAGGATAGGTGCCAGCCCACTGGTTGTTGCCCAATAAATAGATAATATAGAAATAGAAAAAGCAGGCGATACTCTAAAGTGGTAAACCAATCAAAATTTTGTTGAACATTTAATAAGCCATATGTACACAACAGTCAACGTTTCAGCTCTGCACAGCCTTTCTCAAGCTTGAGAAAGAGCATGCATAGATGAAATGTTGCCTATTGTACATATGACTTATTAAATGTTACACTAGACTTTAGGTAGTTTCTCAGTGCTATCTATCTATCTATCTATCTATCTATCTATCTATCTATCTATCTATCTATCTTTCTATCTATCTTGTGACCTTCGACTCACTCTATGAAACACAGGTGCAATCCAGTAAGTCACAAACTGGAGAAGACTGATCAGAGCTGCATAATAGAAGATGAAGATGGTGGAGGTTGAGTTTACGACTAAGTGCAAGGAATTTAGATTAGAAGCACCTCTCCAGCTGTAAAAAAAATAAATTGCTGGAGTGGTGCTATAAATGGAATTGTGTAATATTTCATTTTGCTCATAAGTGCACTGCATGAAAATAGAACACTTCATGTTGGAGACTCCATAGAAGCCTGCATAACTAAAAAGGATTGCCTAAAACTAGCATCCCTTTAAAATTATTCATTTTCATTCACATAAATTTTTCCCAACCTAACTTAAAATCAAAAGCTTCTCATCAATAAAAGTAGATGGACAGATAGATAAAAAAAATCAAGAGCAGCACATAGGAAAAACTCTCTTCAAGTGCAATGCCTACCTTGCAACATTTCAATTGCTGGTTACATACCAAAAAAGATGAAGCAGGCAGCACTCACAAAACGTTTTAACTACAAACCTTCATTGGCCCTGGTGGTTCAGTGGCAATATTTCAATAAATATAAAAAAGATTCTATGTGAATTGAAATCTTGCCACTGAACCATCAGGGCCAATAAACGTCTGTAGTTAAAACGTTTTGTGAGTGCTGCCTGCTTCATCTTTTTCAGATAGATAGATATATATGAAATAAAATACACAGAGGATGATGAAGACCGCATCCTGAAAGGAGCTGAGGGAAGCACGCAGTTCTTGAGTATACCCTCAACAGTTAGCCTTAAATGCAAGTATGAAAATGATTTAAAGAAAATTCTGTCATTAGAGTTACATGTTGTCATGCTTGGTCAATACTATAAGAATAAGAAAATCCCCAGAGGACTAAGGTCAAATGTACACCCCACACTGTTTTTGGGTGATAATGATTTTTGCTCTAAATTTATGTCATTATCTGGTAAACATGCTATGGATGTTATGTTGCTCAATATGGAGTATATACTGTACAGCAAGAGTTGGTTAGAATGAAGGACAGCAATAAAGAAATGGAGAGTGAGTTGATGGGTATACTCAAAGAGGAAGATTACTTGAAATTTACAGATTCCATAAAAGTGAAATTAGAAAAACAAAGAAAAGAAATAGAAGAGATCAAAAGACAGAAGTGGGCTAGAGATACAGAGGATTACCGAACTGGCTCAGTGTATAACTGGCAAAGGGATGGACAAAGCAAATGGCAAAGAAGAGGTCATTACAAAGGGCAATATTTTAAAGGGAACCTGTCACCTAGATTTAAGGCCCAACACTATCACTAGCTGTCCCTACATCTTCCTAGCTGCTCCCTATCTATCCCTTTCTGATCTAAAGGGGCCCTATTAAATATCAGAAAAATAACTTGTAACTTACAGAAGTCCCTGAGGCTGGGGACTGGAAAGGCGGCCCCACGCTCCATTGTTCCCTCCCAGATGCTGCAGCGCTCGCCCCACTGGGCGGCATTATTCTTTATTCCTCCCCGCTTCCACCATTTGGAATCTCCCGCCCTCTGTACACATAGTATGCACTGGCCGCGACGTCACATCCGGAGCAGTGTATTATGGGGCCGGTCACGTGATCGGCCCTAGTGCATTATGGGGCCAATCACGTGATCGGCCCGGCTACAATAAGTGCATTGCGCATGCGCGGAGCCGGGCAGATCACGTGATCAAGCCCATAATGCACAGGGGCCAATCACGTGACCGGCCCCATACTGCACAGCGCCGGATATGACGTCGCGGCCAGTGCATACTAAGTGTACAGAGGGCAGGAGATTCAAGATGGTGGAGGCGGGGAGGAATAAAGAATAATGCCACCCAGCGGGGCATGCGCTGCAGCATCTAGGAGGGTACAATGGAGCGTGAGGCTGCCTTTCCAGTCCCCAGCCTCAGGGACTTCTGTAAGTTAAAAGTTATTTTTCTGATGTTTAATAGGGCCCCTTTAGATCAGAAAGGGATAGATAGGGAGCAGCTAGGAAGGTGTAGGGACAGCAAGTGATAGTGTAGGGCCTTAAATCTAGGTGACAGGTTCCCTTTAACAATACAGGGGAGTACAAAAATAATGAACTGTTTAAATTTCCCTCATATAGACCGAGAACAAAATCCAGAGGACGAAGAGGAGGGTGGAAGCAACACAGTCAACAGAAAAAAGAAGGGCAAACCAAAAGGACAACAGAACAAATGGAATCAAAAAAAGGAAGAGAACTGATTATTAACTTGTCTGGTAAAATATTAACAATTAGCCAAATAGAAGTTCTAGAAAAAGGAATAACTTATTGTTTATCTATACATGTGAATTGGTTTTCTGTAGAGAAGGAGTTGTATCAATTTTTTAAAAATGTAAAACTAAAATATAATTTTTTCAATAAGAATGTCACAAAAGAGGTAGAGACTTGTGAGTTAGAGATGCAGAAAATGGGCATAAAACGAAAGAGTGATTTTGTGCCAAATGACAATATTCCCGTAGTAGAAGCCTTTGAAACAGTGGTTAAATGTGAAGTGAGCATATTGCGGGAAAATACAAAAAAAGAACTATTAAAACCAAACATGACATCAGAACAAATCAAAGCAAGGAAGAACTTGTCCATGTTGACAGTTTAATAATAAAACCTGCAGATAAAGGGGGAGCAACTGTCATCATGAACAAGGAGAACTATATAAAGGAAGCTTACAGGCAATTAAGTGATACCTCAGTGTATAAAAAATGCCCCAAAATTTGATTTACAGAGAAACATACAAAAAGTGCTAGATGCAGCAAAAATGGGTCGGATAATTGATCAGAATCTATATGATTTCCTGATAGAAAAAAATCCAGTGACACCAGTTTTATATCTTGTACATAAATTGCATAAATTATTAAAGGGATCCTGTCACCTCCAAAACACCTCCTAAGCTACCAAAACATGTCCCTGCAGCATCCTATCACTAATCTCACACTCCTTTTGTCTCCTAAAAGCATCCTGTGAAAGTGCATAAAAACGTCTTAATACTTACTCATTAGGTATTATATTTAGTAGGGGCTATATTCTTTAGCCCTTAGGGCGTGTTGTTTTGCAGGCTCCAGGATCCAGCCTCTCTCTGTCTGTGCTGCTGTGATGTGGAGCTGAAGGCAGGACTAATGATTTGCATTCTGTGAGTGACAGAGAGGGAGAGGGCAAAGCCTGCACAAGCAAAGCAAACAGACAGAGAGAGGGTGGATCCTGGAGCCTGCAAAGCAACACACCCTAAGGGCTAAAGAATATAGCCCCTGCTAATTATAATCACTAATGAGTAAGTATTAAAACCTTTTTATGCACTTTCACAGGATGCTTTTAGGAGACAAGAGGAGTGTGAGATTAGTGATAATATGCTGCAGGGACATGTTTTGGTAGGTTAGGAGATGTTCTGGAGGTGACAGGATCCCTTTAATTGACCCCTCAGGTAGACCCATTGTGGCGGGAATATATTCCATATTTTATAATATTGGGATTTTCCTAGAAAAAATCATGATCCCTTTTGCCGTCGCTGCAAAATCATATACGAAAGATAAGGGACATTTTTTAAAGGAATTAAAAGATTACAAAAGAGACCAAATGCACATTGGTATCTTTTGATGTTACGTCCTTGTATACGTCAATTAGACACGAAATGGGTATAAATGTGATTGCTGAATGTTTGAAAACAGGAGATTACACGGACCAATGCAAACAACTAATAGTGGATCTATTGGATATCGTCCTTAGACAAAATTATTTTATGTTTGGAGATTCCCCGAAAGTAAGACACTGTCTTATATTTTTTTGGGGGCCAAAAGTGACCCCATGTCTTACTTTCGGGGGGTATCTTATATACCCTACATCCCACTGCAGCCTCCCATACACACACATACACCACACACCCATACACACACACATACACATCACACACCCCACACACCCATACATACCCATACACACACATAACCATACACACACACACATACCCATACACACAAAACGTTTTTTACCGGTCTCCGGTGGCCCCCGCTCTCCAGTGTCGCGCTCTCCCCGCTGGCCTCCGCTCTCCGGTGGTCCCCCGTCCTCCAGCTGGCCTCCGCTCTCCGGTGGCCCCCTCTGCTCTCCAGTGGCCCCCTCCGCTCTCCGGTGGCCCCCCTGCTCTCCGCCGTCCCCCCGCTCTCCGGCGTCCCCCCGCTCTCCTTCTTCCCACTGTAGCTGCCAAACTCCGCCCAGGTCAGGAGCCCTGCGCCAATTACAGCGCAGGAACCGTGAGCCAATCACAGCCCAGGATCCGCTAGCCAATCAGAGGCCATGCACGATGTCAGCTGGCCGTGGATTGGCTTGCGGTTCCTGGGCTGTGATTGGGTCACGTTTCCTGCGCTGTAATTAGCGCAGGGCTCCTGACCTGGGCGGAGTTTGGCAGCTACAGCGGGAATCAGGAGAGCGGGGGCCGCTGGATAGTGGGGGGCCACCAGAGAGCGGAGGGGGTGACCGTAGAGCGGGGGACCATCAGAGAGCGGGGGACCACCACAGTCCTCAGGCAGGAACGCCTTATTATCGGAGGGTGTCTTATATTAGCAAGTAGGGTGCCCCCCCCAAGCATGCCTTACTTTCGGGGGCGCCCTACTTTCGGGGAAACACGGTATTATCTGCAATTGATGGGGGCACGAATGGCATGCTCGTACGTGGGAGCGGTCATGGCATTCCTGGAAGAGAGTTATGTCTATGTATCCCACAACTTCTCTAATGTAGAGAGGTGGTGGAAATATATAGATGATATTTTTCTAATCTGGAAAGGAACAGAAAAAGAACTAGAATCTTTTTATGATTTTATGAACACCATACAATAAAGATCACAGAAGTACACTCAGACACAGAGATGCAATTCCTTGATGTGAAAGTGACTATTAAGGAAGGAAGGATTGATACAACATTATTTGTCAAACCGACAGATAAAATGAACTCTTTCATTATGAAAGCAGTCATCCAACTAGCATGAAGAATGCCATCCCACTAAGTCAAATGGTTAGAGTTGATAGGATAGTGAGTAAAGAGATAATGAAATAGGTAAATTAATGTTGAAATTTAAACATGAGGCTATCCAGACAAAATTTTGAACCAGCAGAGGAATAAAATGAAAAATAGGAGCCCTAAAAAAGAAGTAGGAAAGAAAATCCTATTAATATTAATATATGGTGAAGAAACAAAAAATATAGCTGAGATTGTCCAAAAGCATTGGGGAATGTTGCATAATTGTTTGCCACAAATTGAGGAATATAAAAACCCACCTTTAATATCATACAGAAAAGGGAAAAATATGAAAGATCTTCTAGTGAGATCAGATATCGGCACAATGAAGAGTTTGAAACAAACGACATTAACAGGAGGGAAAAGAAAGGGAAGTTATCCCTGTGTCAACTGTATACGGTAAATTGCCCACTTATGTTAAAAGGAAATAAGTTCAGTCATCCCAGAACAGGCATAGAGTACGAGATCAAACAATTTTTAACCTGTAATTCTGACCACATAATTTACCTCTTGGAATGCCCTTGTAAACTCGTATATTGGAGAAACCACCCTTGAGTTCAAAATAAGACTTAGCCAACATCACTACAGCATACGGTAAAGAATATTAACTCTACCAGTATCAAAACATTTCACGGAGGCAAAGCACAAGGAAAAAGACCTAAGATTTAGATTGATAGATGCTGTCCCAGTATTAAGAAGGGGTGGAGACAGAGTGAAACTGTTAAAAACCAAAGAACTACAAAGGATCCACATTACAAACAGCTCTGTGAGTATTGGTCTTCATCAGATACTATGTATTTTAGTCACTAAAATGCACAATGCACAAGTATGATGTCACTAATTGTTTTATTTTTTATCTTGATTGATATACAGATATGACGATTTTGAAGACACACATAAGTGGAGCATTATGCACACGGGTTGTCTGCATGCCTAACACAAACAAATCTTGGATTATCGTTGATTACCTAAAGATATATTAAATATATTTAGTAATAAAATATTCCTCCCTAAAATAATTTTTTTTAGCATAAATTAACTTATTAAGAAACAATTCATATAAGCACTAATGCACAAAACAATGCATATTTATTATTATTATTATTATGTAATTTTATTTCAATATGCAAGTTTATTTCACAATGTAATTTTTATGAACATCATAAATATAATTTATATGCAGAAATATATATTAATTTATTATTTCACCCTCGTACCTAAAAAATTATGAGTTCCATTAAAAGGAATTTGATCAGCATACACTTGAAATAAATGAATCGAAGTGGCTCAAAGTCCCTTGAAAACCTTTGAGCAGGTAGTGAAAAAGGAGTGAAATACCCCCGTATCATTGTACGGACAAGGGGGTGAAAAATACCCAGAAATGGGTATCACTATAAATAGGGGACGGAAGAGCATATGATGGATCCTTAAAATAATGGTGTATTTTTTACATATTGATATAAACAAAAACATTTTTTAATAAACAAATTGTAACCCAATAGGAAATTATGGTTTTAAGTGGTGAAATCTTACACATAATTTATATACACATATATGCACTTAAAAAAGAGGTACATATTTGATATATATACACAAATAAGTGGTTTTAATGTATATGAAATAAGGTTTACTAAAACACATCAAAATTAAGCACTGTCACTTTAACCTCCCTGGCGGTCTGTTTAGTTCTAGAATAATTTGCTAAAAGCGGGCTACCCGCGTTCGCGGTAGATGCGGTTAAAAAACCGCATCTGCCGCACTTGCCGCACTTGTGCCGCACTTGCGGCGCGGTTGCGGCGCGGTTGCGGTAATCTGCATAGGAACCAACCACCTCTGATGACCCTCATACATTGTTAATATGTGCCCCTGCAGCCTAGTAAACCATTAGCAGCACTGTTGTTGTGTGCAAAGTGGCTGCAGTAGAAGTGCGATAATGATGTTATACAGTTACATGCCTGGTACTTGAGGCCGTCTCCCTGTGTGTGCTGGGACGTGTGGGCGGTGCTCATCATGTTTGCTCGCCCCCTCCCTTATGCACGCCCCCTCTCAGCCTGCTATAGTGCTGTGAGGCTGATTGCGTCATAAAGGGGCGGGGCTACAGTGATGCCGCGATTTAGCCCCGCCCCTTTATGACGCAATCAGCCTCACATCACTATAGCAGGCTGAGAGGGGGCGTGCATAAGGGAGGGGGAGAGCAGACATGATGAGCACCGCCCACAATTGCCAGCACACACAGGGAGACGGCCTCAAGTACGCAGGCATGTAAGTATATAACATCATTATCGCACTTCTACTGCAGCCACTTTGCACACAACAACAGTGCTGCTAATGGTTTACTAGGCTGCAGGGGCACATATTAACAATGTATGAGGGTCATCAGAGGTGGTTGGTTCCTATGCAGATTACCGCAACCGCGCCGCAGCCGCGCCACAAGTGCGGCACAAGTGCGGCACAAGTGCGGCAGATGCGGTAGATGCGGCAGATGCGGTTTTCTCACCGCATCTGCCGCGAACGCGGGTAAGCCCGAGCCTGACTCGGGGTTAACGCTTCTGGTAGTGAATGTTAACCCCGAGTCAGGCTCGGGAATAACGCTAGGAAGGTTAAGAAGCTCATATATAACATTAAAATTATTTTTGCACAAACCACTTACCGTATATACTCGTGTATAAGCCGAGTTTTTCAGCCCAAAATTTGGGCTGAAAAGTCCCCCCCTCGGCTTATACACGGGTCTATACGGTAGGCTGCTGTGGTGGGGGCTGTGGAGGCTGGAGGAGGCGGGGGGAGGCTGCTGTAAGAGCGGCCCCGTCACGTGGGGCCGCTCATTATACACTGCTGTCAATCAGCGGCAGGGGGAAGCAGTTCATATATGCCCCCCAAAAGCTGGCACTGTCCCCCCTTGTAAGGGCCCCCCCCCGCTGCTTATACATTACCATCCCGGTGTTCTGATCGGCGCCGCTCCTCGGTGCTCCTTCTTCATCCTCCCGTCCTCGCTGGCTGCATCCGGGATCTCCGGCCGTCGCAGGCATATGACGTCATCATGCGACGGCCGGAGATCCCGGATGCAGCCAGCGAGAACGGGAGGATGAAGAAGAAGCACCGAGGAGCGGCGCCGATCAGAACACCGGGATGGTAATGTGTAAGCAGCGGGGGGGGGGGGGGCCCTTACAAGGGGGGACAGTGCCAGCTTTTGGGGGCTGTTGGTACCCCCAGGGGGCTGCTGGGTACCCCCAGGGGGATGTTGGTACCCCCAGGGGGCTGTTGGTACCCTCAGGGGGCTGCTGGGTACCCCCTGGGGGCTGTTGGTACCCCCAGGGGGCTGTTGTTACCCCCAGGGGGCTGTTGGTACCCCCAGGGGGCTGCTGGGTACCTCCTGGGGGCTGCTGGGTACCCCCAGGGGGCTGTTGATACCCCCAGGGGGCTGCTGGGTACCCCCTGAGGGCTTCTGGGTACCCCCAGGGGGCCGCTGGGTACCCCTGGGGGCCACTGTATAACCCCTGGGAGGTGCTGTATAACCCCTGGGGGCTGCTGTATAACCCCTGGGGGCTGCTGTATATACTTCTGAGGCCTGTATACCATTGGGGCTGCTGTATATACCACTGGGGCTGCTGTATATACCACTGGGGCTGCTGTATATACCACTGGGGCTGCTGTATATACTGGTGGGGTCTGTATATACCACTGGGGAGGCTGCTGTATACCACTGGGGTTGCTGTATATACTACTGGGGCCTGTATATGCCACTGGGGAGGCTGCTGTATACTACCATTGGGGGGCCTGTATACCACACTGCTGGGGGCTGTACACCTGTGCTGGGGTCCACCCTCGGCTTATACACGAGTCAATAGGTTTTCCCAGGTTTTGGGGGCAAAAGTAGGGGGTCGGCTTATACACGGGTCGGCTTATACACGAGTATATACGGTAAATAAAACTAATATTGTAATACATATTAGCTCACAATACCAACTGCTAACTTAAAATTTGAATATACATATTTTATTATATAAAATTGGAGGAGAAAGAGTAAAACAATGTAGAAAACTGCCGGGCACAAAATAGTCACTGGGCATGCGCGAGAGTCGTAAGATGGCGCGGCATCCACTTCCTGCATACCATAGCAACAAGGGAAGCTAAGGAGCCGGCGCATGCGCAGTATAGTCATAGGAACGCGATCATGGCGGCGAACATCACAAACACGCTGTACATGGGGTAATCATGGTAATACAAAGATTTAAGAATAATTAACTAATGAATTAAGCAGACACCTCAGTAGCAATTGATACACTTCTTATATTTAGAGGTTTAAAGAAGGGACTATGGCTAATATATTAAAATTACTATATGTACTGTATATATTGTAAAGAAGCTATAGTATACAATATAAACAAGGTGGAGGATGTAATATGATGTTTATATGTCTGTAATGTACATTAATTGGATAATAGAAATTGATAAAGTAGGATGTATGAAAAGACCAGCATTAGCCATATGTGACTGCTGGAAGAAGGTCATGAACTGACCAAAACATTGCTACCATCTGCTTGAAGGCCAATAAAGGCTTAAGAACATCCTAGAAAGAGTGCTGCAGTCATTTTTTCATATAGATAGGTAGATAGATAATAAATAAAATGACTGCAGCACTCCTTATCTTCAATCCAAATGCCTTCATTGGCCTTCAGGTGTATTTGGGACGTTTCAGGAACATCTCCCTTCCTCTAGCCTGGACTGATTTGCACCCAAACAGAACTGTGCTGCTTATTTCTTTGCTTAATTTTACATAGATAGATAGATAGATAGATAGATAGATAGATAGATAGATAGATAGATAGAATAAATTTATAATACTAAGGTAATTCAGGTTGGTATATCTGAATGTCAAATCCTTTTAAAACTTTACAAAGAGTACACAGTGACTGCATACCTATTAGTCATCATAAAATATGCATGCTTTATGCAGCTTCCAATCTATAAATAAATCATCAGTGCAATGTAATAATAAATAAAACCCTTTAATCTGTCAGAAACAGTGAAAGGAAAGCGATCTTGAGTGTTTCCAGGAGACACTGACTTCCATTGCAGCATACATATTACAGCATACATGCATAAAAGTATCCAAGTCCACATATCAAAGTGAATACTTTTAAAAACAAAAGAATTAAACATTTGAAGATTACATTATAATATTTATGATAATTAAGCTTTTTCAATCATATAAAAAATGAGAAATCTTTAATCACTTCTAAAGACCTGAATGTTATTAAAATAAAAGGAAAAGAAACAAAGAAAACCAGTCTTAGGCTGCTTTCACATCAGCGTTTTTTTAAATTCGCGGCAGATGCGGTGAAAAAACCGCATCTGCCGCGATTACCGCATACCGGCTGTACTCGCGGCGCGGTTGCGGTAAACGCCATGCAAAGTATAGGCGTACTTGCGGCAGGTGCAGCAAGTGCGGTTTTGCACTTGCGGCAGGTGCAGCCGCGAAAAAAAACGCGGCTGACTGTGGTTTTTTTCGCGGCCGCACAAAACCGCACTTGCCGCACCTGCCGCAAGTACGCCTATACTTTGCATGGCGTTTACCGCAACCGTGCCGCAAGTGCAGCCGGTATACGGCAATCGCGGCAGATGCGGCTTTTTCACCGCATCTGCCGCGAATTTAAAAAACCGCTGATGTGAAAGGGCCCTTAGGCTGCTTTCACATCAGCGTTTTTTGTCGATCGCGGCAGATGCGGTGAAAAAAACGCATCTGCCGCGATTACCACATAACCGCTGCACTTGCGGCACCGTTGCGGCAAGCCCCATGCAATGTCTATGGGGCTTGCAGTAAATGTGCGGCAGGTGCGGCAAGTGCGGTTTTGGCACTTGCGGCAGGTGTGGCCGCGAAAAAAAACGCGACTGACCGCAAGTGCAGCTGGTATGCGGTAATTGCGGCAGATGCGTTTTTTCACCGCATCTGCCGCGATTTAAAAAAAACGCTAGTGTGAAAGTACCCTTAGAAAGGTTATTTCTCTATTTTAAATCCCATGTGAACTAACAGATCATGTGCAAATAAATCTAAAGCTTACTTTATATTATACATTTTTAAAATTTCCCTATTCTGTAATTCTTTATTTTTCAAGTGCACTCTATACTGCTCGTAATCACAGCCCAAACTGATATCAAGCACTAATTAACACACTTATGTTATTCAGCCATTAATTTAATATTTCAGGTGATTTCTAATACAATACTAATGATATCCTAAAAGAAGGCTTGGGCAGCCCTTTCATTAACAGTAACGTTTACTGCCGTAGTTTCTCTGGTTGTCTTCCTGTAAGCAATTCAATGTCTTGAACTGGCTGGTCAAGTATATGTAAAACCAAACTGAAAACACAATGTTGCCCACACACACAATCCCACCCATATCAGTTATAGTAAAAATCTTCGCTGTCATTTACTATTACTGCTGAGATGGGGTCAACAGGATATCTTCTGTTGTACATATGTGTCTGTATGCCACACACACACACACACACAAACACACACACGTATAAGTATATATATAAACAGTCATGACTGAAAGTGTTGGCATCCCAGTGATTAAGAGACTGGTTTTTCATGACATATAGTACTTTATGTAAGTGGTAAATTTAGTACAATATTATTTGCATTTATTTGTAAAAAAATCTGAAATTTCGCTGAAATTTAGAAACTTTGTTAGTTTTCAAACTGAATTTTTATGCCTATAAACCAGGGAGTTATGTCACACAAAGTAGTTAATAAATATTATTTCCCATATGTCTACTTTACATCAGCTCAATTTTTAAACAAATTTTTCTTTGTCAGGAATTTCGAAGGGTTAAACGTTCATCAACAATTTCTAACAAAACGTACAAAACCATTTTTTTAGGGACATCATATTTGAAGTGAATTTAAGGGGCCTACATGAAAGAAAACACCTAAAAGTGACACTATTCTAAAAACTGCACCCCTCAAGCTACTCAAAACCACATTCAAGAAGATTATTAACCCTTCAGATGCTCCACAGGAATTAAAGAAATTTGTAAGGGAAAAAAATGAAAATTTTACTTTTTCCAACAAAAATGTTATTTTAGGCCCCTTTCACATCAGCGTTTTTCACTGATCGTGGCAGTTGCGGTGAAATAACCGCAACTGATGTGATTACCGCATAACGGCCGCACTTGCGGTTCACTTGCGGCAAGCCCCATACAATGTCTTGCGGTAAGTGTGCGGCAGGTGCGGCAAGTGCGGTTTCGGCACTTGCGGCAGGTGCGGCCGCGAAAAAACCGCGGCATGCTGTGTTTTTTTTCACGGCCGCACCTGCCGCAAGTGCCGATACTGCACTTGCCGCACCTGCTGCAAGCCCCATAGACATTGTATAGGGCTTGCCGCAAGTGAACCGCAAGTGTGGCTGTTATGCGGTAATTGCGGCAGTTGCGTTTTTTTGCAGCAAAACGCTGATGTGAAAGCAGCCTTAGCCTCAAATATTGCATTTTTACAAGGGTTACAGGAAAAATTGAATCATAATATTTGCTGTAAAAGTTTTCCTGAGTATGCTGATATCCCACGTGTGATGATTTTTTGAATGGAAAATTGGCTGGAATCTTTAGCGGTCTCCATGTTGCCTTTGAAGAGCCCCTGATGTATCTAAACAATGAAATCCCACCACAAGTGATCCCATTTTGGAAACTACACCCCTCAAGGAATTTATTAAGATGTTTAGTGAGCACCTTGCACCCTTAGGTGTTTCACTAAATTTTATAATGTTGAACAGTGAAAAATTAAATAGGAAAACTTTTTACCATGAAAATGTTGCTTTAATCCCAAATCTTTCACTTTTATAAGGGTAACAGGAGCATAAAATTAGTTGTACAATTTCTGCTGAGTGCAAGATACTGCATATGTGGTAAACAACTACTTTTGAAGAACAGTGTAAAGTGAAGAAAGGAAGGAGCACCATATTGAAGTTCAGATATAGTTGTGATGGTTGCAGGTGCCATCTCAAATTGTACTCGATGTGCCTAAACAGCGGAGTTCCCCCACAAGTGACACCATTTTGGAAACTAGACTCCTTAAGGAATTTATTTATGTGTGCTGAGCATTTCATAGAATTTTATACTGTTGAGCCATGAAAAAATAAATTTTTAACCACAATAATTATGCTTTAACCCCAATTTTTCCAACAGGAGATATTGGACCATACAATTTGTTGTGCAATTTGTCCTGAGTTCGCCAATTACCCATAAGTGGTCAAAAATTATTTTTAAGGCACAGTACAAAGTAAAGAACGGAAGGAGTGCTATATATAAGTTCAAATTTAGTTGGAATGGTTTGCGGGTGATATATCACATTTGCAGAGCTCCTGAGGTGCTATACCAGCAGAAACCTCTCACAAGAGAGCCCATTTTACAAACTGCATCCCTAAATAAATTCATCCAGGGGTGCAGTGAACATATTGACACCACAGGTGTATCACAAAACTTTATACAATTGGGCGGTGAACAAAAATAATTATATTTTTCCATTAAAATGTGGTTTCAACCCTCAAAATTTCCAATTTTATCAAAGCATGCAAAACAATAAGGAAAAGGGGCACAAATGTGTAGGATCCCCTTATTAAAAAAGTCTACGTGGTGTGGGTAGGTGGCCATTCACCTTATCGGGTTGTGCAAGTCCTGCACAACCCGGTTTACCAGCCTCCGCCGCCGGCAGTATGTGCGCTGCCTCTCCACTCTCCTCTCTCCTGGTCCTCGGAACAGGACCTATCCGGTCACGTGTACGCGAAACCGAATTTGCATCACCGCTCTTTGTTGTGGGTTGCCAGGAAAACACCAGGTCCTCAAGGCAGATCGTTTGTGCTGTTCCTGAGCTGCTCCAGCCACCAGTCCCTCACAAAGGGAGTAGTTTTCATGCAAAAAATAGTAATGGCGGTCTGATTAGGAGCTGTGAGGGGAGCTAAGAAATTAATAAAAGGTTTGCCATTTATTAAAGCATCTTATATGTCCGCTTGATCCTTAGAGCGCTCCTAATCAGACCGCCATTACTATTTTTTACAATTTTATCAAAGGGAATAGATAAAAAATGCCCCATAATGTGTTAAACAATTTCTACTGAATGTGGCAATACTCTACATGTGACTGTACAGTACTGTTTGGCTGCAGAGCAGGGCTCAGGAGGGAAGGAAGGAGCACCATTTAATTTTTGGAGCACAGGTTTTCCTGGAATAGTTAACAGACTCCATTTGCATAGCACCTCTAGATGCAGAACAGAAACCCTTCAAGTGGACACATTTTGGAAACTTCACTCCTCTGGGAATTCATCCTTGGGTGTAGTGACAATTTAGCCTCTGGAAAACACCCATGGTATCAAACACATTGAATGTTGCTGAATTAAAAATTGCAAATAAGTCCTTGTCATGACCATTACATTGTAGTGCCCTTACATGGTGTTCCGCTTGTGCTTCTGGAAATCTGCACCCCATAAATTAAGCGGAAATTAGTGATGGGCGAGTCCTAAATTACTCGGAATCGCTTGACTCTAGCGAGTCCGAGCCCGGGATTCGCTACTCGTTGCGAGTCTAGCGAGTCCTATGTTAATGAATGGGGAAGCGAGTAATAGCGAGTAATGTGCGATTTACAAATCGCAGATGTGTCTCAGAAAGCGCTCGCATTGCCGTTTTGGAAACCCGACTCGCAACAGTTTTTTGCTGCTGTGTCCGAGGCCAAACACACATGTGTTTGTCTTATTTGTAGGTAGGAGAGCAGCAACGCACTGGTCTGCCACAGAGAAACTAAAGCTGAAGGGGTTATTATGACCCAAAATCTATCAGGTGCAAAAAAGAAACAGTACCTCAGCTAAGGGTACTTTCACACTAGCGTTTATTTGAAATCGCGGCAGATGCGGTGAAAAAAACGCATCTGCCACGATTACCGCATACCAGCTGCACTTGCGGCACGGTTGCGGCACAGTTGCGGCAAGCCCCATACAATGTATAGGCGGGCTTGCGGCAGGTGGGGCAAGCGCAGCACCGTGCGCTCCCATTATAAAGATAGGAGCTGGCGGCCGCTGCGCACACATTGCGGATCCCCTTCGCAGAACGCTGCGGAGAGGAACGCTAATGTGAAGCCAGCCTAAGCTATGAGGTCGGTCCTGTGTGCACTGTAAGGCTGCTCCTCCCTGCCTGCCTGCCTGCCTACAGTCCTCTACACAGTACTCCTCTGTCTTCCTGGTAGCTCTCACAAGAGCTGTTTGGGTTAAATATAAGGAATCTTTTTAGTTTCCTTACACTGACTGACACTCCCTATGATCTGCTCCAGCATCTACCTCACCCTGCTCTAGCTCAGATCTTCACAGGAATGTGCCCAAAATGGCGGTGGCAAGGCTTATATACAGCCTCATCTCTCATACATGACAAAGGCATCACGATGGACAGAAGCCAATCATAGTCCTGCCACAACCAACATGGCTGTGGAATTACTGAATATGATTGGCTAACATGCTTGTCCATATTCACAAGTTTTCTGACCTAACACGCTAGGCTGTCTCGGAAGCTTTGTCGGAACATAACAGATTCTGTATTTGCGAGTCCCGAATACAGTAATCAGGACTCGGATTCGTAGACTCGCTCAGACTCGCTCAGACTCGCTCAGACTCGCTGCTTTGGGGAGATTCAAGCTACATAGCGATGTGATATAGCGAGTCTAGCGAGTGAGAAAAAGTAAACTCTGACAAAACTAGGATTGCCATTGACTTGCATTGGACTCGTTACTGTGCGAGTAATCGCTGGGAAACTCGCAGAGTACCGAGTCCCTTACTACTCGCCGAGTAACGAGTCCTAGCGAGTAGACTCGCCCATCCCTAGCGGAAATGCCAAACATATGCACAGTAACTGTGGTTTAAGTACATTGTGCAGCTCAAAAGAGATGAGGGATTTTATATTTTGGAGTGCAGATTTCACTGGATTTCCTTATTGAAGGGAGCCATAGTATTTTTTCCAGAGCATTTCTGCTACCAGTAACACAGAAGCTCCTAAATTTCTGAGGTGACACAGTCAACCATTCCCTCCTACTACAGATCCTCTCTTTCCTTGGTATCAAAGATCCTGCCCTATCCTGGATCTCCTTAAACTTTTCTGACAGCATATTTAGTGTTTCCCACACCCACACTACCTCATCATCCCATCCTCTCTTTGTTGGGAGCCTCACAAAGCTCTGTTCTAGGACCCTTACTTTTCTCCATCTATATCCTCGGCCTGGGGCAACTCATAAAGTCCCATGGCTTCCAGTACCACCTATACGCTAATGACACTCAGCTCTACCTCTCTGGCTCAGACATCACCTCTTTGTTGTCCAGAATCCTGGAGTGTGTGTAAGAGGGTGTAGAGAGCTATACATTTCAGTTGTAATTATGGATGTTGGTCACACCTGTAATGATACCATCTAGCCATCTAGATGTCAGTAATAGTGATGAGCGAGTACTAAAATGCTCGGGTGCTCGAAGCTTGGGCCGAGCATCCCAAGATACTCGTGTACTCGGTCCGAGCACCGAGCCCAATGTTATCCTATGGGAGACCCGAGTATTTTTATGAAATGACTGCCGGCAGCATGTAGAAACCCTAAAAATGTCACAAAAGTCTCAGAAGAGTGCTCAAATGACATGGCAACACCATGGGGAAGACCCTTGGAAGCATTTCTCACTCAAACATCACAGCTGTGAACAATGTTGTCCGAGTTTCACGCCAATTTTACGGAGTCACCAGAAAACCTTCCAAAATGACACCAAAATGAATATTCAGGGTGGAAATGTTAAGGGCACATACCCAATAGTGAGATACAGCTGGTGTATGTTACTTTTTGTGATTACATGAAAGATTTTACGTGAAAACCTTGTGCGGCACTCCGATGTCCCTGAGAAGAGATGTACATGAAGCCCTGTCTTGACATATTGTGCCCATTTTGAGGAACTGGGTCTATTGTAGTATTTTCCTTTGCCAGGGCAGTCTAAAATTGGAAGGTTCACCAATGCCCCTGGATAGAGACGTGCATGAGGGCCTGTAAACCTGAAGTGCCCATTGTAAGGAAGTGGGTGTATTGGAGTATAGCCCTTTGGCAGGACAGCCAAAAATTGGGAGGCTCCACTTTGTCCCTGGATAGAGATATGCATGAAGGCCTGTAAACCTGAAGTGGGTGTATTGGAGTATAGCCCTTTGGCAGGGCAGCCAAAAATTGGGAGGTTCAACAATGACCCATGCATACAGACATGCATGAGGGCCTGTAAACCTCAAGTGGGTGTATTGTAGTATAGCCCTTTGGCAGGGCAGCCAAAAATTGGGAGGCTCCACATTGTCCCTGGATAGAGACATGCATGAAGGCCTGTAAACCTGAAGTGGGTGTATTGGAGTATAGCCCTTTGGCAGGGCAGCCAAAAATTGGGAGGCTCCACATTGTCCCTGGATAGAGACGTGCAGGAGGGCCTCAAAACATTTTTCCCATTGAAAAGGAGCGGGTCTCCTGTCGTTGTAATGCCCATTCTAAAAGAATGGGCGAAAAAATTTACCACTTGGGGGTATACCTGAAACAACAGCCTAACTATTGTAACGGTCATCATGGTGGCACATGAGGAGAAGGAGGAGCAGTCCAGCGATTAGCCAAAGTCCAGAAGTGTGTACCCATGGGTGAGTGGAGGTACATGGCAAATTCACAGAACAAAATTTAAATTCCGCTGTCATTTGTTGGTGGAGTGGTGAAGTCTGGCCCAATCCAACCCTTGTTCCTCTTGATCAGAGTCAGCCTGTCAGCATTTTCAGTTGACATTCGGGTGCGTTTATCAGTAATGATTCCACCTGCGGCACTGAAAACATGCTCTGACAAAACGCTAGCGGCAGGGCAGGCCAGGACTTCCAAGGCGTAGAGAGCCAATTCATGCCACGTGTCCAGCTTGGAGACCCAATAATTGTAAGGGACAGAGGAATCTCGCAGTACAGTTGTTCGATCTGCAAGGTACTCCTTCAGCATCTGGCCAAACTTAGCATTTCTTGTGGCACTACCCCGCACCTCAGGGGCTGTGGTACGTGAGGGTCTGAGAAAACTGTCCCACATCGTAAAGACTGTTCCCCTACCTCTGGCGGATTGGACTTGTGCCCCTCTCGGCCGTACGCCTTGGTTGTCCACCGATTCCTGACCTATGCCGCTAGCGTTTTGTGAGGGGAATGCTTTGCCTACTTCCGTGACTATGGCCTTCTGGAACTGCTGCATTTTGGCTGAACTCTCCGCCTTAGGAATGAGAGACATAAAGTTCTCCTTGTAGCGTGTAGAGGGTCATGAGCCAGGCAGCTTACCATAAAGTCAGCCATGTGCGCCAGACTCTTAACAGCCATCACTTCAGTATCCAGACCAACACGATGACTGTAGTGATGGGCGAATCCTAAACTACTCGGAATCGCTAGACTGGGGGGGAGGGTGGAGAGGGTGGGGGGTGCACCGGACCGGCCGGCTACTTACCGCTGCCTCCGCCGGCGCCGGCTGCAACCTCGCTCCCCGTCTCTCTGCTGCTCTTTACGGAGATTCCCGAACACTGACAGAAGCAGTGAATAAATTAACTTCCGTCACTGCTCGGGAATCTCCAGAGCAGAGCGAGTCTGGCTGACAGCAGAGTTCAGCTCAGGTCACAATGACCTGAGCTGAACCCTGACTGTTTAGTCAGTTCTCAGCTCTGCTACATCCCTGTCTGTCTAAGCACAGACAGGGATGTAGTAGAGCTGAGATTGAGTTTTGGACTACGTCGGACGGAAGAGGATTTTTTTAATTAAAGATGGAGTCCCTAATGTCTTTTTTTTTTTATTTCTAATAAAAAAATTTTCTCTGTGTTGTGTTTTTTTTCAAACAATTTAATAGAAATTCATGGCGGTCATGTCTCATATTGGCGTGACCGCCATAAATTTCGGGCTTAGGGCCAGCTGATAATACAAAGCTGGCCCTAACCTCTTTATTACCCAGTGAGCCACCGCCACCAGGGCCACTGGAAGAGCAAGGTTCTGCGCCAGAGGATGGCGCTTCAATGAATGCGCCATCTTCTGGGGCGGCTGCGGGCTGCAATTTGCAGCGGGGGGTGCCCAGAAAGCTTGGGCCTCCCTGCGCTGCGGATTCCAGCCCCCAGCTGCTGAGCTGTACCTGGCTAGACATAGAAATTGCGCGGTTCCCCACGCATTTTTTTTTTATTATTTCATGAAATTCATGAAATAATAAAAAAAAAGGGCTCCCATATATTCTTGTGTCTGGCCAGGTACAAATAGGCACCTGGGGGTTGGGGGCAGCCCGTCGCTGCCTGCTGGATCCGGCTGGTTCCAGAAATATGGTGAAGCCCACGTCAAATTTTTTTCTGACAAATCCATAAAACAATATAAATAAAAGGGACTGCATCTTTATTAACCCCTGGACCATAGGCGAGGGTTAATAAAGATGCAGTCCCTTTTTTAGGATTGTTTTATTGATTTTTCAGAAAAAAAATTACGTGGGCTTCGCCGTATTTCTGGAACCAGCCGGATCCAGCAGGCAGCGACGGGCTGCCCCCAACCCCCAGGTGCCTATTTGTACCTGGCTGGACACAAGAATATAGGGGAGCCCTTTTTTTTTATTATTTCATGAATTTCATGAAATAATAAAAAAAAAATGCGTGGGGCTCCGCACAATTTCTATGTCTAGCCAGGTACAGCTAAGCAGCTGGGGGCTGGAATCCACAGCGCAGGGAGGCCCAAGCTTTCTGGGCACCCCCCGCTGCACATTGCAGCCCGCAGCCGCCCCAGAAGATGGCGCGTTCATTGAAGTGCCATCCTCTGGTGCTGAACCCCGCTCTTCCAGTGGCCCTGGTGGCGGTGGCTCACTGGGTAATAAAGAGGTTAGGGCCAGCTTTGTATTATCAGCTGGCCCTAAGCCCGAAATTTATGGCGGTCACGCCAATATTAGACATGACCGCCATGAATTTCTATTAAATTGTTTTAAAGAAAACACAACACAGAGAAAATTTTTTATTAGAAATAAAAAAAAAAAGCCATTAGGGACTCCATCTTTATTATAAAAAATCCTCTTCCGTCCAAAACGCGATGTCCTTGCTGCTACATCCCTGTGCATAGATATAGATGTCTATGCACAGGGAGTGAGCAGACTGACAACAATCTCAGCTCTACTACATCATCTCTGTGCACAGACATTCATGTCTGTACACAGGGAGAGCAGGCGGGCTCTAGGACCCTGGAGCTGCGGCAGCCCGCAGGACCCGAGCCCGGCACAGAGCAGACAGCCGGACTCGTTACTGTGCGAGTTTCCCTGCGATTACTTGCACAGTAACGAGTCCAATGCAAGTCAATGGCAATCCTAGTTTTGTCAGAGTCTCTGACAAAACTAGGATTGCCATTGATTTGCATTGGACTCGTTACTGTGCGAGTAATCGCTGGGAAACTCGCAGCGTACCGAGTCCTGCGAGTCCCTTACTACTCGCAGAGTAACGAGTCCTAGCGAGTAGACTCGCCCATCCCTAGATGACTGAACATGCTGTCCTCCTTCTCCTCATCTCCCCTGTCCTCTGTCCAGCCACGCTGAAGCGAGGGTATGACTGGTGTGCATGGCATATCCTCAATTTGGCCAGAGAGTTGCTCCATGTTTTCATTCTCCTCCTTCTTGTCCTCGTCATACTCCTCCACTGCACATTCTGATGAGATAAGGCTGGGCTGTGTGTTATCACCCACACCCACTACTGTTTCTTGCTCAAACTCATCGCGCTCCGCCTGCAACGCATCCTCTTTGTTTTTCAGCAGAGACCGTTTTAGAAGGCAGACTAGCGGTATGGTGACGCTAATAATGGCGTCATCGCCGCTCACCATCTTGGTGGAGTCCTCAAAGTTTTGGAGGATGGTACATAGGTCCGACATCCATCTCCACTCCTCAGGTGTTATGTGTGGAGTTTGACCCATTTCCCGACGGCTTAGGTGATGCAGGTACTCAACAACTGCCCTCTTCTGCTCACATATCCTGACCAACATGTGCAGAGTTGAATTCCAACACGTGGGGACATCACACACCAGTCTGTGGGCCGGAAGACGCAACGGCCGGCAAGGCCGGCTGAAGCAGCAGGTGACTTGCGAAAATGTGCAGACAGGCGGCGAACTTTTACCAGCAGATCAGACAGCTCTGGGTATGACTTTAGAAACCGCTGAACCACCAGGTTGAGCACATGGGCCACGCATGGAACATGCGTCAGCTGGCCTCGCCTCAAAGCTGCCACCAGGTTTCGGCCATTGTCACACACGACCTTTCCTGGCTTTAGGTTCAGAGGTGTGAGCCAGTGATCTGCCTGCTTTTTCAGAGCTGTCCACACCTCTTCTGCATTGTGGGGTTTGTTACCTATGCATATTAGCTTCAGCACAGCCTGTTGCCGCTTCGCAGAGGCAGTGCTGCAGTGCTTCCAGCTTAGGACTGGTGTGGAGGGTAAAGTGGATGAGGATGCGCAGGAGGAGGAGGAGGAGGCTGAGGAGCATGACATTCCGGAGCTGTGGAGTCTGGGTGAAACCATGACTGAGGTAGGGACTGCAATCCTTGGTGTGGGAAGGACGTGTTCCGTCCCTCGCTCAGACTGGGTCCCAGCTTCCACAATATTAACCCAGTGTGCCGTCAAGGAGATGTAGCAGCCTTGCCTACAAGCACTTGTCCACGTGCCTGTGGTTAGGTGGACTTTGGCTGAAACAGCGTTGTTCAGGGCACGTGTGATGCTTTGTGACACATGGTTATGCAATGCGGGGACGGCATATATGGAGAAATAGTGGCGGCTGGGGACCGAGTAACGTGGGACAGCAGCCACCATCAGGTCGCGGAATGCTTCCATCTACACCAGCCGGAAAGGTAACATTTCTAGCGCAAGCAGTCGCGAAATCTGATAATTTAGGACTGTGGCATGTGGGGCATTGGCAGTGTACTTGCGCTTGCGTTCAAAGGTTTGCTGAATGGATAATTGAATGCTGCGCTAGGACAAGGACATGCTTGATGGTGGTGTTATTTGTGCGTGGGCAACGTCTGGTGCAGGGCCGGAGGCTTGTTCGCGGCCAGCTTGGACAGGGGATTGGCTCGCACGCACAACACGCGAAGACGTAGCAGTGACATCAGCAAGCACCGCTCCTCGACTCTGTTGTGCTTCCCACAAAATCGGGTGCTTGGCTGACATGTGCCTGATCATGCTGGTGGTGGTCAGGCTGCTAGTTTTCGTACCCCTGCTGATGCTGGCATGGCAGGTGTTGCAAATGGCCTTTTTAGAGTCATCTGGACCCAACTTAAAAAACTGCCAGACTCGGGAAGACCTAACATTTGCACAGGCACCTTGTGTCGTGTTGTTGCTCCGGGAACGGTTGCCTGCCTTCTGCCTGCGGACACGACCCTGCTTCTTACTGCCTATTGGGATGCTACGCCTCCCTCCCCCTGTGCACTGCTGTCCTCGCTCTGCATATCCTCCTGCCAGGTTGGGTCAGCTACTGGATCATCCTCCACGTCGTCTTCCTCTTCCGCACCCTGATCCTCCTCCTGACTTCCTGGCAATTGTGTCTCATCATCGTCCACCCCTTGTTGAGACACGTTGCCAACGTTCCCTTCGTGATAACGTGGCTGCTCAAATATTTAGGCATCTGTACATACCATCTCATCACCCACTTCAACAGGAGCTGGCGAGAGGCCAGATTCTGCGAATGGATACGTGAACAGCTCTTCCGAGTGTCCTAGTGTGGGATCAGTAATGTCCGTGGACGTGTACTCGGCCTGGTGGTAGGAAGGAGGATCAGGTTGGGAAATGTGGGTGCAGTATCACGGCTACTGACACTTGACCGTGTGGAAGACAGGGTGTTTGTGGAGGTGCCCATCTGACTTGAAGCATTATCCGCTATCCAAGTAACAACCTGTTGACACTGGTCTTGGTTCAAGAGCAGTGTACTGCTGCGGGCCCCAAGAATTTGGGACAGGACATGCGAGCGAGTAGATGTGCCACTTTGTTGTTGAGAAATTAGTGCTTGCACACGACCTCGGCCTCTGCCTGCACCACCATCACGTCCACTTCCTTGTTCCTTGCCAACGCCCTTGCCAACGCCCTTGCGCATTTTGCCTGTATACAGCAACAACAGTCTGGTGACTGTTCAGGTCACAGGAAAGTTGGATTTTAGAACCTGCCTGTATACAGCTATTAAGTATAACAGTCTGGTGACTGTTCAGGTCACAGGAAAGTTTAATTTTAGACCCTAACCTGTATAAAGCTATCAAGTACACCACTCTGGTGACTGTTCAGGTCACAGGAAAGTTGGATTTTAGACCCTAACCTGTATAAAGCTATCAAGTACAACAGTCTGGTGACTGTTCAGGTCACAGGAAAGTTGGATTTTAGACCCTAACCTGTATAAAGCTATCAAGTACAACAGTCTGGTGACTGTTCAGGTCACAGAAAAGTTGGATTTTAGAACCTGCCTGTATAAAGCTATTAAGTATAACAGTCTGGTGACTGTTCAGGTCACAGGAAAGTTGGATTTTAGACCCTAACCTGTATAAAGCTATCAAGTACAACAGTCTGGTGACTGTTCAGGTCACAGGAAAGTTGGATTTTAGACCCTAACCTGTATACAGCTATTAAGTATAACAGTCTGGTGACTGTTCAGGTCACAGGAAAGTTGGATTTTAGACCCTAACCTGTATAAAACTATCAAGTACAACAATCTGGTGACTGTTCAGGTCACAGGAAAGTTGGATTTTAGAACCTGCCTGTATAAAGCTGTCAAGTACAACAGTCTGGTGACTGTTCAGGTCACAGGAAAGTTGGATTTTAGACCCTAACCTGTATACAGCTATTAAGTATAACAGTCTGGTGACTGTTCAGGTCACAGGAAAGTTGGATTTTAGACCCTAACCTGTATAAAGCTATCAAGTACAATAGTCTGGTGACTGTTCAGGTCACAGGAAAGTTGGATTTTAGAACCTGCCTGTATAAAGCTATCAAGTACAACAGTCTGGTGACTGTTCAGGTCACAGGAAAGTTGGATTTTAGACCCTAACCTGTATGAAGCTATCAAGTACAACAGTCTGGTGACTGTTCAGGTCACAGGAGAGTTGGATTTTAGAACCTGCCTGTATACAGCTATTAAGTATAACAGTCTGGTGACTGTTCAGGTCACAGGAAAGTTGGATTTTAGAACCTGCCTGTATAAAGCTATCAAGTACAACAGTCAGGTGACTGTTCAGGTCACAGGAAAGTTGGATTTTAGACCCTAACCTGTATACAGCTATTAAGTATGACAGTCTGGTGACTGTTCAGGTCACAGGAAAGTTGGATTTTAGAACCTGCCTGTATACAGCTATTAAGTATAACAGTCTGGTGACTGTTCAGGTCACAGGAAAGTTGGATTTTAGAACCTGCCTGTATAAAGCTATTAAGTATAACAGTCTGGTGACTGTTCAGGTCACAGGAAAGCTTGGACTCCGATCTGGATCACCCTGCCTATATCCTCCTAGATTAGTCCTGAGAAGGACTGTTGTGGTCAGCAGCAGTTTGCAGCCCTGCTCCGGATCTACCTATGAGGGCCGCAAATCTGTCTCTAAGCAGCAGCAGACACCCTCCCTACACTCACTGTCTGGATGGCTGTGTGCAGAGCACATCGTGGCCGGGTCTTATAAAGGTCACGCTGTGTGGGCCGGCCAATCACTGCAATGCCACAACTAACAGGGCTGTTGCATTGCAGTGGTCTGCCAGCCAATCCCTGCATGTGGGGTGGCTCTCTAAAGAGCGCCAACATGCAGAGATGACGACCACGAGCACAGCACGAGTATCGCGAGATTACTCGGTGCTCGCCGAGTAGTCCGAGTACAGTGATACTCGTGCGAGTACCGAGCAGCGCAGAGCATACTCGCTCATCACTAGTCAGTAACTCTCGCTATTGTTATGAATGTATTAAGTATTGAAAAACAAAGCTTGAATAATTTTATTTATGCTGTGATGTATTTAAGAAAAGAACTGTGCAGTGAAAATGCAACTTTGTTGCTCGATGGGTAAATACTTATAGTGCATCATCGTACTGCCACTAAGGCTGAGGAGATAAATGAAGCTTGACTTGTGAGAGCAGTCTGTCCGACGCCCCCTGAGGAAGCAGGTAATGCAAAATACGCATTGGGAAAGGGTGATCACAAGTCCTGGCAGTCGCTTAATGGGTAAGAACAACTACATGTTATACTGACTAATTCTTTCTGTTTGTTACTTTGACATTTATGCACAAAAAATATTGAAATAGGCTGGTGCTTGATGCACAACTAATGAAGGTGTAATTTACATTATCTTGAACTGTGTGTTCTAACTATAGCATATGTAAATTCCTATATTACTAAATAGGATATGGGGATATATTGATATCTGAGGAAAACCCATGTATTGGTATCCCAGTAGAATTGCTAATATATATGTATGATACCTTAATGTATAATATGTTGATGAACCTATAGTGATATATTGGATCACTGTGTATAGGGTGCACTTTTGTAATTCATTTTCCATTTAATCTGCATGACCTGTGATACCTCCATTTATTGTCTGGAAAATTCACTGGAGGAAATTAAGTGTTTATATGTACAGCATTAATAAAGATTGGTAATTTTTTAAGAATGATGTGTGTAATTACTCAGATTTTTTTTTGCACGTTTTAGTGCAGTAAGATTCCCAGACTAACATATGTTGCAGGCATAAGTGACAGATCATGCTTGTAGTAGTCAAAGTTTTGGAATTTCTGCCTCCACTGAGCCATTGTTTACAAAGTTAGCAAATAACGTGAGTTGGGTCATCCTTTGTGGTCTCAATAAAGGCCAACGCTTGCAACCTATGCGAACTGCAGACTCATGACCACTGCTACCACAGCCAGAGTTGGGGCTGATAATGAAGTGCTTTTAGTGGTTGCACCACTCCATGCCTGTTTGGGAGGCTGCAACGTAACTACATCTTCTTCCTCCTCCTTCACCTCCTCTTCTGAGATACTCAGTTTCACACCTCTGGGTTCACACCAAGTTGGACCTAGAACCTCATCATCATCATCTCTGTTGTCCCACTCCTCCCCCTACCCCTCTTCCTGCCCTGACAGCACAATACAGTCTATATGCACTCAGATATCTGAGTCTCATCATCATCACCTTCAACCTTGGGGCTAAACTTCTGGTGATGAATCAACTAAAAAAGAGGGTATACCAACTGATGCATGGGTGGTGACGATTCTGTTTTTCTGTGTTTTGGGGGATTATACAAAGAAGATGTCCAGGATGGAGGACATCACACTAGGAATGAGCCATGGATGGGGTCATTACACCAGGTTGGGGTATTATGTCAGGAAGGGGCACAGGCTGGAGGGCATTAGACCAGGATGGGAACATTATACCAGGGTGGGGAAAAATTATGCCTGGAAAGGCCCAGGATGGAGGCCAGTAAACCAGGAAGTAACATCAAGAAAAAAGTAAAAGTATACAGTATTATGGGTGTCACAGATCACTGACCAGGTAAAATAAGTATGTTACACTTTAATTCACACTATACAACGCATTTCGAGGGAGAATTTTCCTCTTCATCATGCATAATGAACAATGTCAGTATCACCACTTCACCACTCTTTATACACACTAAGGGTCATCTCAATCAGTAATTAATTAATGACAATTAATCCAAACACCTTGTCCAACCATGGACCAATCTAATGGTTGCACAGAAAAAAATATAGTTGATTAGAAATATACATTTAAAAATATACATTTTTAAATACACACTAAAAATACATAAAATCCCATAATCATAAAAAACACACACAAAAAAACAAAAAATCTTAAAAAGATATATATTTTTTCCCTCCGCTTTTTTTTTTTTAAAGAAATTAATCTACACTGAACATACAGTAGACTGTTAATGGAGCAATGGGTCAGTATTAATATGTATTATCTATACAAATAATTAATCCTTCTGGGGCAAATATACTGATTTTATAAATACAGAAGGATTCACAATTGATTATTTACGGTATCTGTTATGACAACCGTCAGAGATTAGTTGAATAATATTTTTTTCTTTAAAGGTAACCTGTCAGCTAGTTTGTTCCCCCAGCTATCACTGTCTGCACCTGCAGCGTCATAGTACTATTCTAATCATCCTTGTCTGAGCTCATAGTGTAATGTTTAAGGTGAAAAAAAAAAGCATTTATAGACTTACATTTTCTTATGTAAATGAGGCACAGTCTACATCTTGGAGACTGTAGTCTATCTGGCAGGTTAACAGTTAACATTTCAGCCGAATGTCAGAACATGCTGGGAGACCTGATGTGATGTCACAATCATGTGACTATAATCGGTGGAGCTAAGTCCCCATAGCACATTATGAGTTTGCTTGCTTAGCTCCGCCCACTATGGTCACATGATCGGGACATCACACAGGTCCTTTAGACATGCAAGTTAATGGTGAGTTAACTATTAACCTGCCAGACAGTTGACCTCCTCCAAGCTAAAGACTGACTGCCTAATTCACATAAGAAAATGTAAGTGCTTTTTTTCACCTTTCACATTACACTGTGAGCTCAGACAGGGATGAATAGAATATGACTATGAATGTGCAGGTACAGACAGTGATAGCTGGGGGGGCATAAATGATCTGACAGTTTCCCTTTAAACCTGCAGGATTCTTAGAATGTTCTGTGAGGAAGTGTTTAGATACACTATGATTTGTACTGCCATGTAGTATGTTATGTCTATGTTTATTAAGTTTCCAGTGCATGCGCTGGATCGTCCTGCCCATGCACTGCAGCCTACAACCGCACTCCAGCAAAGGAACTTCTTGAAACAGCATGTTTCAAGAAGTTCCAGTCAGCTGAGTTAAGAATAAAGTTGTCACTGTTACCGGACACTAACCCAATAAGACTCATGGTTCTGGCAGTGAAGGGTGGACATCCATCAGATGGATGAGATATATATTGCTATATTGATATATATTGTGTTATATTGCTTATTTTAGCACATCTATTGATCTCTATCTTTAGGGTCAATCTTTCTCTGTTCTCAGACATAAGTTAAATCTGAAATCTTTTTGGGTATTACTATATTTACACATATAATGTTTATATAGTGAAGCGAAAGGAATAGGTGTTAATGCCCACAGTTCTGTTCATACAAACTGTCAATATACTCATATATAGAGATGAGAGAACTTTACCTGAACATGTTCGCCAATTTCCAATTCAGCACAGTACAATGCAGATCCTGTTCGTGATCGGAAACCCAAGCAATTTACCAAAAAATTGTCAAAGTCGGGTTTGTTTGGGGAAAAAGTTTGAAATTTTAAATGGCCCTAAAACTTTCCCTGAATGTGTGGGAGCAAAACGCTCGCTGGAAGACCTACTGGCAGTGAACCGCAACTAACCTCACAGTTAAGAGTATTCCCAGCCATTGGGTGTACAGTTTTTTTCAACCTGTAGAATTTTTGCATCTTTGCAATAATTTTTTTAAGATTCCTTGAGTTTGCAGGTGATTTTGACACATGCAGGGTGTGAATTTTTGAAATAGTGCCAGATTTGGTAGCGGCTATGAAGCCCAGGAACCTAAAATGTCCTTAAAACACCTGTGTAAGGCTGCCTGCGTATTGCGGCGGGGAAGCGCAAGCCGAGCGCAAACATGAGGACGCACAGTGATGCGCTCGGCTGCGGATGGGCATGCACACTGATAGACTTACGTGTGTGATTTGTACGCATGCGGATGCTTGCGTGCAAATCACATATTCTCGTCCGCACAATGAACGTGACATGCAATATGCAGCGGCAGGGAACGCAAGTGTGAAGGCAGCCTAAGAGAGATTAAAATTTAGTTTTACTTGTTTGAATTCTTTTTTTTTAATTATGATTTATTCATTTTTTATTATTATTTCTTTTTTTGAATTATTATCATTTCTTTTGGAGGGCAAACCTTTATTATTGCAGAGTGTCAGCAGTGTGCAAGTTTAACTGTTCTACACTTATGTGATAGCAATTCATATGGTCATTTAATGCCTTACATACATAGTCTTATATTTATGTTCACATTCATGAAACACCATTCTATGTATATTGTTCCTTGAAAATCTGCAATCACTTTATTTAATTTAATTCTATATTTTTAGAATAAAGATTTTTGGCATGTGCACAAGTGTGTTATATGTATCATTAATATTGAACTTGTCCGTGCATTGCTGCCCATTAGCCTTATTCAACATGCCAGATTAATTGCTAAGCTGAATAAACTTATTTGTTTCCCTTATTTCTCCTCCAAATATATCAGGCTTCAATAGTCACTCAACCCAACCACAAGCTCAGGTGTTACCTGTGGCATGAGTAAAGGGATTTGTAATGTAAGTCAGGTGCCTTTTGCAGGCCACCCCATGGAGGGGTTAAGGAGCTAGGCAACAAGATTGTGCAAACAATAACATCCTGTAAGTGATTGTGTCCTGGCACTGGATGAGGTGGTTCCCTAGGCAAAGCAAAGAGGTGTCACTGTGGAGCCTGGAGCCATCTTGGCAGCTCAGTACAACGCAGCTACACTGTGCTACACTTTGCTACCCTATGCCTGCAGTATGCAGCCAGCTAATGAGTGACATAAATGATGGATCTACCGCAAGATATGCCAGCTGTGAAAGATGTCATTTTCCTCACCATCCTAGGGGCAACGGGTGCTTCAGCACCAGAACCAAAGCAGCCCTCAGAGGATATATATGTCACCTAGAGCTTCACCGCGTTACCCGCATTTGGTCTAATATGTAACAAGGCCAGGATCTAGTTCTGGGCTTGGATGTCAGAACAGGTCCTGAGGTGGTCACAGTCAGGAGGTGAACCACTCCCCATGCCAGTTAGGAGCAGCAGATGTCATTCAGGAGGACCTTGCAGCATGCTTGGCTTTATTACACCAGCAACTGGTGCCGCACTTCACTGGATTGGAAAATCCAGGACATAGAGCATGATGAGGAGGGAGAGAGGCTGAGGAGACTGAGAAAGAGAAGGAGGTTTCAGAGGCAGAAAGTCCTGTTTCCCAGCCTTGAGTAGCGTAGCATGTTAATCTTTTCGGTTTTAAGAAATAATGATGCAATAACTTAACTCAGCCACTAGAAGTCACCATTCAACAAGAGTAGAAAGGACTAAAAACAGGAAGTAGCAGTCTGAGAGATTAATGAGGTAAATTTTGAGGAACAGTCCTGCCTGTGAGACACGGAAGATTGGGAGCCTGAAGTGATCCAAATTGGACGGTGTGATCCAGAGGGAGCAGCTCCGTGAGTAAACTTTGATGTGTAATCGGACACTAACTGTGTAGTCAGTTAGGGAGAGCTAGGTAGAATCTACAACAATGCTGAGAACATTTCTGTGGAAAGGATTACTGATGGACTGATCAAGAGACTGTGAGAGCTCCTGTATACTGAGACTCTGTGAATATGGATATTATAGGGAAGCTCTGTTGTGGACTATGCAGTGAGACTGAGACTGATCTGAATCGACACTTGCACCTGGATATATCAGAGAACTTGGTGACAGAATAAGCTGATCGGCGGTGGAGTGTGTTCACACTCAGTTGTAGCAAGGAGGAGTGACTCCTTGCTACAACTGAGTGTGAACACACTCTACCGCCATGCCACCACCCCACATAGAGCGACCACTCTGACCCTGGCTAACCTAAATGCATAAGTGACCATTACCTTGTTCAGGACAGCCCTCAGTTCAGAACCACTAAGGGCATACCCGCTGTTCCTATACTGACCATAAGGACCACATCCTTCATGAACCACAACATAGCTCAAGGCGACTTATGTGATCAAGGTCTTGAATGACCGAAACGTAGTGATGGGCGAATCCTAAATTACTCGGAATCGCTTGACTCTAGCGAGTCCGAGCACAGGACTCGCTACTCGTTGCGAGTCTAGCGAGTCCAATGTTAATGAATGGGGAAGCGAGTAATAGCGAGTAGTGTGAGATTTACAAATCGCAGATGTGTCTCGGAAGCTTCAGCCTGAAGCAATCCTAGTTTTGCCATTTATTTGCATTGGACTTGTTTACTTTGTAAGTAATCGCTGATAAACTCGCATAGATAAGAGTCCTGTCTGCTCTGTGTGCTGGCTGCCGCAGCTCCAGGGTCCTAGAGCCCGCCTGCTGCCTGATGTAGCAGAGCTGAGATTGTTCTCAGTCTGCTCATTCCCTGTGTACAGACATGAATGTCTGTGCACAGAGATGATGTAGCAGAGCTGAGATTGTTCTCAGTCTGCTCATTCCCTGTGCATAGACATCTACGGTATATCTATGCACAGGCATGAGCAGAGAGGACATCGCGTTTTGGACAGCGTCGGACGGAAGAGGATTTTTTTAATTAAAGATGGAGTCCCTAATGGCTTTTTTTTTTATTTCTAATAAAAAATTTTCTCTGTGTTGTGTTTTTTTTAAAACAATTTAATAGAAATTCATGGCGGTCATGTCTAATATTGGCGTGACCGCCATAAATTTCGGGCTTAGGGCCAGCTGATAATACAAAGCTGGCCCGAACCTCCTTATTACCCAGCGTGCCACTGCCACCAGGGCCGCTGTAAGAGCGGGGTTCAGCGCCAGAGGATGGCGCTTCAATGAACGCGCCATCTTCTGGGGCGGCTGCGGGCTGCAATTTGCAGCGGGGGGTGCCCAGAAAGCTTGGGCATCCCTGCGCTGCGGATTCCAGCCCCCAGCTGCTTAGCTTTACCTGGCTAGACATAGAAATTGCGCGGAGCCCCATGCATTTTTTTTAAATTATTTCATGAAATTCTGAGACTCTGACTCTGAGACTCTGACTCTGAGACTCTGACTCTGAGACTCTGACTCTGAGACTCTGAGACTCTGACTCTGAGACTCTGAGACTCTGACTCTGAGACTCTGACCCTGAGACTCTGACTCTGAGACTCTGACTCTGAGACTTTGATTTTGACTCTGACTCTGAGACTCTGACTCTGAGACTCTGACTCTGAGACTCTGACTCTGAAATTCATGAAATAATAAAAAAAAAATGCGTGGGGCTCCGTGCAATTTCTATGTCTAGCCAGGTACAGCTAAGCAGCTGGGGGCTGGAATCCGCAGCGCAGGGATGCCCAAGCTTTCTGGGCACCCCCCGCTGCAAATTGCAGCCCGCAGCCGCCCCAGAAGATGGCGCGTTCATTGAAGCGCCATCCTCTGGCGCTGAACCCTGCTCTTCCAGCGGCCCTGGTGGCGGTGGCACGCTGGGTAATAAAGGGGTTAATACCAGCTTTGTTATACAAGCTGGTATTAAGCCCGAGATTCTTAATGTCAGGCCACGTTTGACCCAGCCACTAAGAATCTCCAATAAAGGGTTAAAAAAACACAACACAGAGAAAATTTTTTATCTGAAATAAAAAAAAAAGCCATTAGGGACTCCATCTTTAATTAAAAAAATCCTCTTCCGTCCGACGTAGTCCAAAACGCGATGTCCTCTCTGCTCATCCCCTGTGCATAGATATAGATGTCTATGCACAGGGAATGAGCAGACTGAGAACAATCTCAGCTCTGCTACATCATGTCTGTGAGCAGGCGGGCTCTAGGACCCTGGAGCTGCACAGAGAAGACAGCTGGACTCGGCTCGCAAAGAATCAGCAGTTACTTTGCGAGTTTCCCTGCTATCACTGGCACAGTAGCCGAGTCTAATGCAAACAATGGCAATCCTAGTTTTGTCAGCGTTTGCCAATGATTTGCATTGGACTCGTGCGAGTAAACGCTGGGAAACTCGCAGAGTACCGAGTCCTGCGAGTCCCTTACTACTCGCCGAGTAACGAGTCCTAGCGAGTAGATTCGCCCATCCCTACCGAAACGTCATTCTGTCGCAATAACTATAAGAGCACTTGTTTCAATAAATTTCACTAACAAGCAAAAAAACTCCTTAAGTGTATGTGTGCAGTGATTCTCATAGACATTTATATGGGACTTACGAGCCTCCTTCACTAGCACCATACCCCCACATCTATCGTGTGCTAGCCATTGAATTTCATACTATAACCTTGGGGTAGTCCTTCTCCCCTCCATTAAGCTGGCACTTGGGATCTCTCTGGCTGCATAATTTGTATTCTGTGGTTTGTAGCTGTTGTGACCCATATTTTGAGGAAAAGTGTAATAGTGTTATTTTCTTTACAAATTTTAAAAGAAGTTAATATCATATTGTGATCAGAGTCATTCATAGCAGCGCTGTATCCCCCATAAACATACAACTGGTGTCCTGCTCATTACAGTAGCACCCACACCAGAGGCCTTTAACTGGGAGAATGTCATGTTGGGACCCCTACTCCCTCCAAGCATCTATCCTATACAGCAAGAACCACCCCATCCTGTTTCTTTTCTAGAGAAGATTTAGCTCGCAGATAACAATTGCCCGAGAGTGGTTGCATGGGCCTAAGGCCAATGACTTTGATGACTAATATACCTGAGGCAAGGTGGTGTCATTCATCCAGCAAAGGGATGGCTTCATAGCTGAAAAAAGTACTGGTCATCAGTGCTACCATCAACTAGTATACCCTGCTGCAATACCATCTTCCCAAAAGACTCCTCACAATCAATGTTGGGGAGGAGGTCACCTTCATGAAGGTAATGGGCAGCAATGGGTTGTTTGCAGTTGAGGATGAGTTTGAAAAGTGTCAGCAGGAGGCCCACCTGGAGGGAATGTTGTGTTGTATGGAGTGTAGGCCTCTTTTGGTTAGATAGCTAACTGCACCCAAACCCACAGGGACTATTGTACCTGAAGGTCCTGACGGTGTTTTGCCCAAGTTGCTCCCATCACTCCTACAGTGGGTGGTCGTCCCCTTTTTCCTCCATCCTCTTCTCCAGCGGTGGCCATGATGGGGTGCGATAGATGCCAGGTGGTGGTGGAGAATGATCTTGGAGGAGTAGCCCATGCGACCCCCCCAAACTGTCTGGTAGCGGAGTACCATGAGAAACAGTGACCTCCATCTCGGGCAGTGCTGAGAAAGCTGTGAAAGAGTTTTTACTAGAGATGAGCGATGTTTGATTCGAATAGTTCGCCAATCTCAAATTTGAGTTGATTTTGGCCCTATTCGAGTCATTCGCCGAATTCGAACAATTTGGTTCAAATTCGGCGAATTTCAAACATGTTCGATTTTGGTTCGAAAATGCGGCAGATGCGGTCAGAAAACCGCATCTGCCGCATTTTCAGCCAAAATAAACATTCCCTAAAAGAAAGAAAGTGTTAAAAATAAAAAAATAATCAATGCTCACCTGTCCGCGGTCCAGCGACGCCTCCGGCAAGGTCCTGTGGCTTCTAGGTCCTGTGGTGACGTCATGTTCTCGCGGGAACTCCGGTCACATGACCGGAGTTCCGCGAGAACATGACGTCACCACAGGTCCTAGAAGCACAGGACCTTGCCGGAAAGCTTAAAATAGATATTTTTATGTTTCGGACCCTTTCTTTAAGTAAAAGTAAGTGTCCGAAACATAAAAATATATATTTTAAGCTTTCCGGCAAGGTCCTGTGCTTATAGACATTTCTATAGAGTTAGCTAAGCAGCAAGCGGAATCCTTGAGCCCTTTCAACACAACTGTGGCTCTCCTTGGACCTTCTTAGGCCCTGATGATGCTTTTTTTAATGCAGCTTTTGAGAATCTGCATCAAAATCTGCATGTCTGTTCTGAGGCCATCAAACTCTATGACGGGTCATAAGTAGGGATGAGCGAGTAGTGAAATATTAGGACTCACAGGAATCACAACGAGTAGGTTCTAATACTCACGTATTTGTTACGAGTAGCGAGTGCAATGCATGTCAATGAAAAGCAGGAGTAATTTTCAGCTGCACCCAACCAAGAGGTCTGAGAAGGCTGTTCATTCCATATGTTAATGTGTAATGGTTAAAGCCAAAATTTATTAGCCCACCAGTCACCACAAAAACAGCTGGCTGGCTACCTCTGAGATGTGCAGTTTCGTGTGTGCTATTCGGTATGCAAACAGCACTGTAACGGCAAAAAAATTGGTCAGCAGAGCTAAATGTGACCCCAAAAATAGCTGGGAAAACTGTGAATACTCCCTGACTATATACTTTCAGTTCTGAGAAGAGCTGAGATATTGATGTACTATGTATGTACTATAACGCTCCTGCCTGTCTCCCTGCATTACAGACACCTAGTACTAAAATACTTCAGGTAGCTCTCAAAAGAGCTTTTGTGTTTTTGAGGTGATTGATAGAAGATTTGCAAATGCACAACACTCTCCCTAGCAGCTTCTGACACTCGCCCTATGACTCACCGTGGGCCAGGTTCTTGGGTCTCAGGCGCGGGCTGTTGTCACGGTTCTGTGCCTGAGGCTGCAGGCCCGGTGGTCACTAAAGGGTAAAAGTAAAATGAAGAAGAAAATAAAGTTACTGTTTCGTGACGCCACCTGTAGGGGTCCGGTGATGGCACCGGCACTACTTGGACCTCCGGGGGATGGGCGGCAGCAAAGATGGATCCGCTCCCTACAGGATGAGCGGGAGTCCCCGGAGGCAGGAGCTGCAGTTGAGGAATATGGCAGTTCGGTTCGTTCTGTAGATAAAGTGATTAGTGATAGTCCTGAAATGAGGCTCGGACACGTTGCTCCTCTGAACGGTTCTTTACTTAGTTCTAACACAGTACACAGGAATAACGGTTTTCACTTTCAGGTAACGGACCAGGTGGTCCCTGTGATGAATAGTGTCCCTCCAAGGCTCCACAGTGTCTTTCTTTATACTGGCTGTCCCTTTCTCTTCGCTGCTTCTAATGTACCAGGTCAGGATACAGAGGAACTTCTGTTGGGCACCCGAGCCATTGGCCTAGCGACTCCCGATAGGTCCCTGAACCTCAATGGCGAGTACCCCTCCTGATACAGCTGCGGTGATGGTAAGCTGTGTATTGCGCTCCTGTGAAGCTCTCAATCACTCCGGTTCTGTGGCACAGCGGTAAAGCATCTGAACCACCTTGGAGCTGGTACTCCGGGTTTGGACTGGGCTAAGGTATTGTCTTACCCGTTCTGCTCTTGGCCCCTTTCTCTTCTGGGTCACCAGTGCTCGTTGCCCTCCCTGTTAGCTGCCTCAGTGCTCTTCTCCAACTTCTTCCACTCTGCTAAGTCTGTTACTTTCACTTTGCCTTTCTCCGTGCTGCACAGCCTGTGCAGCTCCCTTCTGGCTTCTCTGCACTACTTCCTGATCTAACTCCCTTCTTCTCTTCCCCACTGTTATACACATAACTCTCCTCCCACCAGGACCGGTTGCCCAGGAAACGGGTATCTAATTGGTCCTCTGCCTCTAGATGTTGCATGTGGTACATGGAGCCTTGGGATTAACCTATTCATCACTGTGACGGAGAATACAGCACCTTCAGTCAGGGGTGCAGTACCCTCCTGGGACGCACTCGTTGCGGGGTGCCACACCTACACTAGTACTATGCTGTGTTCTGGATGCAATGTGCACAAGATGGCAGTGGCAGAATCCTCTATGACGATGTGCAACCAGCCAATCACAGTAATGCCACAACCAAAGCGTCTGCTGCATTACTGTGATTGGCTAGCAAGTCCAGCATGTTTACTGGCTGCAAATCAGGTGCCAAGCATGCTGGGCGGGAGATACGAATATTGCGAGGTGAGTGATGAAATACTTGCTATGTTTTGGGTGCCGCGAGTACCGCATTTCTCTCCGAGTAACGAATACTTACAAGTATACTCGTTCATCCCTAGTCAGAAGTGCACTGCTTTTTTTTCCTTGCACACATGGTTCAGATTTCTTTTTTCTGCCCCCAAATCTGCACCAGATCTGCAAGGAAAATAAAACACATTACCACAGTACTTCTGAACTCTCATAAACTTTGCTGGCTTCAGGATAGACATGCAGATTTTTATGTAGATTCTCAAAATCTGCTTTAGAAGAATCATTAAATGATGTACCCTGGGCACTGGATTTTACAACAATATGGAGGGGTGACTTTCACAGAAAGCATCTCTCATATGCTGTGAGAGCAGGCATGCAGGCACTGGTGAGCGTGGGATAAGCAGTGCCATCAAAAAACATTACTGCAGTTCAGACTCAGGGGGTAACACAGGGCTATCCTGCTGAACTGTGCTGCACTCCCTGACATCACTGCTCCTCACACACACTGTCTCATGATGCCTACAAGATATATCTGCTACATCTCGCACAAAATTGAGACTCTCAAAAGACAGCTAGTGTTATCAGCACTGACGCCACAAACATTACTTCGGTCACACAGTGGGATTCCCGCCTGTGTAATACTCACTGTGTAAACTGAGACAACATCAGGGAAGTCATGAGGATGTCTGAGGTTTATGAGTGGACGTGGAAGCATGGTGACAGCGGTGCTTAAGCTTGCTAAGTAATCGCGTAGGAATATAATGTATGTGCCAAAACAACAGGGCACTGTAAAATGGTTTGGCAGATTTTGGACCCCTTTTGAAGGTGTTTTATGGGCTGATTTGAATGGGCTTCGGAAATTCATCGAACTGTTTGCTGATCTATTTGGCGAACATATGCCTGTTTGGCGAACTGAACCTTGACTTCAAAAGGTTCGCTTATCTCTATTCAGGACTCGAGACTGAACCTAGTTTTATTCAGATAGATAACTAACCACTTGTATATTGTGGTGGCCTAATATTGAGGCTTAGAACATTTCTAATTTTTATATTTTCTTAGTTTAGTAGCTAAATGTAAAAAAGCACAGGTCCATTGAATCCAACCTATAATATTAATACATTTATCTAAAAGAAAGCAAAACCCCCCCAAGGCAGGCAATTGTTGTCCCATATGAGCGGACAAATTCCTTCCCAAGTCCAAATTTGGAATTCAAAATAAATCTGTGGATCATCATTTAATAATTTAAATAAGTTGATCCTTCCCCCCTCTTCGCAATACTAAAATGATTAAAATGTTTTACTCTCTATTCATATCTGATTTTCTCCACGCCACTCATGAGTTGTGCTGACTTACTTGTAATTTTTCCAACATACGTTTGATGAACTGATGCCAATAACTAAATAGCATATTGAAAATGAAATCACATCTCAGTTTTTAGTTTCTTGATGTCATCACTATCTTTGTAGTATGAGATGTCATCTGTATTAGTTGAGAACAGTTGAGTGAGACCATTTGACTGCAGTTGACTGAATCCGTGCAGTTTATTTTCCTCTGCATTTTCTAATCTAAACCATGCATATAAATATCATTTTTAGGCATTCAACTCTATTTACCATAATTCTCTTAGCGCATCATCTTTATCCAACAAGCTGAATATTTTGAGGAAAAATGTATAAATAAAGTTCTGCAAATGTTCTCTCTTGAGACTCATTCATAGAGAAACAGGAAGACAGATTTAGTTGTTCTTGTCTAAATTTACTTGTCTCTTGATCCCTAATGACACGTGTGGGCTAAAAATGTTTTCTTTTGCTAAATACCGTATATACCTCTTAAAGATAATAAACTAACTTGCATGGTCTGTATATGAAAGTTCCTGGACACCTTAGAAAGTAGCATAATACCACTGGCTGGTTTTCAGACAATGATAAAGCCTTCAGGAACTTTATTAAATGGCTGTCATCATTTTATAAAGCAAGGTAAAAAAATCTCAATGAACTATGAACTAATAATAAACATATATTTCAGATTGTTGTAATGATGTATCAATTCAACTGATAAGCGAACACTAAAATGCTCTAACAGGCTTGACTCAAGTATCAAGTAGAATAGAAGTTAAAGGGAAACTGGAGCATTTTTCAGGAAGATCCTAACAGGAGTGCTATGGGGTGCAGGAAAGATACCGAAATGGATGGAAATAGAACTCAAATAGATTTTGATAAGCATGGGAAAGATGCATCTCTGACTCATTGGTCACTGCTGGAAATAATGATGTCAGAGTATTACTCCAGTTTTATGGACTGACAATAAAACATACAAAACCGAAGATAAAATGTTTTTTTACAAAAATAAATGTTAGGAAACATTTTTTCCTGTATAATAACCTGCATATAGGGCAAAATTAAAAAGAGAAAAGAAATGCCTTAGAGTCTGTGCCCATGATCAGTGTTAAGCTAGGGTCACATTTGCCAAATTCTAAGTCCCCTGCGTTGTTTGCAGAGAACTTAGAATTATTTTCTCCCTCCGCAGCCTTCACGCAGGCTGCAGAGCGGAGATGCTGTGTTCCCCTGTGCGTGGTGAAAATCTCACTCTCCGCAGCCCGTTGTGTAGCTGGTATCCATGATACACAGCGGGTTGCTAGGGCCGCGTTCTCTGCTCTGCAGCCTGCGTGAAGGCTGCGGAGGGAGAAAAAAATTCTAAGTTCTCTGCAAACAACGCAGGGAACTTAGAATTTGGCAAGTGTGATGCTAGCCTTAGCAGCATTTTGGATGCAGAATCTTTTCTTTACATTCAAAATGATATGTTGAACAGCACAAGCACAGTGGATGGGATTTATAGAAATCTCGTGTCTACTGTGCTTCTTCTGAATGCTTTGTAAATTGACATGCGATGAAGGTGTTCTATCTGCAGCATGTCAATTTGTCGTGCAGAGATACTTACATCTCCTGCATGGAAAAATGCAGCAGACACCCTGCATATAGAGCACTCTCTAGTCTTAATGTTTGCGCGAACCCAAATGTGGACTTGCCTGCAGCATTCTCCTAGGCAGGATATAATACTGAGGTTAGGTCAGAGCATGAAGGTGCAGTTCTGGAGTGTGAAGGCTTTAGATAAAGTTGCAGTAGGTAAGCTCATTGCTGGCTTGTGAGCTGGCTGGAGATGAGCAAGCCTTTTGAAGTTTGGGTTTGGTGACCAGTAGTGGTGAGTGAGTATAATCGTATTCACGATATTCACTACACGGCAAGTATAACTGGTGCTCGGGAGTGATGTGTCGATCATTATCGATACGACACAAAATGACAGCTCCCTTCAGTGAACAAAGTGAGCTGGCACATCAGGGAGAGCCTCTTGAATGTTACAAAGCATTCACTGATCTCAGGGAGACCAGTCCAAGAAAACACTGCGGGCAGCCGGCTAAAGCGCTCAACACAGTGAATTCCTAGGCGCATTGCCCCCTGGGAATTATAAATATGCAAATTGAGTCTGTGGAGCCTCGTTTAGGAGTCTCAAACACAAGACTAGCCATATCTCCCTCCAGGGAAGGACCCAGCCAAGGGGTGGCTCTTTGCGGAGAACACCATAACCTTTATATTAAGTGGCCCTTTTAGTCAATATCCAGCTCTTTTGCAAGATTAAAGATATGACAAGAGAATACCAAGGCCAGGTATCCATCCACAGCCAGCTGTTTCAGGGAGTTGCCCCTCATCAGTGTGGAGTAGGATTCTGGCTAGGCGGGAGCAATGCCTAGTAGACCAACATCACAAAGCATTCACTGACCTCAGGGAGACCAGTCCAAGAAAACACTGCGGGCAGCTGGCTAAAGTGCTCAACACAGTGAATTCTTAAGCGCATTGCCCCCTGGGAATTAGGAATATGCAAATTGAGTCTGTGGAGCATCCAGTGCTGTAATTAGATCACCATGCCTGGTTTGGTGACAGGTCCTCTTTAAGGTGGTTTGTGTAGAAACAAGGGTTATTTTCATCTTAGCCATTAATATCTCAGATAGGAATAAAAATAGACAATTACCACTGAAAGCACATGATGTTCACGAAAAAGTCAAGTGTGATGGTGCTATGGTGTTTTTGTTACTCCTATAGAAATAGAGTTACAGAACAGTAAGCTTAACCTCTACTGTGGGTAAAATCCTAGACGGTTTTCTAAGAGATGCTATACTGGAGTATCTGAAGAAAAATAACCTCATGACCCATTATCAACATGGTTTTACGAGGGACTGTTCCTGTCAAACTAATCTGATAAGCTTCTATGAAGAAGTAAGTTCTGGACTGGACCAAAGAAATGCAGTGGATGTGGTGTATATGGACTTTTCAAAAGCTTTTGATACGGTGCCACACAAAAGATTGATACATAAAATGAGGGCAATGGGGATAGGGGAAAATATGTGTAAGTGGGTTAAGGACTGGCTTAGTGATAGGAAACAAAGGGTGGTTATTAATGGAAACACACTCAGAATGGGTCACAGTTAACAGTGGGGTACCACAGGGGTCAGCATTGGGCCCGCTTCTATTTAATATATTTATTAATGACCTTGTAGGGGGCATACAGAGTAGAATCTCAATATTTGCAGATGACACTAAACTCTGCAGGGTAATCAATACAGAGGAGGACAATTTTATATTACAGGAGGATTTATGTAAACTAGAAGCTTGGGCTGATAAATGGCAAATGAGCTTTAATGGGGATAAATATAAGGTCATGCACTTGGGCAGAGGAAACAAAAGGTATAATTATGTGCTTAATTGTAAAACACTGGGCAAAACTGTCACTGAAAAAGACCTGGGTGTATGGGTAGATGACAAACTCACATTTAGTGGCCAGTGTCAGGCAGCTGCTGCAAAGGCAAATAAAATAATGGGATGCATTAAAAGAGGCATAGATGCTCATGAGGAGAACATAATTTTACCTCTATACAAGTCACTAGTGCGACCACACTTAGAATACTGTGTACAATTCTGGTCTCCGGTGTATAAGAAAGACATAGCTGAACTAGAGCGGGTCCAGAGAAGAGCGACAAAAGTCATTAGAGGACTAAGGGGTCTGCAATACCAAGACAGGATATTAAACTTGGGGTTATTTAGCTTGGAAAAACGAAGGCTTAGGGGTGATCTTATAATATTGTATAAATATATGAGGGGACAGTACAGAGACCTTTCTAATGATCTCTTTACTCTTAGGCCTGAGACTGGGACAAGGGGGCATCTTCTACGTTTGGAGGAAAGAAGGTTTAATCATAATCACAGACGCGGATTCTTTACTGTAAGAGCAGTGAGACTATGGAACTCTCTGCCACATGCTGTTGTAATGAGTGAGTCACTACTAACATTTAAGAAGGGCCTGGATGCCTTTCTTGAAAACTATAATATTACCAGTTATACATACTAGATTCTTTGATAGGGCGTTGATCCAGGGAATTAGGGCCCTTTTTTTTGCCTTCGTCTGGATCAACATGTTAGGCTATGGGTTGAACTAGATGGACTTAAAGTCTTCCTTCAACCTTAAAAACTATGTTACTATGTTACTATGTATGTTTTTCTTATGAAATTCTCAATAGGCTTGATGTGTCACATGACGTTCTTCCCATTGAAAAAATAAAGTTGGATCCAAAATGTCTGACTTCAAAATGGCCGCCATGGTCACCATCCATCTGGAAAAGTTTTTTCCCTCCCATATACTAATGTGCCACAAATAGGAAGTTGATATCACCAACCATTCCCATTTCATTTAGGGGCATCCATATAAATGGCCCACCCTGTAGAAGTGGGTCAGGGGAAATCTTCAGTGAATGCCTCTCATATAAGTATAATTCTTTGTCCTTTAAGTTAAGTACCTTACTTGCACTGATTCTTAATTACAGCATGTTTTACAGCCTTAATCTGTAGTCAAAATGTGATTTTGGGGCACATTTTTGGACAATTTATAAAATATGCAACCAAGGTTTGTGCGTTGTCCATGAAATATCAGATAAATTGAATTTCATGATGTACTGAGGACTCTCAGATTCCAATATTTTTCTATCTACTGGCTAACACAGTATAAACATGTTTTACCTCATCATGTTAGATAGTTCAGTATTCGCAATGTTAAACTCCGAGACAGATGTGGAAGTGGAGAAGTTGTTTAAACAATTACATGATAGGTTAAAATACAACCTTGGTACTTTAGAATAATTGAAGTAACAATCAGCTGTCTGTTAGACTCAATTGTCCAATTGCTAGTGTGTCACTCTAATTGTCGCACTAACCACATACTCTAGTCTTTTAATGGAGAAGAAAATGATAGGAGGCTTCCACTCCTGAAACCTGAAGCATTTAAGGAAGATTAATGCTGGAAATAGAGGATGAAATACAGATAAGTATAAAATGGGTACATTGTACATAGAGTGTTTGAAAGGCTATAAGGGAGAAAGGCTGAAATACTCACATGTGTAAGAAATAATAACAACTTTTTCTGCGTACCGACTTTTCATAAAAAACAGCAAATACACCAGCAATTTTATATATCCTGTAAAAGTACCATAGAACTAGACTCTTTTTGCTAGAGTAAAATTTGGTTAACATGATGTACAGTGTGTCAGAAGCTACCATGCACAATCATTTTGTGCTGAGTTCAGCTTCTGCAGCATATTAAACTAAAATTTCAGCAAAACATTGATATAAATGGGCTGATATTACTCATTTTGAAGACTTTGTTGATTCAGATTGATGACTAAGCACCAAATACTATTTACCACTCCAACCAGCATACTGCAGAACTGTAATTGAAACTCCGAGAAGAGACCATTGCAGAATAATTGAATCGAGAGTCTAATCATCTGTTTACATCTAAACCTCACTTTTGAGAAAGCTCATATTTAGTTCAGAAGAAAACATATTTCTGCAAAGAAATCTTTTTATAGTCAGAATCAGAAAATTCTTTATCTCATAATCCTCATAATCTATGAAGTATGTTAATAACTGTATCCTAGACCGGAATAGTTAAATACATTCCACTTTTAGTCAATGGCTTTGTAATTATTCATACTTAACTCTAAAAATTAATTTCACTTGGAACAAAAGTTCAACTCCAAGTTACAGAATGAAATATAGCATAATGTTTTCTTTAGGTCAGTAAATACAATGGTTTTCTTGAAGCATACAGTGTAAGTAAAGTAAGTAAACCCCAAATAATAAAAATAATAGTAAATCTTACAACTCTAGCTCAAACTATCTCATCCATATTTCATGCATATAGTCATTTACACAACTGTCATTCACTATATCCTCCAATCAACATCTCACACTTTTATGTTAGTCTTAGGCCACATTAGCGTTGTGGCCTCCGCCATGTAACGCTGCCTTAACGCTGCCATGGACTAATATGGGTGATGCCGCCTGCAGCGTTAAGCTGTCCTCTATGAAATAGTATGAGATTTCAAACTCCGACACTTCCATAGCGGCATTTGCATATGCTTTGGATCCCATCACCCACATTAGTCAGCATTAAGGCAGAGTTACACTACGGTAATGCTGTGCTAATGCTGTGGAAATGCTGATCTCTGCCAGATCCGGCATGGCGAAGGTCCCGAGCCTTAAGCACATTTCCATCATGAGCGTCTCAGTCCAACTTTACTTGTGCAGACTAATTTAGATGGGTTATCAAGTCTTGGGATACAAGTCACTCTATGTGACTGCAAACTAGTCATTCCATACAGAGTGAAGTGCGCTAGCTGTCAGGACTCTATGGTGCCAGTAATAGAAGATGGCACTCATGCGACCACAACCATGTGATTTTCATAGCTCCAGCCACATTCCAACAAGATGTATTCGACCTTGCTCAGTTCACTTGTATTAAGCGAGTCTGCGCACATGTAGTCTGCAGGTGACCGCATGTATGCAGACTTCCACTCATGCGCCCACCAGCTTCCGGTGCCGGCATAGAGGAATCCTGTGACTGTAGATTTGTACCCAAAGCCTGGACAACAGTTTTAAGTGCTATCAAATCCCAGAGGTGTTACGTTACTATCAACAAGACTCGGAAGCATAGGCTTCTATAGAGATTTATTATTATTGCAAGGTGATCTTTTGACATTAAACTTTGTGTGATTACTAGAGATGGGCAGATCTTTTCAAATTCAATTTCACCGACATTGCTGAATTTTCCCTCAAAAATCTGATTTGTGGTGAATACATTTGCACAACTCTGAATACTGGAAGGCTTGTAATTGCGTGAAAAAATATAAGGAGAAAAGGAAAAAGAGACACACAGCTGATCATTAGAGCTCTATTTGACAGAGGAAGAGGACTTCATTGACCATAAGAGCTTACTCTCTATTGGTGAGAGTTCCTTGCTGTCCATTAAAACTTGCACACCACAAAAGAGAGAAACTTACATAGTAACTATGAGGTGGAAAATGATTTTGCTGTAGAAACTATGCTCCTCTGGGAAACAGTGATCTGTGATGGCCCTGGTACTGACCACTGCTGTTCAAAGTATGTTAATCAATAGAATGTCAAGGCTGCAGAGCATTAAGGGAAAGCCTGCTTGGCGATGCAAAATGTTATTAGCACACTCTCTAATACTTCAGCAATGTGGGAAAGGGTGTGCCAGGCAACATTGTTGGGGGAACCTCAACTTAAATCTCAAAATGTTTAAATTCACGTGTAACAGCAAATGTCAGGAAAGTCAACTGGAACTTAATCTCTTGCATATCGCTTCGCTCATCTCTAGTGAACACCTACTTCCATAAAAGTGGTACATATCAAGAAAATAAGAACACTTGCACATCAAAAGTAATTGAACTTCATGCCTAAATATTTTTTTGGGGGCAACTTAACTTTTGTTCCCCAAACCAAGTATAAAATAACAATAATCAAACAATTAGTTTTTTATTTTCTAAATTAGAGCCATAGCCACAGTCATAGCAAGGTACACCCGGACTTTAAGACACACTACTCACCTTCCCTTAAAATTTGGGGGGTCATCTAATAGTCCAAAAATACAAAAAATATGGGTCTGCCAGAGCTACGACGCCAAATACTTCTGCACCTAAATCCCATTGAAAGTCTGTGGCAAAACTTGAAAATTGCTGCTCACAAACACTCTCTATCTAATCTTACTGAGCTATAACTACAGTATTTTTTGAAGAATGAGCAAAGATTTCAACCTTTAGATGTGAAACGCTGATAGAGAAACAGCACAAAGACTTACATCAGTAATTGCAACGGAAAGTAGTTCTATAAAATATTGCCCAAGGGGGTTGAATATAATTACACATCACAATTTTTAAATTTTTATACTTTTAAAACATTTAGAAAACCGCAAATTATTTCCTTTTCAATCCACAAACATTAGCTACTTAGTGTTAAAGGGAACCAGCCACCACCCCCCAGCGCTGTACTGGGAGAGAGCTTGGGTGCAGGGGAGCGCAGATTGAGAAGCGCAGGCGCCAGAGTAGCAAGATGGCGGCGGCAATACTTCCTGCATCTCCCTGGAAAAAAGTGAGCCCTGGGAGAGCGTGACGCCACTTCCAGGATGCCGAGGAGGCGCTCTGCACATGGGGCATGCAGGAGGTAATGACCTGTGCACATGAAATGGTTATGAATGCAGTAGGTGATGTAGGTGCACAATTAATGAGGAATCAGGACTGTATTGCAGTACTGGAGAGGAATGGTACAGTACAGGTTAGAATATATGATGCTGAACTGTTATAGGTAGTATGTACAAGGGTGTACAATGAGATATTATATGTTCACATGAATGCACATTTGTAAATAACAGAAAGTATGATGTAATTATATAATTATTTTTGTAATTATGAGGTGACATATAAGGCTGTAGAGTCCAGTGAGGATTTGCTGGAAGAAGGGTTCTGAGAACCGAAACGTCGCCATGATGTTCTGAAGGCCTAATAAAGGTTGCTAAACCTCTATTGGAGTGCTGCGGTTTTTTCTATATCTTTCTATCGATCTATCTATCTATCTATCTATCTATCTATCTATCTATCTCAATTCAATTCAAAGAAGCTTTACTGGCAGGACTAAATACACATTAGTTTTGCCATAGCAGGTGTACAAAAGGGAATAGGGATAGGGACTGTAGGGATGTTGGATAGGGAGAGGTGGATGGGGGCACATCAAGTGTGGGGTTTGTAGGAGCAATGGGTGGGGACATATCTAGGGTTGGGGCTATAAGAACAATGGATGGGACAGATCCAGTGTGAGGGATATAAGGACAATGGATGGGGCAGATCCAGGGGGGCTATGGAAGTCCATGTCATATCATACCGTGTTTCCCCGAATATAAGACTGTGTCTTATATCTTTTTGGGCGCCAAAAGTGGCACCCCGTCTTATTTTCGGGGGGGGGTCTTATATTGGCAGCCCCAACCTCCCATTCACACTGCAGCCTCCCATCACACACACCCATACACACACACATACACACACACACATACACACACACAAATTGCTTCCTACCTTTGTCCCCCGCTGTCCGGTGCCGTCACAGGCCAGCGGCGCCCATGTGACATCATGGGTCCTGCTCTCTCATTGGTGCAGAGCCTCACCTGGGCAGGGATTCCGGGTAAAGCAGGAAGTGGCCCGGGGCAGCACCAATCAACAGGGAACCGGACCGGACCGCACCACACCGCAGACCGGGGCATCACAGAGGAGGCCGGAGGAGCACCGGAGACACCACACAGGACGGCACGGGACAGCGGGGGGCAAAGGTAAGGCCTTATATTGGCAGGCCCTCCCCCTAGGCGGACTTATAATCGGGGGGGGACTTATAATCGGGGAAACACGGTAGTTCATTTTCTTGAAGTCTATGGCATGCGCTCACATACCACACTGCTATCTCCACTGCGCTCTCTTCTTCTCCCAGCAGGATATACATTTTCTTTTTCTCCTTCATGATTATGAAATGCAGGAAAAGATGTGGGAGTCTCTTGAAGTGAGTGTCCCTCACTGATGCTTATTTGGAGCAGCGTAGCAGGAAGTGGGTTTCGTTCTCTATGGCCTCCTGATCACAGTGTTGGCACAGTCTTTCCACCCTGGGCTTGTAGCTCTGCCTGTGTCAGCCACATTCCATGGCCAGACTGTGGGCACTGAGTCTATATCGGCTCAGGATCTTGCGGTCTGTGGGGTCCTGTATCTGCTTGAGAAAGACCATATGATCGAAACGTTGCGGTTCCTAGGAATAAAGCCCATATGACTGAATTTGAAGGAAGTGCTGCCTCTATTTTTCATGGACTATCTATCTATCTATGTATCTATCTTTCTATCCATATATCTCTATATCTATTTATCTAGTTAATGTCTGGCTAGACAAAGGGTGCTTCGACCTGAAACGTCGCCATTTGTGCCATGTCTGAATAAAATCCTTTTGAATCACTCAAAAGCATCGGAGTGCTGCAACATTTTTGTACCTGTATACACTGGACACCTCCTGAAGGAAGGTTTGGTCTGCTTGCACACTCTCATTTATATCTGTGCTGTTTCTTGTCTTTGTGTTTTTTAGAAGGATAGATAGATAGATAGATAGATAGATAGATAGATAGATAGATAGATAGATAGATAGATAATAAATGAAAAACGGACTACAGCACTCCTTTCTGATGTATTCAGCCTTTGTTGGCCTTCAGGCAAAGGTGCGACATTTCAGTCACATTGACTTTCTTCCAGCAGCCAGGCTCAGATTCAGGATTATTGACCATGTTCCTAAAATGTGTCGTGGTGGTAATAGAGTACAGATATTGAAAAGAAAAGAGTTAAGGCCACGTCAGACGCTTCAATCTTCTGAACAATGTTGTTAGCGATCACATGCATGTGTGATCGCTAACAACATCGTTCAGATCGCTGGTGTGCTGTCACACAAGCAGACTCACCAGCGATCAGGACTAATGAGAACACTGGTAACCAAGGTACACATCGGGTTACTAAGCCCTTTGTAACCTGATGTGTACCATGGTTATCATCTCCCAGCATAGGCTGTGCCGCTGTGAGATCACTCATCGCGGTATCACACAGCACGATCCTGCAAGTTGAAGGATCGTTCATCGCCAGATTTGAGAACATGTTCACAAATATGGGTTGAACGATCCATTAAAAGATCATTCAATTTGGCTGGTTACATAGCGGGGTTATACGCCACGATGTGGTTCCGACATCGTTCGTGCGTCACCAAACACATGACTTTTGAACACTATCATGAACGATATTGAAGCGTGTGACGTGGCCTTTAGAATGGATTTTCAAGTCAGACTTTGCGACCAGTAAGGCTAAAAGATTATTTTAAGTTACATACACTTTAATGTTTTTTGTATATTTGGGGTATCTCATCATTAGCCCTACTTCCACAGTTTTTCAAAATAACTTTGTTTATGGTGGGTAGGGATGGGCGAATCCTGAAATACTCGGAATCGCTGGACTCAACGAGTCCAGGTCCGAGACTCGGTACTCGTTGAGAGTCCAGCGAGTCCGAATAGTAACCTGTACTTTTGCAGTGTATCTATACAGATACACTACAAAAGTACCCTAAAAGTTAATCTAAGGGGTTAAAAACAATACACATTCATACTCACCTTCTGTGGGGCCTGTACCTTATGTACCGGGACCGGTACCGAAGACCTCCGGACGTCACAAGACCTCAGATCACCGGGAGAAGATGGGCTGAAGGACCTGTGAGATTTCAACCAATCAGCATGCGGCTAGCGGTCACATGGGTTTGTCATGAGTGATCTGGCAATCTGATTGGCTGGCAGTGCGGCCACGTGACAAACCCATGTGACCGCTAGCCGCATGCTGATTGGCTGAAATCTCACAGGTCCTTCAGCCCATCTTCTCCCGGTGATCTGAGGTCTTGTGACGTCCAGAGGTCTTCGGTACCGGTCCCGGTACATAAGGTACAGGCCCCACAGAAGGTGAGTATGAATGTTCATTGTTTTTAACCCCTTAGATTAACTTTTAGGGTACTTTTGTAGTGTATCTGTATAGATACACTGCAAAAGTACAGGGAATCGCTACCCCCGAGTAATTCCTAAGGAAACTCGGCGAGTAGCAAGTCCCCCGAGTCCGCTACTATTCGGGCGAGTCCTGAATAGTAGCAAGTAATTCGCCCATCCCTAATAGTGGGTTACATTATTTATGATTTGAAAGAATTTTGAATTCATGTGTTCATGTCTAAATTTTATATCTTTTCCATATTCATAGGATAAGAAAAATTCTCTGACACACCTGGAGGTTTTGGATTGCTCCCCTCTTTTTTGATGTGTTCACCATATGAGCCGTAAATTTTGGGCATTGTTTGTGGCGGGGGAACTTTTGTTTCCCTAGTTTGACTTTGGTGTCAAGTACAACATTACCACCATCTGGGGTGTATGAATGCCCTCAGTTTGGGCTCCTGTTGTTTACAGCCTTATAATTAGCCCACTGGTGTTTTTTTGCTGGTATAATATATTGGCATGTTGTGGGTCAAACTATACTTTAAGCCGCTTAACCCATTCCTGGGACATACCCATATATACTGTGAAAGCTAAATAAAAGTAAGCAAAAGGCATTAAAAATAAAAAAATTCAATACTTACCTCTCCGGCAGCTGTTCTCGGTTACCGGAAGCAAAGAAATCCACTTCTAATCTGTTTGCAAGACCTTCCAGCTGCGATTGGCCAGTCATGGTCATGTGTTATGCACGTCACGTACCACATGATCGCTACCGGCCAATCACAGATTTGAAAGGTCCTGGCAGCACAATAGACGTGAATGTCTTGGGTCCCGGTAACCGGAACAGCAGCCGGAGAGGTAAGTATTAAATTTTTTTTTATTTTTAATGCCTTTTGCTTACTTTTATTTAGCTTTCACAGTGTATATTAATACACTGTGAAAGCCAGAAGGCTTGTCACACATGTCACATGGGGGAGGAACACAGGATTCTTCCTCTCCCATGTGACATCACATCCCTTCTGTGCTTTTGGGGGGCGAATGCGGCAGGAAAAAAGCATGGTGTGTGAATGCACCACGTTTTTTTACCTGCACTAAACAGCATGGACACAAAACACAGCAAAAACGCGTGCCCCCAAAAGCGCAGGAAATGCGCAGCATTTGAATGTAGCCTTAAGCCTAATTTTTAACCACTGTGTGCTTTTTTGCATGTTATATTTTAAAAATATACCAATAAAGGTTATATATTAATAACATAACCACCTAGCGCTAATCTTATCTGATTTTATGGTTGTTATGATATCTTTCTACATTAACATACCTAATACACTCCCTGGAAGATATTAAAAAAAAATCCAGAAATGTCAGACTACTTTTTTCTTCCTTGTCATTTGTGTGCAAATGTTTTTTTTTTTTTTACAGCAGCAGTATTTAATAATTTACAGGACCACTACATGTTACAGGATTGCATTGTATCCATAAAATTAGGATGCCATACCGTAGCATTCATCTTTTAAGGTGTAACCATAGACTTGAATAGGTGAATTTAATCCAATTTCAGAGGAAAATGATAAATGCTGCAATAATTTTCACACACAGATTCTGTTACTGAAAAAAACAGGCCATCTGTACTGCCAAACTGAATAACATTGGTCTAAGAGCTGTCTGTATTTTTCATGGATAGCATTTGGACCGAAAATGTGGTCATGTGAACCTGCCATAACACTGAAAAAATGCTGCTTTTGGCTGGTCTAATAGGCCACCATTGCTGGCTGACCAGGAGGTCATTAACTTCTACATGGAAGAAAAACAAAACAAGGGGCGCACCATGAAAAGGACCTGAGATTAATATTACAGTTGCTAGTGTGGCACCCCAAGGGTTAATGTGCCACAGAAACATCAACACAGGTTTACTCCCCACACAACAATTTTTGGACTGTTTTTGAAGTTTAGTGATTTTTGTAATTTTTACTTTTAAGTCTTTGTAAATATTAATTGTTTGTTCTTTATTGTTCCACAGTCCCAGAGTACTGTCTTTAACTAAGGGGGAATGTGGCACCCCAAGGGTTAATGTGCCACAGAAACATCAACACAGGTTTACTCCCCACACAATACACTAGAAAGTGGGAGGAGCTTAGGTGGCACCTGCACTAGTGGGAGGAGCTAAAGTTGTTTACCACAGAGCAGGAGTGACAGTTAGTTTAGTTTAGTCTGGAGCAGGAGCAGAGTCAAGTAGAAGTGGAGGTCCTGAGAGGTCTGAGGAGAGGAGACAGTGGAGCAGAGGAACATACCCGGGATAAAGAGTTACCCCAAAAACTTGACCCCGGGGAGGCGCTTAAAACAGATACCGGATCCGAGGCTGTGCCTGAGACAGACAGGACAGTAAACACCGGCATAGTGAAGGTCCATCATCTTCACAGCACCATAGCAAAGCAACACGGAGGGGTCAGTGACACAGAGAACTCAAGTTGCCCAGCATATTGGTACCCGTGAGCAGAGACAGGGCCAGCAGTACAGCTACAAGCAGCAGCAGGGCCACACACAGCGCTTAAGTAGGAAGCCAAGGACCCGGTCAGGGTGAGAGCAACCTGGTACAGACTCCGTGGACAATATTGTGATATACCATAAGTCACAGACTTTAACTACTACTGCCACTGCCCTGGGGAACCCAGTTCTGCCCACAGGAACTATTCTATCCAAGCTGCTATCCCATCATTCCCGGAGGTTCTGCAGCAGCGGCGGCCCCATTACTGGCCGCATATAGTGGGTGGCGTCATGAGTGACAAATCCCCTGTAAATAACCCCCCATTTTATTGTGCGGGCCCGGGACACGGTCCGGACCAGGACCGCCGTGACATCCCCCAGCAGTACCCCGGTCCGGCACTGAGTACCCCGTCCCAGTGGGCTCCACACTAGACCACTGAGGAAGGTAGCAGTTGGCTATTGAAACATGTTGTGGCGTATACTGAGCCTTTAATAAAGGTTTGTGCTTAAACACTTTGCTCTTTGCCCCTTGTGTACCATAGCGCTCCAACAAACATTGCACAATTATTTTCTTGCTTCATATTGTTTAAATTCTGACTGCCATGACAACCATTGGAACTCTGTGATCATTTTGCGGGAATGCCAATGTGGTTAGTAAAGGAGCCCTCTCCCTCTTTAAACTTTCTAAAGGCTGTAATCAGTATTGACTGTGGCATATAGAGAGTTACACAGCCAGGGTTGTTACTGGCTCTGTCCTTGGTTGTTACAGCAGTAGCTCGGCTATTACTTGTGGCAAAATTCTGCTGGTAATCAGGTGGGCATAATCATCAAGACAGAGTGGTATGTCCATTTGTGGGAACACACTGCAAAATAGGATGTACCTATATATCCAATGTTGATAAGGGGTTAGTAAATGCATTTGTTTAAATGTTTTTGCAAGAATTGTTCATTAAATGAGTCAGCAGTGAATCTGTCAGTAAGATTATTCTATTGGAGGGTTTTGCTATTCTTATTTCCGCTCTCCTGAATGAACTCTTTATAAATGATTATTGAATTGTCCTTAGTAGATAAAATTAAACCTACGGAGCTGCGCTCCTCCTAATCACCAAATTACAAAGTATGACACAATTACCATTGAAGAGGAATAGGCTGTTTTCCTGTAGGGAAGGAATGTGGACACTAGAAGGCTTTTGGTGTTTTTTCCTAGGCTTGTATGTGCTGCCAGCAATATGGTGTTGCACAGATCTGCACAAGGTCCTTGGAAACGTGGAAGCCTAACCAGGCGAAACGTGCGCCCGTCGTCCTCCCCGCACCTCCTTCCCTGCCACATAATATTTGTAACCCGCACCTTCTAACGGAGCACTTGGAGTAAAAGAACCTTCATCTAATGGTGAGTGACGTCTGTTTCTTCTAAATTTTTGGGCAATAGGCTGTTTTCGTGCACTACCTAATCAGCAACCTCCTAAGGAGCTATATATTGGGTGCCCTCTGTGTACAAATGTTTTAACCCTTCCTATAAGACATCTGCATATGAATTATACCTGTGGACTTACATATAATACTAAATGGTATATGAAAATACCATTTTATGGGAAAAAATATAAATTAATTTTCAGTTCAGGATTACCAGTTCTTTTTCTGTATACTCAAGTTGAGGCCTGCACAGTTTCTCAGCTCTTAGACAGAATGGTATATACTATTATATTCATTGAGGTGAATGTCACCCAAAGGAGAGGAGGAATGGGACATGAGTAAACATGGCAGACTATGCTGAATATTGGGGAAGTCATTTCTATCTGCCGACTATTCTGGAATATGGTGGATTAAATTGCAATAATATTCACTCATGTTGTATTTAATGGCTCAGGCTACTATTGAACATATTGTCCTGAGCTTGTAAGTTTCATCAGCGTGACAGCTAAATCATGATACGTTTATTAAACAGAAATAACAGCTTCTGTTTCATGGTTTCAGTTGTTTGCGCTGCAACACCAGATGGCTGATCATGGCCTTGGCCTTGAATAATTGTATCTGAAGTTAACTTCTATTACTAGAGCCAATATTGCATCACCTATATTTTAATATACTGTAGGTTATAACAAAACATTGGTATTATGTTCAAAGATAAAATTAATTAAAAAAAACTTGAAAATAAGAGAACAATGACTACCTGTGTTTTCCCATTTAAATAGGAAATCCTACTTAGTCTACATAATATGTTATAAATGTATCAGATGAGAAAACCCCTTTAAACATCAGAGTATAGTATAGTATTGTATAGTATAGTATAGTATAGTATAGTATAGTATAGTATAGTATAGTATAGTATAGTATAGAATAATATGGTATAGTATAATATTAGGTGACCAATTTAAACAACCCTTTTTGATAGGGCAATTGGAAATTATCTGCTTATATTCCCCTGCTTTGATTTAGATTTAACCACTTACAAGATACTTTGGAATTAAGTAAAGAGCCACTGGAAATTAATATCTACCCTTCCTCAGCTGAGGAAGTTAAGAAATATTTAATGAATCTATACTTCAACTGAACTGGAATTCAATAACATTCCCCATCCCATGTGACACAAGTCCGCCGGAGTCTTATGAAACTACTACCTCTGCCTCCTCTTTGGCTAGGTTCCTGGTACCTATTATAACAGCTGTTATATTTTTCTCATACAAAAAAATTAAGTTTAGAATAATTGACTATTTTGATGGATATTGTTATATAGAAATTATCTGAAAAACTAAAACCAAGGATAAAATAATGTAAAAGAAAATAACTTTTTATACCGTATATACTCGCGTATAAGCCGAGTTTTTCAGTCCAAAAATTGGGCTGAAAAGTCCCCCCCTCGGCTTATACGTGAGTCACTGTATACTGTATACACTGTATATAGTATACAGGCACCCCCCCATCAGTATACAGGCCTCCCCACCTTACTGCTGCAATCCTGTAAAAGAATACATTATTATACTTATCCCTACCACTGTCCCGCTGCCGCTGTCCCTCTGCCGCCATCGCTCTCCTCCAGCTTTATCCGTCTTCTTCCGGCTTCCTCTGGTGGGCGCAGGCAATCTGGCAGGACAAGCGCGCGCCAGAGGGAGAGAAGCGGAGAGGGGCTGGATGAAGTTCGTAGAGTCGCGAGGATGTGCGGCGGAAGGGAGGGGGCGGTGAATATACAAGTATTCTTTATACTAGATTGGCGCTGTATAGTAGGGGGCTGTATATACCACTGGGGCTGCTGTTTATACTACCACTGGGGCTGCTGTATATACCTCTGGGCTGCTGTATACTACCACTGGGGCTGCTGTATACTCACGCTGCTGGGGCTGCTGTATACTGACCACTGGGGCTGCTGTATATACCTCTGGGGCTGCTGTATATACCACTGGGGCTGCTGTATACTGCCACTGGGGCTGCTGTATATACCTCTGGGGCTGCTGTATACTACCACTGGGGCTGCTGTATACTACCACTGGGGCTGCTGTATATACCTCTGGGCTGCTGTATACTACCACTGGGGCTGCTGCTGTATATATACCACTGGGGCTGCTGCATACGACCACTGGGAGGCTGCTGTATACCACACTGCTGGGGGCTGTTTACTTGTGCTGGGGTCCACCCTCGGCTTATACACGAGTCAATAGGTTTTCCCAGGTTTTGGGGGCAAAAGTAGGGGGGTCGGCTTACACACGGGCCGGCTTATACACGAGTTTATACGGTAATTAACTTTTCATATGTTTTTCTCCAAGACTTTATAATGTGTAAATTATATTTTATGGTCCAAACAGAAACATTTCACATTGGATTAATGGAGAATAATAGTATAAAGATACAGAACAGGATCATTGATCCTCATGGGTGAAAGTTTATATATTAATGACTTATTTATAGCACATACTGTATAAAGAAATCTACAAATCTAGATTTATATTTATTACAAAATGACATTAAAGTAGTGGGGCTAGAAAACCACTAAGGGCATTTAATTTTTTGGAGAAAATTGGATTTTTTTTTTCACGGCCAAACCTTGAAGCACTTGGAGGTTTAAGGTGCTGTCACGATGTAGTGAGAATGCTCATGAGTGAATGTCAATTATGGGCAGGGTGACCAGGGAAGACTAGTCTGACCCTAGTTTAGGAACCCTGAATTACCCTGATCCCAAAGGTATTTCTAAAGGTGAGAAGGTTCGGGCCTCCAGCCTCTCACTAAAACTCCTCCACCAGCCCTGTGCTATTCCACCCTCAACTCCCTTCACAGAACTGGGAAACAGCAATTCAAAAGGAAAGGACATCAGCCACACAAACACACAGCTCAGCACAGCACATCTCCCAGGCAAAGAGTGAAATTCTATCAGCAGCACCACCTAGTGGATGGAGAGGCTACTTAAAGGCTAGGAGGAGGGGAGCTCAGGTGAGTCACACATTAACCACTCAAACAGAAGTTGAACCTAATAGTGAATGCAGTTCTGGAGCACAACACAGGAGGCCAGGACCTTCACAACTACCAACCATGCAGCTTTTAAAGACAAACATACAAAGCAGCATCCAGCAATGTCAGCACCATCGAAGCGCGTGACAGTACCCTGTTAAAGACGTTTTCATGTGTACTACACTTTCAGCCATTTTGTAACTCCAGAAGCCATTCTTATAGTTATCATGTCTATTCTTACTAAAAACCTCTGTAACAGTTTGTTCATTAAGGATGAGCATAAGTCAGCACATTCTTCTCTTTGTCCTTGCTTTTAAGTTAATGGTCCCGAGACCAAGACCAGTAGCCTAAGTGTACCGTTCTTATCTTCTGTAGTTTTGTTAAAGGTCATAAGTTATTTCAAAACTGTCTATAATGCATATTCATCATATTCATCATATTCATTATTGTATGATGCAATCTATTTTTTTCTAAGCTTCTGTAACCTATATAAACCTTTACTACAATAAAAACGATGTTACTCTCTTGTGAAAGACCAAGGTACTGTGTATTTTATTTGAGTACAGCCAAAACCAGGTATACCTGTGTAGCTACTTTATACAAATCAGTCTACTCTGGTTAGTTTTGAGTTCCCAGCTTTATCAACCCCCTCTTTTAAGAGCGGCCTCTGGACTCGACTACGGCACATCCGAAAGAAGTACACATCCCCTGAGTGACGAAATATGAAAGACATTACGGGTTGCCAAACCTGGGGTAGGTCAAGGCAGTACAGCACAGGATTACAAATGGCTGATATCTGAAACGGTCCTATAACCCCAGAACCAGGAGCCCCAGCAGCACACCTCCATCTGACATGTTTGGACAACACCCACACATACTCATTAACGCTCAGGTCTGGACCTGCACGTTTATTTCTAAATCTGTGGTCACAGTTAGAGGGGACACATTCAGGATGGAAAGCTGCAGCAGCGTCCCCCTGGGGCCCAGGGCTCCCTTCCTTGGAGTGCACAGCAGGAACTACCCGCCCCTCCCTGGCCCCTCCCCTGGAATGACGCCTAGACCCCACCATTAATCTGAGGCGTGGTCTGGCTCCACCCCCTCTTCCAGGTACACTCCCATTCACTTCTGAACGTGGGGTAGGAGTCGGTGCAACCATTACGTTAGAGATAGTTGTAGCGAGGTAATTACTCACACAGAAAGCCCCCCAAGTTACAACCTTTCTGGCCCGCCAGTCAATTACTGGGTTGTGTTTCTCCAGCCATGGAAGGCCCAGTACAATGGGAGTGGGCAGGTTCATCAAGAGGTGACAGGACAGAACCTCCTGGTTGAGAGTTCCTATGCTCAAGTTCACATTATGCACCACTTGGGAGAGGACCTTCTGGCTGAGTGGAACTGAGTCGATCGAGGCGATGGGAATGGGTCTCACTATAGCACTGCTGGTGAGACCATGAGCCTGAGCAAAGCGAGAATCCATCTAATAGACACCCCCTCTGCTATCGACCAGAACTGGCACAGTTTTGGTTTTACCATCCTCCACCACCTTGGCAGACAGTGTGAACAGAGATTTAACAAGTAAGGAAAGATAAACTCTCTGGTCGTCTCCTTCTGAACGGCCCGAGGTAAGCTGCTTCTGAGACTGCGTGGTCTTGGAGCGAAGAGGACAAACCTTAATAAAATGGTCAGATATTCCACAGAAAACACATGTTCCGCCCACTTCGTGAACAGTAGCCACAGGAGGTTTAACACGAGAACCTACTGCCCCCAACTGCATGGGTTCATTGAGTATAGTCTCCTCAGCAGGGATAGGTACAGGAGACATAATAGGTTTCGGTCTCTCCCTCAGGCGTCTGTCAACCCGTATGGCTAGGGAAATCGCAGCCTCCAATGACTCAGGTGTGGTGTACTGAACCAGGGTGTTTTCTGTCTAGCTGAGAAACCCAAGAAGAACTGACTCCGGAGGGCTGGGTCGTTCCACTGGGTGTCAGTCGCCCATCTCCGAAACTCCAAGCTCTACTAATCCACTGCTCATTTTCCCTGCTTGAGTTTACGGAGATTAGACTCAGCAAAGGTCACCCTATCTGGTTCACTGTACACCTGAGCCAGAGCAGCAAAAAACCCATCCACCGACCATAGCAATGGTCGGTTGGCCGGGAAGGAAAAGGCCCAGGTTTGGGGTTCCACTTTAAGAAAGGAGAATATAATCCCCACCCGCTGTTCCTCATTTCCCGATGAACGGGGCCGAAGCCTGAAATAAAGCTTACAGGCTTCACGGAACACAAAAAATGTGTCTCTTCCCCCAGAAAACCTATCTGGAAGAGAGACCTTGGGTTCTGGCATGGCCTGAGCATGAACCGATGCCAGGTAACCCACGACTTGCTGTAGCTGTTGCACTACCTGTGTCCGCAGACCAGTTACCTCTTCAGAGATGGTCTGTGACATAGTGACCCAAGTGAAAAGGTATGGGCTGCTGATAATGTCATAGTGTAGTGAGAATGCTGATGAGGGAATGTCAATTATGGGCAGGGTGACCAGGGAAGACTAGTTTGACCCTAGTCTAGGAACCCTGAATGACACTGATCCCAAAGGTATCTCTAAAGATGAGAAGGTTCGGGCCTCCAGCCTCTCCCTAAAACTCCTCCACCAGCCCTGCGCTATTTCTCCCTCAGCTCCCTCCACAGAACTGGGATACAGCAACTCCAAAGGAAAGGACATCAACCACACAAACACACAGGTCAGCACAGCACGTTTAGGGAGAGGGGAGTTCAGGTGAGTCACACATTAACCCCTCAAACAGAAGTTGAAGCTAATGGTGAATGCAGTTCTGGAGGCACAACACAGGAGGCCAGGACCTTCACAACTATCAACCATGCAGCTCTTAAAGACAAATATACACTGCAGCATCCAGCAATGTCAGCGCCATCTAAGCTTGTGACAGGTGCTTATAGCAAATTTAGAAGAAGTCCTTGAGGGTCTAGTTTCCAAAATAGGGTCACTTGTGTGGGGTTTCCACTGTGTAGGTACATCAGGGACTCTCCAAACACGACATGGCATCTGGTAATGATTTCAGACAATTTTCCGCTTGAAATGTCAAATGGTGCTCTCACCCTTCTAAGCCCTGCTGTGTACCCAGGCAGTAGTTTTCCACCACATATGAGGTATCAGTGTACTCAGAGGAAAATGCACAAAAATTTATGGGGTCTACTTTTTCCTCTTACCCTTGAGAAAATAAAACAATTTCAGCGGAAAGAACATTTTTGAGGAGAAAATTAGTTTTTTTTTAAATTGAAGGCCAAACTGTGAAGCACCTGGGGATTCGAATTGCTCACCAGATAGTTCTCTAAGGGAGCTATTTTCCAAAATGGAGTCACTTGTGGGTGGTTTCCACTGTTTAGGCATATCAGGACATCTCCAAATGTGAAATGGCATCCACTAATGATTCCAATCAATTTTCCGCTTGAAAAGTCAAATGTCACTCTCTCCCTTCTGAGTGTTAATGGAAGATGTTTTCCACCACATATGAGGTATCTGCGTACTCATGCTCTCCTGGTAACCTTGTGAAACAGAAAAATTTAGTGCTAAATTTACATTTTTAAGGAAAAAGGTAAAATGTTCATTTTTTCCTTCCACGTTGCTTTAGTTCCTGTGAAGCATCTGAAGAGTGCTAAATTTCTTGAATCTTGCTTTCAGCAGTCTGAGGTGGTGCAACTTTTAGAATGGTGTCACTTTTGGGTATTTCTGTTTTGTAGATCCCTCAAAGTCACTAAAAATGTAATGTGGTCACTAAAAAAGTTACTTTGTAAGTTTTGGTGGAAATATGATAAATTGCTCATAAACTTTGAACTCTTCTAACTGCCTAGCAAAAAAATGTTCAATTTTTTCACAAATAAATGCAAGAAATATCCTAAATTTACTACTAACATTAAGTCCAATATGTCATGAAAAAATTTTCTTGGAATGACTGGATCAGTTGAAGTGTTCCAGAGTTATAACCTCATAAAGTGACGGTGGTCAGAATTGCAAAAAAATGGGCTAGTCATTAAGGTGAAAACCATCCTCTGAAGAAAAGGTGTTAAGGGCTAAAAAATTAAAAGTTTGAAAATTACAAAATTATGCACGTTTGCCAGATTCAGATTTTTACACAGATAAACGCTAAAAATGTCAAGAAATAGCAATCTCAGAATTACTGGGATCAGTTGGACCGTTCCTGAGTTATTACCACATAAATTGACTCCGGTTATATTTCCAAAATGTGTCCTTGTCACTAAAACCAAAATTGGCTCTGTCATTAAGAAAAGGATTAATATTGAAGTTTGTGAGAATCAGTTCATAACAGAAGGTTATCTGTTATCTGGGCAGCATGGTGGCTCAAGTGGTTAGCACTACAGCCTTTACAGCACAGGGGTCCTGAGGTCCTGGGTTCAATTCCCACCAAGGACAAAATCTGCAAGGAGTTTGCATGGGTTTCCTCCAGGCACTCCAGTTTCCTCCCACATTGCAAAGACATACTGATAGGATGTTTAGATTGTGAGCTCCAAGAGAGACAGCATTACTGATGTACGTGAAGTGCTATGGAAATAATAGCACAATATAAATGAACAAATATTATTATTATATATCTATTAATGGATCCATGTTTTATGCACTCCGTATGCCTAGGACACTAGAGATGTTCAAAGATACATTTAGTAAAAATTGATCTATTACAAAAGTGTGCGTTCATTTTTCTGTTTGTTTTCTCTGTTGACCGAGAATCACCCAACACTTCTTGGAACACATGTATACTGCAAGACTGTACATGTATTATACTCACCATATACTAACACATTCACCTATTTAAGTGCTAAATAAAATAAGTTCTAGTGTTGTCTTGTGTGCTGCTGAGGAGTTCACAAGGTAAAGTAACAAAACAGTAAGGAAATTTTGCATCAGATAATATATCTACATAATAATTACAATGTAATTGTGCCATGTTTGCATAAAGCGATTTAGGCTGTTACAATAGTCTTACCTACAATCATGTGGTTGCATATGTCACAAAAAGTGGGCTTTTTAAAGACATGCTCCTGAAAAACATGGGCTTTGCTGTCAGGTGGCTGTGGGACTTTGGTAGGGGTTGAAGGCTGAGTTTCTGAGCTTTGGATCTGGCTGGCATGGATTGGGCTACCCTCTGGCTCCAAGTCTACTTGATCTACTTGGAATTTCATTTCAATGTTAGTTCTTTGGAAGAAGTTGTCAGCACTTTTACTCCGTACACTCTTGGTCTTGAAAGACAGTGATTTCTTTAGTTTCTGGAGCTGTAAACGATAAAGACATATTTAGAAATGAAACATTGGACTTTCATTTAACATTTTTTTTCTCAATGTATAACCTACTAATGAAATTGTGTAATGAGAAATTGAACATTTGTAACCTTGTAGAAAGCTTAAAAACTCCCTTTTTACTAATTTTTCGATATTTCTTTAAAGCCTGAAGGCCAGTTTAGTTAGAAAAAATGTTTAAATCCCTTACTATAAAAAGAACATGGTGTTAGTTCTCCCGTAAAAATATACATTGTGACATTTTCTATAGGCATATCCATAATTTATTCTAGAAGAGTAAAGTTAACTGAAGGTTGTATTCAGCCAAATCCACAAAAACACAGTTTATATAAAATGTCAAAGAGTTCTATATTATGGTGTCAAACCAATACATGGAACATAGGGACTGAGAAGGTAATGATAATATAATAATAATAATAATAATGTTTATTTCTTCACCACCCATCTATTATATAATTGCCGTAGCTGACTTCCGTCAGACCGGCGCTACTTCCTGTGGCTTTGTTCGTGTTTCTCCAGGACTCTGTCCGGACTCTCGAAGCAATGCCCGCAAAGCGGGCATTGCGAGCAGTAAACGAGCGCACCACCACCACCACCACCACGTCGTCCTCACACATGGCATGTTTACATAAGACATCACATAGTAACAAGAATACAGTCAGTCCCAAAGTCAGCTGTGACCACCTGGCCCTGGGCCGTACTCGGTCTCTCACACCGCACATCTGACCGCCTGGCCTTGGACACACTGGCTGCCATGCACACATCAGGTGCACTAGCATGGAGCTGACAGGCTCCCATCACTTACCCACTGGGGACGGATCACTTCCAGCACCTCCTCACATGGCAGTGCTCTGGACTTCAGAATCTCATCGTCCTCTCCTCACTCAGACACCTGCCAGGTTCCTATCCAGCCTGCTCACTCACACCTGCAACCCAGTGAGTCAATCAGCACATCTTTACTCACACACAGACCTGAGATGTGATTAACCCCCTGTGCACCATTCAGGTTTAGCCCAGCAAAGCACTCACACACACAGGTTCAGCCGCTCATTAGGCTCATGAATGTATCGGATCTTCAGCACTCACACTCAGCTGTTTTACTTAGCTCATGAAAACCCTTCAGCTGTTAACCCCCTGTACATCGGACAGCTTTCACACACCACACACAATCAGGAAAACCGGCTTATGTGAACACAGACCTGCATTGATAACCCGTGTGATGCACCCGGCCAGGGGCCACATCACCACACCTCACTTTCTCCGCACAGCAAAGCACTCATCCCCACAGGTTCAGCCGCTCATTAGGCTCATGAATGTATCGGATCTTCAGCACTCACACTCAGCTGTTTTAGGCGGCCGTCACACGGAACGATTTCTTGCCGATATCGTTTAAGCGATCTCCTTTTGATCGCTTAAGCGATATCGGGCAAGAAATCGTTGCATGTAATCAAGCGATTTACGATGTTAAATCGCTTGATCGTGACATCGCTGATCTGAGCTCCGGTTCTCAGATCTAGCGATGAGCGATTTGACGATCTGTCTCATCGTGGTGTATAACACCACGATGAGCGATTTCCCAGCGCAGAGTCTATGCTGGAGATGGTAACTATGGTACACGTCGGGTAAATAAGCGACGCGCGCGCCTAGTTACCCGATGTGTACCATAGTTACCAGCGAGATCGCGGCTCCACATCGCTGGTGAGTCTGTCTGTGTGACATCTCACCAGCGATGTGAGCGATATTGTAAGCGATTGCGCGTGCACGTGATCGCTTACAATATCGCTATAGATATCTCAGCGTGTGACGGCCGCCTTACTCAGCTCATGAAAACCCTTCAGCTGTTAACCCCTGTACATCGGACAGCTTTCACACACCACACACAATCAGGAAAACCGGCCCATGTGAACACAGACCTGCATTGATAACCCGTGTGATGCACCCGGCCAGGGGCCACATCACCACACCTCACTTTCTCCGCACAGCAAAGCACTCATCCCCACAGGTTCAGCCGCTCATTAGGCTCATGAATGTATCGGATCTTCAGCACTCACACTCAGCTGTTTTACTCAGCTCATGAAAACCCTTCAGCTGTTAACCCCCTGTACATCGGACAGCTTTCACACACCACACACAATCAGGAAAACCGGCCCATGTGAACACAGACCTGCATTGATAACCCGTGTGATGCACCCGGCCAGGGGCCACATCACCACACCTCACTTTCTCCGCACAGCAAAGCACTCATCCCCACAGGTTCAGCCGCTCATTAGGCTCATGAATGTATCGGATCTTCAGCACTCACACTCAGCTGTTTTACTCAGCTCATGAAAACCCTTCAGCTCTTAACCCCCTGTACATCGGACAGGTTTCACACACCACACACAATCAGGAAAACCGGCCCATGTGAACACAGACCTGCATTGATAACCCGTGTGATGCACCCGGCCAGGGGCCACATCACCACACCTCACTTTCTCCGCACAGCAAAGCACTCATCCCCACAGGTTCAGCCGCTCATTAGGCTCATGAATGTTTCGGATCTTCAGCACTCACACTCAGCTGTTTTACTAAGCTCATGAAAACCCTTCAGCTCTTAACCCCCTGTACATCGGACAGGTTTCACACACCACACACAATCAGGAAAACCGGCCCATGTGAACACAGACCTGCATTGATAACCCGTGTGATGCACCCGGCCAGGGGCCACATCACCACACCTCACTTTCTCCGCACAGCAAAGCACTCATCCCCACAGGTTCAGCCGCTCATTAGGCTCATGAATGTATCGGATCTTCAGCACTCACACTCAGCTGTTTTACTCAGCTCATGAAAACCCTTCAGCTCTTAACCCCCTGTACATCGGACAGCTTTCACACACCACACACAATCAGGAAAACCGGCCCATGTGAACACAGACCTGCATTGATAACCCGTGTGATGCACCCCGCCAAGGGCCACATCACCACACCTCACTTTCTCCGCACAACAAAGCACTCATCCCCACAGGTTCAGCCGCTCATTAGGCTCATGAATGTATCGGATCTTCAGCACTCACACTCAGCTGTTTTACTCAGCTCATGAAAACCCTTCAGCTCTTAACCCCCTGTACATCGGACAGCTTTCACACACCACACACAATCAGGAAAACCGGCCCATGTGAACACAGACCTGCATTGATAACCCGTGTGATGCACCCGGCCAGGGGCCACATCACCACACCTCACTTTCTCCGCACTTCACTCACTTTCACCGCACACATACACACACACATACTCCGCTATACTTACCACCGGCCCTGCATCACCGACATCTCGCCGCCCCCGAACTACTCGATCAAATATCGCGTCCAATAAGTCTCGCCAAACTTCCCGGACCCCATATTGGATCCAGTCGTCAGCAGGCGCCGACATGTCAACTCAGGATCCAGCCGGCCGGGAAAGACGTAGGGTTGGTGCTAACTATAGCGAAGTGTCTGTGTGTGTGTGTGTGTGTATGTATGTATGTGTGTGCTGACCACTCTGCCCACAGCGCTGCACTCAGCACTCTGCCCACGCCACTGTGCTCACCAATCTCACCGCACTCACTGCTAACCACTGAGCCACCCCACTCACTGCTAACCACTGAGCCACCGCACTCGCTGCTAACCACTGAGCCACCGCACTCACTGCTAACCACTGAGCCACCCCACTCACTGCTAACCACTGTGCCACCTGTATACACACAATTCATTTCACCCCACTCCCCTAACTATTAGTAAATATACTATATATGGATTATACACTACCCGATTCTTTCGAATCGGCCCGCCATCTATATTATATATATAATGTGATTATATAGGAATTATCAGTATTATGTATGTGATTATGTATAAATTAGTGAGTCGCGCCTATTCTGCAAGGACTCGCAACGGCCGCTTGGCGGCCATTGCGAGTGAGGCTTTGCGAATCAGTGGCGCCGGCAATGCTTCACAGGTCGCGTGGGCGCTGCGCCCACGCCCACAATGACGGAAACAGCTCCGAAACTTACGGAAGTGCGTTAGGTAAATTATATATTACATACTGATAATTGCCGTAGCGACTTCCCTCGCACACGCCGCTACCTCCGTGGCTTTGTTCGTGGGCGCGCATCGCCCACGCGACTCACTCGCAATGCCCGCCAAGGGGGCGTTGGGAGTCGTTGCAGCAGCCCGAGCAATGCCCTATACACAGATTCTAGAATCCCGATGCAATCGCATCGGGCTCACAGCTAGTATATATATATAAGCAATTTACTATTTAGAAAGGACATGTTCAGGACACAAAAAAATTGCGAAATAACACGTAATTCATAAGATACTAAGAGTAGTTTCACACAAAGTACAAAATAATAGAAAAAAAATCAGTTACTCTAATTATTTGGCAAATTTGTATCTTTTACACTACAAATTACAGTTTACCATTGATCACTGAGGAATCTAGTGTAATCATATGAAAAAACACTTGTTCTCCTGTTATGAAATGGGACCATATAGGCCTCATTCAGACATCTTTTTTCTGCATACAAATGCTATCCGTGTTATTCACAGGTAGCACTGATACCTATTATAATAAATTGCAAGAAAAAGATTTGGACCAGCTCCATGCAGTTTTCGTTAAAATTTTGGGCAGTGAACAAGGGCTATGGAAGACGCAAATGCATTGCCTAATGCATGATAATATTCTGTAAAGCTCTGTATATACCCCAGTGTTACCTGGTGTCAATGCTTTTAATGAACATTAATAAAGAAGAACTCTTTTAATGAAGAACTGAATGGAGCTGGGACAATTTTTTTTCTTTTCATTACCCAAGGAGTGTGGACCATGCACCAAGGCACAGGTGAGCTAACTACAACTTTAAAGTCATTATTATAATTCACACGTCCACAACTTTTCATGCACTAAGCGGTCCACTGAAAATCCAAGAGACATGTCTGATTTCAATCCCAGTGTTGGATCAAAATTTGCAATACAGGTATACGAAAAAATCAGACTGCACTCAGATGCAATCTCTGACTAGAGTTGCAAAGGATTCCACTCCAAAGGACTGCACTTGATGCTGGACAAGGGTAGTGCAAGTCAAACTGGTCATCTCTTTTTTGAACATTTTTGCTTTTGATTTATAGACTACTAGCTGGGTGCCCGATGCACATGCATCGGATTCTAGCAGAGCGAGTCTCTGACTCGCAATGGCCGCTTCGCGGCCAATGCTTCGCTGCTGCTAAGGCGACTCGCCATGCCCGCTGCGCGGCATAGCGAGTCGCCTTAGAACTGCTCGCAATGGCCGCTGCGCGGCCAATGCTTTGGGCGTATCCACATGACCACGCTGACTCGCAGCGTGAGCGGACTCAAAAGGGGCAAAAAACCCATTCGTGATTATATAATAGATCAGAGGCAGTATCAATGTATGAATATATGTATGTATGGCCTTGTTCACACACATGAGCTTTTTTGACCATCTCTGCGTTTTTTGGGCTGTTAAACAAAACGCAGGTGCGTTAACGCAGGGTGCTATTGAGTGTACATGCGTTTTTCAGCTCCACTTGCGTTTTTTTCCCCCAGTCCAAAAAACGCTGCATGCAGCGTTTTTTGGGTGCTGGAAAAAAACGCAGGGGTTGTTTCCAAAAACGAATGCGTTTCTATAACAAGGGGCCCTATGGGAAACGCATGCGTTAACGTAGGGCACATTTAGGCACCTGCGTTGACGCATGCGTTTCCCATAGGGCCCCATGTTAAAAAAACGCATGCGTTTCTATAACATGGGCCCTATGGGAAACGCATGCGTTTTTAAATGGCACATTTATGCACCCTGCGTTAACGCTTGCGTTTTTGCCTGCGTTTTTGATCAAAAAATGACAAAGTCCAAAGAGGATTCTAATCCTTTCAGACACAAAAGGGACATTTTTTAGCACTCCTAAAAAAACGCATGTGCTTTTAGGAGTGCTAAAAAAAACGCAAATTGTGTGTGAACAAGGCCTATCTTCCTCAGGCAGTGGAGAGTATATAAAATGAAAACCCTTATATAGGACCTTTGTCCAAACATGGTTTACAATTAATTATGACAACACAGGAAGTACAACGTTACAAAGCATTCACTGATCTCAGGGAGACCAGTCCAAGAAAACACTGCGGGCAGCTGGTTAAAGCGCTCAACACAGTGAATTCCTAGGCGCACTGCCCCCTGGGAATTATGAATATGCAAATAGAGTCTGTGGAGCCTCGTTAGGAGTCTCAAACACAGAACTAGCCAGATATCCCTCCAGGGAAGGACCCAGCCAAGGGGTGGCTCCTTGCAGAGAACACCATAACCACCATATTAAGTGGCCCTTTTAGTCAATATCCAGCTCTTTTACGAGTTTAGAGATATGACAAGGGAATACCAAGACCAGGTATCCACAGACAGCTGTTTCGGGGTGTTGCCCCTCATAAGTGTGGAGTAGGAATCTGGCTAGGTGGGAGCAAGGCCTGGTAGACCAACATCACAAAGCATTCACTAATCTCAGGGAGACCAGTCCAAGAAAACACTGCGGGCAGCTGGCTAAAGGCACAACACAGTGAATTCCTAGGCGCATTGCCCTCTGGAAATTATGAATATGCAAATAGAGTCTGTGGAGCCTCGGTTAGGAGTCTCAAACACAGAACTAGCCAGATATCCCTCCAGGGAAGGACTCAGCCAAGGGGTGGTTAACCATGGAGCAGGGCAGGTATAAGCGGTGATATCACCGCAGGAGGTGGGGCAAAGCAGCCAGACCCGCACCCCTCGCTCTGTGTTATGTTGCAGGCGAGGGAGACAATGATTGGCATCAGGGAGGTGGCGGTGGGCAGATTAAACATGCAGGGGGCGTGAAACTGCCCTTTGGCTTCAGCCACAAGCCACCTCCTATTTGGCTCCACAATGTAAGTTTTCAAAGTGTATTATCTCGGGGTACAGGGGAACTCAAGGGCTGGGGGACCCCTTGCCTGAATGAAGCAGATATGCTGCATTCAGTGCTGTAATTATATCACCATGTATGGTTGGTGACAGGTCCTCTTTAAGTCTAGCATGCATGGCCTGTATCATGCGGCCTACATATTGTAGGCCGCACGTACATTCCAGCAAGTATACCACAAATTTTTAATGGCATTTAAGAAAGCTGCTAATGGAATGTACGTGCGGCTCTCCACTGCCTGAGTGAAAATGCATGCTATCAAATGCGTCGTGGTCTGGAGAGTGTAAAGTTTTATTAAAGGTGTGTATTTCAATCCCTAACCCTCAGCCTTAGCGCTTCTTTGACAGTTATTCTTCCTGTTGTTATCCATAACCTCCCTTGGTGAGCGTTGAAAGCTGCTCAAGGCTTGAAGGACCTGCCGTGATGTCATAGGAACGCCCACCTGGTCACATGGCTGCATCACGTTACCGCAGCCTCTGGATCCAGGAAGCAGTGACTGGCGGCGGTTATCCCAGAGGGCTCTCACCTGTCAAGCCTCAACCTCTGTTGCAAGATCGATGCACAACCAGTTCAGGTGAGTGAGCTTACAGCCCTCTTTTTTACCGCATTATCCTCGAGTCCTCACTATAGCGCTCTTTCTTCTTGTTTACAATTACTTGTGCTCAGAACTCAATGAAAATGAACCTGCAATTTTCATGCAGGACAATGCTCCCTGTCACACCGCAAAATGGGTAAAGCAGTCCCTTGAAACAGAAAGCATTGAAACAATGAAATGGCCGTCCAGAATCCTGATCTAAACCTAATAGAAAACCTCTAGAAAATCCATAGTGACAAAGTAAAGACAAAGTAAAGACAAATAGAGTCTGTGGAGCCTTGTTTAGGAGTCTCAAACATGGAACAAGCCAGATCTCCTTTCAGTCAATATCTAACTCTTTATGAGTTTAAAAATATGACATGGGAATTACCAAAGCCAGATATCCATCCACAGACAGCTGTTTTGGGGTTTTACCCCTCATCAGTGTGGAGTAGGATTCTGGCTAGGTGGGAGCAATGCCTGGTAAGGTAAAGTTAAGACAAAGAAACCCACAACAGAAAGACTAGGTTCTGACTAGCATCAACCCTCAGCCTGTCGGATGCATTATAAATTTCGACATTTTCAGGCTCAGCGCATAGCATTACCGGCATATATCGTTATGCACCGCCTGTGTATAGTATCCCTTTGGCAACCGGAATGATCACACACCCGCCGGCTCCACTCACAGCTCCTGGATATATGTGATTTTGATGAGCGCACAGGAAACGTGGTTTGCAACGTTTTCCTGTGCGCTCATTAAAATTGCATATCCGGGAGCTGTGAGTAGAGTCGGCGGGTGCGTGATCATTCCGGTTGCCATAGGGATAATATACACAGGCGGCGCATAGCGTTACATGGCGGTAATGCCATGCGCTGAGCCTGAAAATTTCTAAGTTTATCACGCATTTGGCAGGCTAGTCAAACCCTAGCCTGACAGAAACAAGGCGCACATAGGGTTTACCTATTGTGAGACACTTGTGATAAATGAGAAAAATGCTCACCTGAAGTGACTGTGAAAAGTCACAACCATGACATTGCATATAATATCTTATGATTTCCAAGATTTATAGTTTATGGCAGTCTCCCCATGTTGTATATCGCGCTACCGTACAGAGGAGTCAATAAATTCACTGACAGGATTTACACCTTTTTGTGTGATTTATTATTATTATTTATGAGAATAAATTACACAAAAAAGTTTAAATCCTGTCAGTGAATTTATTGACTGGTCTGTACAGTAGCGCGGTATACAAGCCCCTATTTCTTCTCGGTAGATTTCTGGAGTAACAGAACTGTGGAAGAGATTGGAAGAAGAGTGGACCAAAATCACACGAGAGCAGTGTGAAAGGCTAGTGATGCCCTTTGGCAGCAGATGTGCTGAAGTCATTTAAAGCAAAGGCCTGAACACTTCCTACTGATTAATGACTGTTGTAACATTTACAAAATGTAGTTTTAATCTTTCTCTGTGCTATAGTAATTTCTGTTATCTAATTATGATCAATATGTTTTGTGTAAAATAAAGGTTTTCAGTTGATAAACTTTGGTTATTTTAGAAAACACTGCTCTAGTGACATGATGTACACCTTACACAAGAACCTTCAAATGTTGAATAATGTAGATTACATTCTGTTTGATAAAATCAAGTGATTGTTGTTCTCTAATTTTGATCGCCAGAAGCTTTTCATATACTATATAAAAGTACAGATGTGCATGACTTTCTTACTGTCTGATATGAAATCAGAATAAACCTTTCCCGTTTTAGGCCAATTAGGATTACCATAATTATTCATATTTGCCGAATTAAAATTGCCAAAGGCCAGAATAATGAGACAGAGAGACGGTTTTAATGCATTTGTATTACTTTCTTTTACAACAGGGTGGGGAACCTTTTCTCTGCAAAGGGCCATTTGGAAATTTAGAATATCATTCGCGGGCCGTATAAAATTCGCGGGCCGGACGTTCCCCACCCCTGACATAGGGGCTACAGCATATGCATCACATAGGAGACATGGGGGCTACAGCATATACATCACATTGAAGACATAGGGGGCTACAGCATATACATGACATAGGAGACATGGGGCTACAGCATATACATCACATAGGATACATGGGGGCTACAGCATACACATCACATAGGATACATGGGGGCTACAGCATATACATTGCAGCACTGGGGGAGTATATAGATAATTGGGGGCATATACAGCCCTGGGGGATTAAATACATCACTAGGGGGTATGTACATCACTGAGAGGTATACACAGCATTGGGGGAGAAAATGCATCACTGGAGGATATATACAGCCCTGGGTGGTAAATACAGCCATGGCGGAGAAAATACATCACTGGGGTTAAATACAGCCTTGGGGGAGTAAATAAATCACTGGGGGGTGTAAACACAGCACTGAGGTATATACACAGCACTGGGTTGTATATACAGTGCACTGGGGGAGTATAAATAGCCCTGGGAGGTATGTAGAACCCTGGGGGGGATATACAGCACTAAAGGAGTATACAGAGCACTGGGGGGTATATACAGACCACTGGGGTATACAGGGCACTGGGGGGTATATACAGACCACTGGGGGGTATACAGGGCACTGGGGGCTATATACAGACCACTGGGGGTATACAGGGCACTGGGGGGTATATACAGTCCACTGGGGGGTATACAGGGCACTGGGGGGTATATACAGACCACTGGGGGGTATACAGGGCACTGGGGGGTATATACAGACCACTGGGGGGTATACAGGGCACTGGGGGCTATATACAGACCACTGGGGGGTATACAGGGCACTGGGGGGTATATACAGTCCACTGGGGCTACACAGAGCACTGGGGAGTATACTGAAAACTGGGGAGTACACAGAGCACTGGGGGGTATACAAAGCACTGGGTGGTACACAAAGTACTAGGGGGTATATACAGAGCATTGGGGGAGTACACAGAGCACTAAGGGAATATATACAGCACTGGATGGTAACTATAGAACTGGGGGGTACACAGAGCACTGGTGGGGGCGGTATACTAAGCCGGGGGGGAGCAGATGTTTGCAGAAACACAACCAGTTTTTTATCTCCCTCTTGAATGTTCTGCTTCATCGTCACCTTTTTGCTTATCTTCTTGCTGCTGACACGTTCCTCCTCCCTCCAGCCCGGGAACTTTGTAATTGAAAGCTGATGTTTTTTTTTTCTTTTCTGTTTCCCCTACACTTCTACTGACCTGGGAGGTGGAGGACATCAGAACACAACCACCCGATGCCGGCAGGAGCTGATTTATAGCTCAGGGGGAGCTGCAGAGCACAGTGGAGCGCAGCCCTTTCTCTCACACAGAACTCTCATTCCCTGGCTCTGCTGCACGTCGGACATTAATATCGCGCGCACCTCTGAAGAATTAAAGGGCCCGCAGTAAAAAAAACAAAACAGGTAGAGTGGCGCGGGCCGCATCAGATGACTCGGCGGGCAGAATGTGGCCCGGGGGCCGGACGTTCCCCACCCCTGTTTTACAAGTTTGCATACATTTCATTAGTATTTGGTACCATTGCTCTTAAATTGTATGACCTGAGCCAAACGTTTTGGATATCCTTCCATAAACGTCTAATTACAATAGTTGATAAACTGAAAAAGAAAACTAGGAGTATGACCCAAAAATAAGAAGCAACAATAATTACATTAAGTGACACAATGTATACAATAATAAAAGAATACATAAAGGAGAATGTCAATACACCGTCACAGGTTTAGCCAATCCCTATACAAAATTCTTTTCACACACAAAATTCCAACATTGTTTATGGAGCAATACAGATGCATCAATTATTATACATAAAGCAAAAAAATTCCTTTCAACACTCAAAAACATGGTTAAAAATATGAAGGAGATCACACTCCAATAAATAATAATGGGTGCTTCCTAACTACCAGACCATCAATGGGTCCTCTCGCTATTTTTGCAACTTTTCAGTGCTGGCTCTATAGGTGCTTTCCACAGACCAAGCTGTACATTTTGAATCTTTGCCTCCTTCTTGCTGATCCAGCAGATAGACTCTTGTCTCCTATATTTCTATGGGGATAGCTTGCTAATACATTTGTTGCATACTGTATTGATTCCCTCTTGCTGCATATTATTTATTGGAGTATGATCTCCTTCATAATTTTAATCATGCTTTGAGAGTTGAAAGGAATTTTTTGCTTTATGCATAATTTATGCATCCATATAGCTCCAAAAACGATGTTGGCATTTTGTGTGTGAAGAGAATTTTGTATAAGGATTGGTTAAACCTGTGATGGTGTACTGACATTCTCCTTTGTATATTCTTTTGTTATTGAATTCATTGTGTTAATTAATAAAATTATCGTTGCTTGCTATTTTTGGCTCATGCTCCTGGTTTTCTTTTTTAATTTATCATGCAATAGAGAGACTTATCAAATGGTCTATTGGTTGTCATTCTGACAATAGTTAGTAGGAATTTGGGCCCATTCCTCTTGAACTGGTGTAATTAAACCATGTTTGTAGGTCACCTTGCTTGCACCTGCCTTTTCAGCTTTGCCCATATATCCTATTTCAATAAGATTGAGATCAGGGCTTTGTGATGGCAACTCCAAAACATTCACTTTGATATCCTTAAGTCACTTTTAACCAGTTTGGCAGTATTCTTCAGATTATTATCAATTTGACCCATTTCCGCACAAACGTTAAATTCCTCGCTTTTACAAAGACAACGTGGATCAGGGTTCATCCCCAACTGAACGCCCGAGCTCCTTAAAGGGATCCTGTCACCTCAAAAACGCCTCCTAAGCTAGCAAAACATGTCCCTGCACCATCCTATCACTAATCTCACACTCCTATTGTCTCCTAAAAGCTTTCTGTGAAAGTGCATAAAAACGTTTTAATACTTATTCATTAGTGATTATAATTAGCAGTGACTATTCTTTAGTCACCAGGGCGGGCTGTTTTGCAGTTCCAGGGATCCACCCTGTCTCTGTGTGTTCTGCTGTGATATGCAGGCATTGCCCTCCCCCCTCTCTATCACTCGCAGAATGCAAATCATTAGTCCTGCCTTCAGTTTCAGTTTCACAGCAGCACAGACAGAGAGAGGGCTGGATCCTGGAGCTGCTAAACAACACCCCTTGGTGACTAAAGAATATGGCCCCTGCTAATTATAATCACTAATGAGTGAGTATTAAAACGTTTTTCTCCACTTTCACAGGATGATTTTAGGAGACAAAAGGAGTGTGAGATTAGTGAATGGATGCTGCAGGGACATATTTTGATAGCTTAGGAGGTGTTTTGGAGGTGACAGGATCCCTTTAACTGAGGGCGGAACACTACTCAGACAACACAGGGTGAGGGAACCACATAATTAAGGCTTTATTGGATCCCCAACAGTTAACAGCATATAACACATAACCAGCAAAACACAACAATGTAACGTAACAGGCAACAGAGTCTCACCCTTCCGCTGGCTCACCAGGGATTAGAATATAGCACAGCAAAGTCTGTAGCCAGTTGACTGGATTATTCCAACCTGCGTGGCTTCCTTATTCAGCCTTTGTCATCACAGCCGAATCCGATAATTTGATGCTGAAGTCCTTGTGGTTTTATAGTCCAGGTTCTGATCCCCTTGGTAGGCAACGAAATGCCTAGGCCTGGGGTGATGGCCGGCCAATCGCATCCGAAGATCCTAGATTAGCTGCCTGTATGTATCTCTAGCTGGGACCGAAATCCCTAGACTGAGGTCACTAGGCAAAATCTAACTAAGGCTAGGGTCACACATGCCATGCGTTTTTTAAGGTGCTTTTTAGCACCCTGCGTTTTTACCTGTGTTTTTGCTAATAGGTGTGGGGGACCCTTGAAACACATGCAAAAACGCATGTGGAAACGCATGGTACCATTTAGTGCCATTTAAAAACGCATGCGTTTTCCATAGGCCCCATGTTATAAAAACGCATGCGTTTTTGAAAAAGCACCAAAAAATACTGCATGCTGCGTTTTTAGGTGTGTTTTTGAAAAAATACTGCATCATGCAGTATTTTTTGGTGCTGAGCCAAAAACGCACCCAAAAACGCATGGTACATTCAAGCATACGTTTTTGCTATTGGGGCATGCGTTTTTTGCATGGGGGCCTATGAGTACGTTTTTGCATGCGTTTTTAGAAAACGCAGGTCTCCCAAAAACGCTAGTACAATCTGCATGTGTGACCTTACTCTGGTTACTGAACACGTCTCCTTATATGCCTTCAGCCCTCATTGCATGATACTGGAGACTTCACGATAGGTGGAATAACACTGTCTTTTCATTGGCTGGACATCAAGCCTCATATAACCATTTTTGGTCGTATTGCAGTCCAGACATGGAGAGCCAAATACTGATTGATATAGCACCTAGCAGTAATACAACGGAATGTTAGTAGGAGACATTGAGTCTGCAAACCATGTCATTAAAGAATGACATGCTAAAGCCATTTACATAAAGTCAACATTCACATGGTAACATACAATGGACGATTAGCATAATGATGTTCTCTGGCCTTCTATGACAAACAAGTTAGATAATTACATTACCATGCTAAACTAAACACCACGGTCATACAAAATACTGTCTGGTTAGAGCGTAAGGACTTAACCCATGAAAGTTTGCAAACCAAAATACAATACTGTCTGGGTTACATAAGAAATCATGATATGTTCTATATTGAAGGATTTCATTTTGTCACAGTCATTATACCCCAACAGTTTAATTTTAGTTTTATCAGACCACAGGACATGACTTCAAAAATTTAGATCATTGTTCCTGTGTACATTTGCAAAAATTAATATGGCTTTTTTTATGTTTCTTTTAGAGTAATGGCTTTTTCTGGCAAAGCGGCCTTTCAGCCCATGTTGATACAGTACTCGTTTCACCGTTGATAATGATACAATTTTACCACCTTCAGCAATCATCTTCACAAGGTCTTTTGCTTTTGTTTTTGGGTTGATATGCACATGTTGGACCAAAGCACATTCATCTCTGGGGCACAACACTGTCTTCTTTCATTCCCATCTTGTTTGTACTTGCATATACAGTGGGGAAAAAATATTTAGTCAGCCACCAATTGTGCAACTTCTCCCACTTAAAAAGATGAGAGGCCTGTAATTGACATCATAGGTAGACCTCAACTATGAGTAGGACTTGTGTCTATATGAATAGTGGGAATAGTCTCTCTCCGCAGCATGCAGGTACCTCCAAATATCATGTAAGGCTGGGGTCACACATAAGCCCTTGGTCCGTTTTTGGCTTCATTTTTAGCATTGTTTTTTCTAAGTCCAAAAACTGATAGAAAAACGGATTAGATGTAGTAAACACCCTATCCGTTTTTTTCTGCACCTAAAAATATTGCTAGGTCCGTTTTTGAGCCAAAAACGTTGCTAGCAACGTTTTTGGGGTCCGTTTTAAAAAAAAAAATAAAAAATTTAACATGGGCCCTATGGAAAAACGGATCTGTTTTTTTTGTGTGCCTTAAAAAAACGGATCCGTTTTTTTAAAGAATTTTTGTCAAAAAATGACTAAGTCCAAAAACGTTCAGAGGTACAGGAGGCTCAAAAAGCACCCAAAAAAAACTGATTGTTCATGGAACACACCTCCAAAAATGGATTGCTATGTGTGACCCTAGCCTTAGCTGAGCAATCCAGGTCATGAGAAGGAATTATATTGAAATCTCCACAAATAATCAACCTTCCATCTGGCCACTCCTTCAGTCTGTTCAATACGTCTCGAAGAAATTTGATGGGAGAGTGATTTGGAGCATATAGATTCACAATAGTAAATCTCATTCCTTGAATATCACAAGACATAATGATAAATCGTCCGTCAGGATCACAAAACTCCTTGACCAGATGGAAGGCAATGAAATTTTTAACAAATATACACACCCCAGCTGTTTTCGCCTTATTATTAGAAAACAGTGCTATAGGAAACAAACAGTGCACCACCCGGAAATTATCCTCTCTTAGTAAATGAGACTCCAGAATACAAAAAATATCAGCTTTCGAGGCTTGGGCTTCCCTCCACATCATAGATCTCTTATAAGTGAGTTTAACCCATTCACATTTAGTGACACTAACTTTACAGACATGGTAAATAATATTCCAGCAACCTATTTCTTGTGTGAAGTAGCCGACGATCTCCTGGGAAAGAAAAGCATATTGGAAACGAGAAATAAGGAAAAGAAGGACTAACATACATATAAAAACACTCGTGAGAACACAAATGTAAACCGAAGAGGCAGAGAATAAGTTCTCTCTGCTAGGGGGGCAAAACGAGCACGCATGTCCATTGAGAAAGTGGGACCACCACTCCACTGGAAAATGCCAAGCTGGTATAAAAGACAGGGGAGAAACCCCTACAGGCCCGGCCAGCAGAAACTGTGCCGAACAGCTTAAAACAGGGAAGAAAAAAAGAAAAAATCAAGTCTAGTCAGTCAACCCGGGGACAGCCTCCTTTGTGAAGGACCACGTGCTGATCGGGACGATGCTTCAGGCAATGTAGGGGAGAGTTTCCACTCCCGGAGGGCTTTATCCAATTTCTTGGGAGAGTTAATGGCATAATGGTTGTCGTCATAAGAAAACCGTACTTTTACCGTGAATCCCCAGCTATAAGGAATGTGGTTGTCTCTCAAAACTTTGCACATTGGAGCAAATTCTCTCCTCCTAGCCAGGGTCCTAGCAGATAAATCATGGAAAACTGCCACTTTAGCATAAGGATTCTGCAGGTCTGAGCAAGATTTCATTGCTTGCATAAAATCATCCTTCGTCTTATAGGAATGCAGACATGACAGGACATCTCTGGGTAAATCCTTATGGACATGGGTAGGCTTTGGGACCCTGTGAATCCTAGCAATCTCAAGTGAAGCAAGTGGAGTGTCAGGCAGAACAGCAGACAAGAAATCAGTAAAGAAAGAGGGCAGCTCCGAGTCCTTAACACTCTCTGGTTTCCCCCTGAGCCTCACATTAGATCTGAGAGATCTGTCTTCAAGATCCCACAGTTTCAGCTGATGGTTAGTCATTTTGTCCTCCAATGCCGCCACACTGTCAGCCAGACCATTATGTGCAGCAGCAAAGTCAGTCATCTTATGTTCTATATGGTCTGTGCGCTTTCCCAGCGCCTGGACCTCTCTATTAAGCTCACCCAGCATGCCTATCAGGTCTTCATGCAGAGCGGTGTGCAGGGAAGCTAGTAATCTCTCCATAGTAGCTGCTGTTAGTGGTATCCCTTCCTCCTTCACAACTCTCACCTCACCAATGTCCTTAGAAGAGCGGGAGGACACTGATCTGGAGCGGGACGCCGGCACCATCTTGGAGCTCTGTGCCCCTTCCCTGCCATAAAAGTCAGTCATCCTGGGGGGTGAGTTCAGCTTCTTTGCAGATCCGCGAGGTATGTCGCCGGGGTCAGACGGCAACCCAGATATAGCAGAGTTGTTTTTGGGCTGTTTGTGCCGCTTTAGGAATGAATAATGGCCTGAGCCTGCTGGAGCTCCCCGCTCAAGCAGCTGACGCCATTAGCTGCCAAGCCACGCCCCCGTTTGCTGTCAACTGTACACATTGACTTCCTTGGGGCCGCTGGCCCATAATCTCCTCACCACATGGCCCATCACATATCTCATGCACATGGGCTGATTGTGGTACCAATGAAATGTGGTATCAATGAAACTTATTTTTTTAATTTGTAATACAAACAAATAAACATTAGGCTAGAGTCACATTAACATCATGGAAGCGCTAAAAGCTAGCATTTTTTCCATGTTGAAATGTGTAAAAACTGCTAGCGTTGACGCTTCCATAGGCCTTGATACCACGTCCACTTGCCGCAATGTGTTTTGATCTTACGGTATACCTCAGCTGCGCGTCACTGAAGGGAGCTGACAGGAAGTGACGATGCGAGTGCACGTGACTCTGTCTGCCTCCGATGACGTGCGGGGACGGGAACAGCCTTGCGTGCCCGCCCACAGAAAGAAAATATCACGCCCTTCAGTGACGTCCTGCAAACAAAGAGGGAGGGGTAGAAGAGCCAGTAATGCTTTAGAAGACACAGCCCACTAGTAGATAAGTCTGAGGGAGACGCCCAGAAGTCGCCAGGCCAGTATTTTTACAAAGTGTATATTTCGGTTTGCAAAAATCAATATTCTTAACAAAAATATGGGTGGAACAGTCTTGGTAGGGTGCAGGGACACGTATTAAGTGCTTATAGTTGTCATCTGAGGTGGTTGGTTGCCTTTAAAGGCCTACCGCAGGAGCGCCAGCAGGAAATAGGTAAATTAGCAGACTACATTTCACCAAGTTAAACATGAACAACCATTCTGTCAATGTCAGAACAGCACTGTATGTGTGTGCGATCAAAACACTTGTTATGAATTAACTCATGCAGAGAAAAGAGTGCATGTGCAGTGGCGTTCCATAAGAGACATATATGTCCGTGATTATAAGGACCAGGAAAAATATAAGAGTGGGGCCGCCCCACATCCTCCACGCCATTGCAAGCATTTTGAGCAGTTGCATTGTCTTCAAAAAACTGCCGCGGCTAGGAAGTAAGTACCCACAGATGACTCTGCACCTACAGCAATGTTTGTTGTTCATGTTCCCAACATGTGTATGATTTTTGGATCACTTCCTTAATACAGGACATTATGCAGTATGTCGGCTGTCCATCGGGAGTGTGAGGACAGCGCTGGGAATGGTCTGAGCACCAGGGACCAAGTAGGAGTGATGCTGCCATCAAATGTCAGCCAACCAGAGCCACAGCCACCAATGGCCGAAGCCACCCTCACCCCAGATGCAGATGAGCCAGTGTCTTCCATCCCCTGTGTGACACGTCCTAGACACCGAACACTGGGGAAGAAACAGATATGTTGTTGCTAGATGGGCTACATCGCCTACAGGAGGCGATGAGGCTGCGGAACAATGCTCTGCAGCGGCAGATCGATGACATCAAGAAGAAGGACTCGCTTCATGGGAGCAGCGAGTGGCAACTCTTGATGGCACCCTATGTGCCACTTCTCTCAACCATTGACCCTAACAGGCGCATTGAGTTCAGAGAGGAGTTAAACCAACTCATTGTTGTATACAGCCGGAGAACCAGTTCCCACACCACCATGGGGTCCGCGGACACATCACAGGGGGCTAGGGATATTTTATTGGCTCAGACCTAAATTATGTGTTTGTTTTCTTCTGCCTAAGGACGGCCAACACATTACAGACTGTTTAGCTGTGTTAAAACATGTATCTGTGTGTTTTATTTTTGAGGGCTTGTAAAGGATGAACTGTCATACCTGTTGGGACATTATATGGGCATATCAGTGTTGGAGAGCCACAAATATGTGTTACAGTCAGGCTGGTATGTGAGGTGGGTATTGCCAACATTACTCAGGCTGACCTGCTAAACATTCAGGGACAGAAATTAGTGTGCATGGTGAGATGTGTTAAAGTTGCCCTTGGCTAAACTGCAATTTGTAACATTCGGTCATAAAACCATGACTTTGTTTCATAAGGCTTATGTTTGCTTAGGTTTGTAAGTTTGAGTGGGCAGCCCGACACACAACACCGTTTAGTACCTGAGTAGTCCAGCCATGACCAAAATCTTCATCAAACATATTTTGGGGACACCAGGTAGTGAAGCTCCACGAACAGTGTTTCATCCATGATGCCGGCAGAGCCACAAACGACACACAAAATGGCTAATGGCAACACCCCCCAATGATCAGAGCTTTTTATTGGCTGAGGGGTGTGGCTAGGCAAAAATACAAAAAAAAAAATCAAAAAGGGTCCAAAAAGCTAGCCTATTAACGCATCTGTTATCGCATGGCACATACAGTATGTGTACCATGCGTTAACGCATGCTTTATTTTTGGCTCCAAAACATGGCACAAAATGCATCAAAACGCAAGCCAAAATAACGCATCCTATAACACATCCGTCAAATGGATGCAACCTCCCAAGTGTGACCCTAGCCATAGTAACATAAGGTTTGATAAATAAAATATAAAAGTATTTCATTTCACCAGAATCCACTCCAGTGAGTCACATTCACTTTGCTCCTAAAATGGCTTTTCTAACAGCCTAGCAGGGGATATAGCAATCAAACCTCATTAGTGCATCTTTGGAAGAAAAATTATAGCATCATGAAGTGTCTAGAATGACATCCATTATTGATTTGACATGTGCTGTAATTTAGAAGGGTTGCACTAAGCCAATTAAATTGCATCTTCTATCTTATGTTATCCAGATTCCTGCTTCACAAGTAAAGATATTCACCTCTATCATAACCAGCTTTTATTGTATAATTTAGGCTTTTACCTAAATGGTTATTTCTTATTTCCTTTCAATGCGCTTGTTGTTTCTATTTGCCAGAGGAGGCTTCATGGCAGTGAAAGAATTAAATCAATGTGACGTGTGGCACTAATGCTCAGTGAATGTATTGTCTACAAGACTGATGATACAAGATGATGAGTCCTTTACTGCCCTGTTTATATGAATAACTCTGTTTATTTGCACTAAGTAATTAAGAAAGGTTATTATATTTACCTACTTACAAGCAGTTTTTCTATTAAGGCAGTTTGTTGTATGCATAGGGTGGTGGAATAGCAGCCACTTCGAACTATGCTGCATGAAGCCTTAGATGTCTAAACTCATCATACACTTCATCACTCGTAATAAAGCCTGGACTGCATTGCACAGAGCTTGGCTGATTTATAGAGCAACGTTTACTGGTAATACATGGTCATATATGTCTATAGAAGTCCCCTTTTTCAGATGTCCACTATAGAGCATATTTTATAGAAAGAAATATAGTTATTAGTTTGGAAATGTGGAAGGACGCATAACAAGTTACCCTTACACATAAACTCCATGCACATGTTGACCCTGGACGGATGTAAATTTGTAGTTACAGTGCTGATAGACAATAGTGCTACCCACAAAATACAATACTTCTCTAAGGGTACTTTCACACTAGCGTTTATTTGAAATCACGGCAGATGCGGTGAAAAAAACGCATCTGCCGCGATTACCGCATACCGGCTGCACTTGCGGCACAGTTGCGGCAAGCCCCATACAATGTATATGCGGGCTTGCGGCAGGTGCGGCAAGTGCGGTTTTGGCACTTGCGGCACCTGCCGCAAGCCCGCCTATACATTGTATGGGGTTTGCCGCAACTGTGCCGCAAGTGCAGCCAGTATGCGGTAATCGCAGCAGATGCGGTTTTTTCACCGCATCTGCCGCGATTTAAAAAAAACGCTAGTGTGAAAGTACCCTAATGCATAAGAAAATACCTGGTATTGATAATAATGTCTGTTGTTATTAATATCATGTTTTCTGTGTTGCTTTTTAAAAAAAATAATGTACAGTACATTCTTCTTTTTACAGCTCGTTTTCTTGATTAGTCTTAATTCTGTGTCTACAGACTATGGATGAACCTATTGCATCAACGCACCTCAGTATTCCCTTGCTGGTGATGACACACTTCAGTTTTATAGAGGTCAGGGTAGCTACTACATCACTTGCAAACACTTTTTCATGCCATGTTCATATAGCTCATCATGCACACTATTTTTTATGCCATTGTACACAAATGGGAAAGCACAGTTCATAATGACTAGAGATGAGCAAACAAGCAAACACCTGAGTGTTCAAATTCGGATTGCATCGCTGAATTCGGGGTGTTATGGCGGATTTACACGTTGCGATATCGGCGTCCAATTTCAATGAAAAGTCACGTGGTTCGATCGTTGGAGCCGATATCGTTCCTGCGTTGTAAGGTGTGAACGTCCAATACGATGCAGGAACGATGTCAATGCGATATCGGGGATTGAATGAGCGTGCTATTCAATGCCCCGATATTGAAGGGAGATTGGAGCCGGATCGTGCTGTGTAAACGCCCAACTACGATGCGATTTGAAACGTCACCCATTCACTCCCATGTTAAAGGATCGTTCCTGGCTTGGGGGGCGTAGACATCGCACGGACGTTGTATTCCGATATCGCAGCGTGTAAACATCCAATGCGATGCGGGAGAAACGTGCACTAAATGCGCGCTCCCGCGCCATTGAGTTGTGATATCGCAACGATATTGAAACGTGTAAACTCACCTTTAGACTATTTGTTTGATGAACAGCTCATTAAACCTTCTGAATCCCACTTAAATCAATGGTTGGCCACATGAAACACATGGAAATCACCTTCAAAGGTGACCAAAAGCCGTTAAACACACAGACACACTCAGATATTTTTACCAGTCTCCTGCTGCTCGCTTTTGGGTCTACTCTCCTTTTCACTTACTTCTAGTCCCACCCATGAAGCTTCATACATATTCCCTTCATGGACCAGCAACAGCCAATCAAAGACACTCATGGTCTGTGAGAGAATCTGCGATTGGCTGTTGCAATCAGTCTGCATTTCCACAATCTGGATGGTGCCCCTGCTTGGCTGTCACACACATTAGTGTATGAATCTTCTGAACCGTATGGTTCAGCTCAGGTAACCATGGTTCCCGCTATGGTTAGCGGCCACCATGGTTACCTGAACAGTGACCTCAGGTGACCTCAGGAGTAACAGCACACCCGACTAGAGCTGGCGGCTCATTCATTCAATGTTTGGAGGCTGTGGTGACAGGAGGCTGGCTTCTTCACTGCAGCTTGCAGTCAAGAAGACGTCACAGAGGATTGAGGATCGGTATGAGGGAGTAATAAAGATGGAGTCCAGATACGTGTTTGCAGATTTATTTCTAATAAAATGTTTTCTCTGTGTGTTGCGTCTTTTTTTACCATTTACCAAGGTAGAGATAGGTCCTGCATATACAAATACGCACACCAAAATAATATTAAAAAATGAGAAAACTTTATTATGTATATACTAACAACACAAAAACACCAATTAAAAATAGTTAAAATAATGTGGGTCCAGACGCACATTGTTTTAACTGCTTTTCACTGGTGATTTTGTAATGTTAGTAATACAGTATGTAATTGTGGAGCCCACTGGGACAAGGTACTCGGTACCGGACCGGGGTACTGCTGGGGATGTCACAGAGGTCCTGGTCCGGACCGTGTCCCGGGTTCTCACAAGTAAAAGGGGATATGTACAATGGATAAAGTTTGTCGTGACGCCACCCACCGGTTGTGGTCAATGATGGGACCATCGCTGTAGCGCTGCTCTGCCAGGAGGATGGAGGGATGGATGGGCTGCAGCCAGATGGATGGCTGCTCCTGACAGGATAAAAGGTATGCAAAATGTTCAATATACCTGGAATCAAACACGGACACTCAGGCAGGGTTCACCAGGTTTAATTGTCAGTTCTTTACAGTTAACACAGCTCACGGTACAGTTCAGTTCTTAACAGTTCACAGTGCAGTTAACTCCGGGAACACTTGAACCCTCTGCAGCCAGGCTGTCACTCTGAGACCCCTCACTCCTTCTAAGTCCTTCCAGGCTGTTGTTTGTCTTTCTCTGTTGTCTCCCCGGGTTGAATGGCAGCAGCTCGGACCGTTGTGGGTCCTCGTGGTTGGTGCTGTGCCTTCAACCCTTGTTGTGGGAACTCCAACCTGGAGTTAGAGCTCCCCATCAGTTTATCTGGGAAGCTGGTATGGAATCTCTGTTCCCCTCAGAGCCGACACTCTGGTGTGTGCCTAGTCTGCAGTAACCCTATCTTCCAAAGCTTTACCAGACTCCATCTAACCCGTGTGATTCCAGTCCAAACTAGGGAAAACTACTCTGCCAGTAGTTGGTCGGTGCTGCCGTGTTCTTCAGACCCAGTACTGCTGGTTCTGTCTCTTTCCTCACACTCCCCTGGGATGCTGGCTATGGACGAGCTTTCTCTCCATGGTTTCTGTGACACTGTGGATTCTGCATCTCCATCAAGTCCAACCCCACCGGGATGTGTGTCTGTCTTTCTGATGTCTGTGCTGCTCGGCTCACTCTGGCCTACTAACTCCTTCCTCCTCTTTTCCTCTATTTGTGCTCTCTGTCACCTGATCTACATGCTTCCCACCCACTTTCCTCTAAACCCACCACCCCTTGCCCGCCTAGAGTCCCGGGCTCCGGGTTGGGTGCTGTGATCTTGTGGGTGTGTGTGCTGTGAGGGTGTTTGGTGCACAAACAGTCTATCTTCCTGCCTGGCTGCAGTTCCCTATATGGCCACCCTGGTTGCAGGGGCACCACATAATAAACTTTTCATTTTTTTAATATTATTTCAGTGTGTGCACTTGAATTTGCAGGGTCTTTGTCTACCTTGATTGATGCTTCTCACCTTGCATTATGAGGCACCCTCTTTTTGACTTTTTGCTGTGCATTTTCTCCTTCTATATAGTTTTACTATTAACTTGAAATTATTAATGGCCAGATCTAACATTGGTCTGATACTAACAATTTTGGGCTTAGTGCAAGATGGCAATACAAAGCTGGCATTATCCCCTTATTACCCAGTTTGTCACCACTACATGGCATCTGGAAGAGGCGGGTAAAGCACCAGGAAATTAAGCTTCTTATGAATGCACCAATTTCTGGCATCCTGCAGCTGCCTTATTTTATAGCAAGGGGGGACAATAACAATGTGCCCTCACCCCATTGAGAATACCAGCCCTCAGCTGCCTACTTTAACCCTTGGCTGGCAATTAAAATTAGGGTGGAGCCAAACACTTTTTTTTTGCATTATTTATTTATTTTTGTCAGGTTGCACAGTAGGCATCACGTAGCATGGAACTCCACTGTGACCTGACATGTTGTTTGATGCTTTTTTGAAAACTGGTTTTGAGGTAGAAAAAAGAAATGTGAACTGCATGTGCAAGGAAACAAAAAAGCAATGTGAGCACAGCAATTCTGACCTGTCCTACATTTCCTGACCTCAGGATACAAAGGAAAGATGGAACAGGAGTTTGCCGTGCGCTGCCTCACCAAAAATGTGATGGATCCAAGGTATTATCCCAGTATCCTTTTATTTCATCTCTACGTGTTTCGTGAGTAACCCTCACTTCTTCAGGAGCCACAGGAATTACATATACATGCCACAACATCCTATATATACTAAATCAGAATCTGCATATCAGATCCATCATGGATACACATTGGAGGATCTTACAAAATGATCCTGTTTTGGGTAAGATTTTACCAGAAAAACCTGGAATAACTTCCAAAAGAGCACAGACCATAAAAAATCTGCTTGCTCCGAGTAGAATAAGACATAATAGGTATAGAAGATCACAAACTATACAGATGCAACAACATCAGATGTCTGTGTTGCAAGATGATGGAGGATGGTACCTCCACTTTTACTTCGGGACAGGGAGACAATGTCTTTCAGATTAAATACCATCTAGATTGCCATTCATCCTATGTGATTTACCTACTGAAATGTGAGTGTGGCACGCGGTACATTGGAAAGACATTGCAACATTTACACAATAGGATGAATTCCCATAGGTTCAATATCAAAGAGGGACTAATGACGCATAGTGTATCACGACATTGTGTGGTCACTCATAATAGGAAAGCAAGAATAACAGTTTTACCGATAGATTTTGTACCTACCGAGATGAGTAACCGTGATTAAATTCTATCCAGGAAAGAAGTATACTGGATTTATAAAATGAACACCCTGAAGCGGAATGGTCTGAATGATAGATCTTTTATATGATAGAATGCTGAGCACAAAGGAGTTAGAACAACTGGATAGACAGTGCCCTAATGAGAGCTTGGCGAGATAAGGATCACACTTATGTGTAATTTACCGATCTCTGAGATCCAGAGGTTACCTTGGTCCCTGAAAATTTATGGCTTAAATGACAGACAAAGTCATGGTGTAGTGGACGGAGACTGACAATGGATCATGATATGTGGAATAGCCCTGCAGTAGACCAGTTCCATTCCATTATAAATCTGGAAAGAGTGAAGATGGTATAATTGGCTTTCAGTAAGGCTGATATTTAAAGGGATCCTGTCACCCCCAAAACACCTCCTAAGCTATTAAAAGCTGTCCCTAGAGCATATTAACACTTACCCTACACTCCTTTTAGCTCCTAAATGCATATAGTCAAACTGAATATAAACGTTTTAAAAGTACCTCATTACTGATGATAATGAGTGACTATGGTATTCATAGTCACTCAGCCAGGCTGCCCCTCTTCGTCATATCAAGCCTGAATAGGCGTGATCTTCATCATAGATTCAAATTCGCGCCTCCCTGCGCGCCTCCCCACTCTCCCATTCCGTCCGGGCTTCAGTGTGGGGGCTGTATGACGCGATTCGCATCATTTCCGGCGCCGGGTGACGTATTTACACCCGCGCCGCTGTTAGAGCTTCAAGCTCCGCACTGCGCATCGCAACTGTTGCGATCAGTGAAAACCGCTGATGTGAAAGGACCCTAACACAGTGAAAAACGTGAGTACCGGATTGATGTGAACACACCACCTATTTAACAGCGTAAAATACGCTGGTTGGGAAGCAAGCTGAAAATGCCTCAATGTCAGAAGAATACTTCATAGGATCTAATATGTCCAAAAAAGATCCCAGGACTGCACCTGCTAGACCCAGGAAAGGGATGAGAGAAAATCTGCCCTCCATTGCTTTCATTATCTGTCAGAATGGTGGTTTTATTCTTATTATATATCATTTATTCATTATTATTTAGACCATTATAAGATACATCTAATCAAGGGGGGGAGAGGAGGGGGGAGGAAGAAGTTCCTCTTAGGTTTTAACAGAAAGAACATGGATATTTCAAAAACTGCTGCCATGAATAGAAGAATACACAATTACTGGATTGATGTGAGCACAATCACCTATTTGCCAGCGTCTGATGCGCTGGCTGGGAGATATGTTAAGGATACCCCAATAAGGAAGGCACACTTCATTAGATTTAATCCAACTCCCGGCACAGACCAGATGTCAGGAAGGTGGATGTTAGCAAAGGAAAGGGATAATGGAAAAGGATGAACATATTACCTAAAATATATATCAATGAATGGCAGATGTAGGATAGAATAAAATGATCAGAATAGATCTACAACTTCATTCAAACCTCTAGGATTTACCATGTCCAACTTATAAATCCAGCAGATCTTCCTTTTATTGAGGTTTTGAATTTTATTGGCAACATCTACCATCTACCGGTACATGATCTATTGGGGTAATACGGAGACACACATTGCTACCATGATTTGTCATGCAATGTCTTGATAGTCCATGCTTATGATAGCCAATTTTTATGTTGTGCCTATGTGAACTTAACTGTTTATGGATAGGATGTGTAGTGCGACCAACATATTAGTGGCCGCAAATACCGTCGATCAAATAGATGACAAACCTTGATTGACAATTGAGCATATATTTAATCTGATGTGTGGTGGACCTATCATTAAAGGAACTGAAGGTACTTGTGTTATTGCTAATCCAAAGACAACAAAGACAGTTTCTTTTGTTACATTTATATGATCCCCAAGGGAGTAAGGAATCTATTGTTTTTAACCCTTCCTTTGAGACCATTTTATTTCTAATCCTACCAGGGGCTAAAATACTTTTTAAGGAGGGGGCTCTTTTGAAGGTAACAATTGGATGTGTGGGTAAAACGGTTTACAAACTGGATCATTTAACACTATACTCCAATGTTTCTTAATAATATCTTTAATCATGTTGTTCTGTGCGGAAAAAAAAATGAAATTGGTTGTATAACCACCCATTCTTTGAATAAATCATCCTGAGAAAGATTTTTTACCTCATTATATGCCTTTTTGATCAAATTTTTTGGGTAGCTCCTTTCCACAAAACGCTTTTTTAAAACATAATTTTGGTTATGAAAATCCTGAAAAAGGGTACAATTTTTCTTGATGCGTCTATATTGATTGACCAGTATGTTTGTGGTGCCCCGCATGGTCAGGCGTCACAGATGGGTATTGCATAAAAGAGGTGTAATTGCCTCAGCTGCAAGTGGATTCTAGGATGGTCGGTGGGACCCATTCCCAGCAGTTCCACATTAGTTGAGCGGTGGGAGGTTACCTGGGAGGTGATATATTCACCTCTAGGGGGAACAAGGAGGTCTTTGGCTAATTGGAACGAGGCGGAAGGTTCACCGGGTCGGTTTTAAGCCGATCCGGAGGGAAGAAGAAGGAATCTTGAGGAGATCCTGAAAGAGGGCGCCCGACGTGAGAAGTCTGGGCCCTAGAGAGAAAGGCAGATCTTCAGAGTGGAGCGACCAAACTCCAGGAGATTCTCCAGTCCACCACGGGAACACCTGGCCCGAGGATCCGGCCAGAGTTCATCTTTGCAGTTGGCAACCGGCTGCTGTGGCTTGATTATCAGCTGCAGCACCCTGCCAGATGGAGCGGTCTGCCTGCTTCCTCACCACGAGGGAGAGGACCCCCAGCACTACCTACACAGAGGTATTGGGTATATGCCCATCCCAGACGGGGAAGAAAGGACACAGGTTCGTCAACAGAGGTACACCACAGGTTCCACCATACCACCTGGGATCCACTTGCAGCCACCCGTAGAGCTACCTGTTATTATAACATCTTGCTGAACTGTGAACTTTGTGTGATGCTGCTACAAGTTGACAGTAAAGTACCCGGGAGAAATTGACTTTGCCTACGTGTGTTTCCTACATCAACCTGTTTCCTTGTAGGAACGCTGCCCTGGAGGAATCGCTCCACCTGTAGGGAGCTTTGCCAACTTAGCCTACCTCCGGTGGACTGTAGCGGCTCTGGTGACCCATCACCATGTACTACAGGTGGCGTCACATGACAAACTCTTATCCCCTGTAAATACACCCTTTTTGAAGTGTCACCCAGGCCACGGGATCAGGTACTGCCACCCGTGACATCCCTAAACAACCACCAAGCCTGGTACTCGAGTACCCCAGGGACTGGGGCTCGACATGTTCCTAAGACATTTTTCATAATGATTACTCTCACAGTGAGCATAACTATTTGCATCAACAGGTTTGAAAAATGTTTTAATGATTATTCCCTCTTTATGTGCAATATTTACACTGTGTGCAGAATTATTAGGCAAATGAGTATTTTGATCACATGATACTTTTTATACATGTTGTCCTACTCCAAGCTGTATAGGCTTGAGGGCCAACTACCAATTAAGTAAATCAGGTGATGTGCAACTCTGTAATGAGGAGGGGTGTGGTGTAATTACATCAACACCCTATATGAGGTGTGCTTAATTATTAGGCAAATGCCTTTTCCTTCAGCAAAATGGGTCAGAAGAGAGATTTGACAGGCCCTGAAAGTCCAAAATTGTGAGATGTCTTGCAGAGGGATGCAGCAGTCTTGAAACTGCCAAACTTTTGAAGCGTGATCACCGAACAATCAAGCGTTTCAAGCGTTTCATGGCAAATAGCCAACAGGGTCTCAAGAACCGTGTTGGGCAAAAAAGGCAAACATTAACTGCTCATGAATTGAAGAAAATGAAGTGTGAAGCTGCCAAGATGCCATTTGCCACCAGTTTTGCCATATTTCAGAGCTGCAATGTTACTGGAGTATCAAACAGCACAAGGTGTGTTATACTCAATGACAGGTAAGGAAGGCTGAAAAATGACCACGTTTGAACAAGAAACGTAGGATAAAACATCAAGACTGGGCCAAGAAATATCTTAAGACTGAATTTTCAAAGGTTTTATGGACTGATGAAATGAGAGTGACTCTTAATGGGCCAGATGGATGGTCCAGAGGCTGGAAAAGTAAAGGGCAGAGAGCTACACTCCGACTTAGATGCCAGCAAGATAGAGCTGGGGTACTGGTATGGGCTGGTATCATCAAAGGTGAACTTGTGGGACCTATTCGGGATGAGGATGGAGGGAAGCTTAACTTCGGACCTATGCATCCAACTACTGCACAGCGTGGCTGGCCTGTAAAGGTCTAAAAGAAAAAAAAATAATGACATGGCCCCCTTGTTCACCTGATCTGAACCCCATAGAGAACCTATGGTCCCTCCTAAAATGTGAGATCTACAGGAAGGGAAAGCAGTACACCTCTCGGAACAGTGTCTGGGAGGCTGTGGTGGCTGCTGCATGCAATGTTGATAGTAAACAGATCAAGCAACTGACAGAATGTATGGATGGAAGGATTTTGAGTGTCATGATAAAGAAAGGTGGCTATATTGGTCACTAATTTTTTGGGGTTTTGTTTTTGCATGTCAGAAATGTTTTTTTCTAAATTTTGTGCAGTTATATTAGTTTACCTGGTGAAAATAAACACGTGAGATGGAATATATTTGGTCTTTATTAAGTTGCCTCATAATAATGCACAGAAAGTTACCTGCACAAACAGATATCCTCCTAAGGGCCCTTTCACATCAGCGTTTTTTGAAATTCGCGGCAGATGCGGTGAAAAAAACGCATCTGCCGCGATTGCCGCATAACCGCTGCACTTGCGGCGCGGTTGCGGTAATCCCCATAGAAAGTATAGGGGGACTTGCGGCAGGTGCGGCAAGTGCGGTTTTGCACTTGCGGCAGGTGCGGCCGCGAAAAAAACCGCGGCTGACTGTGTTTTTTTTCGCGGCCGCACTTGCCGCAAGTGCAAAATCGCACTTGCCGCACCTGCCGCAAGTCCCCCTATACTTTCTATGGGGATTACCGCAACCGCTCCGCAAGTGCAGCGGTTATGCGGCAATCGCGGCAGATGCATTTTTTTCACCGCATCTGCCGCGAATTTCAAAAAACGCTGATGTGAAAGGGCCCTAAGATAGCCAAAAATATTAAGCTTTGATAGTTCAGTCTTTTGCGTTGATTGAGAACATAGTTGTTGATCAATAATAAAATAATACTCTAAAATACAACTTGCCTAATAATTCTGAAAACAGTGTAGATCGAAAAAATTAATCTCTTTCTTACCTCAGGTATTAGCTTGATCCCTCAACTATTTGACACAATTAGGCTCAAAATACGATCCAATGTGTTATATTTATTATCAAAAATAATAAAAATATAATCTATAAATCTTTTGTATAAAATCATATCTTTATTATCATTATTATATTTATTGTTGTATACATGCCAGGACTCGAAGGCGGCTATAAATAAATGTGCATATGTGGGTGCCATCTTCGAGCCCATAGTTGTCCCCTTATTTTGATGACAAATTTTTCCTTCAAAACTGAAGAAATTATTTTTCAGGATGAATGACATACCCTCTAAAATAAATTGTTTTGAGCTTCAGGTATTTTACTGTCACCTAAAACAAATAATTCAAAACAGGTCAAACCTGTGAGGTGCTCAATATTGGTGTATAACCCAAAAAAAAATAAAGGAGTTCTCCCACCTTAGATGGGTAGAGTCTTTAAAAAACTTTTAAGATTACACATTTTCAAATATGATTGGGCGCCGAGGGGTATTTTGGACATCTTTATGTAGTTTAGGCAAATGATACATAAAAGCCTAGGATGGATCTTTCATTTTCAGGAAATCTCTCTCTTGTTTATTAAATATACCATCATTAGTCGCTCTCTTTATCAGCGTGTTATGTTTAACCATTGCCTCTCCATATTCCTTCTGACTGCACAGAGTGTATGTGTCAGAATCCGATAAGATTCTGTAGGCTTTTTTCGGGTACATTTCTCTGTCCGGTATACAGATTCCATCCTCCCCCCTTTGTCCGCCGGTCTGATTATAATCTTATGATTATGTTTTAGTGAGGATAAAGCCCCCTACTCATCCCTGGTTAAAAGAAAAAAACTTTTACTGCAAATCTTTTTTATTTTTAGTGGAGTTATCTTTCAATTTTAATTTCTTAAATTCACCTAAAACCAGATAGATAAATGTTTTTATATGGTGCCCCTGACTTTGTATAGGGTAATATTTTGATTTCTCTCGCAGATGTACATGAAGTAGATCATCTCATTCTTGAGATGTAGACAGGGAAGGAATATTTTCATCTTTTTTTTTATCTCAAAATGCCTCATTATGGTTAATTTACATATGAATCTCTGTAGATCCATGAAAAGGTCTACATCCTCACTGTCATTTTCCAGACAGAAGGATAATCGCTTACTCAGGACCTTTAATTCCTCATCTGACAAATTGTAGCTATAAAATATAAATATTAAATACATTATTTGATCCGATTGTTTGACAATTCTCTCTAGTGATGTTTCCTTTCATTAAAGGGGTCTTATTTTTTTGTTTAGCGTGTATTTCCCCCCTCTCTTTCCTCTTCTACATTTTTCTTTTCCCAGGTTTGGGGACATGTATCTCATAATATTGTTGGGTTGTCCGAAAGCTTTTGGTAAAAAAGGGACCGAATGCGAGGCTGAACTAGAATTAGGCATTAGTACATTGAGGAGGTATTTATAAACTTTTTTCCCTAGCTGCAATTGTTTAATTGTTGGTGGACCCCCTCTGGAGCATGGAGAAGGGATACAGCATTGATTGTTATATATCTCCCACTATATATTCTGGGCTGTACTTTTGAGCAGCATAACACTGGAAAGTGGGTGTTTGGTCAGCTGTTATGCAAATTGCTGTTAGCGTCATTCTAATTGTGGACCTGTATGTATGTCATAAATAGTATAATATTTAACCTATGTATCCCTAATACCATCTATATGTTAGATATATGGGAATTGAGGAACAACATATCCTGGGACAAAATGTTAATGGTGTGGGGTATGTCATTTCCAAATACAACCTATATTGGATGTGATGATTTGAATGCAAATTAATACACTGCATAGTTAATACTGTGATCGAGTCTTTGGGTTCATATGAGTTCCAACTTGCACTGTTGCACTCTATTCTGAAGTGTGATTTGAGTGTAAATTAATGCAGTGCATAATTAACACTGTGATAGAATTTTTGGGTTCATATTAGTTCCCCTTTGCACTGTTGCACTCTATACTGCGGTATGCAAATTTATAGATGTGCATTTTCTTACTTACATATAAACATCCCTAAAGAAGACATACATAGCAACTAAGTTATAGGTGTACCGTATATACTCGTGTATAAGCCAAGTTTTTCAGCCCAAAAATTGGGCTGAAAAGTCTACCCCTCAGCTTATACACGGGTCATATACGGTATGTGATGTGGTGGGGGCTGTGGAGGCTGCAGGAGGCGGGGGGAGGCTGCTGTATGAGCGGCCCCGTCACGTGGGGCCGCTCATTACATATGCACTGCATCCCCCTGTCAATCAGCGGCAGGAGGAAGCAGTGCATATGGCCCCCAAACGCTGCCACTCGCCTCCCCTCTGTGTCAGGGCCCCCCCCGCTGCTGTAAGGGCCCCCCCGCTGCTTATCTTACCATCCGGTATTCTGATCAGCGCTGCTCCTCGCTGCTCCCGTCCTCGCGGCTTCCGGGATCCCGGCCGTCGCAGGTATGACGTCATCGTGCGACGGCCGGGATACCGGATGCCGCGAGGACGGGAGCAGCGAGGAGCAGCGCTGATCAGAATACCGGATGGTAAGTTAAGCAGCAGGGGGGGCGAGTGCCAGCATTTGGGGGCAGCAGTGTACCCCTGGGGGCGGCTATATACCCCTGGGGGCGGCTATGTACCCCTGGGGGCGGCTGTGTACCCCTGGGGGCAGCTGTATACCCCTGGGGACGGCTGTGTACCCCTGGGGGCAGCTGTATACCCCTGGGGTCGGCTGTGTACCTCTGGGGGCTGCTATATACCCCTGGGGGCAGCTGTGTACCCCTGGGGGCAGCTGTATACCCCTGGGGACGGCTGTGTACCCCTGGGGGCTGCTATATACCCCTGGGGCAGCTGTGTACCCCTGGGGGCAGCTGTATACCCCTGGGGACGGCTGTGTACCCCTGGGGGCTGCTATATACCCCTGGGGGCGGCTATATACCCCTGGGGGCGGCTGTGTACCCCTGGGGATGGCTGTGTACCCCTGGGGGCTGCTATATACCCCTGGGGGCGGCTATATACCCCTGGGGACGGCTGTGTACCCCTGGGGGCTGCTATATACCCCTGGGGCGGCTATATACCCCTGGGGATGGCTGTGTACCCCTGGGGCAGCTGTGTACCCCTGGGGACGGCTGTGTACCCCTGGGGGCTGCTATATACCCATGGGGCAGCTGTGTACCCCTGGGGGCAGCTGTATACCCCTGGGGACGGCTGTGTACCCCTGGGGGCTGCTATATACCCCTGGGGGCGGCTATATACCCCTGGGGGTGGCTATATACCCCTGGGGATGGCTGTGTACCCCTGGGGGCTGCTATATACCCCTGGGGGCGGCTATATACCCCTGGGGACGGCTGTGTACCCCTGGGGGCTGCTATATACCCCTGGGGGCGGCTGTATACCCCTGGGGATGGCTGTGTACCCCTGGGGGCTGCTATATACCCCTGGGGATGGCTGTGTACCCCTGGGGGCTGCTATATACCCCTGGGGGCTTTACCCTTGTATATACCCTGGGGTGGCTATATACCCCTGGGGGCTGCTGTGTACCCCTGGGGGCGGCTGTGTACCCTGGGGGCGGCTGTGTACCCCTGGGGGTGGCTGTGTACCGCTGGGGCTGCTGTGTACTGCTGGGGCTGCTGTATGCCCCTGGAGGCTGCTGTACAGCCCCGGGGCTGCTGTATATACTGCTGGGGCCTGTATACCACTGGGGCTGCTGTATATACTGGTAGGGTCTGCATATACCACTGGGAAGGCTGCTGTATACCACTGGGGCTGCTGTATATACTAATGGGGCCTGTATATGCCACTGGGGAGGCTGCTGTATACTACCACTGGGGGGGCCTGTATACCTGTGCTGGGGTCCACCCTCGGCTTACACACGAGTCAATAGATTTTCCCAGGTTTTGGGGGCAAAAGTAGGGGGGTCGGCTTATACACGGGTCGGCTTATACACGAGTATATACGGTAATTCAATTTCTTATAATCACATAGGTATTTGCAGGATTCTGTATAGCTATACAGCTATATCTGGATGCATTACAACTGTGACCTTGCTACATGTATGAATATATTCTCCTATTGTATCAATCAAGAACAATTTTATGAATGCAACTGTCCACACTCTCTGTCTGTATTACAACTCTGCCCTGTTAGGTTAGGTGTTGTTACTGTTTAGCAAGTGTTATGGTGAGCATTTTGACCCCAAACAATCAGGGAAAGCCTAGGGCCAATTAAAATTTACATTTTTTTTCCCGAACAATTTTTAGGTTAATTGCTCGGGTTTCCAATCTTGAACCGAGTCTGCAATGTTCGAGTTGAATTTTATATTGGCAAACATGTTCAGGGAACGTTTGCTCATCTTTAGTCTTTATGTATTACCAAATAAAATTGTATTTTAGTGTGGGGGTATGACTTAGGGATGCTCATTTATCTAAAGTTGTCTCTTCATGCACAGATAGTATCACGCTGATTAATACTATACCAAGCATTAAGCATATTGGAAATTCCTACTGTACCTACTGTTAAAATGACTGTAAGCTGGAAATAGTGAAGAATAGAGAAATAGACATTGATAGATTCAATGTTATAGTTAGTGACTGTAGGACATAATGTGAATCTACTGTCTGGACTCTAATACTGAGGATAGAAGCTAAGGAAACTTGGCTTGGTTTCCAACTCCATAGTGAAAATGCTACCTATATCAGAGACGTCAACCAGTCCAGGCTGACATGCATAGCAGCAACACATTATAATACATTATTTAGAGTTCAAAGACAAAAAAGGGGGGGGGACAAGAGGCGCAATAGTGCCCTTATCACTAGACACTAGGACGTAAAGTGGTGAAAAGGCAATTCACTCACCTATTCCAGTTGTGTGACCCACAACTGGTTTGAAGGCTCATAGATTAGTATCCTGATGGCTGCTGCAGGACTCCCACCGGCTCCACGCACGTGGAGATGTAGCAAACAATATAGGGAAAGACGGTGTTATCCGGTCCGCGCTGCCAGGTTCATTCACATCAAAGAAAACCAATAATCGATGTTTAGATCCAAACCTTCCTTTATTCTCCTCCTACGCGTTTCAGTGCCTGATGAAGGTGCCAGGTGGGCACTGAAGCACGTAGGAGGAGAATAAAGGAAGGTTTGGATCTAAACATCGATTATTGGTTTTCTTTGATGTGAATGAACCTGGCAGCGCGGACCGGATAACACCGTCTTTCCCTATATTGTTTATTATTTAAAGTTATGATTCTTTTGCAAGTTCCCATTCTGTAATTTTTTATTTTGCGCAAGTGACTCCAAGTAAGTGTCCTGTGTTAATAGAAGCCAGACTTTATGAACCCTTATCAATCCCAGCTCCTGCAGAATCTGTATTGCTGCTGCATACAAATCAAACCTGTGCATGTCAGTATTAGCAAATGAAAGTAAATGAGTGAAAATTGGGCTAAAATAGAATTTGTCTTTCAGTTTGCTCCATTGACAGAAAAATTACAAAATGTATGTTTCTAGGAAAAAGCCAATAAGAAATAAAAACTAAATGTTTTTATAGAAAGTATGTTATTACTGTACAATATTTGAAACATAAATAATTTTGCCAATCTGGTAAATGCTCAAAATGATCCTGTTCCCAATACTTAAAGAATAGTAAAAGTATCATATACCACAAATTAGTAATCCTTAAAAATATAATTAGTCTTAGGCCCCTTTCATATCACGATTTTTCCTGCCCGTGGGGATCCTGTTTTTTGCAGGATCCCATGGACAGGGCGGACAGGCCTAGATGTGTACCTCTGGATAACATTTATGTGTCCGGATCTGTGACTTTGACGGATCCGTACACAGAAAGAGCTGGGAGGAGCCCATTGGTGTCGGGGCTGTGATGTCACACAGGGGGAGGAAGAATCCTGTGTTCCTCCCCCCGTGTGACTTGTCGGGGCTGAAGTTTTGCTTTCCCAGTGTATCTACATACACTGGGAAAGCAAATAAAAAAAGAAAACATGTATTAAAAATAAAAAAAAATACTTCCTTCTCTCCTGGCTGATCAGGAACCAATAAGATGTCCGGATGCTGCCAGGACCTTAAAGATCTGTGATTGTCCGGTAGCGATCATGTGATATGTGATGTCACATACCACTTGATCGCTATCGGACAATCACATTTTAGGTCCAGGTCCTGACAGCATCCGAACGTCTTTTTGGTTCCCTGACAGCCGTTGGAGAGGTGAGGATTTATTTTTTTTATTTTTTAACATTCCATGATTTAATTTCACTTCAGCAGTGTATGTAGATAGTGTATGTAGATACACTGCTAAAGTGAAATTACACTGACCAGAGCAGTTTTAGTGTACTGAACATGCTCAATACACAAAAATCGGATCCGAGAAAACGATTCTGTTTTTTTCCCGGATCCAAGCTCCCTAGACCTCCATGTTATATGAATTGGATAGCATTAGATACGATGCTGTCCAATTCTGTCTGCTGTGCCCAAAATCGGAGCAGTCTCCAATTTGGGGGACGTGAAAACAGCGAACACAATCAGATCCATGCAGACACGGATGACTATTAAGCACCAATCCATGCCCATAGGGATACATGGGGACCAAACTGGATCAGTGGCTATTCGTTTTACAATGGATAGCCACTTATGCACAAAAATCGTGATGTGAAAGGGGCCTTACAAAAAACAACCCCTCATATGGCCATGTAAAAAAGATAGAGAGGACAAAAACAAACAAACCTCTGTATCCTGAAAATAACAGTGGCTTTATCTAGTAAAGCTTATTAGTCTACAGATATAAGAGATGTTGTCAGCTGCTACATTAAAATGATCATGGGACGTCACAACATTGTATGCCAGTCTAATATTTTTTTGAATGCATATTACTAATGCAGGTCACTGCACAGATGTCTATGCATGTTACATGTTGTAAAGATTGCCCTGAAGCCATTTAAATACAGTCATGACCAAAATTGTTGGCATCCTTGAAATTGTTACAGAAAATGAAGTTCATCTTTAAGAAAACTATTGCAATTACATGTTTTGTCATACACATGTTCAGTTCCTTTGTATGTAGTGGAAAAAAAGCAAACAACAAAAAAACAGAGAAAAAATGCAAATTGCACACAATTTCACACAAAACTTCGAAAATGGGCTAGACAAAATGTTTATCACCTTTACAAAATTTAGGGTAAACAACTTTGTTTCAAGCATGTGATGCTCGTTCAAACTTACCCATTGCACTGTAGCTAATTTCCATGGACATGGATTGCAGATAAAAATTATTTAAAGGTTGCAACGCTAGATAGTAGGAATGGCGGATAATCAGCCCCAATCAAGCTTCAAAGAAATTCAAGCTGTCCTGCAGGCTCAGGGTGCATCATTGCCAGCGCAAACTATCATATCATTTGTATGAAATGAAATGCTATAGCAGAATACCCATGAGGACCCCACTGCTTACAGAAACACATAAAAAAAAGTTGGACTGAGGTTTGCCAAAATGTACAAAGGTAAGCCAAAATCCTGGGAAAGCATCTTGTTGACAGACGAGATCAAAGTTGAGCTTTTTGGTAAAGCACATCATTCTATTTACTGGAAATGAAATGAGGTTTACAAAGAAAATATCATAATACCTACAGTCAAATATGGTGGAGGTTGAAAGATGTTTTGGGGTTGTTATGCTGCCTCTGGCATTTGGTACTTGACTGCGTGCAAGACATCATGAATTCTGAAGGTAACCAAAGGGTTTTAGATTGCAATGTAGTGCCTAGTTGCACAAAGCTGGATTTGCATCCTAGGACATGGCTGCTTCCATCAGGGCAATGCCCCAAACGTACTTCAAGAAACACCCAGAAATAGATGGATGCGAAGTGCTAGAGACTTCTGCAGTGGCCAGCAATGAGTCTGGAGCTAAATAAAGTTGAACACCGGTTAACAGCTTTTTAAAATTGCCGTTAAGAGAAGGCAATGTTCAAATATGGGAAGCTAGAGAAATATGCAAAAGAATAATGTTCCAAGATTCCACTAAAAGGGAACTTGTCACCTCCCTCCAGGGCCTATGAAGGTAAAAGAGCCACCTTCAGCAGCACTAAGGCTGCATTCTGAGAAGATGGCTCTTATGTGTAAAGTCCCCAGAGACACTGAAATAATGAGTTTTATAAATTTGGTTCCATACCTCTACTTGGACCAGTGGGTGTGTGCATTACTGAGTTTTTCGACCACCTACTGCTGCCAATCATCCCCCCTCTGAGCTCCAGGTACTGCCTCCTTTCTGCTCCTTATGTCCCGTGCCTGCACTGTGAAATCATTTCTCAGGCATGCTCAGTGTGCGCAGCCCGACACGTGAGGTCACATGATCTCACATCACGTCTACGTATAGCGGAGGCCCCAGCCCCGCAGTGTGAATACATCATAACACACTGCAGGGACGGGATCTCGGTCCTCTGCTATACGCAGGCGCGATGTGATGACATAATGTGGCCTCACTTGTCGGGCAGCACACACTGCGCTTGCCTGAGAAATGATTTCACAGCGCAGGCACCAGGGAATAAGGAGCAGAGAGGAGGCGGCGCTCGGAGCCCAGAGAGGGGGTGATAGGCAGCAGGCAGGCGGTTGAAAGCTCAGTAAAGCACACACCCACCAGTCCAAGTAGAGGTATGGAGCCAAATTTATAAAACTCATTATTTCAGTGTCCCTGGGGACATTACACATAAGAGCCACCTTCACAGAATGCAACTTAGTGCTGCTGAAGGTGGCTCTTTTACCTTCATAGGCTCTGGGGGAAGGGGGGTTACAGGTTCCCTTTAAGACATGTAAGAAGTTTGAAGCTTATTGATGATTACAGGAAGCGAGTGTTTGCCAATATTTATTCCAAATGGTATGAAACCAAATGTTAAGTTGTGGGTGCCAATATTTTTGTTCAGCCCATTTTCAGAGGTTTGTTTGAAATAATGTCTTATTTTCCTTTTTTCTCTATTTTTCATGTAGTTTAAAGGAAAGAAATTGCAAATGTTTTCTTGGAAAAATATTTTATTTTTTGGACCAATCAAGGGTGCCAACACTTTTGGCCATAATTGTATTATAATGTAGAACTTTTAAACTCTATTGATCACTGTATACAATTACAATGTATCTGTCTACATAGTCAGACTAGTTCACAGCTTTGTTCCCAAAAATCAATAATATCTTCTGCCTACTGCAGGATGACTTACTACATTTCATGTGTACACAATCTTTAAACTTGTAGGGCAAGCTCATAAGTCTGCTTGTCAGAGCTGCTGGTATATGTCACAGGGCTGTGAAAGATTTTTTTTATCTGGTTGTTAATGAAACCTTTGAACATTAGATCAAACACCGCTTTCATTGGTACATATTAATTTATTAGTTGTACTGTTTAGGCTACACTGTTAAGAGTTAGAAAGTGTCCCATGTGCAGTGTTAAAGGTACTCTACCACAGATGTAAGAGAAATGACTATGACATGTGGCATGTTTTGTTTATTCAGTTCATAACAAGATTAATAATACAGAATAATTTAGTTTATATAATAATATTGCATTTTTATGCATTCTTCTTAGCCCCATCCACTTTGCTGTAATAGTCGAACTTGGTAATGTATTTTTCAAAGTATTATTATGGCATGGCTTTAGGAACTTCACTTATGCCATCTGATGAAGATATTAGCAGTAACATATCACTGACATCCTGCTTAATTTTTATGTTAGTTTTCTATACCTAATTTTGCTGACATGGGAGAAAATTGTAAAGAATCCCCCACACAATCTCCTAGAAGCTACCTACTATGAACCAAAACCTGAACTGGAACAGAAATGTAACCATGCAGTAGGTGCATGTTCACACAGCCCTCAAAATAGCAAAACAACAAGAAAAAATACCCTAAAATAAATGAATAAATAAAATGCCATAGTGCATAAAAATAATTAGGGTGTCATTATTTTGATCAAAAAATGTGCAAGCCATCTCATCGCGAAAAGGTGACCCCATTGGGCCAGTTCCTACCTATCAGTATTAAAAACCTTACCAGATGTCAATGACATAGTTATGATGATTGGGACCAAGGGCCTGCTCAGTCCTTATGATATCCATTTCATGACATCTGGTAAGGTTTTTAATACTGCTAGGTAGGGACTGTTCCGATAGAGTCACCTTGTCGTAATGGGATGGCTTGCACATCGTTTTGATCAAAATAATGTCACCAAGTACCCTATTTTTACTTTTATGAACTATGCATCTAATTTATTTGTTTATGTTATGGTATTTGCTCATACATTTTTTTTGTTGTTTAAGCTACTTACTATGTAATGATGTTTTAGAACATCAGTGCAGAAAAAAGTATGAAAAGGTCCAAAGTTTTATAGTCTACGGGCATTCCAGAAGTAAATGAACCCCTTCATGATGAAGGACATATATGTATGTCATTGGTCACATCCCTCACTTAAATGCGAGCTCAGCATGTGAGCTCGCATCATTTCCAGAAGATGTTGGCTGATTTGATCAACTGACAAACGCAGCTAAAAGATGCGGGTGGATCAGTGATCTGCCTGCCACTGTTAACCCCTTATTTTGCTCCGTCAACCAATGACAGCGAGAACTAAGACACCACAGTGGGGATCACGCTACTCCCTGCTGCCAATGGTGACCCTGTGATGTGATCATGGGGCATCAATGTGTTTCCATGAGAGAGAGGGGTCAGCTGATGATTCTTGTTGCTGTCATGACTCACTTCCTCTGAGTGCTGCTTAACGGGCGGCATTCATGGGTATTCATCATTTCTGCAATACAGAAGGATTGCAGAAGCATCGCTCTGTTCTGCAGTAGCGAATGGACACATCAGTGCTGATGCACCCTAAGGGGGCTAGTAAAAGAAAGTAAAAGTGAAAAAAGTTTTAAAATTATGAAAATAATAAAAAAACTGAAACTTCAACTCACCTCCCCTATTGCACCATTGAATAAAACAGAATAGAAGAAAAAAAGTTTCATTTTTGCATACAGAAAAATTTATTTGAGCTTTATCACAGAATTTTTTAAAATTTGTTATGTAGAAACCCAGAAGACCTAAATTTAAAATGTCTTCAATTCAGAATTTCACCTAGATAATGCTGATAATGTAAACCTATAATGAAAACATATACAGTAGTAGAGATTCTAAAAATCATAATAGTTTACTATGTCACCTTTTTTCAGTCAATAAGACTGGAACAAAGATGAGTTTTCATGGGTTTACATCATTCTTTCTATTGTTTTATTCAAAAACTGTGATACCTCTGTTAGCTTGGTGCACAACAAGTTCCAGAAACTTCCAGCGAGAGTTGCAGATAAGTACATACGGTAGTTAAAAAAATCATAGTTTAACACAAGAGAATAGTCCATTGTTTTCCTTATTTATTTTTGCATTGAGTTTTGCTTTTATCTGTACTTTTTATCCAAATTTTATATGTGCTTCATGGACAATTCTGCCAAGTATGCATTATGTGGGATGTGGTCATGGCTTGGACATTTGTTTGAGGGTGAATATATCCGTGCTTGATGCAACTGTGTTGCATATTTGGAAGACCAGGTAAGGGATCCAAATATGCAGCTTACAACACACAAGAGCATTGAAAACCTGGAGGGTTTAGAGCTCACTAAGCATGTTATGGCTGGTGCCAGTGTTATGAAGGTGGGTGGAGGTGGGAAAGGTCTGGACTCAGAAATACAGTCATATGAAAAAGTTTGGGCACCTTCCTTAATCTACTCATTTTTTGGTTTAAAATTGGGTTTTTGCAACAGCTATTTCAGTGTGATATATGTAATAACTGATGGTCACACAGTAATATTTCAGGATTGAAATGAGGTTTATTGTACTAACCAAAAATGTGAAATATGCATTATTTCAAAATTTGAGAGGTGCAAAAGTATAGGCACCCTTCTGATTTTCATGATTTGAATACTCCTAACTACTTTTTACTGACTTACTGAAGCACTAAATTGGTTTGCTAACCTCATTGAGCTTTGTACTACATAGCCCGGTGTATCCACTCATGAGAAAAGCTATTTCAGGTGTCCACTTGCAAGTTGCTCTCCTATTTGCATCTTCTCTGAGGAGTGGCATCATGGACTCCTCAAAACAGCTCTCAAATGATCTAAAAAAAAAAGATTGTTCAACATAGTTGTTCAGGGGAAGGATACATAAAGTTGTCTCAGAGATTTAACCTGTCAGTTTCCACTGTGAGGAACATAGTAAGGAAATGGAAGTCCACAGGGACAGTTCTTGTAAAGGCCATAAGTGGCAGGCCAACAAAAATATCAGAAAGGCAGAGAAGAAGAATGGTGAGAACAGTTAAGAACAATCCACAGACCACCTCCAAAGACCTGCAGCATCATCTTGCTGCAAATGTTGTCACTGTCCATCGGTCAACAATACAGCGCACACTGCACAAGGAGAAGCTCTATGGGAGAGTGATGCGAAAGAAGCCGTTTCTGCATGCACGCCACAAACAGAGTCACCTGAGTTATGTAAAAGCACATTTGGACAAGCCAGTTTCATTTTGGAAGAAGGACCTGTGGACTGATGAAACAAATATTGAGTTGTTTGGTCATACAACAAGGCGTTATGCATGGCGCCTCAATAACACAGCATTCCAAGAAAAACACTTGCTACTCACTGTCAAATTTGGGGGAGGGTCCATCATGCTTTGGGGCTTTGTGGCCAATGACGGCACCGGAATCTTGTTAAAGTTGAGGGTCGCATGGATTCCACTCAGTATCAGCAGATTCTTGAGAATAATGTTCAAGAATCAGTGTCAAAGTTGAAGTTACGCCGGGGATGGATCTTTCAGCAAGACAATGATCCAAAACACCGCTTCAAATCTACTCAGGCATTCATGCAGAGGAACAATTACAATGTTCTGGAATGGCCATTCCAGTCCCCAGACCTGAATATCATTGAACATCTGTGGGATGTTTTGAAGCGGGCTGTCTATTGTTCGGCGACCATCAAACTTAACTGATCTGGAATTGTTTTGTAAAGAGGAATGGTCAAAAATACCTTCATCTAGGATCCAGGAACTCATTAACAGCTACAGGAAGCAACTAGAGGCTGTTATTTTTGCAAAAGGTGGATCTACTAAATATTAATGTCACTTTTCTGTTGAGTTGCCCATACTTTTGCACCTGTCAATTTTTGAAATAATGCATATTTCACATTTTGGTTAGTACAATAAACCTCATTTCAATCCTGAAATATTACTGTGTCCATCAGTTATTACATACATCACACTGAAATAGCTGTTGCAAAAACCCAATTTTAAACAAAAAAAAATGAGTAAGATTAAGAGGGGTGCCCAAACTTTTTCATATGACTGTAGGTAGTTGGATAATAGTTAGGATAAGGGAAGGGGGGAAATTGTCAGGGAATCTTGTCCTGATTTTACGCAATCAAGTAAATATACCTCTTTGATTAATATAGGATATGCAGGTCATGGACTACCATCACTACTGCAGGAAGTTGGCAGCAACAGGGACAATAATCTCTGTAGAAAAGGAAATCGATGTGTAACAAAGGCAGCAAAGGCCTGATATGTACTCTATAATTAGCAAAATAGTGTCATATGTCTCTGAGACTGTGGCAGACAGTGTCATCTGTCTTATCTGATGGTAATTGGGTATGGCATATTGTGGATCAGATAGACAGATTGGTGGGTGGTGCCAATGACAAAGTAAGATGGAGGGAAGTGGAAGGTCCTTAACAACGATTACAGGGAAATTGTCACACATGGACAGGCGTGTGTTCAAATGTACCATGTGACAGTGGTGCATGGATTAATAGTTGACCGGCACACTACACAGCACACAAGGGAACACTGGGGACACAATCCCTGTCAGTAGGGAACGGAGGAAGGGACATCTCATGCACTCACCTGAGGATGTACTCTGTTCTCCCTAACGTCCCTATACAGGTTCTTTCACCCAGTCGCTGAGGAGCATACCTAGTCTCCCACTTGTCCTGGTCTTATCCCTCAGTAGAGAGCTGGCCTCCGAGAGTGCTAGTTACCACTGCTGAACTAATACAACACAATGAGAATGAAAGACAGACAGAGGAAAACACCAAAGGATAAAGCAATTTCACAGCTGCAGCCAAAGTCTTAGCCAGCAGACAGCTTGGCATCGGTAAGTTCACTACAAGCTCATTTCAACCAAGGGCTAAGAATACTCCTAACGATAAGGTTAAATGTTGTTCCCATCCAGTGGTTCTTCTGGCAAGATTTTGGCACCAAACAATCAGGAAAAGATTTACGGCCATTTTCAATTTCGGAATTTTTTCCCAAATAAAGCCACATTCACTGATTTTTTTTTGGCAAATTGCTCAGGTTTTTTTATCACAAACCAAATGTGCAATGTTCGTTCTGAAATTAAAAGTGGCGAATGTTTGTGAACCGTTCGCTCATCTCTAATTGTGGCGCAGGGGACCTCCCAGTTCCCTGAGCTGCAATTCACACTGCCAGCTAGTCAGAGGCTGGTAGTTAATACTGGTGTACCCATGACTGGGGGCACATAGCAGTGATGCATGGCAGAAGAAATGGGGGAAGGTGACTAGAATTATTTTTTTTTCTTTTAAATTTATTATAAGAAAGGCAGGACCTTATACATAGATAGAGCACATTACCCCTTGAAGTAGCCCTGGATGGGGCACATTAACCCATGAAGGTGAACAGGATGAGGCATATTAATCCATGTAGGGGACCATAATGGAGCACATTATCCAGGAAGGGGACCAGGATGGGGCTCATTAACCCATGAAAAGGACCAGGATGCAGCATATTGAACCATGGTGGGGCATATTAACCTATGCAAAGGACCAGGGTGGGGCACATTAATACATGATTGGGATCAGGATGCGGCCCATTAGCTCATGAACAAGACAGGGATAGTGCACATTAACCCATGAAGGGGGAAGAATGGGTCACACTAACGCATGAAGGGAAAAAGGGTGGGGCACATTCTGCTGAAAATAATGATATATTGGCGCAAAAATGCTGAGGAAAATATATGTTTCCCATGTTTTTTTATGTGTTTTTGTGATGTATATTCCTTACTTATTAGTATTGGAGAAAAATGCTACAAGAATTGAGATTATTCACATTATAATCTTTTGAAAGCTGCAAAGAAAGAAATGAAAGATGTGCTTAAGGCTTGGTTCACACGTTGCGTATTTCTGCATTTATGCAGCACTTTTGAGCGCTTGCGTAAATGTAGTGGAATGCAACGCTGGAAGAACATTCCAGCAAAAGCTTTGGCTTTTGCTGAAATGCGTTCAAAAGCCGCATATTCTGGTGGTCCACAAAAAGAATGACCATGTAAATTCTTTGCACTTTTTTGGCGCGCTTTTCCCATGGTCCACATTATAAAATGGGCTCGGGAAAAGCACGCCGGAAAAAGCGTGGCTTCTGAATGCAGTCGCCCTTTTATGCGCAAAACATGTACAAAAAAGCATTGCATAAATACGCAGCAAATACGCCACATGTGAACCCGACCTAGGACTTCAGTAATTTCATGTACTTTGCTTGTAAAGTAAAATATGTTCATTTTCTGCAACTAATTTGAGTAGTAAAAATGCAACAAACACACAAAGTGTGCGCAAGGCCTTATAATTAGTGATGGGCGAGCACTAAAATGCTCGGGTGCTTGATGCTCGGGTCAAGGCCATCGAAATGCCTGGGTGCTCGACCCGAGCACCGAGCCCAGAAATTAGAGTCAGTTGAAAGGCAGGCAATTAAATTATTAGGCCTCCTATATTGTTGAGAGGTTGAAAAAGTTAATTTAGAAAAAAGACATCTCAGAGGAGATCTCATTTACATGTATAAATACATATGTGGTTAATGCAAAGGCTTGGTATATGACTTATTCCTTACAAAGACATTACTAAGGACCAGGGTGCGCTGACTGTTGGTGGAAGAAAGGCAATTATAAGGAAAGGGTATAAGGAAAGGGTTCTTTGCAGTTAGAGCAGTCAGACTATGGAATGCTCTACCACAAGAGGTAGTAATGGCAGACAATACAACAGCTTTAAAAAGGGCTTGATGATTTCATCAGTGCACATAACATTATTGGTTATAGATGACTTAGTGACAAAAATGTATAATTGATGGAGTAAGGCTGAACTCGATGGACCTACGGAAGGTCTATGTAACTATGAGGCATTACCCAGAGTCAAGGCACCCAGACCAGAGGCAGCAGTACATCCCCCATAACATCTTTGAACCTCCACCATATTTGACTGTAGATACTGTATTTTTCTTTTTGTATAGGCATCATTTCATTTTCAGTAAACAGTAGAATGATGTGTTTTACCATAAAGCTCTAAGGTCATCTCATCTGTCCACAAGACACTTTCTCAGAAGGATTTTGAGTTACTCACACACATTTTGGCAAGCTGCAGTCTAGTTTTTTTATGACTCTTTGTCAGCAGTGGGGTCTTTCTGGGTCTTCTGCCATAGCTTTTCATTTAATTTAAATGTCGATAAATAGTTTATACTCACATTGATGCACCGTGAGCGACCAGGACAGTTTGAATTATTTGGAACTTGATTGCAGCTGCTAATCCAATATCCTGAGTATCTTGCGTTGCGAGCTTTCATCAATTTTTCTCTGCCATCCACATCCAGAGAGATTAGTTGCAATGTCGTATGTTGTAAACTTATTATGTTATGTTCCATGGAGAAAGGAACATTAATATCTCTGGAGATGGACTTACAACCTTGAGATTGTCAATATTTTCCAGCAATTTTGGTTCTTAAGTTCTCTTCTCCTCTTTCTGTTTTCCATGCTTATTGCACAGACATAAAGTGCAAAGATTGAGTTAAAGGGGAACATCAAGGAGAGAAAGCTTTGTAGGGCTCTTCCTGCCCTGCTACATGATAAGGCTGAGCTGAGCACTTATAGTTCTAGGATGTATAGATTACCGTATATACTCGCGTATAAGCCGAGTTTTTCAGCCCAAAATTTGGGCTGAAAAGTCCCCCCTCGGCTTATACGCGAGTATACAGTATATATACATATATATACATCATATATGTATATATACAGCAGCAGCCCCGGAGGTATACAGGCCCCCCATCAAGCTCCAGGGCCCCCCCTTGCGCAGCAGCCTGTAAAGTAAAATCATACTTGCCAGTGTCCTGTCGCGCCGTCCGCAGCTTGCCGACATGACGATCCCGGGCTTCATTCCGTGTCTTCCACATTCCTTTAGTCGCAGGCAATGACGTCATTGCCCGCGACTACAGGAAGTCGGAAGCTGGAAGACGCTGAATGAAGCCCGGGATCGTCATGTCGGCAAGCTGCGGACGGCGCGACAGGACACTGGCAAGTATGATTTTACTTTACAGGCTGCTGCGCAAGGGGGGGCCCTGGAGCTTGATGGGGGGGCCTGTATACCTCCGGGGCTGCGGCTGTATACAGCCCTGGGGCTGCGGCTGTATACAGCCCTGGGGCTGCGGCTGTATACAGCCCTGGGGCTGCTGCTGTATACAGCCCTGGGGCTGCTGTATACTACCTAAGGGCTGCTGTATACTACCACTGGGGCTGCTGTATACACCACTAGGGCTGCTGTATATACCTCTGGGGCTGCATATACCTCTGGGGCTGCATATACCCCTGGGGCTGCATATACCCCTGGGGCTGCATATACATCTGGGGCTGCATATACCTCTGGGGTTGCATATACCTCTGGAGCTGCATATGGGGCTGCATATACCTCTGGGGCTGCATATACCCCTGGGGCTGCATATACCTCTGGGGCTGCATATACCTCTGGGGCTGCATATACCTCTGGGGCTGCATATACCCCTGGGGCTGCATATACCCCTGGGGCTGCATATACCTCTGGGGCTGCATATACCTCTGGGGCTGCATATACCCCTGGGGCTGCATATACCCCTGGGGCTGCATATACCTCTGGGGCTGCATATACCTCTGGGGCTGCATATACCTCTGGGGCTGCATGTGGGGCTGCATATACCTCTGGGGCTGCATATACCCCTGGGGCTGCATATGGGGCTGCATATACCCCTGGGGCTGCATATACATCTGGGGCTGCATATACCTCTGGGGCTGCATATGGGGCTGCATATACCTCTGGGGCTGCATATGGGGCTGCATATACCTCTGGGGCTGCATATACCTCTGGGGCTGCATATACCTCTGGGGCTGCATATGGGGCTGCATATACCTCTGGGGCTGCATATACTTCTGGGGCTGCATATACCTCTGGGGCTGCATATGGGGCTGCATATACCTCTGGGGCGGCATATACCTCTGGGGCTGCATATACCTCTGGGGCTGCTGTATACTACCACTGGGGCTGCTGCTGTATACTACCACTGGGGAGGCTGCTGTATACCTCACTGCTGGGGGTTGTATACCTGTGCTGGAGTCCACCCTCAGCTTATACGCGAATCAATAAGTTTTCCCAGTTTTTGGGGGCAAAAGTAGGGGGGTCGGCTTATACACGGGTCGGCTTATACACGAGTATATACGGTACTTATAAATCAATAAAATCATATCTTCTCTTTTGCTCTCACCCCTCCCTCAGGGTTCTGAGAAAATCAGTGCTGGTGAGAGCAGGAGGTGTGTCGGGGCATGGATCCTGGGGGCTGCATGATCATACTACATTCCAACCCCCTCACACTTCTGTATGGGCAGGGGGCATAACAGGGGTGTAGCTGCCAGGTCCATGCTCACACTACAATCCAGCTCCTGATATACCATCCTATGTAATGTAACAGGGCTGTTTTCACTTCAAATAGCAATCATACCAACAAGCAGATATAAATACATGCTGTGATCTTCTGCTGTACAATGATATGATGGTGCAAAATGTGTACTGTCATGTATGAGGCTGGGAGCACAGGCAGAGCACTGCCATAGTATCCCCACTCCCACAGCAATTTGGTAGATTCCCACTATGGATCCTCACTGATTCACTGCCGAATAAACCAGAATACTGTCCATATATTCCTAGATTTAAAATAATATCAGAATATAAAAAAATCTATTCTTGAAAACATTCAAATAAGATTTGTTTACCTCTAAATAAATATTACTTCATAATACAGGCGTACAAAGTTGTTTGCCCTCAATTTTGGAAAGGTGCCAACAATTTTGTTTAGCCCATTTTTGGAGTTTTCCGTGAAATTAGATCCAATTAGCCTTTTTTCAGTTTTTTTGTGTTGTTCCAATACACACAGAAAGGAAATAAACAGGTGTATGACAAACATGTGTAAGTGAAATTATTTTGGGAGAAAAATCCTTCATTTTCTTCAACAATAACAAGGTTGCTAACACTTTTAGCCATGACTGTAATGTTGATCTTCACTAGGTGTCCACTTGTTGTTTCCATTTGTGCCTTTACTGAAAGCGATGAGCTCATTTTTGCACTGAGAGGCTCTAATGAGTAGAAAGGTTATTTGAGCTAAAGTTCCGATATCCTTTTTCATTACAGCAGCAAATGCTTTCTTTGTCAGCCATTCATCAGGTTTCTCTTTTTTCACAGGAAGACGAATGAGGTGCACTTTCACTGAACCCTGAACTATTCAAGGTGTCTGTGTCTATTGTTGCTTGTTTGTTGATAATAGCCTCACACATGGTACAAGCATATACCGGTAGTCTTTTTCAAATGGTATCACAATGCACAGTAATCTGCCTGGCTAGATCTACTTTCATAACACAAACACTACCAATATGAGTCACAAAGGATTGCAATTGATATTGTCCAGAAGAGATCCATTACTCAAGCATGTTGGCAGTAAAACAATGGAGATGATTACAGCCTATGTGACAAATCCAATGATACGCGCTGATGCATAGATACATATGAAAAATACATTCTGAACAGGTAATCTTGATATGAACTTAAGAAGTCATTTATTTTCTTGGCACCATTAGCATCACGATAGAATCTGCAAGAAGGGATAGAAAAGGGATACCAGAAAATGTGTTGGGGTTAGTAAGTGTTCGCTATAGTTAGTATAATGAATTGACAGATAAATACATCAATATCTAGATACCTTGATGAATACAGATGTAGCATCCATTATTTTGACAAACATTTGTGTTGGCATAAAACTTTGATCTTATTTTTGTAGTGGAACACTAATTCAAATAGTATAGAAATAACCATGCTACAAAAAGAGTGTAGAAACCATGGTTGCCTCTTAAACTGTCAATTACTACATATGTAGACAGAGGTTAAAACCAATCTCTTTTCTGGCCAAGAGATGACATTTTTATGGTGGACAACCCTCTATTAGGCTGGGGTCACAGTTGGCATGCGTTTTTTAGTGCCTTTTAAAAACTCATGCGTTTTAACATACGTTTTGTCATGTCATCATGAGTTTTGTAAGGTGTGTGATGGCTCCCTGCGTTTTTGGCTGCGTTTTTAAATCTGCACCAAAAAATAGTGCATGTACTATTTTTTGGTGCGTTTTGAAAAACGCATGCGTTTTTGTAGGAAACGTATGCATTTTTATAACATGGGCCTCTATGGAAAACGCATGCAAAAACGCATGGTACATTAGTACCTTTTAGTGCCATTCAAAAACGCATGCCTTTTCCATAGGAGCCCATGTTAAAAAAACGCATGTGTTTTCTAAAACACATGCGTTTTTTTAACATGGGCTCCTATGGAAAACGCAAGTGTTTTTGAATGGCACTAATTGTACATGCGTTTTTGCATGCGTTTCCCATAAGGCCCCTTATTAAAAAATGCATGCGCTTTTGGAAATGCACCAAAAACGCATGGGACAGTCACACATGCTTTTTTGCTATTAGGGCAAGCGTTTTTTAACATGGGGGCCTATGGGTACGTTTTTTACATGCGTTTTTGAAAACGCAGGTCTCCAAAAACGCTTGGGAAAAATGCAACTGTGACCCCAGCCTTAGATGGAATCTGTCACCAGGGTATTGCTACCCCGTTTGAGAGCAGCTGTGATGCTAGTCACTAGTCAAAGGTTGGCCATGAGGCTGGGTAGTCAAGAGGTCTGGGTTCAAATACCAAGAGGGCTTGCAATAAAGAAAAGGGGTAAGACAGTTCATGGTCCTAGGGGAAAAGTCCTGGAAGGTAACAGATCAAGACAAAGGGCTAGGCTAGTAGATAATTATATGCTATTTTAAATGTTCAGGTAATAAGAGATATGAATGATCAAAAATGTCCGATCTTATCTTACAGTCCCACCAGTTATGTTTTAGCTTCCATGAATGCGCCATTTTCTGAGCTGCTGTGGGCTGCAATTCACAAAAGCGGGGCGAAAGTATATAACACTATTTCCCATGCTGAGGATTCTAGCCTCCAGTTACATAGTTGTACCTGGCTGGCAAACAAAAATATGGAAAAGCTCAACGTCATTTTTTTAAAATTATTTAAGAAATAATAAAAAAAGAGCTCCCCTGTATTTTTTTTATAACAGCCAGGTAAAAATAGGCAGCTGGGACTAAGTGGCAGCCCATATCTGCCTTCTATACCAGTACGGTTGACAAAAAACACAGCAGAGCCCCATGTTGTCAGCGCAAATACTCCAAAATCCATGCTAAATACACAGCAACTACACACTGTGTGAACACTGCTGCACATTTGTAGAATATTTAGGAGCTAACACTGAGGTATTCATGTGGGAATTTCTGCATATTTCCAGCACAGTTCTAGAGAGTAGTGCCAGCTTTTAGGTCATGCGTGACATCTGCCTCACAAGAAGGGTTTGTGCTTTTTCTTATTCTGTGGAAAGGATAATAAAAGTGTATGTGCACATGCTTATACTGTCGGCGATCTGGTGAGGGGAAGCACAAGTGGTTTCAAACCACAACTTCATTATAATCAATGATTAAAGTCCTTGTTGGCTTTTGCACCTGGAGCAGGACTTATGCTTGTTTTGACAGTTCTTTATGTAGCCCCTATGTTCTCTATGTAGACAACTGTCAAAACTGATGTAAGTCCCGCTCCAGCGGCAAAAGCCAGAAACCGACTGGCTGCTGTGAGTGGGGTGTCAGCACATTCTGGTTCACCTGAGGTCAGCTAAAGCTACTAGGCTGAGCTGTGATCTGAGATGAACGAGACTGTGATGTCACCCCATTCGCAGCAGCCAGTCGGATTCTGTTCCTGCTGTGAATCGATGTCTGTGAGGATCATGGAGGGTTTGTGTGGGGCTATTAAACATGGCTCAAGAGGAATGTATTTGTGTTCTCTTTCCAAATAATTTAATTTTCATGGTGTGGTATAATATTTGCTTAGAGGTGCATAATGGGTGGGTCTTACATTGGCCTGACATTATGAACCTCAGGCTTAGTGCCAGCTGGCAAAATTCAGCTGGCATTAACTTCTTATTACCCAGTATGACACCATCACCAGTTCAACTGGGACAGCATGGTTAGTACCAATTTTGGCATATCTCATGAAGGTGGCAATTCTCAGGTGGCTGTGGTTTGCAATTTTTAACATAGAGGGACCCAGAACACTTGTGCCTCACCAAACCTCAGCTGCCTGAGTTACCTTGGCTGACATTCAAAAATACGGCCAAGTAATCTGAAGTCAGTTTGGTTGCCATCCTGGCAACTAATCACATATGCTGGCAGAGAGGTTGGGCAGTTTTAAATCTGACTTTAACCAATCAAAAGGGGGGAAGCAGTGATGTTCATAAGCTGAAGCTTGCTAAGTATTGACAGTTCTTCCTGCTTTCAGATAGAAATATATTGCAATCTGAGAGTCCTCAGTGGGTGATACCTTTTAATGGCTAATCGAAAAGTTGGCAAATACTAGTGCATCTCAATGAATTAATAGAATACCATAAAATCAATGCAATATTGCCATGTTTCATGGCATTTCTGGAGCTTTGAAACATGTTGACTAATAAATCAATATGATTTTCACCTTTTGATGTCTTGTAGAATACAGCAGCGCGGTTTTTAATCCTACATCCTTCTTACTTTAATTTTCTGAAATAATGACCTTTGGGTTTTCATTGGCTGTAGGCCATAATCCTCAGCACTAACAGAACAAAACACTTGAAATTGATCACTCTGCTTGTAATGACGCTATATAATACAGTGGGGCAAAAAGTACTTAGTCAGCTACCAATTGTGCAAGTTCTCCCACTTAAACGATAAGAGAGGCCTGTAATTGACATCATAGGTAGACCTCAACTATGAGAGACAAAATGAGAAAACAAACCCTGAAAATCACATTGTCTGATTTTAAATTTTTCTTTTTTTTTTAATTTTGATGGAAAATAAGTATTTGATCAATAAAAAAAAGTTAACCTCACTAGTTTGTTATATATATCCTTTGTTGGCAATGACAGAGGTCAAACATTTTCTGGAAGTCTTCACAATTTTGGCACACACTGTTGCTGGTATGTTGGCCCATTCCTCTATGCAGATCTCCTCCAGAGCAGTGATGTTTTGGGGCTGTCGCTGGGCAACACGGACATTCAGCTCCCTCCAATGGTTTTCTGTATCGTTTAGATTTGGAAACTGGCTAGACTCCTTCGTTACCCTGGCGGTGTTCTTAGGATCATTGTCATGTGAAAGACCAGTCATGTTTCATCTTCAATGCCCTTGCTGATGGAAGGAGGTTTGCACTCAAAATCTCACAATATATGGTCCCATTTATTCTTTCATGGATGGATCAGTCGTCCTGGTCCCTTGGCAGAGAAACAGCCCCAAAGCAAAGTGTTGCCAGCTTCATGCTTCATAGTAGATATGGTGTTCTTTGGATGCAACTCAGCATTCTTTTCTCCTCTAAACATGACGAGTTGTATTTCTACCACAGTTCTACTTTGGTTTCATCTGACCATATGACATTTTCCCAATACTCTTCTGGATCATCCAAATGTTCTCTAGCAAATCCAGATGGGCTTGGACATGTAATGACTTAAGCAGGAGGACACGTCTGGCATTGCAGGATCTGAGTCCCTGGAGGGGTAGTTTGTTACTAATGGTAGTCTGTGTTAGGGTGCTTTCACATCAGCGTTTTTTTCAAATCGCGGCAGATGCGGTGAAAAAAACGCATCTGCCGCTGATTACCGCATACCGGCTGCACTTGCGGCGCGTTGCGCAGCCATAGAAGTTAGCGGGCTTGCGGCGGTGCGGCAAGTGCCGGTTTTGCACATGTGGCAGGTCGGCCAGAAAAACGCGGTCAGCCGTGTTTTTTTATACGGCTGCACTGCGCAGTTGCAACGCATTGCCACAGCCCGCTATACTTTCAGGGGCTTGCCACATGCGCGCAATGTTGCAGTGCACGGTATGCGGTATGCGGCAGGTGCGTTTTTCACGCATCTGCGCGATTTGAAAAAAATGCTGATGTGAAAGGGCCCTTACATTGGTCCTGCTCTCTGCAGGTCATTCACTAGGTCTTCCATGTGGTTCTGGGATTTTTGCGCACCGTTCTTGAGATTATTTTGACCCCATGGGTGAGCTCTTGAGTGGTCTTGTATGTCTTCCATTTTCTAATTATTGCTCCTACAGTTGATTTCTTACACCAAGCTTCTTGCCTATTGCAGATTCAGTCTTCCCAACCTGTTCCAGGGCTACAACTTCATTTCTGGTGTCTTTGAGAGCTCTTTGGTCTTCACCATAGTGGAGTTTAGAGTGTGACTGTTGAGGTTGCGGACAGGTGTCTTTTATAGTGATAACAAATTTAAACAGGTGCCAGTACTGCAGTTAATGAGTGAAGGTCAGAGGAGCCTCTTAAAGAACACAGTGACAGGTCTGTGAGAGCCAGAAATCTTGCTTGTTTGTAGGTGATCAAAACTTATTTTCCACCAAAATTTGAAAAAAATTATTTCAAAATCAGATATTGTGATTTTCAGGATTTGTTTTCTCTTTTTATTTCTCATAGTTGAGGTCTACCTATTATGTCAATTACAGGACTCTCTCATCTTTTTAAGTGGGAGAACTTGCACAATTGGTGGTGGGACTAAATACTTTTTTCCCCACTGTATATGCATTTCACTTTTTGTATTGAATTACTGAAATAAATTAGCTTTTTGGTAATATTCTAATAAAGCTGAGATGCACTATTAATAGCAAGCTTTCGAGACTCTAAGACCTCTTTATCAGGCTAAATAATGACACAAATTCTGAGCACACACATATATACAAATGGAGGATTGGATAATGCAGTAAATAAGACAGGTGAGGTGAAATAAAACATAGTGCTCAGCGTTGGGAGAGGGAAAAAGAGCATCTGGGGCAGTAAATATCAGCATTCAGAGATAAGAGGCATGATAGTTTTATTGTCCTTTGATAAATGATTGGTCTAAGATTTGAAGATTCCTCAATTGATGTAGAAAGACATAAATCCATGTGACACATTAATTCCTGCTCTAAATATGTTAAAGGTCATCATAAGTTTATATTCCTGACTCTCCTGATTCTTTGGGATTTGAAATTACCTTTCAAAACTAGAATTCTCATATCCACTATGGTGTGATCAGGGTACAGAAATAATTGTACACAGGTAGATCTGTTTTTTTTTTCTTTTATTGTGTGGAGATAAGAGTTCATTCTAGTTCTGAGTTTTCATCCCGTTTTCCCTACATAAAGATTTCCACTTGCACATTGTATATTATTAAGTACACCACATTGGTTGTGGTGCAGCTAAAGTTACCTTGGATCTTGCAGCACTGATTTGTGCTAGGAATCTTTATATTGTCCGTTGTCATTCTAAATGGACAGGTTTTGCCCCTCTTCTGGTTGCACGGAAGTGTTTCTGTTTTTGGAGAGGACAATGAGCTTCTGACAATGCTTTTTAGATTCAGAGGCTGTCGAAAACACAAAATGGGAGGTCATGAAATATAGATTTTAGTCGGGCATCTTTTTGTGGTGGTGGTTGTGGTTTCCGTGCAGCTCCTCTTGACACTTCCAGATTTGGATTGTAGGTGGCTATGAGAGGGACACGGTGTTTTCTTCTTTAGATTTGTAATGTAGGAGATGATTCCTTGATATTCTGGTGCTCTTGTAATTTAGTTTTCAATTGCTTTGGATGGTAGCCCTGATTTAAACAAGTCTTTCTTAGGCCCCCAAGGTGATTGTCTCTTTCTGTAGGGTTGGAACATATCCGATTGTATCTAATGGCCTGAATGTGCACAGTAGAGTTTTTTATGTGTTTTGGATAAAATCTGTCCCATTGAAGGTATGTTTGACGGTCAATTGGCTTCTGGTACAGAGCTCTCTCTGCTTCATTGTTCCGTAGCTTGATGATGGTGTCCAGAAATTTTATTTCAGTCAGAGTATTGACTGTTAGGTGATGGTGGGATGAAGCGAATTAAAGTGATTATGGAACTGTTGGTCAGATTCTGTCTAGATGATTAGAATATTATCTATGCACAGGTAATTTGCCAGTGAGGACAAGAGGATAAAAAGTCATGTTCAAGCTTGGCCATGAAAAGATTTGCATATTGTGGTGCCATTTTGCTTCCATTGCTGTGCCAGTCTCCTGTAAATATATGTTGTCGTCAAAGGTAAAGTAATTGTGGGCGACAATGAATTTTGTATATTTTACCACAGAATCAGCATCAATCCCTCTGTTTTCAAGAAAAACTTTGCAGGTATTTAATCCATCCTGGTTTGGCATATTGGAGTACAGAAATTCCACATCCATGGTGGTGAGTATGGTTCCTACTGGTAGAGGACCTATTGCTGAAACTTTATTTAATATTCAGTTGTGTCCTAAATGTAGCTGGGTATCTTTTAACCGGTGTTAGAAAAAAAACACCCTTTACACATCAAGAATCTTGTTCAGTGAGGTTGCCCACACATTAAATTATAGGTCTTCCTGGATTTCCAGGTTTGTGGATTTTGGGAAGAATGTAGAATGTGCCTGTTCTTGGACGTTCTGGTATCAGGTCATTAGCTCTTAAAATATATCAGTTTCACAAGAGATCATCTTGTTTAACCCCTTCACGACCTATGACGTAAGGGTACGTCATAGGACGTGTCCCTTATTTTGATGTGAGCTCCCGCGGTGAGCTCACATCATTCCTCCAACATCTCAGCTGATCTTATCAGCTGAGATATGGAGCTAACCCTGACAGCACTGACAACATGATCCAAAAGCCCCGCCATGGCAGGTACTGTGCTGTTCCCTGCCATGATTGGAGATCCCGCAATAAGATCCCGGCATCTCTGTCTGTTACCTGGGGTCCTGCAGTGACCAGGGATCACTTGTTGAGGGTGGTTGGCAAGCACTGCCAACAGAAAGTGATCATTTTTGCTATGTCCCGATGTGCTGCAGCTCATCAGGACATAGCACAAACGATTGGACACTGCAGCACTGTTGCGCCCTATCGGGCACTGTAAAATAAAGTAAAAATACAAAAAATAAAGTTTTCAAAAATATGAAAAAAAAAGTTCAAATCACCCCCCTTTTGCGCCATCTATTATATAAAGCCCGAAGCCACTTCCGGCCAAACCAGAAGCCACTTCCGTAGTGTTATGGTCCGATATTCGGCCAGCTCCACCCGCACAGGGTGGACCAAGATGGCCGCCCTATGCGGAAGGATCGCGGCGAGCCAGCCGGGAGACGATCGGCGTGGCGAGTCGTTGCAGCCGCGGTAACTCCGGCACGTAGGTCCATTGCAAGTTTCATCCCCCGGCGACGACCGACGAGAGTCGAGCGACATGGCCGAAAATAGAACCAAGGGCCCGGCCATGCACAGCTCTAAAGACCGCTGTGTATCTCAATGGGAAGTGAGGCGCTATGCTCATTGGTCGGCGCCAGCACACAGCGACCAATGAGCATAGCGCCTCACTTACAGCGGTAAATTTGAAACTCAAAGTCCTCCATTATATCTCTATGGGAAGTGAGGCGCTATTCTCATTGGTCGCTGTGTGCTGGCGCCGACCAATGAGAATAGCGCCTCACTTACAGGGGTAAATTTGAAACTCAAAGTCCTCCATTATATCTCAATGGGAAGTGAGGCGCTATTCTCATTGGTCGCTGTGTGCTGGCGCCGACCAATGAGAATAGCGCCTCACTTACAGCGGTAAATTTGAAACTCAAAGTCCTCCATTATATCTCTATGGGAAGTGAGGCGCTATTCTCATTGGTCGCTGTGTGCTGGCGCCGACCAATGAGAATAGCGCCTCACTTACAGCGGTAAATTTGAAACTCAAAGTCCTCCATTATATCTCAATGGGAAGTGAGGCGCTATTCTCATTGGTCGCTGTGTGCTGGCGCCGACCAATGAGAATAGCGCCTCACTTACAGCGGTAAATTTGAAACTCAAAGTCCTCCATTATATCTCAGTGGGAAGTGAGGCGCTATTCTCATTGGTCGCTGTGTGCTGGCGCCGACCAATGAGAATAGCGCCTCACTTACAGCGGTAAATTTGAAACTCAAAGTCCTCCATTATAACTCTATGGGAAGTGAGGCGCTATTCTCATTGGTCGCTGTGTGCTGGCGCCGACCAAAGAGAATAGCGCCTCACTTACACCAGTAAATTTGAAAATCAAAGTCCTCCATTATATCTCTATGGGAAGTGAGGCGCTATTCTCATTGGTCGCTGTGTGCTGGCGCCGACCAATGAGCATAGCGCATCACTTACAGCGGTAAATTTGAAACTCAAAGTCCTCCATTATATCTCAATGGGAAGTGAGGCGCTATTCTCATTGGTCGCTGTGTGCTGGCGCCGACCAATGAGAATAGCGCCTCACTTACAGCGGTAAATTTGAAACTCAAAGTCCTCCATTATATCTCAGTGGGAAGTGAGGCGCTATTCTCATTGGTCGCTGTGTGCTGGCGCCGACCAATGAGAATAGCGCCTCACTTACAGCAGTAAATTTGAAAATCAAAGTCCTCCATTATATCTCTATGGGAAGTGAGGCGCTATTCTCATTGGTCGCTGTGTGCTGGCGCCGACCAATGAGCATAGCGCATCACTTACAGCGGTAAATTTGAAACTCAAAGTCCTCCATTACATCTCAATGGGAAGTGAGGCGCTATTCTCTTTGGTCGCTGTGTGCTGGCGCCTCGCTGCCCGGTGCTCAGCAGCGGCGCGACCCGTACGGAGCTCCGAGGCGAGCCCGCCAGGAGATGGCCGGCGTTAGCCGGTCGTCTCCCGGCAAGTGATCCGCTCCCACGGAGCTCCGCCATCGTAGGGGCCCATGTTAACTTCCATTTGGCGGCGTGCGCGAGCCGCCCTATGATTGGTCGCTCGCCGCTGGCGCCGACCAATCAGATGAGCGCTGCGAGACACGCCCCGACATTTTAAATATGAAGCCTTCCCGCTGGATTTTACATATGGCGCCGTGTTTCGCCGCCGGATTCGGATTGGTCGCTGCCAGGCGCGAGCGACCAATCACAAGAGCGGGGCGTGTCACGGCGCCATTTTATTTTCATATTTGGCGCCATAGCGAGCGGCGATATTCTGATTGGTCGCCGCCACACGAACGCCGACCAATCAGAATAGCGCCGCTCAGCACGTATTATGATTGGTCGGCGCTCGCAGCAGCCGCCGACCAATCATAATAGCGCCGCTCGCTATGGCCCTAATATGAAAATGGAATGGCGGCATGACACGCCCCGCTCTCCTGATTGGTCGCCATCATCCGCGAGCGACCAATCAGAAGAGCGAGGCATGTCACGGTGCCATTTTATTTTCATATTTACCGCCATAGCGAGCGGCGCTATTCTGATTGGTCGCCGTTCGTGTGGCGCCGACCAATCAGAATAGCGCCGCTCTTTATAGCGCCAAATATGAAAATGAAATGGCGCCGTGACACGCCCCACTCTTCTGATTGGTCGCTCGCGCGGGCGGCGACCAATCAGAGGACCGCCACGAAACATGGCACCATATTTACTCATTTAAATCTACGCTGGATTTTCCCGTCGTGGTAGGCGCTCTCCTGATTGGTCGATCGCAGCTGTATGTGGCTGCCAGCGACCAATCAGGTTTATGCCTCACACCACGCTGACAGGTATGAAACACAAATGGCGCCGTGACATGTCCCGCTATTTTGATTGGTCGCTCGCGGCTCACGGCGACCAATCAACATAGCGCCGCGCGGAATGGCGCCATCTTTAAAATCTAAATTTGGACTTCAGGTTCACACTTTTCGCGTCTTGCCACGCGCCGCGATGCTGATTGGTCGCCGCCTGCCCCGAGCGACCAATCAGCATCGCGGTGCACTGCAACACGTCCCGTCGCCATTTTAAGGCGCCTTTTTTTAATTTTTCACCTCAGAGCGAATTTCTACTGCGTGGAGGCGGTGCCAGTGACGTCGGACTCCAAGCTCCCCCTGAATTTCTCCTCAAAAGAGATAAGAACCTTTATCAAAACTAAATTTATTTAGTTTTGAAGTGCTTCTGTTACATTTTGACATTTATATTAACGTCCTATGTGGTTATTTAGCGTATACTGGCATTAATTATCACTATTCTACTGAGAGACTTGCTGCTATTAACTTCATTCCCCTCATTACTATTCACTATTGCACTCTGAGATCTTCCTGCTATTAACCCTTCATTTGCCAGCTCATTACTCATTGACTATTGCACAGAAAGACTAATGAGTCTGCTGAGCAAAAAGCACTTCGGTTAAGTAATCAGGCTGCTGCTGCTCGCCGTCAACGTATCAAAAATATTAATGCCATCTCTCCAGTCTTTGATTCTAAGCACAATATACCTTCTATGTCTACTGCCATACAATGTCCTGACCCTCAGCCTATGTATTTGTGTCTAATTCTAAACGTAAGCGGAAACAGTGTGCTACCCACAATTTTGAACACAAACTTCGTCGCCTCAACACCGTGGAGTCTGCTGTCACAAAATCCTTCACACATGACTCTTCTATGCCAATAATTAATCCAGTAATAAATGCTGCTGCTGCATGCCGTGAACAGCGCAGCAATACTCCTTTGACCTCTGCACTCAAAGACTCTGTTGACGATACACTTCCACCTCTTCCGTCATTGCATCTGTGGACAGTGAAGATCCTCTGCCAGGTCCACGCTTTATATATCTTGGCTTCCAGCGCCAGTCTAATCGTCCATTGCCACCATCTTTAGCTATACTTCCTAAAGGTTTCACTGATGATGACAGTTCCGTTCTACAACACTGCTGTGGTCCTATGAACTATGTTTGTGAAGATTGTCAAGCATTGCATTTTAATGCTGAGATACCATCAGATAAAAAGTTCACTCTATGTTGTCACAAGGGTAAGGTCCATGTACCTAGACCCCAATATCACTACCTCTTCACACGTTTGCTCACAGGACAAAGTGAGTTCAGTAAAAATCTGATGGAAAACATCCGTAGCATCAACAGTTCCTTTGCGTTTGCCTCCATGGGTGCCAATATTTCTTCACCTCCTGGATATGGCTCATATTGCTTCCGGATACATGGGCAAATATATCATCGTACTGGAACCTTACATCCATCTCATGAAGAAGTTCCAGTGTATGCCCAGCTTTACATCTTAGATACCCAGACTGCTAATCAACAACGTTTGCAATGTCAACACAATCAAAATTGTCATCCTACTTTGATGAGTATGATTGCTCTTCAATTAGATAACATCAATCCATTTGTTGCGGCGTACAAAATGTTAAGGGATGTAGAACAGGAGGAACATCTTAAAGCTCTTGCAAATGGTACTGTCATGCCTAATATAATCATGGCCCTAAAACAGGATCGCACACAAGACCCTCGACGCTACAATAACCCTACTGTCAATGAGGTTGCCGTTGTTTTTGAAAATGACAATGGCGAGCCACCATTCAATCGTGATATCTTAATTCACCTAAAACCTGACCCAAACAACCCTTTGGCACCAAAAACCAAACCTATCAGCATTCTACACAGTAACTTAGATGCCCTCCTGTATCCATTGTTTTTTCCGTACGGAGAACAAGGTTGGCATGATGACATGAAACAACAAGCTCCAAGTACGCGCAGAATAACACAACTGCAATATTATTGCTACATGCTATCTGTAAGAGATTACTTTAATCCGGTACTGAATGGCAGCAAACTCACCCAACAGTACATTGTTGACGCGTATGTGAAAATTGAGGCCAATCGCCTACATTTTATCCGCAAACATCAAAAGGATTTGAAAGTAGAGGACTACTGTCTATTGCAAGAGCATTTATTACAAAAGTCCATCCAAAAAGGCATCCCCATTGGCAAGATCGTAATTTTACCTTCCTCCTTTGAGGGTAGTCCGAGGAACATGCAGCAACGGTATCAGGATGCTATGGCTATTGTCACCAAGTACGGTCGCCCTGATTTGTTCATCACTATGACCTGCAATCCTAAATGGAGCGAGATTACAACTAATTTGCAGCCATGGCAGCGTGTGGAACACAGACCTGATTTAGTAGCACGTGTGTTCAAAATCAAGTTAGAAGCTCTATTGCAAGACATTAGAAAAGGATTGTTTGGAAAAGTTTGTGCTATGGTGCATGTAATAGAATTTCAAAAACGTGGTCTACCACACGCACACAATTTGATCATTTTGGATACCAACTCAAAATTAAGAACTAAGGAGGATGTTGATAACATTGTCTGGGCCGAAATTCCTGATGCTAACTCTTACCCTCTACTTCATGGCATTGTTTTGCAACATATGATTCATGGGCCCTGTGGAGAACACAACCCCAATTCGCCCTGTATGGATCTCGGCAAATGTACAAAAGGTTTCCCTAAAGATTTTCAAACCTCTACCATTATAGCTAAAGATGCCTATCCCATTTATCGTAGAAGCTCTAGCCCTTCTATTCAACACCACTCTAAAACAATTGACAATTCTTGGGTAGTTCCGTACAATCCATTCCTACTGTTGAAATACATGTGCCATGTCAATGTGGAAGTTTGTGGTTCAATAAAAAGTGTCAAATATTTGTTTTAATATGTCTACAAAGGCCATGATAAAGCAAACCTTGACATTTGTCAAACTCACATTGACCATGATGAAACACATCAATTTATGGATTCCAGATATGTCAGTGCACCGGAGGCAGCTTGGCGCATTTTTGCTTATCCTATGCATAAGCAATCACATAGCATCATTCGCCTTGCCGTACATCTGCCTCATTCTCAGTCACTCTATTTTCATGAGGATGACTCCATTGCTAATATCCAACAAAAACCTCATCGGAATTCTACTCTTATGGCCTACTTTGAGCTTAATTTAAATGACCAACATGCTCATAACTTTTTATACCGGCAAATTCCAGAGTACTATGTTTGGCAGGAAGGCTCTTGGGAACTTAGAAAGCGAGGAGGTGGCTCTGTTATTGGAAGGATGTACACTGTCAGTGTCAAAGATCAAGAACGCTACTACTTGCGATTGTTGCTATTACACGTCAAAGGTGCAACAAGTTTTGACAGTATTAAAACGGTCAACGGAGTAACGTATGAAACCTTCAAAGAGGCAGCATTACAAGATGCCTGTATTCTTAACATGCCAGCACAGCTTCGGGACATGTTTGCCTATATCTGCATTTTTGGTCCTCCAGCTAATCCTCTGCAGTTATGGAATGAATTCAAGGAACACTTTGTACAGGACTATTGCCATGCATACTACTCCAATACTGAGGCCTGTATAAATTGTGAAGGCTATGCTATGACTGATGTTCAAGATGTTCTAAAAAGTCATGGCAAAAGTTATATGGATTTTCATTTACCACGACCTGTAAATACACCACATCTTCTCCCACTGTATGATAAGGATGTTGAGCTACAAATAGCTGCGGACATGAAAGCTACTCTAAATGACGAACAACTCTTGGCCTATAATACTATCAGTCAAGCTTTACAACACTCTACTGATAGCACAAAGTGCTTTTTCATTGACGGTCCTGGTGGGAGTGGTAAGACCTACTTATATCATCTACTGCTACATCAGCTAAGGGGAGAAGGACACATTGTGTCAGCAGCTGCCACAACAGGAATCGCAGCTAACTTACTCGAAGGAGGACGCACAATCCATTCTCTTTATGGCATTCCAATTCCTGTCAATGAAACTTCGGTTTCAAGGACTAAAACTGATACAGAGCCAGCCAAACAGTTAAAGAATACTAAACTATGTATCATTGATGAGTGCACAATGCTCTCTAAATATGCATTGCATGTCATTGATAGACTTTTACGGGATGTCATGACAACACAGCAAACACCGTTTGGAAGTAAAGTTATTGTTCTGGGAGGAGACTTTAGACAATACCTTCCTGTCATCGCTCACGGAACCAGAACTGATATTGTAGAGAGCTGCATTAAGTATTCCCAACACTGGCAAAATTTCGTTAGACTACCACTTATTAACAACATGCGCTCCATTGACCAACAATACAGTACTTGGTTGCTTCAGCTGGGAAATGGTGAACTTTCCAATGATTTCAACCTTGGAGATGATGTCATCGAAATACCTTCAGACATGCTTTCCACTAGCTGCTTAATACGTGATATCTTTGGAGACAACATTTCTATTGATATTAACAACAATGAGAGCATCAATATTGCTGCATCACATGCAATTCTATGCCCTAAAAATGAGGATGTGGATAATGTTAACTCCAATATCATGGATCGTCTGAATGGTGACTACACAGAATATATCAGTCATGATTACATAGATGCTGATGAATGTGATGACCCTGACCAATATCCAGTAGAATTCTTACATTCGTTTACACCAACTGGAATGCCTTCACATCGGCTAAAACTGAAAAGTGGTACTATTATCATGCTCTTACGCAACCTCAACACCAAAAAAGGTCTGTGCAATGGTACTCGCTTGATTGTTACTGCTTTGCTTCCTAACATCATAGTAGCCAAAGTAATTACTGGGTCAGCTGCTGGAAATGTTGTTTTTATTCCACATATTGACTTATGTCCATCTGACACAGGATTACCTTTTAAATTGAGACGTCGCCAGTTTCCTGTGAAGCCAGCATTTGCCATGACCATTAACAAATCGCAAGGCCAAACACTTCATCGAGTTGGTATTTTTCTACCTGAACCAGCATTTGGCCATGGTCAACTCTACGTGGCTTTTTCTAGAGTGAGGCAACGCTGTAATGTAAAAGTTCAAGTCGTTGATACACCAGTTCAAGGGAAAATAGTGGAAAATTGTGACAAAGTTTTCACTAAAAATATAGTGTATAAAAATATTTTACTTTAAATTCTTTAGATACATATTAGATTTAGATACATAGTTACTTTCTAATTAAACACAAATATTACAATAAATTAGTTTAGCCATAGATGTATAGGAATAAAAAAAAAAATACAAAAAAATTAGTTTAGCCATAGATGTATAAAAATAGATAAAAACAAAAATACCAAAAAAAATAGTTTAGTTATAGATAAAGACATTATAATTAGTTATTAGATATAAAATAGTCATTTAAGATATTTAGTCGTTAGTTTTTTAGCTTAAAAACTTTCTTTTTATATTTCATAGTATATGTATATGAACACACATTTTATAGTAGATTGTAGATGTGTATCATCTAAATGCTTGCATTTAGTGATAAGAACCTGAAGCTCCAGCAGTATAGCTGCTGAAAGATTTCATTTTCTTTTTACACAGGGTGAGGTTTTTGTGAACAGCTAAGAGACGGGTGGGACGGCTGTTCACACACATCTCTATCTCGAAGTGTCTTCTGTACATATAAGTACATACATACATATAGCTACATATTTAGACACATAGGTACATATTTAGACACATAGGGAAAGAATAGACATTTTGATTTTAAATCTGAATTCTTCTGCTATTTGTGGAATTTATAGTGGAGACAAGGTAATTTTGCCACTTGCTGCCTAATGGTGACCTACAGCATGTAAGTTGCATGAAATGTATTTGGAATTTGTGGTTTACTTGCGGCAGTTGCGGCACATGTGGTTTCGACAGTTTCAACCGCCAAAATCGCAGTTACCTCTGATTTTTAGTGGTTGCATTTAGTGAACCTGTCGAAGCTGTGCTTGCTGTATTTACTGCAAGCTAACTGCAAGTTCCATATACATTACATGTTACTTGCTGAAAGTGAGCTGGAGGTAGGCCCTTTGGTGCCAAGTGCAGAAATTGTATTTTGTTATTCCACACCTTCTGCAAAAAGCCTAAAAATATCTGATTTAAAAGGAGTCTAACTATTAATAATTTATGATAGAGTAGAGTAGGTCCCACCAGCTGTAAGGCTACCTTCCCGTGGTTGATGGGGAAACATGTACTGGCTAAATCATAGATTATTAACATTCATATTTAAATTGAATATACGTAATCTATACAAAACATCGGTGCCAGTATCTGTATGAAAAGCCTTGCCTTAGAATCATGACATGTACTACACTGACATATACCATACAAACATTGGTAGTTGATAGATAGATATCATGTCTTATGTGCATTATTGTCAAATTTAAATGAATAATGTATATATGCATGCTAGACTCCCGATTCTTTAGAATCGGGCCGCCATCTAGTTCAAAATAAAAGTATTAAAAATTTTTTAAAAAATACACATACTTGGTATTGCCGAGTTTAGAAACGCCCGATCTATCAAGATATAAAATCAATTGATCAGAGCTGCAAATTGCATAACTGAAAAAGGGTCCAAATACCAAAATTATGTTATTTTGGTCGCCACAACATTGCAATAAAATGCAATAACGGCGCATCAACACAGCGCATCCACCCAAAAATGGTATCATTAGAAATATCAACTGAAGTCGCAAAAAATAAGCCACCACACAGCCCTAGATCATGAAAAATAAGAACGCTACAGGTCACAGAACATGGTGCAAAAAGTGCAATTTTGTATTTTTCAAACTTCTGAAATGTTTTCATCACTTAGATGGCAGTAAAATTAAACATGAATGATATCAACGAACTCGTACCGACCCGAGGTATCATACCATCACGTCAGTTTACAATATAGTGAACATGGTTAATGAAAAAAACAAAAAACAAATGTGTAAATGCACTTTTTTTCCAATTTCACCGCACTTGGAAATTTGTTTCCATTTTCCTGTATACCATATGGTAAAATAAATTATTTCATCTGAAAGTAAAACTCGTCCCACAAAAATCAAGCCCTCATATGTTTGTATTAATGAAAACAAAAAAAAGTTATGGCTCCTGGAAGGAGGGAAGGAAAAAAACGAAAACATAAAACAAAAAATTGCCGGGTGGTGAAGGGGTTAATTCTTTGTAGTAGTCCTGTGTAGGGTCAGACTAAAATTTTTTTTGTAGTAGAGTGTCTCCATCAGTTGTCTGTTTGCTTCCTTCAGGTAGTCTGATTTGTACCAATCAAAAGTGGCCACAATCCCGGTGCGTTGCCCTAGCTCTTCCTGTTGCCCTGGTGTGGTGGCAATTGAGGTAATGGTTTTTTGGGGTTAATACCAGCTTTAAAATGTCAGCTGGCATCAAGTCAGGCATTACTAATGGAGAGGCATTTATTAGATACTACTACATTAATAATCCAGTAAGGTAACAGACAAAAATAAAAACAAAATTGTTTTATTTGCAACCCCTCCCCACTCTAGCCCTTGTTTACCAATTTATTTAAAAAAAAAAAAGATCAATCGCAGTCTACAAGGAAGTTCTGTGCTTTTCCATTACTTAGCCTCCTAGCAGTGTGAAGCCTCATTCAAAGATCGGGAACCCCATAGAATGGAAGACGAGGCACTGGTGGGTTGAAGTGTGATGAGCAGTGACATCATTGAGGTCACTGTAATTCACACTCTGGGTCACACAGCGGGTAGCGCTACTCGCTATGTGAGATGGAGTGTGATTAGCGGTGACGTCATTGAAGTCACTGAAATTCAAACTCTTAGTCACACAGTGGGTAGTGCTACTTGCTTGCAAGCCGTTTGTGAAAGGAACGGTGACATCATTGAGTTTACCTCAGTTCACACCACTAGCTCTCACACACTGGGTGACCAAGAGTGTAAACTGCAGTGACCTCAAAGACATCAACGGTGATCACACTCTTTCTCAGAAGTGCCTGCTTGTGATGAGCAGTCACTGAAATGATACTGCCCACCGCTATATAGCAGAGCTGCAGATTTTTGTCAAAAACATTGTATATGTAATGTTTATATTTGTGTTCCCAACACTGTTTAACATGTTGCGCCTGTAGCCTCTTTCACTATATTTGCCCCTATGCTTTCTGCGCATGCACGGTTTTCACAGTGACGTGTCTTGGAACAAGCGCCTTTGCATTGAGGGCAGGGCTGATGTAGGTGGTGACAAAAAGCTGGACACAGTGTGTGTCGCCCAGGGTATGGGGTACTCGGGTATTTGGCTGCAGAAGGGTTAATTGTGTCACGGGGAATGGCGGCCGTGCCTGATCCCGTATTCTGGGGACTATTGTCTTGAAAAAGGGGATTTTATATACAGGGGAATATGTACAAGTTTATAGTTTGTCGTGACACCTCCTGCAGCACCTGGTGAGATGTCACCAGCGTCGCCACAGTCCTCCGGGGGTTGGTGGTAATGCGGCTGAGATGGTTTAGTCCTCTGCAGGCAGGAGTGGGACCTCTGGGGCAGCGTAGTAAGGGGAAGCAGGTTATAGTGGAGCTGAGATTGTTTAGAGAGAGCTGGAATAGTCTATAGAGGGCGCTGGGAGTAGTAGGGAAGAATGCACCCCCACAGAAGCAGTCTCTTTTACCTTTTACTGATGTGGGTTCCCACAGCAAGTGGGTATAAGGCCTCCTCTGCTTGTGTAGTTGCTGAAGCACAGCCTGCTGTAGTATGACTTGCCTCCACTCTCTCTTTCCTGTCTCTTTCTCCTCCTGTGCGGTCTCCGGGATGACCCTCTCTGGACACTGCAGTTGGCCTGCTGTTCCTGGCTCCCTCTCTTGACCTTCTCTGGGAGACCGGGTAGCTGAAGCTTCCACGGTGCAATGGGGTTTTCTGTGGGCCTATAGTTCCCCACAGGTGCGGATCCCCAATATCCAGCGTTTCTCCAGAGACAAACTCCCTCCAAGCTTCTTGCCCCTTTTCTGATCTAGGCTCCCTGCCTTTAGTCCCACTTAGGCTGGTGGGACGCTGAAGGGCCACTCCGGGTCACTGGCTCGGGCCTGAACGACAGCACTGAACACCAGGACTTCCTTGCAGCTCTTCTAGCGTCTGCACATACTTTGACTAACTCCTCCCCCAGCAGCAGTATATATATGGGATCTTGTCTAAAGGCAGCAAGTTGAGCTCCCCCTACTGTGCCGGGGTGGAAAGTGTTGTTTGTAGTAGGTACCTGCTGTGGAAACTCAACTGTGCATTAGAGAGATCTGTGGTTACCTGTGTGAGCGGGGCGCCACAAGTGCACCTGCACGCGCAAATGACTTGTGGAAGTGCTTTTGATCACAACGCTATTTACATCCTTGTGATCACTGGGTATGTTGCGGCTCCTCTTTTCCTCTCCTTCTTTCCCTCCCTCTTTGACAACTTTCACTCCCTCCTCAGTCCTAAAGTGCAGGCCCCTATCACTGACCTCTGTGCTGATGATCTGGCTTCTTACTTCACAGAGAAAATAGAAAACATCCATCAGAAAATCAACTCCCTACCTCGAATCGCTGTTACCCTACCTCTCCCTACATTTCCTCTGGCTCACTCTCCACTTTTGACCCAGTCACAGAAGAAAAAGTCTCCAGAAGTCTCCTCTCTTCCTCTCGTCCCACCACATGCACTGCTGACCCCATCCCATCACAACTACTCCAGTCTCTCTCTCCGGTGGTCACCACTCACCTAAACAAAATCTTTAATCTCTCCCTCTCTTCTGGCATCTTCCCCTCTTCCTTCAAACACTCTATAATTACTCCATTACTAAAGAAAACTTCTCTCGCCTCATCTCTAAACTCCTGGAGCATCTGGTCTACTTCCACCTCACTCAATACCTCCCCACTCGCTCTCTTCTAGACCCATTACAGTCTGGTTTCTGCCCCCTACATTCTTAAGAAACTGCACTCACCAAAGTGACCAATGACCTTCTGACAGCAAAATGTAATGATGAACATTCTCTGCTTATTCTTCTTGATCTCTCTGCAGCCTTTCAGCCTTTGACACTGTTGATGACCATCTCCTACTCTCCATGCTGTACTCCATTGGCATCAAGGACACGGTTCTCTTCCTTATCTTTCTGACTGCTCTTTCAGTGTGTCATTTGCTGGCTCCACTTCCTCCCCTCTTCCTCTCACTATTAGGGTCCCTCAGGGTTTAGTCCTTGGACCTCTTCTCCTCTCTCTGTACATGGCCCCGATTAGACAGACCATCAGCAGATTTGGCTTTCAGTACCATCTTTATGCTGATGACACACAACTATACACTTCTTCCCCTGAGCTTACTCCCTGTTATGAATCGGCAACTGAGGAGTAATATGTGGTGTTCACAGGAGAGGTTGGACACTAATACTGGTCGTGGAATCCTGACCAACCCCCGAAACTATAAGTAGCCATGGAGCGTACTACGATGCCCTATAGCGCCTCAGCACAACCGGAGGACTAATTAAACCTAGAGACAGAAACAGGAAGCACCTGAGTACGTGGGGCTCCGCGCGATTTCTATGTCCAGCCAGGTCCAGTTAGGCAGCTGGGGGCTGAAATCCGCAGTGCAGGGAGGCCCAAGTCTTCTATGCACCCCCCGCTGCGAATGGCAGCCCACAGCCGCCCCAGAAAATGGCGCGTTCATTGAAGCGCTATTTTCTGGCGCTGAACCCAACTCTTCCAGGGCCCTGGTGTGGTGGCTCACTGGGTAATAAAGGGGTTAGGGCCATCTTTGTATTATTCATGGTGGTCACGCCAATAGTAGACATTAACACCATGAATACAGAGAAAAAATATTTTTATTTGAAAAAGAAAACAAAAAGACACTTAGGGACTCCAACTTTATTTAAAAAAAATCCTCTTCCATCCGATGTAGTCCAATCCAGGGTTCTTCTTTAGCTCTGCTACATCTCTGGTAGAAAACCTCCACCAGAGATGTAGCAGAGCTGTGCACCCTGGGAAAGTTCATGTGAGTTCATGCAGGCAAGCATGAACTCACATGAACCCTGCCAGCACTGCTACTTCAAATGAACAGCTGACCTGAGTCAGCTGTTCATTTGAAAATCCAGGCGGGAAGGTCAAAAATAGAAAAGCGGTTTGAAAACCAGATTGAATACCGGATTGCCCCGGTCCGGAGCAATCTGGGACCATAGAGCCCCATGTTATGGGGCGCCAGATTGCACCGGACCGATACAATCCGGGAGAATCAGGTTTTGAAAACCGGATTCTCCCAGATTGTACCCGTCAGGTGCAATTCGGCGCCCCATAACATAGTCTCGGATGGTCTATGGTCTCGGATTGCTCCAGACCGGGGTCATCCGGGAGAATCCGGTTTTCACTTAATGCAGTGATAGCCGCCGTGCTTTGCGGCCGCCGCCGTTCTATGCGGCTGCTGTCGCAAAGACACAGGGAAAAAGACGGCAAATCTCCAGCAAAGCGGTGGCCACCTTGTCAGCCCGGATGGATGGCAAGGCTACCGCTTCTGGGTATTATGTGACATAGTCCACTACAGTTAGGATGAAGCGTTTTCCAGAGCGGCTGGTAGTGGACAGCGGTCCAATCAGATCTACTGCCACTCTCCAGAAAGGCTCGTCAATGATGGGCAGGTTGACCAGGGGGGCTTTAGAGAGCCGCCCACCTTTCCCACTCTTGACAGGTATCACACGAACGGCAGTAGGTGGCCACATCGGTCCCCAACTTAGGCCAGTAGAAATGCTGGGAGAGCCTGGCCTTGGTCTTAGCGATCCCCAGGTGTCCGGCCACCAGAATCTCATGCGCAATCCGCAACAACTCCGCCCTGAACAGATAGGGTACAGCTAGCTGTCGGTCCCTGGGCCATGCCTCCGGTGAGCCCTGCTGGGCCGTTTCTCGATACAGCCGTCCCTGGTTCCAGACCATCCGCTCGTGGTCTGACTTCAAGGGAGGCTGTGCCACCTGTTCCTTGAGAGCTTTCAGGCTGTCATCTGCTTCTAACGCGGCCTGAAACTCCTGACTAGACGTGGCCAGAATAGATGAGACCACAATGTCCTCAGTCAGCTCCACGGGACCTGTCTCCTGGCCCCCTGTCTGTCTCCGCAGCCCCTTGGTCTGAAGGAGGGAAGCCGTCGGACCTCTGCGAGGTCCCCTGGGCTCTGGCACTCCCATTCCTGGTGACAGCAGCTATGGCGGCTATAACCATGGGCAGTGCCTGCTTCCCCTCCGTCCTCGACCAAGATGCCGGTTCAGGTGGGCTGGCCTGGCCCCCTGACATCCTGGTGGCGGAGGATTCCTGCCCTGGGATCTCACCTGGTAGCTTCACCTCTGTTGTGACAGCCTCAATCCCCCTGGCATGTTCCCTCCCCCTCTGCAGCTCCTCAGAGCTCAGCAGCTGGACCTGACCTAGGAGCCCTTCATCCCCTGTATCTGCTCCACCCTCTAGCGCTGGCCCCCTGGCTGCATTATCTGGCTGCCTATGGCTGTGGTCAGTGTCAAGTGTGTCTGTGCCTGATTCCCCTGCAGCTGGCAACCCCCTCCGTGTCACCTCTGAGAACAAAAGGTGTGCTGGCTGGACATGGCCTAGGGCCGTCTTACAGTTCCCTTTATTTTCCTCCTCCCTTGTCAGCCTTGGATGCTTTGTGTTATGTGGAGTATCAGCCTGCACAGGATCGCTTGTACCTGGCCCTGCATGTTTTGTGTCCAAGCAATCATCGCCTTCATCCTCACCAATCACTTCAACATCATCATTACTAGCATCATCACCATCAACACTTTCAATATGGGACAGTAAACATTCTGGTGGATCAGAACTTGGGGGGTCAGTGGCCACATACTTGGACACTAGCCGCCCCAAGTCTGATCCAAGCAACACATTTGCTGGAATATTAGCCAAAACCCCAACCTTCCTCACTCCCCTCCCCGCACCCCAGTCCAGATAAACCCTGGCAATAGGCAGTGCGGGTTCCACGCCTCCAATTCCAGAGACGGTGAGGGACCTTCCGGGGATCAAGTCCTGGGGGAAGACCATTTCAGGTCACACCAAAGTCCTTTCAGCCCCGGGTGTCCCGCAATCCCATAGCTACTGAGCAGCCTATGGTGACGGGTTGGAAATTGTCAAGGGACCTACCACCACCCCCACCCACACACATAACAGTGGCCGTTTGCTGGGTCGGGAATGGGTCCTGTTGGCGCTGGGGGCACATGGCCTTGATGTGTCCTGGTTGATTGCAGAGATGACACCGTCGGGGTTCTGCTGCCAACCTGGACAGGGGAACAGGGGGTAATGGAGGGGCTGCCCCCTGCATTCTGGGAGCCAGGGTCACAGGTGCAGGGTTGGTCTTATCCCCTCTCCAGGTGCTGCTGACGGCCTTCCTGGTTTCAGGTAGTCAGTTGCTGGTGTACTTGTCCGCCAGGACCGCTGTCTCACAGGCCCCCTTCGGTTTCCGGTCCCGGATGAACTGTTGGAGGTGTTCGGGACAGTTCCACAGAAATTGCTCCATCACAAACAACTTCTGGATCTCCTGGGCTGTGCTGAGCACCAAACCTTTGATCCAGTGGTCAGCTGCTCTCAGGAGGGCCCACATGTGGTTGGTCCAGGTGTCCTTTGGACCCCTCTGCAGGCACCGGAACTTCTTGCGGTAAGATTCCGGGGTGAGGTTGAACTGCCAGATCAGGGCCCGCTTGATGCTCTCATAATCCTGCAAATCCATTGCAGGTAAGTCCCCCAAGGCTCTTATGGAGTCACCCCTCAAACCGGGGGTCAGGTACTGGGCCCACTGGCCATGTGTCAGGTGGTACTGTGTGCAGGTCTGATCAAAGGCCAGCAGAAAGGAATCCAGGTCTCCGTCTGCCTCCAGGAGTGGAAAGTTCTCAACACGGACCTTAGTTGGCTTGAGCTCCTGGTTGGCTGGAATGGGCTGCGAGATCCTGAGCTGAGCCAAGTACAGCTGGTACTGGCGCTCTGCGTGTCGCTCTGCAGCATTGCGCTCTGCACTACGCTCTGCAGCTGCCATGAGGGTCTTGTAGGCGCTCTGATTTCCATCTTCAAGACGAGCCAGGGCAGCTCAAAGAAGGGTATTCGAGCTTATCAGGCTGGAGGGACTAGCAGGTGGTGATCTGCCCACTGCGGGGCTGAGGACAGGGGGCATTTGCCCCACTGCAGAGTCGACCACTGGAGATTGGCTCCATGAGGACCCTTGCAGGGGCTCTCCCTTGCCTAGGTCAACATTGTCCTCCACCACCTCTCCCTTTTCAGCTGCAGCAAGTGCCTTCTACAACGTTTGGCTCCTGGTGCCCTGGGCCAGCTTAGCAACCCCTGATCACTGACACACAGCTGCAACCTGATGCACCCACACACCTTATATTTGCACTCTGACCGTCTAGTGTTGAGTTGATCTTAGGACCCTGACAGCAAGCTACTGCCAGCAGTCCTTAGTGTTAGGGAGTTGGGGTCCCACACACTATTATCTTGATCCCACCGCTGCCACCACTTGTGGTGAATCGGCCACCGAACCTGGCAGCTCCACAGTGCCTCCCGTTAAACCCAGGTCAGTCAGAGAACTGCCTGAGGATAAAGAAGGTCCGCAGCTGCCCTGTAAGTGCTGGTTTATTATGGCACCTCTCAGTAAGTGTGGTATATGCCTGCTGATCTGCAGCCAAAAGCACATATACTAATCTCCACCCCGTCATTGGCAGATGCCCTAAATAACCCCACACACTAAATGCTGCCACCAGCTCCTCGTTTTAATATAAGTCCGGTCCGTGGTCGGGCTTATATTGGGTCAGGAACCAACCCAGGTAGCGTTAAATGAGCACACGGACGTGGGAATGCTTGATCACGATAAAAAGAGCAACTAAAGATTAAATTTATATATTTGATCACCATATTGGTACACTAGATATATTTACAGTTATTATTAAGATGTTACAAATATTACAGTCAGTTATGCAAACACAAGGATAAATGGAATACACACAGAATTACACGCACATGTGATCAGTTACCTTAATGCTGATGGCACGACAAGGGCGGCGTGATGCCAATCTGTTCCTGGGGTATTCTCTGGCTTTGGTGGAATAATAATGCCTCTTCAGAAGAAATACCATATGGAGATGGTCAGCTGATTTTTATACATTATGGGCTGACCCCTGTCTCCACCCATCTCGCACCTCTGGGCTGTCTCACAATTCCCACCCCTCTGAGTGGAGATATAGATATCCAAAACTTATTATCTGCCTGGGTCTTGTCTGTGAGCATCCCCGATGGAAAACAATGCTTTCATATTTTCAGTTATGATTTTATCTTCATCTGGATATGAAACGGCTATTCTAAGAGCATTTTACTAGCCAATATCACGTTTAGATGCCTTACGGTCCTCACACATATATGTAAAATGATGTGCGGTGACCGTCTGAATGCCGCGATCACATATCTATGCTTGCCATGTTTATAGACAGCACAGCTCATGAGATATTAACGTTATATTCACGACTCCGGTCAGTCTGAGTTGAAGAAAGGATTTCCTTCCCACTGGCATTACAGGGAAATTGGATTTGTCACTTCTCTGCAAATCCCAGGAGGAGTCTTCCTTTACCGGGCTGCCTCTAGGAAGACCTATTGTATTGGAGAGCCCGTAGAAGAGGTATCATCCTCGAAACGGTCACCGTTGCTTGCACACTCCTTCCCTGCACACCCTCCCCGATGGATGTATTCTAAACTGGATCATTAAACAGCATATGGAACAAAAGATCCACGAGTGCCGCTTTCATCTGTTACCTCAATCCACATGCTTATATCTATAAGCTGAGCACCGGGATTCCAACCACCATCATCCAGACAAAGGAAAAGACACCAGCAGCTACTACAGGTCAGTGCCCTTTCAATCTACTCCATGGGAGACCTATTGTATGGCCTGTTGGATGGCATCTTCATTCTAATTAATCTACTACTTGCCAGAGATAGATTGCCTCTGGCTACCAAGGGTGTGGGCTTTGAGTGGATCTTGCAACCTCTAGGACAAGATGGAAGCTGGGGAATATGGCAATATTCCTTACAAATATTGCTTAATCATCACAATGAGTAATTCAGATACAAAAGACAAATTACAAATGAGCCACAGATTTGAAGAAAAACAACCATTCACTTATCTGTAAGGGATTCAGCAAGGACCAGGAAAAGGCAGGAGACCAGCAGTCACCTCATGAACAATTCACCACTGGCAAAGAGCCGGCCAAAACAGCACACTTAAATATCCCAGTCTGAACCAACCCTCCAGTCATTATCAGATTCAGGTGATACATCTCTCACAGACAGAGTAGATGCATCACAAGTCTCAACCACACGAGGGAGCTCCAAACCAGAAATTTCATTCCAGGAATCCACAACAACTCCCGCTCTAATAAAGACCACCAATGACTGTCTAACCGCAGTTTCCAATATCATGTCCACTCTCTAACTCAACCTTTCCAAAACTTCTTCTGCTCCTGCCCTCCACTAACCTCCCTAAATATGACATCTCTCTCCAAGTGTGCGGCACCACGATAATGCCTAGTCCGCCGGCTCGCTGTTTGGGTGCTATGTTTAACTCTGATCTTTCCTTCACCTCATATATACAATCTCTTTCCCATTCTTGCCGCTTGCACCTGAACAACATCTCTAGAATTCGCCCCTTTCTCACCTTGGAAACCACAAAAACCCTCACTGTGGCCCTGATTCACTCCCACCTTGACTATTGTAATTCTCTTTTAATTGGTTTACCCCACACTAGACTCTCCCCTCTCCAGTCCATACTTAATGCAGCAGCCAGGATCACCTATCTAGCTAATCGTCACTCAGACACTTCTGCTCTATGCCAGTCATTGCACTGACTGTCTATACACTATAGGACCAAATTAAAACTGCTTATTCTCACCCACAAAGCTCTTCACAGTGCAGCACCTCCCTACATCTCCTCCTTCATCTGTCTATCACCTCACCCATTCTCTTCACTCTGGAAGTGACATTAGACTCACTTCTGCATTAATCCGAACCTCCCTCTCCCAGCTCCAAGACTTTTTCCCAAGCTGCACCAATTCTCTGGAATGCTCTACCCCAAGAAATTAGGTGTATCTACAACTTACATAGTTTCAGGCGATAGCTAAACACATATTTTTTTAAGGCAGCCTATCATGATCCATAGTCAAAGTTATCTAGACATAGCCTATTCGCTCCATCAGTCTCAAGTGGATCACAAATAATAGTTGGTGGTCATGTATACTGCTCTTATCTGTTCCCCATCTCCTCAAGTTGACTATACCATCATTGTAAATAAACACCTGTACTTTGTGTCACCTCCACCTCATTGTTAGATTGTAAGCTCTTATGAGCAGGGTTGTCATTATTTTGCTCTAATTATTGTATTGTATTATGCTTTGTTATTTTATTATTTTTTTGTATTGTATTGTATTTTCTTATTTTTTGATAACTGTTTCTTATGATTGTTTAAGTATTGAACCTCTGAATTGTGAAGCGCTGCGGAATATGTTGGCACTATATAAATAAAGATTCTTATTATTCCCTGAAGAATCTATGGAGATTTTAAAAAAGTGAAAAGTACATTTTGGACTGATGTGAGGGCAGCCTTCGTTCTTTTTGAGCTCCTGAGCTGCACTGGCCACTTTAATGGGTATGTTCTTCTGACATTAGTGTGTCTGATAAGCAAAAGTAGCCTTCAATTTATGGGTGTAAGCTGCACCTTCATTAGTCCATATCAGGGCTTTATTCTGATATCTATATCACACTGCTCTGTGTGTAGTCATTTCATGTATGTAACCCATTTGGGCCCCACTGATTTGAGCTTTTCATGTATGGAATGATTGTACCAATATTCATTTTGTATAACCCTCTTTCCAGTTTCTAGACTGTACAATTATGATTGTGGCTGTTACACCTCTGGGCTCAAATCACCGCTTATGCACTGGATTTTCGATATGTGAATTTTATAAAATTTTAGTTTTTTTTATTACAAAAGTACTTTTTGGTTCTCCTGTTTTGAATATAATCCCAACAAGGCCAAGTTAACATCATATTTTTAAAGAACATCCAACATACATGCAGGAAAATTTAGCAACATACTGTATATGTTGACATATATGTCTAAGGGTACTTTCACATCAGCGTTTTTTTTAAATCGCGGCAGATGCGGTGAAAAAAACGCATCTGCCGCGATTACCGCATACCGGCTGCACTTGCGGCACACTTGCGGCACACTTGCGGCAAACCCCATACAATGTATATGCAGGCTTGCAGCAGGTGCGGCAAGTGCGGTTTTGCCACTTGCGGCAGGTGCGGTCGCGAAAAAACCGCGGCTGACCGCGTTTTTTTTCGCGGCCGCACCTGCCGCAAGTGTCAAAACCGCACTTGCTGCACCTGCCGCAAGCCTGCATATACATTGTATGGGGTTTGCCGCAAGTGTGCCGCAAGTGCAGCGGTTATGCGGTAATCGCGGCAGATGAGGTTTTTTCACCGCATCTGCCGCGATTTAAAAAAAAGCGCTGATGTGAAAGCAGCCTAATATGGAGATATATTACTGAAGCAAAACATAGCTGCACACCATTGACCATAGACTGTAAATATTTAGCTAAATCTAATTCACAAATGGGGTGTAAACATATCTTTAATTCATGTTAATGGGGTTTGTTTCATCTTGTTAAATGAGTGTGCTTGTGAAAACTAGCAGTTCTTTACCTTTTATCTCTTACTAAAAATCATCTCCACTCTGAAGACTAGTGGGATATTTAATTTTATAGCTTACAGCTCTTTCCCAGGTTACCTGTCATTTCTGCAGTGTATCAAAGCTGGCTGACTACCTAGGCAAGGAGGGCGCGCGCTGGCAAGCTATTTGCTATTAAGCTTGAAAATGCTGCATTGTGGCTGTCCTGGTCACTTGATCTGGACAGTTTCGGTTCCCCTGCACTTCCATGATGCTATGGAGGGGGGGAGGGGGTGAGCTGGGGGCAAAGTTGCCACTCACTGTAGCATGGTAGAGCATAAAATTCAGGTTACACGTAAAATCATTATTCTGGGCTGAACTGTCAATGTTCAAGAGTGTACTGTCCCCCAAACCCAGCTTGGTCATCCAGTAAGCCAGGAGGGAAGCACCTCCTAAGGAAAGCACATGGGAATAAACCTTTACTTTATTTTTATATTGAATATAATCTCAAGTTTGTATTTACTTTCCTTTTTACTTCTTGGCTATATTAAGAGAAAATAATACTAATTTACTAAATGTGAAATGCAGAAATGAATCATTCAACTGGCCTTGGTGGTTATTGTTATCGTAAATGTGTTTCTAAATGGAGTTTTTTAATAACACTCATTGTAGGTTCAGTGCATTATAGTTATTTGTGTCTCCCACACTCAAGAATTCTTTTCACTATTGGCATTTAGGCTTTCAAAAACCAGATTATAAAACATTATAATCCATTATATTTCAGTAAGGTTTAATTAGGAAAAGCATGAAAGAAGTGCGTGTTATGTTAGTGATTTATACAACTCATGTCCAGCATGAAGCTTGGACCACAGGAGGTTAAAATCTCATTGTAAAAAAGTGGAGTGATGTGATATAATATGTATATAATATACTGTACATCAGAACCACAGCTATTGGTGATGTAAATGTAGCCATCATATTCTGGCTCTGGTGCCTCATGTGGCCAAAGTTACCTCTGGCACCCATAAAGGTGTATTCTTATAAATGGCACATGTTTAATAGGGGTCCTGTTACAACTTTTGAATTGGGGTTCACGTTATGTCTCAAAAAAATGCATCATCATTTTCATTTAACGTCAAAAATCTGAAAATCTGAAATATATGTACCATGTTATCCAGCAGATAGAAAAATATTAAAGATTGAGAGTTCTCAGTTGATACCTTCACTACTTTAGATGTACTTGTACATCAAAGGTTGTGTCCTTGTCTTGGATACTGTATCTTTCTGTGCACTTGTCGGATGATTTAATCATCCAATATGTGCCTGTAAAAGTGGCGATCCGCCCACTGCTGTTAAATAGTTAAATCCCACTGTCAATCTCTGACAACAGAATTTAACATGCACTGGCGGGGAGCATGCTATTTCTCTCCCCCATCGGGGCCGCGTGACATGATTACAGGGCACCAATAGGTTGTCATGACAACTAGGGGTCAGTTGATGGCCCCTGTGTTTGTGATAATATACTTCCTGTGAACATTGGCTGAGTGTCGACATTCACAGGAAATTGTCATGAGTGCTGCACAGTGCGATGCTCATGCACTGGTATGTACAGCACAGGTGACCAGATGATTGTAACTTCAAGTTCCCTAAGGGGACTAGCAAAAATATTATATATATATCCCATCCTGGCTGGGCCACTGCCTCGTATACATGGCCCCCTTCTTGTGTATATACTGTATATGTCTTCTATCTTGGCTGTGCCCCTGCCCAGCCAGGATGGGTGACATACATATACACAGGAAGAGGCCCATATATATGAGGCAGGGGACATATATATACATACAAAGGGGCCCATGTATACGAGACAGGGGCTCGGCCAGGATGGGGGACATATGTAGTGTAGTGTACATGAGGCAGAGGCCCACCCTGGATGGTAGACATACATATACATAGGAAGGGGCCTATGTATATGAGGCAGGAGCCCAGTCAGGATGGGAGCCATATGTAGTGTAGAAATCTTGATGTAGTGTAGAAATCTTGAAAAAAGTGTGGAATGTGCTCTGGAAGTGATCAGTTACAGATAATTGTGTTATTTTCTGCAGAGATGAGTCCTGGCTATAAGACATGATATCGGTCTGCGACAGATGAAGAAGAAAACTGATAATGAATGACTTTACCTAGAGACATCACTGGTGAGTATGTGTATTACCTATACACACACAATGACACTATATTCAGAGCTCCTGTGTAGTGATGGGCGAATCCTAAATTACTTGGAATCGCTTGACTCTAGCGAGTCCGAGCCCGGGACTCGCTACTCGTTGCGAGTCTAGCAAGTCCAATGTTAATGAATGGGGAAGCGAGTAATAGCGAGTAGTGTGCGATTTACAAATCACAGATGTGTCTCGGAAGCTTCAGCCTGAAGCAATCCTAGTTTTGCCATTGATTTGCATTGGACTCGTTTACTGTGCAAGTAATCGCTGGGAAACTCGCACAGATAAGAGTCCTGTCTGCTCTGTGTGCTGGCTGCCGCAGCTCCAGGGTCCTAGAGCCCGCCTGCTGCCTGATGTAGCAGAGCTGAGATTGTTCTCAGTCTGCTCATCCCTGTGCTGTGCATAGACATCTATATCTATGCACAGGGATGAGCAGAGAGGACATCGTGTTTTGGACTGTGTCGGACGGAAGAGGATTTATTTAAATTAAAGATGGAGTCCCTAATGGCTTTTTTTTTTATTTCTAATAAAAAATTTTCTCTGTGTTGTGTTTTTTTTAAAACAATTTAATAGAAATTCATGGCGGTCATGTCTAATGTTGGCGTGACCGCCATAAATTTTGGGCTTAGGGCCAGCTGATAATACAAAGCTGGCCCTAACCTCTTTATTACCCAGCGTGCCACAGCCACCAGGGCCGCTGGAAGAGCGGGGTTTAGCGCCAGAGGATGGCACTTCAATGAACGCGCCATCTTCTGGGGCGGCTGTGGGCTGCAATTTGCAGCGGGGGGTGCCCAGAAAGCTTGGGCATCCCTGCGCTGCGGATTCCAGCCCCCAGCTGCTTAGCTGTACCTGGCTAGACATAGAAATTGCGCGGAGCCCCACGCATTTTTTTTAAATTATTTCATGAAATTCATGAAATAATAAAAAAAAGGGCTCCCCTATATTCTTGTATCTGGCCAGGTACAAATAGGCACCTGGGGGTTGGGGGCAGCCCGTCGCTGCCTGCTGGATCCGGCTGGTTCCAGAAAAACGGCGAAGCCCATGTATTTTTTTTTCTGAAAAATCAATAAAACAATCCTAAAAAAGGGACTGCATCTTTATTAACCCCTCGCCCATGGTCCAGGGGTTAATAAAGATGCAGTCCCTTTTATTTACATTGTTTTATGGATTTGTCAGAAAAAAATTTCACGTGGGCTTCGCTGTATTTCTGGAACCAGCTGGATCCAGCAGGCAGCGATGGGCTGCCCCCAACCCCCAGGTGCCTATTTGTACCTGGCCAGACACAAGAATATAGGGGAGCCCTTTTTTTTAATTATTTCATGAATTTCATGAAATAATAAAAAAAAAATGCGTGGGGCTCCGCGCAATTTCTATGTCTAGCCAGGTACAGCTAAGCAGCTGGGGGCTGGAATCCGCAGCGTAGGGATGCCCAAGCTTTCTGGGCACCCCCCGCTGCAAATTGCAGGCCGCAGTCGCCCCAGAATATGGCGCGTTCATTGAAGCGCCATCCTCTGGCGCTGAACCCCGCTCTTCCAGCGGCCCTGGTGGTGGTGGCACGCTGGGTAATAAAGGGGTTAATACCAGCTTTGTTATACAAGCTGGTACTAAGCCCGAGATTCTTAATGTCAGGCTACGTTTGACCCAGCCACTAAGAATCTCCAATAAAGGGTTAAAAAAACACAACACAGAGAAAAATTTTTATTTGAAATAAAAAAAAAAAGCCATTAGGGACTCCATCTTTAATTAAAAAAATCCTCTTCTGTCCGACGCAGTCCAAAATGCGATGTCCTCTCTGCTACATCCCCTGTGCATAGATATAGATGTCTATGCACAGGGAATGAGCAGACTGAGAACAATCTCAGCACTGCTACATCATCTCTATGAGCAGGCGGGCTCTAGGACCCTGGAGCTGCGGCAGCCTGCACAGAGAAGACAGCTGGACTCGGCTCGCAAAGTAACAGCAGTTACTTTACGAGTTTCCCTGCTATCACTGGCACAGTAGCCGAGTCTAATGCAAGACAATGGCAATCCTAGTTTTGTCAGCATTTGCCATTGATTTGCATTGGACTCGTGCGAGTAAACGCTGGGAAACTTGCAGAGTACCGAGTCCTGCGAGTCCCTTACTACTCGCCGAGTAACGAGTCCTAGCAAGTAGATTCGCCCATCCCTACTCCTGTGTATAATGCCACTGGTAATCTCTGCGTTACCTGTACAATGATAATATACTGTATACAAAGCTCCTGTGTATAATGTCTCTGGTAATCACTGTATTACCTGTACACTGACACTATATACAGAGGTCCTATGTATAACTAGATGGTGGCCTGATTCTAACGCATTGGGTATTCTAGAATATGTATTTAGTTGACATACTGTGACTGACAGAACTTGTTCAGTTAACGAGAGTGAACTACATTAACGTGAGTGAAGTACATAGCTACATAGCAGTGCTATGGTATATGGTGGTACATTACAGCACTTGTATAGCAGCACTATAGTATATGGCGGTACATTACAGTACATGTATAGCAGCAATATAGTATATGGTGGTACATTACAGTACATGTATAGCAGCACTATAGTATATGGCGGTACATTACAGTACATGTATAGCAGCACTATTGTATATGGCGGTACATTATAGTACATGTATAGCAGCACTATAGTATATGGCGGTACATTACAGTACAAGTATAGCAGCATTATAGTATATGGCGGTACATTATAGTACATGTATAACATCACTATAGTATATGGCGGTACATTATAGTACATGTATAGCAGCACTATAGCATATGGCGGTACATTACAGCACATGTAGAGCAGCACTATAGTATTAGGCGGTAAATTACAGCACATGTATAGCAGCACTATAGCATATGGCGGTACATTACAGTACATGTATAGCAGCACTATAGTATATGGCGGTACATTACAGCATATGTGTAGCAGCACTATAGTATATGGCGTACATTACAGTACATGTATAGAAGTACTATAGTATATGGCAGTACATTATAGTATTACCCTCCACCTGTGGGTTGTGGACTTTGGTCCCTCTGTTTCCCATGCTTGTGTCATTCTGGTTTTAACCTTAAATAAATTGATTTTGCATTATACTGAGCTGTCGCGTTTTGGTTGTTTTTTGACTTATTATGCCTGATGGTGCGATTCTCTCCATAGTGATTTGCTCCCCATTTTTGGGGTATTATATAAGCATCTTTGATGAAGTGTATTAACTATAGTACATATATAGCAGCACTATAGTATATGGCAGTACATTACAGTACATGTATAGCAGCGGTATAGTATAAGCGGTACATTACAGCACATGTATATCAGCACTATAGTATATGGAGGTACATTACAGCACATGTATAGCAGCACTATGGTATATGGCAGTACATTACAGTACATGTATAGCAGTGTTATAGTATATGGCGGTACATTACAGTACATGTATAGCAGCACTATAGTATATGGCGGTACATTACAGCACATGTATAGCAGCACTATGGTATATGGCGATACTCCGCTCCCCGTGGCCCCCTGCTCCTCCTGGCTCCTCCACAGTGAAAATAAAAATAAAAAAATCCTCAGTGAGGCTACTCACCTGTCCGCCGACTCGCTCCACCTCTGTATTCTAGGTCCTACAGGTCTTAGGACCTGTCGTTCCCTGGAAAACCGATCAGCTGATCGGTCACATGATTGCTAACTGCCGGGGCGGCAGGATGGAGCAGGGGGGCAGTATTGAGCTGGGGGCAGGATGGTGACGGGGGGCAGGATGGTGGCAGGGGGGCAGCATGGAGCGAGCGGGGCAGGATGGAGCGAGCGGGGCAGGATGGAGCCAGGGGAGGAGGGCAGGATGGAGCCGGCTGGCAGAATGGAGCCTGGGGGCAGGATGGAGCCAGAGGGGAGGCAGGATGGAGCCGGCGGGGGGGCAGAATGGAGCCGATGGGGGTGCAGGAAGGAGCCGGCGGGGGGGACAGGATGGAGTCGGCAGGGGGAAGTTGGAGCGAACAGGGCAGGATGTAGCCGGCGGGGCAGAATGGAGTTGTGGGGGCAGGATGGAGCCGGGGGGGCAGGATGGAGCCGGTGGGGGGGGGCAGGATGGAGCTGGTGGGGGGCAGGATGGAGCCAGCGGGGGGGGCAGGATGGACCCGGGGGGGGTCAAGATGGAGCTATCAGGGCAGGATGGAGTCGTGGAGGGGCAGGATGGAGCCGGCAGGGCAGAATGGAGCCGGGGGGGCAGGATGGAGCCAGCTGGGGACAGGATGGAGCAGATGGGGGGGCAGGATGGAGCGAGCGGGGCAGGATGGAGTGAGTGGGGCAGGATGGAGCAAGCGGGGCAGGATGGAGCTGGGGGAGGGGGGAAGGATGGAGCCGGCGGGGGGGCACGATGGAGCCAGCGGAGGGACAGGATGGAGCGAGCAGGGCAGGATGGAGCGAGGGGGCGGATGGAGCCGGGGGGAGTCAGGATGGAGCCGGCGGGCAGGATGGATTCGGGGGGGGGGGCAAGATGGAGCCGGGGGGGGCAGGATGGAACTGGGGGGGCAGGATGGATCCGGGGGCAGGGGATGGAGCCAGCAGGGGGGGACAGGATGGAGCTATCAGGGCAGAATGGAGCGGATGGGGGCAAGATGGAGCCATCAGGGCAGGATGGAGCAAGCGGGGCAGGATGGTGGCGGGGGGGCAAGATGGAGCAGGGGGGCAGGATGGAGTGCTTGGTAACCGGGAGCAGTAGCAGGTAGTGTCCTGCTAGGACCTTGCATGATGTCAGAATGACATCAGCGTTCGGCGCTGTGATTGGCCCGCTCGCGGTCATGTGATATGTGACGCGCATGTCACTTAATGAAATGAAATGGTATGATAGTATGAGCGCTGGGAACAGATTACAAGCACTGGATCCTATAGCTTATTACCTTCAAATTTAATATGAACAGTGGATGTTACAGGTCCTCATGCCACAACATGTTTCGACATAACAGATGTCTTTCTCAAAAAGACTCGAAAAAGGAAGAGGGGTCCTAAACGTCACTCGGCTAAACCGACAGTTGCAACTTGAACCCTCCTATTTTATTTCTGATTGACACGTTGCAATGGGGGTTTATTCAGAGATTTTACCACCGTCCCACTCATGGACTGGAGACTGGACCGTTGCTGCAGCTGCGCCACGGTCTTACCCTACACCCAGAATGGACAACCGACGTACACCATTAGGGGCTTCTCCTGCATATGCTGTTTCTCTCTTCTCCCTCCTCCCCTTCCCTCCCCTTTTCTCCCCCCCCCCAACCCTCATCTATCCATCGTTTCTCCCTCCTCCTCCTTTGTTAACCCTTCAAAGGACACCTAATGCTTCCCGCTGGAGAATCTGTCATTCATGCGCGATTCCCCCTCCATTCCCCATTCCTCCCCCTATCCCTAGCCCCTACCCTCCCGCCCTTCCCTCTCCAGCCAACCTTTACCTAATAACCCTTCCCATGTCCCCTGATCCCACTTTCCTCTATACCTCCCCTCTTCCCCTCCAGAGATTAAAGGTCTATACTTTTGGGTATTGTTGATAACGCTCACAAGTTTGTTAATGCAATAACGTTGTGTTGGTACTTTTGTTCCTTTGGTCTGAGACATATATGAACTAAGTAAGTGCTGGGGGCAGGTTCTGGGCGCATGATCCTGTTGACGTGTACCAGTCACCCCACACGTAGGGAGTGTCTCTGACACACACCACAGAGTTTACTCTGTTAACTTCTCGGTCCGTAGGTTCTTACACCTACTGGCTTCGGGACTGGAATTAGAGTTCCAGTACCCTAAACTTCTTTTACTTCCTCTTCTCTTACGCTGACTCTTTTTCTCTTTTGCTTCTGACTTTCTTCCTTTTCTTAAACCTCACCCACCCCCCTGTCTCACAAATCCACTAATATGTCCAGAATTAACATTTGTTCGCTGAACATTAGAGGCTTCAATATACCTGAACAACGATCCCAGGTACTCACACATATGCACAAGAGGCGTGTCCACATTCTCCTCCTGCAGGAAACACACTTCAGGTCTGATAAGGTCCCATCCATAAAGCATAAATATTTTATAAATGGTTCCATAGCTCTAACCCTGAGGCGAAATCCAAAGGGGTTAGTGTAGCTATACATAAATCCTTGGCGGCGCAGGTGATGGACTCCAGAATAGATCCCTGTGGCAGATTTGTTTTCTGAAGCTGCGGATAGGGGTGATATCTTGACCATTGCTTATCTTTATTTACCCAACCAGGACCCGGTCCGTAGATTGATGACATATCTACATATTTTGACAAATTTTGCGGAGGGATCGGTGATTCTGGGGGGCGACCTCAACTTTGTCTTTGACCGAGACCTAGATTCCTCCACTCGCAGGTCTTCGGTGCTCACTTCTCAACTTGAAAAACTGAGGTCCACACTTCTTGACATCAGACTGGTTGATACCTGGAGGTTGCTGAACCCGGGAACCAGGGACTATTCTTACTACTCTGCTGTGCATGACATGTACAGTCGGATTGACCTTTTTTCAAGCAGACATAAACTTTTATTGGCAGATCCGGTCACTGAAATTGATTCAATGATTTGGTCAGATCATGCACCAATCTTTCTTTCCCTGGGCCTTTCGGGTTTAGCTCCAACAGAGTGGACCTGGTCCCTTAATCCGGGCCTCCTGAAGCAACCAGCTTGTCAGTTCGGCGGTGCGATCTGCAATCGCGGAATTTGTGTCTGACCATAAATCGGACCCTACCGCACTTTCTTTCAAATGGGAGGCCTTGAAGGGGTCATCAGAGGGAGCTTCATTCAACAAGGGTCCAAACTGAAACGTGAACGGACTAAAGCAGTGTCAAATTTGATGGCTTCTATACATCAATTAGAGATCCAGCACAAACGAACGCAAAACCCACAACTCCTTATGGAATTGACCAAGGCCCGCACTGACCTCCGTGCCTTAATGGACTCGACCTCTAGTGGCAACAAGATCGCTTCGCAAATATCTGTACGAGTTCTCAAATAAGCCGGGGAGATCGTTGGCTAAATTTCTTCATCCACGACTCCTTCCAGATATATACCATCCATCAGGTCAGGGACTGGGGACTTCTCCATGGTCCGCGTGAGATAGTAGAATCATTTGGTGATTATTACAAATCTTTATATAACCTTAGAGGCCCTTTAGCTGACATGTCTTCCACGGATTACCTTCGACGGGTTGAGGAATATGTGGCGGACACACCACTTCCTCCTATCAAGGTGGTGGACTCGGAGACATTAGAGACCGCTTTCATGGAACGGAAATTGACAGACGCCATCACAGCGCTTCCCGTTGGGAAGAGCCCGGGTCCCGACGTTTTCGGCAAATTTCTATAAACTGTTTATACGAGATTTAGCACCACATCTAACATCTCTCTTTAATTCTATCTCTGATGCCTGCCCTTTCGCCCCTCAGAGCCTGGCGGCTACTATCACGGTAATACCGAAACCTGGCAAGGACCCCCTTTCCTGCGTTAGCTATCACCCCATCTCCCTTCTGAATCTCGATGTGAAGATCTTTGCTAAGATCTTGGCCTTGAGACTGGGACCTTTGTTACCGGCCTCTATCCATGATGACCAGACTGGGTTCATTATGCGCCGGAGGCAAGAGACAACACCATCAAGACCCTGCTTATTGCGGCACAGATTTGAAGACACAATATACCTGCGTGCCTTCTATCGGTTGATGGCGAAAAGGCATTCGATCGTCTGAGTTGGGACTTTCTTTTTGCCTCCTGAGGCAGCTGGGCCTGGGCCCGATCGTGATGAGAAAGATCCGAGCACTGTACTGTGGTCCTACTGCTCGGTAATGTGTCAATGGGGTCCTCTCTCCTGCCTCTGGGGTTTCCAACGGCACGTGACAGTGTTGCCCCTGTCACCCATGCTTTATGCCATTGCTAATGGAGCACCTGGCCTGCGCCCTTAGGAGATCCGTAGACATAGATGGTATACAAATTCACAACACTCGTTTCAAACTGGCCCTCTATGCAGACGATCTTTTGGTGTATGTACTCAAATCCCCTGGTCGCCTTCCCGGTCATCATACGTGAGTTTATGAGGTTTGGAGATGTGTCAAACTTCAAAGTAAACTACAATAAGACAGAGGTACTGAATATTACATTACCGGGGACTTGGTTGGCCTGTTGCAGTCCTCCTCGTTTCGGTGGGTAGAAAGGGGCTTGAGGTATCTGGGCAGCACTATTCCAAGGGATCCTGGGGATCTTTTTACCCTTAACTATACCCCACTTCTGCAGACCACACTACGTGATTTGAAAAGACTAGGCAGTACCCAATTATCTTGGTTCGGCCGTATCAACGCAGTCAAGATGGACATTTGCCTAGATTCCTGTATTTATTCCAGACTCTTCCTGCCACATCCCACCGCAGTTTTTATGCCAATTAAATACTGCCCTACGTAAATTCATATGGGGGTCGGGGAAGCCGCGGATCCGTTTCTCAATACTGACTGACCCAAAACGAAGGAGTGGGGCGGGGCTCCCTGACTTTCAGCGCTACTACCACGCGGCGCTCTTATCGAGGATTGTGGACTGGAGATTTAATCTCAATCACAAACAGTGGGTGACCGTTGAAAATTTGATCTCACCCGCTCCACTGCGCTGGGTACCTTGGTTGATAAGGGGTAACCGTCCTCCGATCGTATTATTTTCTTATCTCACACGAGTAGTACTGAACTTCTGGGACTCGTGGCGGGGTGGAGACTGTGGAGCTATTTGCCCATCTCTGTTAGGCCCCCTCTTTAACAACCCAGACTTTCCTCCAGCATTTGGGAGACCGACTTTCTTGGGATGGAGTGCTGACTCAGACCCTGGTCTGAACCGGGCTGCGGAGAGGATGGCGGGAGGGGATGCGGTGGGGAGTGGTGGGGAGGGATTAGGGTCCTGGTTGGAGATTTCCCTATTGAAAACATTCGCTCGGTCTTTGAGCAAGAGGATTCCCTCGAGATTTGAGTCCCTTTTGCTTTCAGCTGACCCCCCCTCCCACATTATTTCCCTTTTATATAATACGATCTTGGAAGCTAGGCCGCCGGTTATCCCTCGATTTCTTGCAGCATGGCAGATTGACCTGGGAATGACCTTCTCAGACTCAGATCGAACTAAAATTTACACACTAACTCATAAGATGTCGATATCTTGCAGTTTTCCGGAAACAAATTATAAAATCTTAACCAGGTGATACCGATATCCCACTTTATTGCACTTAATGTTCCCCTCAGTGTCAGATTTATGTTGGAGATGTGGGGAGGAACCAGGCTCAATGCTACACGTGTGGTGGCACTGTAGGCCCATTCAGACTTTCAGGCTTACGATCTTCTCAGCCTGTGAGTCCATCACCGACACTTATTATACTCCGTCCCCTCAAATTGCACTTCTGTCTCTCATTCCAGGACCACTAGCCTCGATCAAACGCGGACTTTTCCGCTTTTGCCTTATGGCGGCCAGATTTCTGATTCCAAGGCATTGGAAATCCACAGTTACTCCCTCTTTTGGAGAATGGGTGAAGGAGATGGACAGAATTTTCCGTATAGAGGGCCTGATGGCACAGGATCATGAAACCTGGGAAAAACATCAGAGGCTGTGGACCCCTTGGTGGCTTTATCGTGATGGCCTCTCTCTAACATAGTTCTCGCGAACCTTACAAACATACACTGGACGGTGTGATGACCCCCCCTCCCTGCTTCCCTCTCCCCTTTCCCCGTCCCCTCTCCTCTTTCTTCTTTTTCTTCTTGTTCTTCTCATTTGTTTTTCTTTTTCCGCTCTCTTTTTCCTCTATTGTTTCTAAACATTCTTTCTTACTTGATTCTGTAGCTTTTTATTTTAAATATGTTGACAATTGGAAAGTCCCTTTTGGGCTCACCTTTTTTGGTATTTCTTTTTAGTTCTCTACTGATGAGTAAATGACCAAATTGTTCAACGTGGATGGACGAGGTTACGTAACCACCCCCATTATAGGGGAAGTGAATAATTCTATTGTCTATGTCTTATCTGTATATTGGAGCAGTTACGCCTCTATCCAACTAGTTGCTTTTTTTTTTATTCTTTCCCTCTTGAAAGGGATAACAGCAATTTGTATACATGTATTTACAGTTATTGATGATAATACTGTTTGGTACTAAGTTGAATACCCTATCTTGCATTTTGTATTGTCATTTTGAAATACGAATAAATATTTTCTGAAAAAAAAAAAACAGATTTAAGGCAAAAAATGGAATAGGGGCCAATATCTGTGAAAGGTAAGAGGAATAGCAACTGTAGCTCTAAACTGCTAATTGAACCAACAGTGAGTCCTTCTGATGGTTGCTGAATATCAATTCAAATATAAATACACAAGATCAACAAATGGCACCATTAGGCTTCTACCAATTAATGCACTTTCACTTGGTGTTGCTGAGACTTTGAGTGCTTTTAGGTTGGAAAAACCTTCCCTATATATGGCATTCAATAGAACTGACCATATATGTTTACTCATATAATCTGTTTAAAACTGCAAAACTGAAACCATGTGTCCATATAAAGCCAGAATAATACAAAGTTACAGTATGGGTTTATAGCAGCCTACAAGTGACAAACACACCAGGTGCAGGAGGCCTTTTTCTTCTAGGTAAATGTAATTTTAATAAATCCCATATAGTGTATTCTTGAGCAAAATGAACAGGGTAATTTAAGTATTCATTTTTAAAGTAGGCAAGCTATACTTTACATAATAATATCCTCCGTGGTATGAGAACAGATTACTATAATATTTTTTCCTTTCTGAGAAAGAACATAAAATAATAGTTTTTCCTTGGGGAGAAAGATAATCCAAATGCAAGGCTATCAATGTGGATGTTCACAATGAAAGGTATTCTATGAAATTATAGAAAGCAGAATTGTTTCAGTAATACATGAGAGGTTGTGTGGCTTTGGGTAATACTACATAAAGATTTAATTTAAATTAGTTTGCATTACACAGAAAATGGTAATAATAATAAACTATTTCCGGGTTGTTGGCGAGGGAAACAGGATTTGTGAATCCCATATTGGAAACATAAATAAACTATCCTCACCAGTTCTAAAACATGTGATTTCAATTAAATCTAGGTGGTATATACTGTGCCTTCAAAAAGTATTCATACCCGTGAACCTTTAAGTCACGTTACACACACAGATATCTGTTCAGATATTGGTCACAGATCTCTGGTTGCAGTGAAATCATGGACACATTGCTCCATTGGTACATAGCCATAAAATGGAGCAATGTGTACATGATTTCACTGCAACCAGAGATCTGTGACCAATATCTGAACAGATATATGTGTGTAACTGGCCTTTACACATTTTTCGATATTATATCCACAAACTTAAATGTATTTTATTGTGATTTTATGGGACATACCAACAAGTAGAAAGTATTTGTAAAGTGTAAAGGAATGATACATAATTTTCTAACATATTGAATATATGAACCTGAAAAATTTGATGTGCATTTGTTTTCATTCTCGTGTAGCCTGATACCCCTAAATAATATCCTGAGTGACCAATTGCCTCAAGAAGTTCCATAATTAGTAAATTGAGTCCACCTATGTGTAATTTATTCTTTGCATAACTACAACGTTTCTGTGAAGGCCTCAAAGGTTTGTTTCAGAACATTAAAGATCAAACAGCATCATGAAAACTAAGGAATACACCAGACAAGTCAAGGATAAAGTTGTTGAGAAGAGAAGAGTATTGAGAAGAGTAAATTAGGGTTAGGATATAAAAAAGAAAGCTCAAACTCTGAATATCTCATGAAGCACTGTTTAATTCACATCTAAAATTAAAGGAACATGGCACAACTGCAAACTTATTAAGACATGGCCATCCACCTAAACTGGCATACCAAGCAAGGACAGAACTAATTGGAGAAGCAGCCAAGAGGCCCATGGTTACTCTAAAGGAGATTCATAGCTCAAGTGTAAAAATCTGTCGACAGGAAAACAAGTACCGTATATACTCGTGTATAAGACGACCCGTGTATAAGCCGACCCGCCTACTTTTGCCCCCAAAATCTGGGAAAACCTATTGACTCGTGTATAAGCCGAGGGTGGACCCCAGCACATTTATATAGCCCCCAGCAGTGTGGTATACAGCCCCCAGCAGTGTGGTATACAGCAGCCTCCCCAGTGGTACATACAGGCCCCAGGAGGTAGTATACAGCAGCAGCCCCAGGGGGTATAATACAGCAGCAGCCCCAGGGGGTATAATACAGCAGCAGCCCCAGGGGGGTATAATACAGCAGCCGCCCCAGGGGGGTATAATACAGCAGCAGCCCCAGGGGGGTATAATACAGCAGCAGCCCCAGGGGGTATAATACAGGAGCAGCCCCAGGGGGTAGTATACAGCAGCAGCCCCAGGGGGTAGTATACAGCTGCAGCCCCAGGGGGTAGTATACAGCAGCAGCCCCAGGGGGTATAATACAGCAGCAGCCCCAGGGGGTATAATACAGCAGCAGCCCCAGGGGGTATAATACAGCAGCAGCCCCAGGGGGTATAATACAGCAGCAGCCCCAGGGGGTAGTATACAGCAGCAGCCCCAGAGGGTAGTATACAGCAGCAGCCCCAGGTGGTATAATACAGCAGCAGCCCCAGGGGGTAGTATACAGCAGCAGCCCCAGGGGGTAGTATACAGCAGCAGCCCCAGGGGGTAGTATACAGCAGCAGCCCCAGGGGGTAGTATACAGCAGCAGCCCCAGGGGGTAGTATACAGCAGCAGCCCCAGGGGGTATAATACAGCAGCAGCCCCAGGGGGTATAATACAGCAGCAGCCCCAGGGGGTATAATACAGCAGCAGCCCCAGGGGGTATAATACAGCAGCAGCCCCAGGGGGTATAATACAGCAGCAGCCCCAGGGGTATACAGACCTCCCCCCATCAGTAGTACAGGGGCCCCAGCTGTATACAGCAGCCCCAGCTGTATACAGCCCCCCGTGGTATCCAGGGCCCCCCTTGCTGCACACCTGTAAAGTAAGATGTTAGTATACTTATCGCTGCCCTCGCTGCCGCCGCCGCCGCTCCGCTGCTCGGTCACCGCGCTGCTCCGGGTCTTCATGCTTCCTGTTCCTTCTCCGGCGCTCGAACAATGACGTCATTTCCTGCGCGCCGGAGAATGAAGCATGAAGACCCGGAGCAGCGCGGTGACCGAGCAGCGGAGCTGCGGCAGCGATAAGTATACTAACATCTTACTTTACAGGTGTGCAGCAAGGGGGGCCCTGGATACCACGGGGGGGGGGCTGTATACAGATGGATTTGGAAGCACTTACCGTATATACTCGCGTATAAGCCGAGGGGGGACTTTTCAGCACATTTTTTGTGCTGAAAAACTCGGCTTATACACGAGTATATACGGTACCGTCACACGCGGCAATATTGCTTGCAATTTCACTGGCAATTTGCTGGTTGCAGTGAAATCATGGACACATTGTTCTATTTTGTGGCTGTGTACAAATGGAACAATGTGTCCATGATTTCAGAGCAACCAGCAAATTGCCAGTGAAATTGCAAGCAAAATTGCTGCGTGTGACGGTACCCTTAGTCATATACTCTAGAAATCTGGCCTACATGGAATAGTGAAACAGAGAAATACATTCTTGAAAGCAATCCAAAATCAGTCCTGTTTGCAGTTTACAAAAAACTTGTAGGGCACACAATTAGCATGTAGTTGGAAGTGCTCTGGTCAGATCAAACTAAAGTAGAACGTTTTGGGCTAAATATAAAAAACAATGTGTGATGGAAAACTAACACTTCACATCACCCTAAAAACACCATACACAACATCAAACATGGTGGCAACAGCATCATTCTGTAGGGACGCTTTTCTTGAGCAGGGATAGGGAAGCTGGACAGTATTGATGGGAGGATGGATGGAGCTGAATATAGGGTAATCTTGGAAGAAAACCTGTTAGAGGTTGCAAAAGACTAGAGACAGGAGTGTAGGTTCACCTTTCAGCTGTAAAACAGTCCTAAACATACTGCCAGAGCTACAATGGAATATTTAACGACAAATTTTATTCATATGTTTGAATGTCTGAAAATCTGTAGCAAGACTTGAAAATTGCTGTTCACAGGTGTTCTCCATCCAATCTCACAAAGTTAGAGCAAAAAATGTTAGCCTCCGGCTGTGCATAGACGGTGGAAGACATACACAAGAGACTCGCATCAGTAATTCAAGTGGTGGGTTGTCCTGAAAAGTATTGACTCAGGGAGAGTAAATATAAATGCATGTCACAATTGTCAGATTTACATTTTTAAATATTTAGAAAACCTTGTACACTTCCCTTACAATTCAAATACTTGGTACTTTGTATTGGTATATCACATAAAATCTCAATAAAATACATTTCACTCTTTGAATATAAGGCGAAAAATTGTGAAATAGTTCACAAGATATGAATACTTTTTCAGGGTACTATAATTGCAAGTAGGTGAGAAGGTGGAAAAATAAAAATGGCAGGGGGGGGGTGTATTTTAGATGTTTTATTGTTTCAAAAGACTGCAAAAAAGTAGAAAAATATATATTAGAATCTGACAGTCCTCAGTGGTTAATACATTTTAATGGCTAACTGAAAAGATGGTAAGAAAAAGCAAGCTTTCGAGATGCTATGGTTTCTTCATCAGGCTTAATAATGACACAACTTCTGAACAGACACATATAAATATATATATATGTCTGGGGCCACAAGGGACTGGATACCCAGGTCTCGGGCGGTCGGGTACAGGGATGTCACGGGTGGTCCGTGCCCGAGCCTATGCCCTTGGGTGACAATGAAAAGGCATATATTTACAGGGATTAAAGTTGTCAGTCGTGACGCTACCTGTAGGTCCGGTGATGGCACCAGCGCTGCTGAGACCTCCGGGGGATAGGTGGCAGCAAGGTGTTGTGGTTCTCTACAGGAAGAGCGGGGTCCCCGGAGCTGTATGGATGGATGGTGGACAAGGGCAGCGCAGTCATTGTGGTGTGAGACTGGAAGGATGAACACACACATAAAGTCTCTTTTGGTACCTTTACTGATGGAAACACGTTCAGGGATGGATACACTTTGGGACTTCCACGTCGAGTGAGGAATAGGCCTCCTTGTCCTGTTCCTTGTCTCTAGTCTGGCGTGTGTGAAACCAGCCTGACCTTCTGCGTCTGTTACACCTGTGTTGCTGCACTGAGGGCTCTCTCTCTGGGCTACCGCTATCTATCCTGCGGTCCTTGGCTCTCAAACGTGGGTGCTGCAGGTGTTCGGGAAGCTAAGCCTCCACAGTGTGCTGCATTCTCTGCTGGGCTGATCTCTTTCCCTTTGTGCAGACTCGGTCTCCAGTGACCAGTGTTCTGGTAGGGTGAGCCGGTATGGCTCCTCTGCCCCCTCTGAAGTGTTCCTCGCCTCTGCCTGCGGTCCTCATTCTCTGGACCCTCACACTGGCAGTGGAGGTGCACTGGTGTCAGGCCTAGCATGGCTCCGGTAACCAGTTTTTGCTCACTAGCTCTGAGCTGAACTTCACAGTTCTTCTAGTGACTGCACACTCTGGCTCACTCCGCCCCCAGCAACTGTATTTATAGGGGATCTGGCTTAACAGCAGCCAGTGAAGCTACCCCTACAGGCCTGGAGTGAAAGGTGTTTGGTGTATTATGAGCACCAGAAGTGGAAATCCCTTAGTGTACTAATAGGTTCTGTGGCTTACCTGGCAAACAAAAACAAAAAAGTAGAAAAAAAAGTAGAACTCTTATTAACTGTTTGACGTGAAATTCAGTCACTTTGGTTATGTCGCACATAGAAGCAATGAAATTATATTCTTCAAATTTTGGATTACAAGAGGAGGAAAGTCTCAAACTTTTAGATTGGACTTAGAAAGGGAGATTTTAATGGACTCAGGAAGAGGGTAGGAAAGATTTTGCTAAATAAAATTTTGAGCTAAGGCCAATAATGGAGGTTTGCAAGGGAGACCAATGCAATAAAAAAGGATTTTGGGTGTATGTCAAAAGCAACATAAATGTCTTAAAAGCTGTAGGATTTTTAAAGGATGAACAAGATGAAGTGGTCAAAAATGATGTTGAGAAGGCCGAATTTTTAAATCCCTATTTTGCTTTTATAATATCCAAGAAAGCAAACATAACGTCAAACAATCTTCACTGTGCTAGCAAAACAATAAAATAATCCACACTATCTATAAGTAAAGAGATGGTGATGGAACAGTAAACTAATTTAAATTAATTTAAAACTTCTGGTCCAAATGAATTCCTTCCTAGAGTACTGAAAGAGATAGCAGAGGAAATTGCAGAGCCACTAGCCAAAGTTTTCAAAATTGCTGGAGGACAGGAAAAGTCCCACAAGATTGGAGAAGGGCAAATGTTGTCCCTTTTTCAAAAAAGGAAAGAATTTGGAGCCTGGAAATTACAGAACAGTGAGCCTTACATCTATACCAAGAAAGACCTTTGGACAAATTATTAAACAGCTTGAATGTAAGTTCTTGGATAAGAATATAGTTAAATAACTAGAGCCAGCATGGGTTTGTAGAAAATAAATCATGCCACTCTAATGTAATTTTCTTTTATGATGCAATCACTGACTGGATGGTTCAGTGATATGTGGCAAATATAGTATATTTTGACTTCAGCTAAACATCTGATAAAGTATCTCACATTATCCTTATTTAAAAAAAGAAAAAAATGGGATTGACAAGACCATGGCCGGCGTCAGCACTCAGCATACCCAGGCAAGTGCCAAGGCCCTCCACGTCAGGGAGGGCCCACTCGTCATCAGGAACAGGCAGCCCTGAAAGCAAGGGGCCCATCAGGGACACGCAGCCCTGACAATGAGGGGCCATTCAGGGACACTCAGGGCTGCAGAGCTCCCAGTTCACATGGCTAATTTGCATGTGATGCAAATTAGCCATGTGCTTGCTGCCAGGGCTGTGGAGCTTCCTCCTCTGTGGACTGCAGCAGAGTGATGAGTCATCACCCTGTGACTCTAACACTCTAACACTGGTGCAGCCATGCAGAAAGGAAGCACAGACCGGAGCCTGCTGCTATCAGGATGTGGTGGGGAAGCATCTGGGGACACAGTCCCAGGGGAGGGGACAAAATTTGAGTATAATCTGTTATTTATTTTTGTTACTGTGTGCAGCAGGATGGGGATTATATATACAATGTATATTATATATACCATGGAGGCTGTGCTGGAAGAATATGGAGGCTGTGCTGGGTGTATATGAAAGTTGTGCTGGGTGTATATAGAGGCTGTGCTGGGTGTATATGGAGGCTGTGCTGGGGCACATGGAAGCTGTGCTGGACTGTATGGAGGCTGTGCTGGGGAATTGGGAGGTTCTGCTGGAGTATATAGAGGCTGTACTGCGTGTATATGGAGGCTGTGCTGGGTGTATATGGGGTTGTGCTGGGCTATATGGAGACTGTGTTGGACTGTATGGAGGTTGTGCTAGTTTTATATGAAGGCTGTGTGTATATGGAGGCTGTGCTAGTTTTATATGGAGGCTGTGTGTATATGGAGGCTGTGCTGGGGTGTATGGAGGTTGTTCTGGACTGTATGGTGGCTTTGCTGGGGTATATAGAGGATATGCTTGGGTATATGGAGGCTGTGCTGGACTGTATGGAGGCTGTGCTGGGCTATGCTGGGGTATATGAAGGCTGTGCTTGGTGTATATGGAGGCTGTGCTGGGTGTATATGGTGAGGTATTTTGTTGATTATTTGCTGCAAAGGTTGAGCTGCTGGTAAGGCAGCAACACAAGAAACTCCGAGACCCTTTACACCTATACAGGGAGTGGGAATTACAGTAGAGCCCAGGAGGTAGCTGCCTATTGGTGAGCAGCAGACCGGAGCAGGGAAGTCACAGGAAGGGACAAGGCTACAAGGTCAGTGAATAGACAAAGCCAGGATCCAAAAGCGTAGTCAGAAGGCAACATCAATACTCGGGAGGGCAGTAAAAGTACAAAATCGTCAGGCGGTAGAAGGGTCAAAAGCCAGGCAAAGGTTAGAGTCAATATATTAGAGCACAAACTAGATAGCTGGGAAAACCAAGAATATATCTGCCCACTTGCAGGACAGGCTCCAAGGTATTTGAAGGGCACGTATCCCTCTCATAGGCTGGAGCTCACAGTCTGATGACCTCATCCAGACCGCTAATAGAACCAAGAGTTGTGAGAAGTTGAGCTTAACCTCGTATGGGTGCTCTGAAGTAAAAATAACTAGTCCACAGGTAATGTACTTTGACACACCAGAAAAAGACAATAAGTTTTGTTTGGCAAAAGTGTTCATTTTTATTGGACAATATCCAGCACAGGATTAAACATAGAAAAATCCAACATTTCAGCCATACATTTTCCTTCCTCAGGGAGCCGACAATATCACACATGGTTACAGGGAAATCCAATATATAGTGTCGCATAAACAGATGTTAATGCATGTATTGTATTTCCCTGTAACCATGTGTGATATTGTTGGCTCCTTGAGGAAGGAGTCGGTGCATCACCATATATTGGATTTCCCTGTAACCATGTGTGATATTGTTGGCTCCCTGAGGAAGGAGTCGGTGCATCACCATATATTGGATTTCCCTGTAACCATGTATGATACTGTTGGCTCCCTGAGGAAGGAGTCGGTGCATCACTATATATTGGATTCCCTGTAACCATGTGTGATATTGTTGGCTCCCTGAGGAAGGAGTCGGTGCATCACCATATATTGGATTTCCCTGTAACCATGTATGATATTGTTGGCTCCCTGAGGAAGGAGTCGGTGCATCACCATATATTGGATTTCCCTGTAATCATGTATGATACTGTTGGCTCCCTGAGGAAGGAGTCGGTGCATCACCATATATTGGATTTCCCTGTAACCATGTATGATACTGTTGGCTCCCTGAGGAAGGAGTCGGTGCATCACTATATATTGGATTCCCTGTAACCATGTATGATACTGTTGGCTCCCTGAGGAAGGAGTCGGTGCATCACTATATATTGGATTTCCCTGTAACCATGTGTGATATTGTTGGCTCCCTGAGGAAGGAGTCGGTGCATCACCATATATTGGATTTCCCTGTAACCATGTATGATATTGTTGGCTCCCTGAGGAAGGAGTCGGTGCATCACCATATATTGGATTTCCCTGTAACCATGTATGATACTGTTGGCTCCCTGAGGAAGGAGTCGGTGCATCACCATATATTGGATTTCCCTGTAACCATGTATGATACTGTTGGCTCCCTGAGGAAGGAGTCGGTGCATCACTATATATTGGATTTCCCTGTAACCATGTGTGATATTGTTGGCTTCCTGAGGAAGGAGTCGGTGCATCACTATATATTGGATTTCCCTGTAACTATGTATGATATTGTTGGCTCCCTGAGGAAGGAGTCGGTGCATCACTATATATTGGATTTCCCTGTAACCATGTATGATATTGTTGGCTCCCTGAGGAAGGAGTTGGTGCATCACTATATCTTGCATTTCCCTGTAACCATGTGTGATATTGTTGGCTTCCTGAGGAAGGAGTCGGTGCATCACCATATATTGGATTTCCCTGTAACCATGTATGATACTGTTGGCTCCCTGAGGAAGGAGTCGGTGCATCACTATATATTGGATTTCCCTGTAACCATGTGTGATATTGTTGGCTCCCTGAGGAAGGAGTCGGTGCATCACCATATATTGGATTTCCCTGTAACCATGTATGATATTGTTGGCTCCCTGAGGAAGGAGTCGGTGCATCACCATATATTGGATTTCCCTGTAACCATGTATGATACTGTTGGCTCCCTGAGGAAGGAGTCGGTGCATCACTATATATTGGATTTCCCTGTAACTATGTATGATATTGTTGGCTCCCTGAGGAAGGAGTCGGTGCATCACTATATATTGAATTTCCCTGTAACCATGTATGATATAGTTGGCTTCCTGAGGAAGGAGTCGGTGCATCACCATATATTGGATTTCCCTGTAACCATGTATGATACTGTTGGCTCCCTGAGGAAGGAGTCGGTGCATCACTATATATTGGATTTCCCTGTAACCATGTGTGATATTGTTGGCTTCCTGAGGAAGGAGTCGGTGCATCACTATATATTGGATTTCCCTGTAACTATGTATGATATTGTTGGCTCCCTGAGGAAGGAGTCGGTGCATCACTATATATTGGATTTCCCTGTAACCATGTATGATATTGTTGGCTCCCTGAGGAAGGAGTCGGTGCATCACTATATCTTGGATTTCCCTGTAACCATGTGTGATATTGTTGGCTCCCTGAGGAAGGAGTCGGTGCATCACTATATATTGGATTTCCCTGTAACCATGTGTGATATTGTTGGCTCCCTGAGGAAGGAGTCGGTGCATCACCATATATTGGATTTCCCTGTAACCATGTATGATACTGTTGGCTCCCTGAGGAAGGAGTCGGTGCATCACTATATATTGGATTTCCCTGTAACTATGTATGATATTGTTGGCTCCAGGAGGAAGGAGTCGGTGCATCACTATATATTGGATTTCCCTGTAACCATGTATGATATTGTTGGCTCCCTGAGGAAGGAGTTGGTGCATCACTATATCTTGGATTTCCCTGTAACCATGTGTGATATTGTTGGCTTCCTGAGGAAGGAGTCGGTGCATCACTATATATTGGATTTCCCTGTAACCATATATGATATTGCTGGCTCCCTGAGGAAGGAGTCGGGTCTGACTCTGAACCGCGTCTGAAATAAAAGCGATTTGTGATCCAATCTCCCTTTGACCGTCTCCTCTGTGTGCAGAGCGGGTCCGGTTAACACAGTCCTACATTGCCTTTTGTCTACTACGTTTAACCGTTTTGTGTATATGCTGGTTGTGTTCTACACAACCTGACCAGGTGAGCAACGACCATTTCTGTTCTACTTTTTTATCCAGATAAGACCCTGATTGCGCTCTCTCTCCTCCACAGTTCAGCCAGACAATTTGGCTTTTCTCAAGGATTGTCTGAATCAAGATACATTAAAGAAAATAATATCAGTGCACATTTTTCCAATAATACAGAACAAAGAATAATGTTTAACAATGTAACAAAAGACCTGGTAAACAAAAATGTAAATCATATCTACATGAAATGAATCTTATTGGCATAAAGCATTACATCATGCGGTGATTATAAAGGAAAAATAAAATCAGCTGTAAATACTAAATAAGTTTTTTTATATAGACTGTGGTAATTAATTACCTATGCACTAGAAGTCCATGTCATATGGGTGCAGGATATCAATAACCGTGTATCTCACTCTGTCCTGTCCTAGTACTGATCTGTGCATGCACGGTAGCATGCGTTCCACAGCCATATACTTCCATGCGTTCCACCTCCCGAAACAGGAAGTGCGACTCTCCTTGACCGCAGTACACAGCATAAAACATGCTGACAGGCACTCGGTGGCACCATTCACCCGAGGAGCGTGCAAAACGGACCCTGCATTCACATTCCTCAAAGTAATTGGGATTTCTACCAACTTGACTATCTCTTTCCACAAAACTGTGTGCATTAGTTCATGGGGAACCTTTTCTGTGTTCTCCTTCCAGTTAGTACTTAATTTAGACAGCCTCCTCAGACTAGCAGGTAACTGAGAGATATAGATACATATACCTATGGGTCTTTATTTGATATAACTATCACAAATATTGATCACATATAAGTTGGCATGTATCTCTTTTTCATATTATACATTGTACATACAGCGACTCCTCATCACAGGTGATTGCACATACAATTGGACAACATTGGAGATCATACATTTCCCTAGGACCATATTTGTTTTGGATAGATACCCCTCTGTAATTACAGGTATTTAAATGCAGCACTTGTTGTCATGGTTGTCAAATATTAGGTTCCTTAAGAAACCTATTCTGACTTGTCTTTGTATACGAAGAGTTATTCTGTTCCTCTTCCTTATATAATCTCATCACCAGTCTGATAGGATTTTTCTACTGCAAGTAGAGGTATGTCAGAGTATAATAATACCCCATATCACTTAAGGGATACACGTTTTAAAGATAACTCTTCTTGGTTGGTACTCCTTTCCTCTTATCCTTTTTCTCTTATTTTCTCTCTCCTATTGACACTCCCCTCCTCTACTATCAGGGGCTGGCAAGTTTTACCCTGGGGGGCAGTCCACTGTGTCCAGAGGCCAAGTGAGGAGCGGGGGGAAGTGCTGTCACTGTCAAATGAGGAGGGGGGTGGAGGGGGGCTGGCTGACGCTGCGTGACGAACCTGCATAACAGTGCTCCTGCTTCCACTCCCTCCAGTCTGAGACTCCGTCAGCTGCCCCGCTGATGCCCACGGCCTGCCTGCTGCATCCCGGGTCCCGCTGTCAATCCGGTGAGTGCAGCGGCTCCCGCCGCACCACGCCGGCACGCGGCCGCTCTCACTGTCAGGGCGGCCCTGAACTTTCATTAAACCACCGGCCTGGGGGGCAAATGCCGCCCTGTCTCCTGGGCGAGTCCGCCCCTGTCTACTATGCATCTCACTAGCATCAATTTTACAAGATGGGTTGCCTAAATATTAATTCCTTCCCAGTCTCGTCCCTAAACTATGATGCACAGCCCATGTTACTATTTGTGCCCTCACCATATACTTGTTTTTTTTACAACAACAACGGCATATTAGCTTCACAACAACCGACAGACGGTTATTGATATCCTGCACCCATATGACATAGACTTCTAGTGCATAGGTAATTAATTACCACTGTATACGGTCATGGCCAAAAGTATTGACACCCCTGCAATTCTGTCAGATAATACTCAATTTCTTCCTGAAAATGATTGCAATCACAAATTCTTTGGTATTATTATCTCCATTTAATTTGTCTTCAATGAAAAAAACACAAAAAGATTTGTCCTAAAGCGAAATTTAATATAATTCCACACCAAACATAAAAAAGGGGGTGGACAAAAGTATTGGCACCCTTTGAAAAATCATGTGATGCTTCTCTAATTTGTGTAATTAACAGCACCTGTAACTTACCTGTGGCACCTAACAGGTGTTGGTAATAACTAAATAACACATGCAGCCAGTTGACATGGATTAAAGTTGACTCAACCTCTGTCCTGTGTCCTTGTGTGTACCACATTGAGCATGGAGAAAAGAAAGAAGACCAAAGAACTGTCTGAGGACTTGAGAAACCAAATTGTGAAGAAGCATGAGCAATCTCAAGGCTACAAGTCCATCTCCAAAGACCTGAATGTTCATGTGTCTACTGTGCGCAGTGTCATCAAGAAGTTTAAAGCCCATGGCACTGTGGCTAACTTCCCTAAATGTGGACGCAAAAGAAAAATTGGCAAGAGATTTCAACGCAAGAATGTGCGGATGGTGGATAAAGAACCTCGACTAACATCCAAACAAGTTCAAGCTGCCCTGCAGTCCGAGGGTACAACAGTGTCAACCCGTACTATCCGTCGGTGTCTGAATGAAAAGGGACTGTATAGTAGGAGAACCAGGAAGACCCCACTTCTTACCCGAGACATAAAAAAGCCAGGCTGGAGTTTGCCAAAACTTACCTGAGAAAGCCTAAAACGTTTTGGAAGAATGTTCTCTCTTTTTGGGCAAAGGCATCAACATAGAGTTTACAGGAAAAAAAAGAGGCATTCAAAGAAAAGAGCACGGTCTCTACAGTCAAAGATGGCGGAGGTTCCTTGATGTTTTGGGGTTGCTTTGCTGCCTCTGGCACTGGACTGCTTGACCGTGTGCATGGCATTATGAAGTCTGAAGACTACCAACAAATTTTGCAGCATAATGTAGGGCCCAGTGTGAGAAAGCTGGGTCTCCCTCAGAGGTCATGGGTCTTCCAGCAGGACAATGACCCAAAACACACTTCAAAAAGCACTAGAAAATGGTTTGAGAGAAAGCACTGGAGACTTCTAAGGTGGCCAGCAATGAGTCCAGACCTGAATCCCATAGAACACCTGTGGAGATCTAAAAATGGTAGTTTGGAGAAGGCACCCTTCAAATATCAGAGACCTGGAGCAGTTTTCCAAAAAAGAATGGTCTAAAATTCCAGCAGAGCATTGTAAGAAACTCATTGATGGTTACCGGAAGCGGTTGATCGCAGTTATTTTGCCTAAAGGTTGTGCAACCAAGTATTAGGCTGAGGGTGCCAATACTTTTGGCCGGCCCATTTTTGGAGTTTTGTGTGAAATGATCAATGTTTTGCTTTTTGCTTTATTCTCTTTTGTGTTTTTTCATTGAAGACAAATTAAATGAAGATAATAATACCAAAGAATTTGTGATTGCAATCATTTTCAGGAAGAAACTGAGTATTATCTGACAGAATTGCAGGGGTGTCAATACTTTTGGCCAACACTGTATATAAAAAACTTTCTTAGTATTTACGGCTGATTTTATATTTTCTTTATAATCACCGCATGATGTAATGCTTTATGCCAATAAGATTCATTTAATGTAGATATGATTTACGTTTTTGTTTACCAGGTCTTTTGTTACATTGTTAAACATTATTCTTTGTTCTGTATTATTGGAAAAATGTACACTGATATTATTTTCTTTGATGTATCTCGATACAGACAATCCTTGAGAAAAGCCAAATTGTATGGCTGAAACGTTGGATTTTTCAATGTTTATCCTGTGCCGGATATTGTCCAATAAATATAAACACTTTTGCCAAACAAAACTTTTTGTCTTTTTCTGGTGTGCTAAAGTACATTATCTGCACCCCTAGAACCAGGCCAGATGGTGATGCAAGACTGGTACCCCACTTCTGATAGAGGAACAAAGCTTGTGCCTACCAGATGCCTCTACAGGAACCTCTCTCCTGTAACCAGCATCACCCACAGGAGGAGCACGGCAATGCCCAGGGACAGAGGCAGGTACCAAAAGAGCAGGTCCCGATTAGGACATGCCCCCATTATCACCGGCACCACTAGCCACAGGAATCCAGCGCAACCTAGTGTTTGGGGCTGGAATAACAGTCACCGAGCTCAACGGCAACGTGACAGGAACATAGAGACTGTGCTGGGGTATATGGAGACTGTGCTGGTTGTACAGTGGGGAAAAAAAGTATTTAGTCAGCCACCAATTGTGCAAGTACTCCCACTTAAAAAATGAAGTTCTCCCACTTAAAAAAAAGAGAGAGGCCTCAACTCAACTGTGAGAGACAAAATGAGAGAATAAATCCTTTAAATCACATTGTCTGATTTGGAAAGAAATTTTTTTTTCAGTTTTGGTAGAAAATAGGTATTTGGCCACCTACAAACAAGCAAGATTTCTGGCTCTCACAGACCTGTAACGTCTTCTTACAGGCTGCTCTGTCCTCCACTCATTACTTGTAGTACTGGTACCTGTTTGAACTTGTTACCAGTATAAAAGACACCTGTCCGCAACTTCAGTCACACTCCGAACTCCACTATGGTGAAGACGAAAGAGCTGTTGAAGGACACCAGAAACAAAATTGTAGCCCTGCATCAGGCTGGGAAGACTGAATCTACAATAGGCAAGCAGCTTGGGACTAATAATTAGAAAATGGAAGACATACAAGACCACTGATAGTCTCCCTCCATCTGGGGCTCCACGCAGGGACTTAGATCCTGCAATGCCAGACGTGTCCCTCTGCTTAAACCATTATATGTACGGGCCCGTCTGAGAGAATATGAATGATCCAGCAGAGTATTGGGAGCATATCATATGGTCTGGTGACACCAAAATAGAACTGTTTGGTAGAAATACAACTTGTTGTGTTTGGACGAGAAAGAATGCTGACTTGCATCCAAGGATCAACATACCTACTGCGAAGCATGGAGTGGTAACATAATGCTTTGAGGCTGTTTCTCTGCCAAGGGACCAGGATGACTGATCCGTGTACATGAAAGAATGAATGGGGCCATGTATCATGAGATTTTGAGTACAAACCTCCACCTATTAGCAAGGGCGTTGAAGATGAAATGTGGCTGGATCTTTTAGCATGACAATGAGCCCAAGCACATCGCTAGGGCAATGAAGGAGTGGCTTCGTAAGAAGCATTTTAAGGTCCTCGAGTGGCCTAGCCAGTCTCCAGATCTGAACCTTTTAGAAAACCTTTGGAGGGAGAGGAATGTCCGTGTTGCCCAGCGACAGCCCCAAAACATCACTGCCTTAGAGCAGTTCTGCATGGAGTACTGGGCCAACACACCAGCAACAGTGTGTGCCAACGTTGTGAAGACTTACAGAAAATGTTTGACCTCTGTCATCGCCAACAAAGGATATATAACAAAGTATTGAGATGAACTTTTGTTATTGACCAAATACTTATGTTCCATGTAATGACTACAGGATTAACGTTTTTTTTTTGGATTATTTTTATTTCTACAATTAAAAAAATCTAGTGTGGATAAGTGATTACAGTGAAAAGTAATAACTCACAATGAAAACCCACCCCAAGCACAATACAGGACAAATAATGTGTTCACTCAATCAGAGGATATTAGAGATCCCGATAGGTTGAATAGCAAAAACAAGTGGTACTGTTATGTTGTGGTTAGACAAGGAAATGTCTGGACACACTCTGTCTCCAGATAATTATCTAGTGCTAAACCGTCAAGTGATGTGGGTGTATTACCCCAGGTTTGTGTAATTTTGTTGTGTACCTTTATACTGCTCCTATGTCAGTAGGTCCCAACCTGACCTTCAGTTCAATGTCCTAAAAATAATCAAACAGGATAAATTCATCAATATTATCCACAGATGTGGTATCAAAAAAACCCTGCCCGATGCGTTTCGCCCCTTCAATTAGTTAAGAGGCTCATCAGGGGCATCAAAGGTATGTCATCTGATAAACAGGTAGCACTAGTTGTATGGAACTCTTATACTTTAAGTCTGGATCCCAGATCCACATATTCTGGAAAGGAGGGAGTTTAGAAGAAGTGTAACAGTCTCATTGGATACAGGTTTTTCTTTTGTGTTCCCTCTGTAAATGGTATGAAAGGGGAGAGTATGAGCATAATCTGTTGTATTTTTACCGTTCTTCTCCACCATATAATCCGCACTATGTTGGTGTAAAGTTAACATTAAAACACCCTTACACGTGCATTAGTATTTTAGGGGTAAATCATACCGAGGGAATCCGTCGTTATTGGCCCATCTATGATTCAAGTGGCATCTCTAATAACATCTTGACTGGTCTAATAATACTAGTTTGGAAAGAGATAGCATGCTAAAGATAACAAACTCAGTTAGGAAACCATATGAATTATAAAAAAGACCATTACAGGCCACCATATTGGACCTACCCTTATCTATGCTGGTTGTCTTCATAGAACTCCCAAAGATTCCTATGGCAATGATCCCTCCTTACTCCCTCACAAACTGGAATTAAAGGGACAATTTATTTAAAAAAAAGTCCTCAGACAGTTATCCTCACTTGCACCAAGAATGCAGATTTCAACTGACCTTTCAATCAACTGGTCAGGCATATTTAGTTCATTAAAAGCAGATATGGTGTCTCTCAGAAAAAAGCATAGCTATTCCTGGATTCTGTAAATGATAATTAATCTCTTAGGTTCTAAAAAATTTTCTGCCTATTGTGCACGGATTATGCTAAAAATGACATACATGTCCATCTCATTTCAACAGAATATGGTGAGAAGAGATTGCTATATGAGGGGTGCTCCTTGCAGATATAGTTCACTTCGTCCTTTCAGTCTAGTTACAGTGGTTACACTGGGATCAGGTTTATCCTGTAACATAGTACAAACTCCCATCACATTTTGCATTCCCTAAGGCTGGTATAATTGTTTTAATATGGTCTGCGTAAAGGAGCCCTTTTTGTTTAGAACTACCTTATAGTCAGCTCCAGACTCACATGGTCCTCTAAGGATGAATAGGCGCTGGCCACTAATGCTCCTCTCAATAGGAGCGATGAGCGCCACTAGCCTATTATGCGTTTAATTCTTCCTGGAATACGTGGATCTGGGATCCAGACGTACAATATATGGGTTCCATGCTACCCGTTGATGAGATGACATATCTCCGATACTCCTGGTGAGCTTTTTAACTCATTGAAGAGGCGAAACGGGGCTTTTTGATACCACACCTGTGGTTAACATTGATGAATTTATCCTGTTTGCTTATTCTTAGGACATTGGGTTGAGGGTCAGGTTGGGACCTACTGATGTAGGAGCAGCATAAGGGTACACAATAACCTTACACAAACCTGGGGTAATACACCCATATCACCTAATAGTTTACCCCTGGATAATTGGTCTGGAGACAGAGTGTGTCCAGACATATCCTTGTCTAACCACAACATAACAGTACCACTTGTTTTTGCTATTCAACCTATCGGGATCTCCAATATCCTCTGATTGAGTGAACACATTGTTTGTTCTGTATTGTGCTTGGCAGTGGGTTTTCATTGTGAGTTATCACTTTTCACTGTAATCACTTATCCACACTGAATTTTTTAATTGTACAGTGTTGGCCAAAAGTATTGACACCCCTGCAATTCTGTCAGATAATACTCAGTTTCTTCCCGAAAATGATTGCAATCACAAATTCTTTGGTATTATCTTCATTTAATTTGTCTTCAATGAAAAAAACACAAAAGAGAATGAAGCAAAAAGCAAAACATTGATCACTTCACACAAAACTCCAAAAATGGGCCAGACAAAAGTATTGGCACCCTCAGCCTAATACTTGGTTGCACAACCTTTAGCCAAAATAACTGCGAACAACCGCTTCCGGTAACCATCAATGAGTTTCTTACAATGCTTTGCTGGAATTTATGGCCATTCTTCTTTGGCAAACTGCTCCAGGTCCCTGATATTTGAAGGGTGCCTTCTCCAAACTACCATTTTTAGATCTCCACAGGTGTTCTATGGGATTCAGGTCTGGACTCATTGCTGGCCACCTTAGAAGTCTCCAGTGCTTTCTCTCAAACCATTTTCTAGTGCTTTTTGAAGTGTGTTTTGGGTCATTGTCCTGCTGGAAGACCCATGACCTCTGAGGGAGACCCAGCTTTCTCACACTGGGCCCTACATTATGCTGCAAAATTTGTTGGTAGTCTTCAGACTTCATAATGCCATGCACACGGTCAAGCAGTCCAGTGCCAGAGGCAGCAAAGCAACCCCAAGATATCAGGGAACCTCCGTCATGTTTGACTGTAGGGACCGTGTTATTTTCTTTGAATGTCTCTTTTTTCTCCTGTAAACTCTATGTTGATGTCTTTGCCCAAAAAGAGAGAACATTCTTCCAAAACCTTTTAGGCTTTCTAAGGTAAGTTTTGTCAAACTCCAGCCTGGCTTTTTTATGTCTTGGGGTAAGAAGTGGGGTCTTCCTGGGTCTCCTACCATACAGTCCCTTTTCATTCAGATGCCGACGGATAGTATGGGTTGACAGTGTTGTACCCTCAGACTGCAGGGCAGCTTGAACTTGTTTGGATGTTAGTCGAGGTTCTTTATCCACCATCTGCACAATCTTGCGTTGAAATCTCTCGTCAATTTTTCTTTTCCGTCCACATCTAGGGAGATTAGCTACAGTGCCATGGGCTTTAAACGTCTTGATGACACTGCGTACAGTAGACATAGGAACATTCAGGTCTTTGGAGATGGACTTGTAGCCTTGAGATTGCTCATGCTTCCTCACAATTTGGTTTCTCAAATCCTCAGACAGTTCTTTGGTCTTCTTTCTTTTCTCCATGCTCAATGTGGTACACACAAGGACACAGGACAGAGCTTGAGTCAACTTTAATCCATGTCAACTAGCTGCAAGTGTGATTTAGTTATTGCCAACACCTGTTAGGTGCCACAGCTAAGTTACAGGTGCTGTTAATTACACAAATTAGAGAAGCATCACATGATTTTTGTAACAGTGCCAATACTTTTGTCCACCCCCTTTCTTATGTTTGGTGTGGAACTATATCCAATTTGGCTTTAGGACAATTCTTTTTGGGTTTTTTTCACTGAAGACAAATTAAATGAAGATAATAATACCAAAGAATTTGTGATTGCAATCATTTTCAGGAAGAAACTGATTATCTGACAGAATTTCAGGGGTGTCAATACTTTTGGCCAACACTGTATAAATAAACGTATTCAAAAGAGAAAGTTAATCCTGTAGTCATTACATAGTTTAGATTGGATAATTCAGAATTTATAATTCAGAGAATTACCAAATACTTATTTTCCACCAAGATTTGAAAAAAAATGATTTCCAAATCAGACAATGTGATTTTCAGGATTTGTTTTCTCATTTTGTCTCTCATAGTTGAGGTCTAGCTATGATGTCAATTACAGGACTCTGTCATCTTTTTAAGTGGGAGAACTTGCACAATTGTGGCTGACTAAATACTTTTTTCCCCTCTGTATATGGAGGATGTGCTGGTTGTATATGGAGGCTGTGGTGGGGTATATGGAGGCTGGTCATATTGATAGGGCACTATTGCGCCTCGCTTGTCTCCTTTGTCATATTGATAGGGCACTATTGCGCCTCGCTTGTCTCCTTTATCTTTTTCTATAGTTCAGCAAATTACTGATGCAGTGGGAAGCACAGTGATTTTTGGAGACAGAGTACAGCATTGAATCGTTTGCTTTTGGAGGCAGAGTACAGCATTGAATCTGTTGCTTTTGGAGACTTTTCCTTTGACCTCAATTTTTGGAGCAGTAACCTGATTGTGAAATGGACTATCTATTAAGTAGATTTGAAACCAGAGAGAGACTGATACAACAAACAATTGGTTGCAGTAATCCTGATGCAACAGTGATTGAAGCTGTTGGTGAAGCATTAAGTGATGATGATTCAAAAATAATGAAGGAATTGTTGCATTTGTTTGAAGATTCATTAAAAAAGGAAATCCAATACAGCATGGATGCCAGATTTTTAACAGTATACATGCAAGAGAACATTTCTCCTCGAGGATTGAGACTGGTATTAAATTTGCCGTTTTTAGATGATGTTGAATTCACAAATAACTGGGACTTTGTTTTAAAAAAATGCATGAATACTTTGCTTTGCATTTTGTGTGATAAGCGTACCAAACTAGCAGAGTCTGCAACTAATGAAGTCATTAGAATTAGTGAAGAGTTAAATAGGTTCAGATCAGTTGCGGAATATAAAAAGATTTATGCAAATATTAGCACCAACCTTATGAAAATTGAACATGAAACAGTTATCAGGAAATCTAAAAAACTTGGCAGAGATAGGCTGGATTATGCCCCTGGTAAACCCTTAATTGAAAACAATACTTATAAAAGGAATAGAAAGTTCTCTAGAACCTCCTCGTTTGGAGATAATAATACAAGGAACTTTTCTAATAGTAACAGATGGAATCATAAAAAAGCAGAAGAAGTTAAAGAGAATATTATAACAGATAATAAAACACCTGAAAAAAAGCAGACATCGCTCAACTTCTTATGTCATCTACATGCTGGAGTGTACATGTAAGCTCCAGTATGTAGGTAGGACGGTACAGCCCTTACATGACAGGATGAATAAACATAGAGCTAATATCTCAAAGGGATTTAAGCAGCATGGAGTTTCCTATCACTTCAGTTTATTCCACAATAAGGATCCGACTAAAATGAAGCTCATCCCTATAGATCACGTACCCCTTATGTGACTAATAGGTTAGAGGTGTTAAAGAACAGGGAAAAATATTGGATGTTCAAATTGAACACAATAAAACCTAAAGGCTTGAATATCATCACTGAGCTTATATAAACAAATTTAAAACCTGTCTTAAGTTATGAACAAAGGTCTTTTCTCCCTGCTAGTAGTGAGACCTCTAGTGGTGGAAAATTATAGAAGAGCAGCAAATTTAACTATCACCGTGGCAACAACATCCTTGGTACATGATACCTCATGATCGCCATCTTGTGGCTTTTTGTGAATAAGCAGTTCTATATACTGTATAAAGAAAGATATATTTTGCTGAATTTTTGTAAATGGATATATATATATGATAAGAACCGATAATAATTGATGTAGTGTTCTTGAAAAAATGTTTTTATGCATATGTACTTATATATTTTTATGTATTAAATAGCACTTTTGTATATTTTTATAGTTTTAGATGGATTCTGATATTTAGTGTATTTTTTAGTATATTGAGATGTCTATATTTTTTGGATGATTGAAAAGGGAGTGTAGTAGCCTTGAACTGCCTGGAGGTGGGTTGCAATCCAGGCTGGTGCATTGCTGGTTCGTAGAAGTTACACATAGTCTATTCTAGCACTTGTTAATTTTAAGGAGATTATTTCACAGGACACAAAGACAATCACAAATAGAAACCACACATATTCAGGCACATTTATTATAAAAACATTTTTTTACATTTATTTTCATTAATTAATCAACAGTATGATTGCACATTAGTTTATTGTATTTGTAGCATATTCACTAGCTTATTCACATTTTTATTTTCATTATTCACCAATATACTAAAAATGAACTTTTATAGAGACAGGATAAATAGAAATCACTCTGATGTGGTGGAACATCAGCTTAAACACCACTAAACTATGACCATGTAGTATAGTATATAACACTTTCATGGATGAGTTTGAATGAGATCTGATTTTTTTTTTTTTTTATAGATTTGTTTTTTAGTTTTTTAGTGATTAATAAATTGAGCATATATTATGAGAGATAGATAGGATGTTTAGAAAGTGTCATCGATTTCCTTCTATTTTTTTTTTTTTTCCAAGGATGGGATGCCCTGCCCATCATTGATGATGACTTGCTTGCCATCAATGACTTTTATCTGGATCATCTGGTATATGTGATATATAAGTTGTGGTTGTATGACACATGTAATACCCTGATGACGGTGCCCGGAGTGGCACTGAAACGCGTAGGTGGAAATAAAGAAGGGGGGTCTTTTACCTAAAGACTTGTGACTGATTATTTAAAGCAGCGCGGACTGTCTTTACACCATCCCTGGATCTGAATGTGATTTTCAGGATTTGTTTTCTCATTTTGTCTCTCATAGTTGAGGTGTAGCTATGATGTCAATTACAGGACTCTGTCATCTTTTTAAGTGGGAGAACTTGCACAGTTGTGGCTGACTAAATACTTTTTTCCCCTCTGTATATGGAGGATGTGTTGGTTGTATTTGGAGGCTGTGGTGGGGTATATGGAGGCTGTGCTAGGGTATATGGAGGCTGTGCTGGGTGTATATGGAGGCTATGCTGGTTGTATATGGAGGCTGTGCTGGGGTATATGGAGGCTGTGCTGGACTCTATGGAGGCTGTGCTGGGGTATATAGAAGCTGTGTTGGGGTATATGGATGCTTTGCAGGGGTGTATGAAGGTTATTCTGGTTGTTTATGGAGGCTGTGCTGGTTGTATATGGAGGCTGTGCTGGGTGAATATGGAGGCTGTGCTGAGGTATATGGAGGATGTGCCAGACTGTATGGGGGCTGTATGTGCTGGAGTATATGGAAGCTGTGCTGGGTGTATTTGGAGGCTGTGCTGGGTGTATATTGAGGCTGTGCCTGTTGTATATGGAGGCTGTGCTGGTAGTATATGTAGGCTGTGCTGGGTGTATATTAGAGTCTGTGCTATGCTATATATTATTTGGAGACTGTTCCGTGCCTGATATATAATATGGAGGCTGTGCTGGACTATAAATACTATTTGTAGGCTACTGCTGGGCTGTATATATTATTTGGAGGCTACTGCTGGGCTACCACAGCCTCCAAATAATATATACAGCCCAGCACAGCCTCCATATAATATATACAGGTCAGCACAGCCTCCAAAAAATATATACAGCACAACCTCCAAATAATATATATAGCCCAGCACAGCCTTCAAATAATATGTACAGTCCAGCACAGTTTTCAAATAGTATATGCAGCCCGCAGCCTCTATATTATACATACACAGCCCGCAGCCTTTATATTATATATACAGTCTGACATTCTCTATTTTATATACACAGTCTAGCAGTCTCCATATTATATATACAGCCCTGCGCAGCCTCTATATTATATATACAGCCCACCCCGAAGCCTGCAGCTTTTATATTGTATTTATGAATCATGGTCTGTGTGAAAGGGGCCCACTGAGACTGTTTCACCTGGGGCTCACAAAAACCTGGAGCCGGCCCTGGACAAGACTGTTGTTATGTCGATTCATAACTGGCTCAGTGATAAATGGTTGCACATCGAATTGGAAGAGTGTTTCAAGTGGGGTACCACAAGGCTCTGTCTTGGCTCCAGTGTTGTTCAACATTTTTATAAATGATCTAGATAAAGAAACTGTAGGTAAACTACCGTAATTAAATTTTCACAGAGGATTCAAAGCTAGGAGGTATAGCTATAACTAGAGAAGACAGAGAATGAATTCAGAAATCTCTAGATAAGTTGAAACAATTGCCAGCAACTAACACTTAACAAAAATAATGCAAAATTCTACATCTGGCAATAGAAATTAAAATAATATCTACAGAATGGGAGAAGTAGAACCAACCAACAGCAGGTATGAAAAAGACTTGGGCATGCTAATATCACAGATTGCACATGAGTCAACAGTGTGATGCAGCAGCTAAAAACAGTTGTCGGATGCATTAAGACAAGCATGGAATCTAGATCACATGAAGTAGCTATCCCCTTCCAGTCCTCTTTGGTCAGACCTTGTCTTGAATACTGCAATACTGTGACCTGCATTCCTATGCCTGCTCTTATCTGTTATCTGACCTATAATGTTGCTTGATTACCTATTCTCTGTACTTGTTATTATCTCCTGGTATTTCAACCCCTGGAGCATGACCTGACTATGCCTCTGTTTATTTCCTGAATCCTCTTTGTGATCTCGTGGAAACCTGACCCTGGATCATTTCATGACTACATCTCTACTCCCTGAATAATACCAGCTCTCCTGTAACCAGACTCAAGATTACCTGACTTCCTTGTTGCCTATATTCCTGTAACTGGTGACTGAGTCAGAACCTAGCACTCAGTTGTGACTAGCATAACATATACTATGTTTCTATGTTATTTACAGTATGTGTATAAATTCCTTTTTTTATCCTTTCCATTCTTATAAGTAAAATGAACCCAAGACTAACAATGCAAACCAGTGTATATACTGTGACATGTATGCAATCCTTGAAAAGTTGAAAATGTTACAACTAAGGCTTCTGCTGAAAGGCATCAACTTGATACTTTCCCTCCCTGATGTAAAGATCTTTTAATATTCTTCAATAAAGACAAGAAAAATTTAACTTGAAGTTTCAGCCGTGCTTTCTGCTTTTGGTTTTCTTTACTTCACCCAGCCGACGGGTGGCTGAAATTCCAACTCTGATCTTAATCTAGATATTGCAAGGTGAGCAGAATTTTTCTATATATTTTATCATCGTTTTAGAGCCATTTTTCAGCACTGAAATTTGGGTTCCCGTTGACTTGTAAGAGGTTCGGAGTGTGGGATCAATTTTGGATCCTGAACCTGACTTTTGTTTTATAGGTCTGCCAAAGTAGTCGAATCTGAATATCCACGGGTCTGCTCATCACTAATTAGAAAAGAACTGGCCGGGTGTAAGTATTTGATTTATTGGCAATATATGTCTTAGGTAATCAAATTAATCTGCTGGAGGATTTAAAAATCAAAGTGTGAGATCAGTATCGGAAACAACTAGAAGTGATCATTTGTTTAACTGAAAAGGTTACTCTACATGACTGTCATAATAGTGCCATGGACAGTGCATACCAGAGTTAATAAATAGCACACAGCACAGACCTTGACAGTAGCCAGACTAGGTTTAAATGAGAAGCATTAAATCATTAAAATCTATGTGTATTTTCATTTGTCTGCCAACCACAAAGAACATGCTTACATTGACACTGGTCCTAATGCTTCATATATGCCTATAAACATATTGTAAAGAAGATAGTGATTAAAAAACAGGATTACACAATGTTTCCAGAAGCAATAAACCATTACCAACTTGAACAGTACCTACATCAGTCAATTTAGTTTAAACAGGGATAAGTTAATACTTCTGTGCCTCAATGCTAGATCTATACACTAGCCCTACAATCATCAAATACTATTTTTAGTAATGTTGAATTCTTATGGCAGTGGGACTCTGGGGACCTTTTAAACACCCAGGTAGGTATGTGACTGCATCCTTTGCACTTCTATTACTATATCTCTGAATATAGAATTTAGAAGGCATACTAGAATCTACTATAAAATCTCCTAATCGTGTTTGTCTGCCACCGAAATTGCGCACCAGCGCTCATTGGCTACCGCTAGCCGCGGCAACCAATGAGCACCGCGTATGCAAAAAGCCGCGCGCATTCAAAATTAGATTATATAGTAGCTGTAACCTAGTGACAGTGAAGCATAGGCATCGCTATTGCCAGGCTACATTGGTACGGCGCGGCGACCCCCGGCACCCGTACCCGCCGCCCCCACCTCGCCTCCCGCACTGCACCTCGCCTCCCGCACTGCACCTCACCTCCCCACCTCGCCTCCCGCACCTCGCCTCCCCACCTCGCCTCCCGCACCTCGCCTCCCGCACCTAGCCTCCCGCACCTCGCCTCCCCACCTCGCCTCCTGCACCTCGCCTCCCCACCTCACCTGCCACACCGCACATCGCTGCCCCAACTTCCCTTCCCACACCTCGCCTCCCACACAGCACCTCGCCTCCCCCACCTCGCCTCCCGCATCGCACCGCACCTCGCCTCCTCCCATTCTCACCCGTCTTCTCGCTGTGTACATCGGTCATGTGACATGGCGGGCTGATGTGACATCACACAGCTTGCCCTGTCACATGACCGCAGCACACAGCTGCAGAAGACGGGTGAGAACAGAGGGGGGTGAGGGGGATCCTGCCCCCTGGCTCCATCCTGCCCCCTGCATCCATCCTGCACCCCCGGCTCCATCCTGCCCCCCGCATCCATCCTGCCCTCAAATGCATCCCGCCCCCCGACTCCATCCTGCCCCCCTTCCCCGGCTCCATCCTGCCCCCGCATCCATCCTACCCCCCCCACATCCATCCTGCCCCCCAGCTCCATCCTGCCCCCCCCGCATCCATCCTGCCCCCAGCTCCATCCTGCCCCCCTGGCTCCATCCTGCCCCGTGCATCCATCCTGCCCCCCAGCTCCATCCTGCCTCCCACATCCATCCTGCCACCCTGGCTCCATCCTGCCCCCTGGCTCCATCCTGCCCCCCCGGCTCCATCCTGCCCCCCCACCCGGGTCATTCCATGTCAAGTGAACCAATGATTATTACCTCTATATTTTTAATTCTTTTGAGATTTTGTTATTTGATAATAGCATGTCAGACAATGCAAAATGTGAAGAGAAAAATTTTTTAAAAAATTTATTTTTTTTTTAAATGATTTTCAAAGTTCGAAAAAAGTGTGAATTTCGCTGTTGCCTGCCTTTACGTTTCTCCTCATAACTAAGGCTAGGAATAAGATAGAGAGACAAAATAAACACCATTCTACTCAGAACTATACAGGCTTTCACCAGATATGTCACAAGAGAATATTTGTTAATATTTTACCCATGTGATCGCAAGCGCAAAACTTTAAAATGTATTTCCGAAAAATCGGCGCGCTTTAAATATTTCAAAAACTGCCCATGTGTCTGCTTTGCTCTTAGCCACATCTGTACCAAATTTCAAGTTGGGATCGCAATGGGATCATATTTTAACATATTTTACTATTAATAGCGTCAATGGGTCATTCCATATCAAGTGATCTAAATATGAATATTTTTTTTTACCTGACGTCTTTAGATTTTTTTTTTTTTTTTCCTTTATGAAGTACTACTTTAGTTAATTACAAATTAAAAGTTTGGAATTTTTTTCTTCATCAGTTAATTTTTTTACAGATTTTTAAAGTTTAAAAAAAGGGTGAATTTTGGCCTGGTACGACTTTAAATTTTTTTATCTCGGGCTAGAAATAAGATAGAGAAACAAAATAAACACCATTCTACTCAGAACTGTCCAGGCTTTCACCAGATATGTCACAAGAGTATATTTGTTAATTTTAATTTTTTACCTACGCGAATGCAAACGCAACATTTTGAAACGCATTTCCGAAAAAAAACATTTTAATAAAAATTTTCCAAAACTGCCCATGTGTCTTTTATGCTCTTAGCCACATCTGTACCAAATTTCAAGTTGGGATCGTGATGGGATCATATTTTAAAATATTTAACTATGGTTAATCTCATTTTTATTAAATTTTGAAAAAACATATGAAAGACATACATTCAATCTTTTAACAAAATCTTGAGACATATAAAATATACAAAAAGAGAATTCACAAAGTTATTAGTAACTTTAAGATAAGCTGCAAATTTACTTTTGCGCTTATCTCTGGTGCAATATATACTACAATCTAAATATAATTCCAAACACTCAAGTATACAACCTTTCTCAGGGTTTTGAGATGTTCTGATGTCAAGGGGACAAGCAGCCCCAGCAGAATGATTTTTATTACTTGGCCCCTTCTAACAGGTTGACCACGTAAGTGGGTCATTACCCGTTGAGGCCTAGTTGGAATAGTCTATCGACTGGTGTACCGGAAAGGAAGGCCGAAATATTAATGATCTACTCACAGCTCAGAGTTTTTGATACCTGTCTAATGTTCACTAGAATTCTGAAGGTATAGGCGTAGAAAGGAAATACCTAGACTGAATGTATCAGATGGGAAGAAAAGAGAGATAGAAAAGAAGAGAGAGAGAGAAGAGAAACAAAAACCATTAGAAAAAGTTATACTGGGAAAGAAAAGCCACGTAAGAAAAAAAGAAAAAAAGGAGGGGGGGGGACGGGTGAGGTATGGGAAGGAGAAAGGGTACTCATCCCACTGGCTCCCCATCAGCCAGAGGTCGAGCCATATTATCTGTGCTGGAAAAAAATACTCCTAAATTCTGCAGAGTCGTGAAAAAGAATCCATTCAACCCAAATCCCTAAGAATTTGTTCCGAGATCCCGACGCATCAGCTGCGAGCTCCTCCATTCGATATGTGTCCATCAACTCTTTGAACCAATCAAGTAGAGATGGAGCCCGGCTTGATTTCCAGAACCTCGGGATCACAGCACGAGCAGCCGAGATGCAAAAGCGGAGAATATCCCTCTTCTGTAGCCCAATAGAACCTGGAAAAATGGATAACATTGCCGATTCTGGGCAGCATTCGGCTTCTTTACCTGTTATCCGGGCGTATGCATTGAAAACCTCAGACCAGAACCGCCGGATTTCCCCACAACTCCACCAAATGTGTATCATTGTACCCTTCTCTTCCCCACAGCGCCAGCAGGTATCAGGGGTTCCAGGGAACATGTTCCGGAGTGTCGTCGGGCACAAGTACCATCTAGTGAGCAGCTTATAGCTTCTTTCTTGTGCAGAACAAGCGCTAGCTAGTGAGTGAGTAAATATAAAGCATTTCTGCCAATTAGCTTCTGAAATGCTACACCCCAATTCCCTCTCCCAAGCACGTTGGAAGTAAAGGGTGCCCTGCTCTCTCATGGACCCTAAGGCCTGGTATAGAAATGATATTTTGCGCCTCGGTGGAGCCTCCAGTTGGAATAACCTCTCCAATACGTTGGGCGTCAATCTTACCCTGCAAGAGTGGTCAGCTGAATATAATTATGCTCTGTATTGGAGAAATTCGAATCACTTAAGAGGTCTCGTAGGTTCTTTGAGTTGTAGCTCTGCCATCGGGGGCAAACCACCACTGGACAGAGTCTGTCCTACTCGGGTGTCATCCACAATCCGCCAACATAAAAATCTCTGCCTGTCAAATCTGGGTGGGAAAGATGGGTTGGAAAAAAGGGGAGTCAAAGGGCTAAGTCTGTCGTTTAAGCGGAGGGTTTTCGTCACTAGGTGCCATACCTTCAAGGTGTTTCTGGTCATGTCTGTCAAAGGTACTAGGTCTGTGGAGTCTTTAGGGGAAATCCAAAGCAGGTGTTTCAGCGGAATCCCCAAACCCTCTTGCTCCACCCCTACCCATTTCTTGGAGGACGCATGATAATGCCAATCTAGAGCTCTAACAAGAGAGGAAGCCTCAAAGTACGCTCGTATGTTGGGTAGTCCAACCCCTCCTCTGGTCTTGGGCAAGGATAGGATATTCATTCGCAATCTGGACCTCTTGCCCCCCCAGACAAATCTAAGGATCATAGATTGCATTTTGGAGAGGAAACCTCTATCCAATAGAACAGGAACTGTCTGAAAAGTATATAAGAGTCGGGGCAAGACATCCATCTTGACTACGTTTATTCTCCCGAACCAGGATAGCTTTAATTGTCTATAGGAGGTAAATGCCGATTCCGCGTTAGTCAAAAGGGGTTGATAATTTAAATTGAATATTTGTTTAAGATCTTTTGGTATAAGGACTCCCAAGTACTTAATGGCTTCTACTTTCCATTTAAATGGGAACTGTTTAGATAGATGAGAAACCAATTCTCCAGGCAAAGAAATATTGAGTGCCTCGGTTTTGGAGCAATTCACTTTAAAGTTGCTCAATTGTCCGAACCGTTCAAACTCCATTAAGACCGAAGGGATGGAGACCAGGGGCTGGGAGATGTAAAGTAGCAGGTCATCTGCAAATAAGGCTAATTTGTGATGACTCTGTCCCAGCTTGACCCCATGGACGCATTCATTGGACCTAAGTGCAAAATATTTAACTATTATAGTGTCAATTCAAAAGTCACCAAGAACACAATCAGTCATTTTTTCACAATTGCCCGTCAATAGTTTGAATTTGATATAAAGAAACATAGTCTTGTAACATCTCAAATGAAAGCTGTTACCGTTCTGAGTAAAATGATGCCTCTCCCACTTCATTATCTTATTTCTAGCCTGAGATAAAAAAATTTAAAGTCGTACCAGGCCAAAATTCACCCTTTTTTTAAACTTTAAAAATCTGTAAAAAATTAACTGATGAAGAAAAAAATTCCAAACTTTTAATTTGTAATTAACTAAAGTAGTACTTCATAAAGGAAAAAAAAAAAAAAAATCTAAAGACGTCAGGTAAAAAAAAATATTCATATTTAGATCACTTGATATGGAATGACCCATTGACGCTCTTACTAGTAAAATATGTTAAAATATGATCCCATTGCGATCCCAACTTGAAATTTGGTACAGATGTGGCTAAGAGCACAGCAGACACATGGGCAGTTTTTGAAATATTTAAAGCGCGCCGATTTTTCGGAAATGCGTTTTAAAGTTTTGCGCTTGCGATCACATGGGTAAAATATTAACAAATATTCTCTTGTGACATATCTGATGAAAGCCTGGACAGTTCTGAGTATATTGGTGTTTATTTTGTTTCTCTATCTTATTTCTAGCCCGAGATATGATAGAAAATGTAAAGCCATACCAGGCCAAAATTCGCACTTTTTTAAAACTTTAAAAATCTGTAAAAAATTAACAGATAAAGAAAAAAATTCAAAACTTTTTTTTTGTAATTAGATAAAGCTGTTCTTCAGATAGAAAATTTTTTTTAAAAATCTGAGGACGTCAGGGAAAAAAAATATTCATTTTTGGATCACTTGACATGGAATGACCCACCCGGCTCCATCCTGCCACTCGCAACCATCCTGCCTCCCTAGCTCCATCCTGCTCCCCTGGTTCCATCCTGCCCCCTGGCTCCATCCTGCCCCCCAGCTCCATCCTGCCCCCCCCGGCTCCATCCTGCCCCCCCGGCTCCATCCTGCCACTCGCAACCATCCTGCCCCCCTAGCTCCATCCTGCTCCCCCGGCTCCATCCTGCCCCCAGGCTCCATCCTGCCCCCCCAGCTCCATCCTGCCCCCCCTTCGGCTCCATCCTGCCACTCGCAACCATCCTGGCCCCCTAGCTCCATCCTGATCCCCCAGCTCCATCCTGCCCCCTGGCTCCATCCTGCCCCCCCAGCTCCATCCTGCCCCCTGGCTCCATCCTGCCCCCCCAGCTCCATCCTGCCCCCCGCAACCATCCTGCCCCCCGAATCCATCCCACCCCCCGGCTCCATCCTGCCCCCCCTGGCTCCATCATATTCCCCGCAACCATCCTGCCCCCCCAGCTCCATATTGCCCCCCTGGCTCCATCCTGCCCCCCGCATCCATCCTGCCCCCCCGCATCCATCCTGCCCCCCTCCCTCCGGCATCCATCCTGCCCCCCCCCCGCATCCATTCTGCCCCCCGGCTCCATCCTGCCCCGCTCGCTCCATCCTGCCCTGCCCGCTCTATCCTGCCCCGCTCGCTCCATCCTGCCCCGCTTGCTCCATCCTGCCCTGCTCGCTCCATCCTGCCCTGTTTGCTCCATCCTGCCCCACTTGCTCCATCATGCCCCGCTCGCTCCATCCTGCCCCGCTAGCTCCATTCTGCCCCCACCTCCATCCTGCCCCCTTCACCACCATCCTGCCCCGCTGGCTCCATCCTGCCCTGCTCACTCCATCCTGCCCCACCTCCATCCTGCCCCCCGCCTCTATCCTTCCCCGCTCGTTCCATCCTGACCCCCGCCTCTATCCTACCCCGCCTCCATCCTGCCCTGCTCGCTCCATCCTGACCCGCTCGCTCCATCCTGCCCCCGCATCCATCCTCCCCCACCTCCTTCCTGCCATCATGCCTCCATCCTGCCCCCCCTCGCCACCATCCTGCCCCGCTGGCTCCATCCTGCCCCGATCGCTCCATCCTGCCCCCCCGCCACCATCCAGCTCCCTGGCTCTATCCTTCCCCCCTGGCTTCAAGCCCTGCCGGCTCCATCCTGCCCCCCTGCCTCCATCCTGCCGCCCCAGTTTCCCAGGCAACGACAGGTCCTAAAGGCCTGTAGGACCTAGAAGATGGAGGTCGAGCGAGCCGGCGGACAGGTGAGTATCCTCACTGAAGATTTTTTTATTTTTACTTTTACTGTGGAGGAGCGGGGCGGCCGTGGAGAGTGGAGTACATGTACTGTAATGTACTGCCATATACCATAGCGCTGCTATACATGTACTGTAATGTACCGCCATATACTATAACACTGCTATACATGTACTATAATGTACTGCCATATAATATAGTGCTGTTATACATGTACTGTAATTTACCGCCATATACCATAGCGCTGCTATATATCTACTGTAATATACTGCCATATACTATAGCGCTGCTATACATGTACTGTAATGTACCGCCATATACTATAGTGCTGCTTTACATGTGCTGTAATGTACTGCCATATACTATAGTGCGGCTATACATGTGCTGTAATGTACCGCCATATACCATAGCGCTGCTATACATGTACTGTAATGTACCGCCATATACTATAGTGCTGCTATACATGTACTATAATGTACCGCCATATACCATAGCGCTGCTATACATGTACTGTGTACCGCCTTATACTATAGTGCTGCTATACATGTACTGTAAAGTACCGCCATATACCATAGCGCTACTATACATGTACTGTAATGTACCGCTATATACTATAGTGCTGCTATACATGTAGTATAATGTACCGCCATATACTATAGTGCTGCTATACATGTACTGCAATGTATCACCATATACCATAGTGCTGCTATAGATGTACTGTAATGTACTGTCATATACTATAGTGCTGCTATTCATGTACTGTAATGTACCGCCATATACTATAGTGCTACTATACATGTGCTATACTGTACCGCCATATACTATAGTGCTGCTATACATGTACTGTAGTGTACCGCCATATACCATAGCGCTGCTATACATGTACTGTAATGTATCGCTATACCATGCCCTACTCAGATGAATGAGGGAGAAAAATAGGAGAAATGCCACTTACCAGTTGGATTCTTGCACTCCATGATTGTAGTTCCATGTTGAACATAGAGCCCAGGAGCTAAATGGCAATAATGATTGGACAGCCTCTGTGCACAGTCTACTACTGATCAATCGATGTGCATCATAAGTGCACTTGGTCTAAACAGGCTATTAAATGATTGCTGATCCATGATTTGGATGTCTTTTAACCCTGCAGGTTTTTTAATGTAAACTAGCTCTTATGGTACCTTCATAAGCCGCAATCTTGGCTGGGACTACTAAAGGCGGCGATATGTCGCCCTGGAGCAATCGCTGTGAAATTGCCTCACAGTTGCGGCGTGATTGGGGAATTTCGCTGGGATAAATTGCCTCTCGCCTGATTCCTGAGCACTGCTCTGAAATCAGCCTCAATCATGAAGGTGATATTTCCGTGGCGTATGAACGGGCGATAGTGATGGAATCAGCATCGCCTATGATTTCCCGTAGGCGTGCCACAGCGTGCTGTAGTCCACGCCCCGTGTGAACTGATTTGCGTGGGCTACTGTGTTCCCATTGGCTATCAATTTACACCGCGCCATATTTGAAGAGTTGTCCATCCAGCGCCACACAATGTCAATGGCGTCATGTATTAGCCAGCCTACCAGAGCAGGCTGACCAATTGTAAAGCTGTTGCGTTGTCCAATGAGTGCATATAGGGCGAGGTGTAAACCACTGCGGCACACCTATCTCTTCACCGCGCTGAACATGTACGCCCACATTTGGCGTGTGAACCAGGGATGGGATTAGGCAGGATTGGTTCCGCTGTACGTGAGGCGATTTCCAGAGCGACACATCGCCTTACTTTAAGGGCAAAAGTGAGGCATGTGATGCTGCCATCGGCGATCTGAGGTGAGCATGAAAAACGTGCATGCGAATGTTAGTTCGCCTCATATCGCCAGCTGAGATTGCGGCGTGTGAAAGTACCATTACATGCCACAACATCGCTGCGATATTGCCCGTGATTTCACGTGAGCGCGCACATTTTTGGCACTTTGCCAAGATCGCTTTGGAGATGTCACACGTAGCGATGTTGCATGCAACCTCCGGCGATCTGGCGTTCCGGAAATCACCTGAACAAGACCGGAAGCGATCTTGCCTTTCCACATTGCTGCGTCACAGAGCACAACGACATCAGCGATGTGGGCATGCTGTTTGACGCCGGCGAAGAGCTAGGCGTTTCAGAGTGTGTTTAATCGTGCCCCTACCACTGCAATTGGCTGACCCAACTGCGTTACCATTGGTCAGCCTTGTCTGGCAAGATGGCCACTACATTACGCATTTGCCCTTTCTACTATCTCGCTATTCAAATATGGCGCCTTGGCCACAAGCAGCCAATGGGAACACAGTAGTATCCACCAATCACCGCCGAATGGGCGCAGAAAACACAACGCTCAGGCACACCTACGGGATTGATTTCAGGATCTCTGAAGTTGCGCTTAACATTGTTATTGCGCTGTCACATGGCATAATCCTGAAAAATCGCGAGGTTGATATTGCCTGGTTTTAGGGCAGTGCTGCAAAACCTGTCAATTCGCCACCAGTGATTTATCGCCGTCGAATCGCCCTGTCACATGCCACAACGCACTTGCGATGTGGTTTCAACATCGCCAAACCTGTGGGTACCGTTACACGTCGCAACATTGCATGCAATTTCACTTGCAATTTGCTGATTGCAGTGAAATCATGGACACATTGTTCTATTTTGTTGCTGTGTACAAATGGAACAATGTGTCCATGATTTCACTGCAACCAGCAAATTGTAAGTGAAATTGCATGCATTGTTGCGATGTGTAACGGTACCCTGTGAGTTGTTTGCAAAGTTGCAGGCGATATCGTGGTGTGTGACGGTACCTTTAGGCTGGTTTCACATTGCAGGTTTTCCCCTGATCAGGTTCGATCAGGTTTGTATGCCAAAACCTAGAGAGGACCAGGAGAGGAACTTGCAGAGAAAAACTATAATTGAAAGATTGACACCTTTTCTGAGTTTTGGAGACACTCCTGGTTTTGACACACAAACCTGATGGAACCTGATCAAATCTGATCAGGAAAAAAACTGCAGTATGAAACTTTCACATGGCACTTTAGCATGCATTAGGCTGGTTTCACACTGCGGTTTTTTGCCTGATCAGGTTCATCAGGTTTTGTGTGCCAAAACCAGGAGAGGAACCAGGAGAGGAACTTGCAGAGAAAAACTATAATTGAAAGATGGACACCTGTTCTGGGTTTTGGAGACACTCCTGGTTTTGGCACACAAACCTCATCGAACCTGATCAGGAAAAAAGTTGCAGTGTGAAACTGTCACATCGCCATTGGACTCGGTGGCTGGTGTTCCTGCCTCGGCCGCTGGGAGGAGCCGGATTCCTTCGGCTGGTGGCGCCGGTGATAGGAGGGCCTTGTCCTCATATGGAACTGCTCCCGCAACATCTGCCTCTGTCGCTGAGCGCCGCTGTGTTTCCCCTCTGGGTGGTGTTGGTCGCAGAGGAAAGGGCCCTGCAGAGGTGTCCGTTAGGCGCAGCCTGCGTTCTTCTGTCAGAGGTGGCGTGGGTGGAATCAGTCGTGCATCTCCATCTGGCCTGGATCTAGGGGCGGTCCGGATGAGGTCATCAGGTTGTGAGCTCCAGCCTATGGGAGGTAGCCGTGCCCTTCAAGTACATTGGAGCCTGGCTTGCAGGCCGCCAGATATAGTTTTGGTTCCCCAGTGATAGTGTGTGTTTAGTTTTGTGTCTGACCTTGCCTGGATTTCTGACTCTGCCTCTGCCTATTGATTTTGTACCTCAGCTGCCCTCTTGGTTTTTGCCCTTGACCTTTGCCTGGATTTTTGACTCTGCTACTGCCTGACGATTTTGTACCTTCGCTGCCCTCTCGGTTTTGACTCGGACTTCTGACTTCGTTTTTCGGGTCTTGATTTTCCCCTGGCGACCTCCCCGGCTCTGTTGCTCATATAGGCAGCTACCCCCTGGGCTCCGCTGTAATTCCAGATCCTGTATAGGGGTTAAGGGTCTCGGGGTTTCTCGGGGTGCTGCCTACCAGCAGCTCGGCCTCACGGTGGATGGTCGTCACAGAAACCAGCCTTAAGTGATCCCATCGGGGTTTACATCTGAAAACAAGCTTTGAACATATGCACCCACTGAAACATTGACTTTAATGATGCAGACAGAGTCAATGTGTTCTCTGTCTTGCACCATTTTCCGGAGTGCACGTTTTCTACACCTGAACATAGTAGACTGTGCTTGGGTTTCCGCCTGCAGGAAACATATACTTCAATAAAATGGTGCAGGACAGAGCACACGTTGATTCAGTCTGCATCATTAAAGTCAATGGTCCCATCATTGCATACGTCCAAAACCTATTTTTGGACTTAAGCCCCGAAGGGGTCACAGAACACATGTTAAAGCATAATGTGAAAGTATCCTTATTAGAGAAGGGAGACTTGTGTTATGCACAAAGGGGCTTTACTCATATATGCATTTCATTATCTCACTCAGAAAAGCAAAAAATGTAAAAATAAGCAGCCCAGGAGGTATAGACAGATTATTTTTAAAAGCAAGACATGACATTGAAATTCTTAGTAAGTAGAAATAAATAATATGTGACCTTTCTAGATTTCTATGATCAGGCTGGAGGCACACTGTTGTGCATCAAACATGGAGCGTGTTTGATGCATGACAGTGATGCTAGCGTAATGCGTGTTTGTGAGTGTGTGGGGTGCGAGTGTGGTGCGTGTGCCTGCATGTATTGATGTGAGTGTGCTGCGAGTGTGAGGTGTGTGGTGCGTGTGCTTGTGATGCTGTCCGTGGTCCTGAAGGACTGCGGCCAGCATTTGTTGGGGAATTCAAACTCACCGGCTGTCAAAAGCCAGCGAGTTTGAATTTCCTATCATGCATACAGTAATAATCATCCTGCCCCGCTGTGACCATGGTGCAAGATGATTATTATAATGTGCTTTAACACTCATGTCAGCATGTGTCCTGAGACTGTCCAAGCTCCTGGACACATGCTAAGGTCATAAATGGCTAAATGTTTGTTTTATGCCTATAAATCTGCAAAGTCGGTAATTGTCGGCTTTGCAGTGTCATTTGTAAACTCCTGCTGCTCTCCTGTCAGTGAACAGCGTTAATGTACGCTGTTCAGCATCCTGAACAGCTAAGTAATCAGCACAGGCAAACTGCTGTGCTGATTACTCAGCTGTTTAGGACCCTGGACAGTGTACATTAACGCTGTTCACTGACAGGAGAGCAGCAGGAGTTTACAAATGACACTGCAAAGCCGACAATTACCGGCTTTGCAGATTTATAGGCATAAAACACACATTTGGTCTTTTATGACCTCAGCATTTGTCCAGGAGCTTGGACAGTCTCAGGACACATGCTGACATGAGTTTTAAAGCACATTATAATAATAATCTTGCATCGCTGTCACTGCGGGCAGGATGATGATTACTGTATGCGCATGGTGGGAAATTCAAACTCGCTGGCTTTTGACAGCCAGCGAGTTTGAAGCACCGTGTGCTGTATGGGGGCTAGATTTTCTCACCCCCATACACTTGCATTGCGCTTACGTGCGTCAGAATTGCGTGCAGTCGCAGCATGCTGTGACTGCACTCGCTTCTGACTCGCAATGCGAGTTAGGTGCGGGTGACTCCACCAGTGTGCCCTGCCTGATAGGGCAACACTGGTCCGCGTGCAATGTGAGTTTCCCTCGCATTGCACTCGCGCGAGTCCCTCACCCAATGTGCCTTCAGCCTAATCTTTGATTTCATAAAGTGGCATGATGGCTCAGTAGTTAGCACTGCAGTCTTTTGCTACGCTCACATGTGGTGTATTTTGCTGCGTAGTTTCCAGTGCCGCTTTTTGCGCACGTTGATGCGCAAAAAAGCACTACTGCATGCAAACACTGTGCTTTTCAAGGCACACTTTTCCCGAGGCCATGTTAACATGTAGCCTATGGGAAAAGCAAAAAAAGCGCAAAGAATTGGCATCTCAATTTTTTTGCGTGCTTTTGCAGTGAAAGCGCACACGCAAAAATACCTGGATATAAAAGCCATAGCTATTGCTGGAATGCGTATCCAGCTTTCTTTGGCACTGCTTTTACACGAGCACTCAAAAGCGCTGCATAAAAGCAGGAATACGCGTCCATTACACCGCGTGTGAACGTAGCCTTTCAGTGCTGGGTTCCTGCGTTCAATTTCCACCAAGGAAAAAATCTGTAAAGGTACTGTCACACGCCGCCATATGGCTTCTATATCGCCAGCGATTTGACGTGAGCGCGCACGTTTTGTGTACTTTTTTCACATTGCTGTGGAGCTGTCACGCGCAGCTATCTAGCATGCGATCTTCAGTGATCCTGCGTCCCAGAAATTGCCTGCAGAAGACCGGAAGCGATCTTCCCTTTACACATCGCTGCGTCACGTGCCACAATCGTAGCAGCGATGTGGCCATACTGTTTCAATAGGGTCGTTGCTAGAGTGTGTTTCACCGCGCCCCTATCACTGCGATTCGTGGACGGAACTGCGTTCCCATTGGTCAGTCTTGCGTGAACGCAGGTCATCAAATGAGGCGCCTCGGACATGGCCAGCCAATCGGAACGCAGTATCACCCACCAATTGCTGCAGATGTGGCGCAAAGAAACACCATCCAAGCACGCCTACGGGATTGATTTCAGGATGCTGTGTATTTTGATATCGCCCTGTCACACGGCACAATGTGCTGAAATCGCCTGGTGGATATCGCCTGATTTCACTGCAGTGCAGGGCAATCAGACGACGCTCCACCAGCGATTTCTCACCGTAGAATCGCCCAGACACACTCCACTACGCACATGTGATGTGGTTTCCACATCACCAAATTTGGGAATTTCCTGCGTTCTCGCCAGTGATATGGCGATGAGTGACGGTACCTTAAGGAGTTTGTATGTTCTCCTAGTGTTTGTGTGTGTTTCCTCTGGGTACTCTGCTTTCCTCCCACATTTCAGAGACATACTGATTGGATGTTTTGTGAGCCCCAAATGTTGCAAATGAATGTAACGTGCTATGGAATTATTAGTGCTGTAGATAAGAGTAAATAATATATAGCCTTTAACCTAATCATAGATTAGTACCTGCTGCTTAATAAACAACCACAGATATCTCTTAAGACCGGGTTACATGCTTCAATGTGTTGGTGAACCGACCAACAATCCGAACTTGACCTACATCGCTGGAACGACGTTCAATGATCGCTAGTGAGTTGTCACATGTTAATGATTATCGAGAACGACGCAACGATTCCACGACAAGCGAACAATACTTGCGGTCATTTGATGCCTGCGTCCTTCAGTTCTGAATAGGCAAAGTCATTAACAACATCGTTATCAAGGTAGGGAAAAAATGTAGACGTCTTGTGGGGAGTGCTAAGGATGACAACAAAAGCAATTTGAGGAAATAGTTATCTAACCTTTATTGTTCCTCTTACAAGCTCCACAACGCCTTTCGACAGTGCATGGGACCATCTTCATCAGGTGGTATGGTCCGGTCAAAACGCGTTGTGGAGCTTGTAAGAGGAACAATAAAGGTTTGATAACGATTTCCTCAAATTGCTTTTGTCGTCATCCTTAGCACTCCCACAAGACTTCTACATTTTTTCTCTACATTTAATCTTTCCCTCGGCTGAGGGAGTAGAAGCTGGAGCTGCCCTTGGACATTGACATTGGAACTGAGAGGAACTGCCACGATATCGTACAGTTTATTAAGCCCAATTCGGGCACATCTAAAGGACCTGTATTAGAGCCAAGTAAAGCACAGGACTGCGGTGATGTAGAGGACACGTGACCGCATGTTGTCACATGATACAACAGGAAGAGGACACGGTAGGGGAGAGACTGCACAACAAGGCGCCATTACCCAGACCGGGGGTCCCATTAATCCAGACTCATCACCAGGGTTGTGCAGGGCAGGAACAACCCTAAAAGGTTAGTGCACATGCACATAACGGTTATTTCCAACTTAGTGACCACAGCTCCTACACAGCGCCCCTTTCTCTCTTTTTCTTTCTTTTATCGTTATCAAGGTGTCACACACACACCGATGCTGGAGGTTGGACGAACAATCAACGCTGATTTATGGTCTGGTTCATAAACCTGCGATCAATGATCAACCGACTTATCCTGGTCGTATCGACGTGTCACACGCAACAACGTTGTTACGACGTCGTTTGAAAGTCTCAAAACCAATTACGTTTCAAGATATCGTTAACGATATTGTAGTGTGTGACTGGGCCTTTAGTGCCCAATCTACAGTATATTTTATTTGTGTCATTAAATTGCCTGAAACTGAATACAAGAAATAAAAAAGGTGCAAATTGAATTAAGTTAGTTACAAAATGTATACTGCATATTTGTCTATTTGTAATATTAGCTTTAAAAAATGTTGTTAAGAGACCTAATGTAGAGAAAATTAATGGTGCAAACCTTCCAGTGAACCCATATGGGTAGCTGCACATAACAACGACAAAAATATATTCTATAGACTAATCATGATTTTATCAAAAATCACAAAATTTCAGTTTGACAAAGTTGAATAATTCTTCCTGATGTGGCATGAACATATCTTCACATGAAGTAGAAAAATATTGGAATCTGAAAGTCCACAGTGGTTGATACCTTTTAATGGCTAACTGAAAAGATGGTAAGCATAGCAAGCTTTCGGGACACTATGGCCCCTTCGTCAGGCTGATAAAGCCATAGGGGCCATAGTGTCCAGTAAGCTCGCTATACTTACCATCTTTTTAGTTAGTCTTTAAAGGTATCAACACTGTGGACTTTCAGATTCCAATATTTTGGTACAAAAACATTTTTCACATGAAGTAGTGAAGTAGAGAGTAGCTCTGTTCCTCTACTTTGGGGACAGGTTTCCATATATCATTATCATAGTGACATGCCTTAATAGTGTCTTACTAAAAAAAAAAGTTACATCCAAAACTGTTAATTATGGAGTTGGGGGCTTGGGGGTAACTTGTCCATAAGTTCTCACCAATGGTAATTAAAAAAAAAAAACCTGTCGATGGGATTCTTTGAATTCTGGAATAAAAAATAATTAATTCAGAATTGATTATACAAATTAAATACTGTAGCTGTATTCTGAACAAGTGTTTGGCTGAGAGCGTTCTTCCGTACTTTTCCATGGACATCAATGTGTGCAGTTTTATTTCCAAGAATGGAGACAGACACGGCTGCTGAGTCTTACTTACTTGAAGATCACCGTGTTGCTGTTGGCAATTTGACCAACTTACTACATCAATTATCAAAAGGTGTCCCGATCAGAAGAGATCAGAGCAGACATGGGTCTCATTAGCTTCTAGTCTATGCTCGACTCAGGACTGCATTTTCTATGACAGTACCTCTTCAGTTTAGTGTGTAAAGGCCCCGTCACACCATGCAACATTGGCTGCGATGTCGGATGCGATGCCACGGGTGCGCGCTCACTTCCGACATCGCAGCCTAGCTGTCACACGACAAGATGTTGCTGGTGATGGCACTGCGATGTTGGCGCCGTGATCGCTCGCTGGGCTGGGATGAACCCAGCGAGCGATCCGCTACAATGCAGTGAATAGGCAGGATCTGCTGTGACATCGCTATTGCAGTGTCACACTGAACAATCCCGCCGGTTGTTTAAGTTGAAGTTGCATGCAGGAAAACCTGTCAACTCCGACTTGAACAAGTATCATTGCTGAATCGTGTGTTTACACGCAACGACGCAACAACGATGTCGTTTCAACATCGTTCCTGACGTCACTTTTGAACGACATTGGAAACAATGATGAAAGGTGTGACGGTACCTTAAAGGAGACTAGAACAAGGGCTTACATCGATAGCTCAGCTAGCCCCGTCTATTTCCCAGCTGATGCACTGATAGAAAAGATAGCTGCTATAGCTAATGAAAGTAGATCTGCTGGGACCTGAGACCAGGCTCATATCTTCATATTGGAACACTTCCTAATGTACTATCTGCTATTTCTTAAACATTTATGAACATTTTTTTTGTCAAGTTAGTCCAAAATAATGTTCTTGGTGTGCAAGTTAGACAACCATATTAGGCTAGGGTCACACTTGTAAGGCTAATTGCGGTTACCGAATCCAGATCGCAAGTGCCTTCAGACACATTATTGTGAAAAAATGTGTCTTTATCACCGCATGCCGTAACCGGATTGCTCAGGATTTGTAACATAGTAACATACATACTGTAGATTTTAGGGTTGAAGGAAGACTTTAAGTCCTTCTAGTTAAACCCATAGTCTAACTTGTTGCAAACCGGAGCAATCCGGTTACCGTATGCTTTGTTCATCCCTGCTGCCACAGGGATGAACAAAGGATTAAATGTTATTAATAGATGTGGGAAGCATGTCTCTAGGGGGTGCCCACCCTCCCTAGGGGGTGCCCACCCTCCCTAGAGACATGCTGTCCACACAGGTTGGCATGTGAGGGGTTAATTCTATATTTAACTGTATCGCCGCTATTGTCGGCTTTTTCTATACTTTATAATGACAGCCGTCGGCTCCTGTATTTGCAGGAATATACTACGTACTTTGCGTAGGCACCAGAGACAGGACAGCATCCTTTATAAGGAGCTGTCTCTGGTGCTTGCGCCATTTGCGTAGTCTACAGGCTGCTGTCCTGGGTGCTGATATCATGTATACTAGTTCCATGGCTGTGTAATGCCCATAAAACTACTGTATTAGCGATCAGACCCTAGACAGCAGCCCTACGCAAATGGCATAAGCACCAGAGACAGCTCCTTATAAAGGATGCTGTCCTGTCTCTAGTGCTTACGCAAACTACGTAGTATACTCCTGCAAAGACAGGAGCCGGCGGCTGTCATTATAAAGTATAGAAAAAGCCGACAATAGCGGCGGTACAGTTACATATAGAATTAACCCCTCACATGGCGACATGTGTGGACAGTATGTCTCTAGGGAGGGTTGGCACTCCCTAGAGACATGTTGCCCACATCTATTAATAACATTTAACCCTTTGTTCATCCCTGTGGCAGCAGGCATGAACAAAGCATACGGCTGCCGCAGGCACTCACATATGCCTTGCGGCAGCCGCACGGACTCCCATAGGAGCCCATTATAGCAATCCTGCTGCGGATTGCAAACCGCTCCGAAAACTGCAGCCTGCAGGAATTTTCCCACAGGCTGTAATTCCGGATGCGGTAACCAGATTGCATGTCGTGCAATCCGGTTTAAATAATGGGCTCCTATGGGCTGCAGTTCCTGAACTGGTTTAGAGCTTTTTAACCGCTCAAAACCGGATCAGGATCTGAATTTTGTACCACATATGTAACCCCAGCCTTAATCAGAATGGTCTCCAAGTTTTTGACACCTAACCTGAATGTAGGGGCAGAGTCTCTAATTCCAGCGATGTGTTAATTACTAAGCCCCTTAGTTTACTTTTGAATAAATTACATTTTTATCAGCAGGAAATTATCATTCGTGGACTCAAGGCTAGATTAAGAGTATCCATGGATCCAGGCAGTTTAGAAGTCGTGCCCCAGCCCAATGTACCATGTGACATGTCACATGATTCCCTTTCAATAGCTCATGTGATAAATCACAAGATTAACATACAGGTGAGTGGGTGCACATCTGTAGATGCAAAACTATACAGACAAATTATTTTCACTTATGTGCAGCGTTATACATAACATTATATATAATAGAGAAGGAGTGTGAAGTCAATTATCTTGAGGGTTAACATAGATGGTGACCTTTGTGGAAGTATTCAAATATCTTTGAGATTAAAAGATACAAATACATTTGAATATTGGAATAAAAGAGTCGGCGTATCCCCGACAGCTCTGATGGCCGTGTGTTGTGCGGATTATAATGAGAGCACTCAGGTCATGGGCCCCCTGGAGCCTCAGGCCCCAAGCAGTAATCAAGATTATTAATATCTGCTTATGAGTGGACTAGTAAATCTGCTGCCATGTAGTCCTCCATAATCATGAGGTTTGTATAACCCTGCCCATGGCCCTAATTGGCAACTTTCTGCCCATGTACAGTGTGCACAGATTACAGTGTGGGTGGAATTACACAGCGTTCAGCATTCAGAAAATTGATAGAACTGCAGCATATAAGCGCAATAAGTGATACATCGATTGAGTCAGTCACTGCCCCCTACATCATGCTACACTCAGAAAGGGTAGCAAAAACCTAGTCACAGAGTCCATTGAAGTATATACCTCTTAGGACATGAAATTGGAATTACATAAAAAGAAGTATTTTAATACATTTATAAAGCAAAGAATTTTAAGACCAAAAAAATGAAATACTGAATAGCAAAATGAATTGCCAACAAATTTCGTTTAGCAACATAATTGCAGGTTGATATTGAAAGTATTTAAAAACACTCCATAAATAATACTAATAATATGAATACAGTGGGTAATTCTGTATTCCAAAACATACAATAGTTTGTACTTTTATATGAATCATTTTTTATAAAAAGAACACAAGACAAAATGTATTGTTTTACAGTCTGTCTCGGTGTATGGCTGGAGGACTATAACGGTTTCTTCAGATTACTTATGTCTTGTATCAGTACATAAACGACATTATATAGAATCCATCTATCCTTCTGCTTATCCACTTACTTTGTGGATTCTCTCGCTGTGACATCATAAAGGTTACCATGGCAATCTCAGAAAACATCAAAGGGAGAGGATTTCTCTAGCTTTCAGGTGTAGATTGTTCTATGGAAATTTGACTGTACTGTCACTGTCAATTTAATAACATGGTGTGGAGCTACCAGACTCGCTATAGCGTAATAGGAAATCATTATTCTCTGATGCATCCACTTAGTAGATGACATAGCCCCTTGATGTGCAGCACACAGAGGGGAAAATACATTTGTGATGCAAAAGGAAGTGAGTACACAAGCTATAAATATCACTGGAAAAGGAAAGCTGAGCCTTGTCTACGTTCTATCAATCCTACTTACTCTGAAGATACAGGGAGAACGTCATCAGTTTCAAAGGCGGCAGGAGCCTACACAGCTAAAGACACAAGCTTTATTACATCTACTATAGCCGGGTGTTTACAAGCAGAAGATAAATCTCTTCAATGCTGTATTTTAAGGCACAATGTTACAAAAGGCCTGAAGAGTGTGACTATTAAATGTGGAGAGGGATTTAGTATCAGTAAAGAAAATATCAGAAATTTAGCAATGGCTGATAATAAAGGTAGCAAATAGTGAAGGAAGACTAATAAAGTATTCGGGTTTAGATTATTTGTACCGAGTAATATGAACTATCCTTGTGTGTGAGTGAGGTTTTAGGCTGGCTTCACATTAGCGTTTGTCAGCGCAGCATATGTTGTGGATATTTTTTTTAAATCCGCAAGCGTATTATGCCCCTATCTTTAATATGGTGTGCGCATTCATACGCAGGGACATGCGGTGGCGTCAGTATGTCTCCGTATGCGTTCCCTTGCGTGGAATTTTTGAGCCCGGCGAACACGACATGTTGCATTTTTTGAGGGTTGAAAAATGCGCAAGCACAACACCAGATTTCCAGCTTCAAGTCATGACTGCCTGTCAGGGTGCTTTCAGAGAGGCAATGCAACAACAGCACCACCAACAGCATCAGCAGCTTTACCAGACACAGCAACCCGGCTATTACAACTAGCCGCGGATGAATTTACAAATAACACAACCAGGCCCAACGCAGACTCATTGGCAGGCTACAACAGTACCATTGCAGACAACTTCAGCCACAGTAAATAGACCCCAAGGAGTTAGTTTAGCAACAACCACAACCTTGCCTCCACCACTGCCAATGGACATCACACCAGTGGTGCCAAGCTACACCGCGCTGCAGACTGCAGCCTCGCTGAGGCACCACGGTAATAGCACATTAGAAACAACACAACATCAACACCATGCAGCCTTGAGCATGAGTAGTTCCATTAACCACTTCCTCCATGACAACACCACAACACCAACTTCGAGCTGGAAGCACCATTACTTCACATCAGCATGGCAGGAGTAGCACCATGTGTACACAACAGAGTAATATTATGAAAACTCTAAGCACAGAGGTAAAGAGAACCAGGCACTATCCGTGGTAAGAATCAGTCCAGATGGTGAGTGCCGCTGGTCTGTTTTCTTTTTTTGTGATAGAGTAATATTATGTGTACACCCACAGCTACCTGAAACCAGCATGCCAATGCAGCCATTAAAAGGAAAGCGTAAAATGAATGCCAAGAACCCAGCATCCAAGAAAAAAGAACTTTCTGTACCAATCAAGCCACCTCTGCACAGCACCCTACCGCAGCACAGGCTTCCAAAAAAGTGGGTCGTCCAAAGAAAGAGAAGGAAGCAGCAGCACCGTTACCACCCACACCGTCCCCAGCAAATGTGTTTCTATTATCTAATGTGCCTCCACCATCTGCTGTCTCTGTGCCTTCTAATATCTCCTTAATATCAAATGTTTCTACCCCTTCACAAGTACCTTCCAACTTTTTGGGCAGTCAGAGTGTATTCTCATCCCCCACAGTTGTGTGTACCGCATTCGTTCGCTAGTGGCTCCAACTTTCAGTCCCATGCCTGAAATGGACCCCAGCATACAGGACTCAATATTTAACTATATTTCACCATCACATGTAAGTGTTGCTGTAACGGCTCCAATCCAAGCTTCCACTCTTCACCCCCCCATGTTCATGGTGTCTCCCCAAATGTAAACACCACCAGCAGGACCACCACCACCACCCACACCCATTGATAAGTTTACAAGTTTAGACTCATTTATTTAATAAAATTGTTATTTTTTCATTAAAAATATTTGGTTTATTGTGTCTTTAGCTCGCCGGTTAAGTTGAACAAGGGATGTTATGTATGGTAGATAGGTTTTCACAGAAATTGCCTTTCATTCCTATTGCCTAGGTTTTCACAGACATTGCCTTTCATTTCTATTGCCCAGGTTTTCACAGATATTGCCTTTCATTCCTATTGCCCAGGTTTTCACAGACATTGCCTTTCATTCCTATTGCCCTGGCAAATGTATGTTTCCAGTACTGGGCACTAGTAATGAAAAGACCAAGAGGTGAACTTTTATACACACAAAACCAGCAATGTAGCCTGTAAACTTGTTTTTTAATGATTGTTTGACTTTTCAAGGGGTCATCTTATTCAATAAGGTTTTTTTTGGTAGGGGAAACCAAGGTGTGGATAAATTACTTTCATTATAGTTGACCAAACAACAGTCTGATTACAGTCTTGGTCAATGGTAATGAAAGAAACAAAATGTCTACTCACACACAAACAACAAGTAGTGTGTGCACTACCCTAGCTATTGCCCCAAACTAACAACTAATCTACTTAAATGTAAATCTAACAGTGTTGATTTATTTTAGAAATTAATCCTTTGGCTTGTGGAACTTGATTCAATAGAGCAGAGCAGGGAAAGGCGGTGATGTCACCGCAGGAGGCGGGGCAACCGAGCAGCACTGAGGAATATGATCCCTGGTTCTGCGCCTGCATTCTACATCTCATACAGCAGGCAAGCAGGTGAGGGAGAACATGACTGGTAGGAGGAGGCGGCGGAGGGAAGATATTCTATCCAGGGGGCGTGAAGTTGCCCTCTGAAGAGCGTTGGCTCCAGCCACTAAGCCACACCTATTTGGCTCCAGATTGTAAATTTTTACATTCAATTATCTCAGGGTACAGGGGGCTTAAGGGATGGGGACCCCTTGCCTGAATGCAGCAGACATGCTGCATTCAGTGCTGCTATTAAATCAGCATGCATGGGGGGTGACAGGTCCTCTTTAAGTAAAATTGATTTCTGGGCTAAAAAGCTTTATTAATCCAACAAGTAAGGAAATAGAATCAAGCAATTATCAAAAATACTAAGTAACATATTTGCAAACAAATACATGGTTGGAACAATAGATAAAAATATTTACACCATTTCTTCCTGCCAGGAAAGACGTCCATTTTCAGAAACAAAGTAAGATGTAAAATTGTCCCTCATTTGGCAGACTTCAACAGTTGTCCTCAAGGTGTGCTCTTGGTATTCCTGCAAGTCTATAGGTATAGCATTATCGAGGTCAAAGCGGTGTCGTTCTCTCACTAGGACAAAATTGTGCAGGACAACGCACACTTTCATCACCTTGTCGATTTTCACAGTTTTCAAATGGATGGCCAGCAATCAAATGCACAGTCCACTGTATGCTTTGCCCGTGTGAGTCTGTAATTGAAAATCCTTTTAGTCCGAGTTAAGTCACGTCTAGAATAGGACTTGATGAGGTTGCCACACATTTGAAATGCCTCGTCACCAACAACAACAAAAGGCATTTGTGGTCTATCAGTGTTCGGCAGGGGTCGTGGCATTGGAAAGTTGAAATTGTTGCCATACAATTTTTGGTCCATGTCCAAGTCATTGAAAACTTGGGAGTCATTTGAACGTCCAAATGAGCCTACATCCAAAGCAAGAAAACGACAGTCTGCATCCGCAATCGCCACAGTGCTATCGAAAAGTATTTTTTGTAGTTATAATACTCGGATCCACTTCAAGCCATCTTCAGGATCTGAATATGTTTGCCGTCCACGGCCCCCAAGCAGTTTGGAATTGGCAAATCTCCAGAAATCGTGCAGCGATGTCCAGCCAGAGTTGAGTCATGGGGTGAGGGAGGAATTCTTCCCGAACATCTTCACACATGGCATGGCAGGTCTCTTCAACAATCCCAGACAGCGGCGACAATCCAATCCGGAACTGGAAATGCAGAGAAGATAACATCTCTCCGGTTGCCAGGAATCTGACAAATAAAAATGGAAAATCAATTATTTTGTTTTTTAAACAAATACATGATACACATATTCACAGGTGTTTCTTTTTAAAAATATATGTACCGCAGGGTCACCAAAAGCCGTTTCTCCGCAGGAATTCTCCGCAGGAATTGCTCGACGAAGCTGTGTGTCCTGCCTGGTGATCGATCCTTGAACACGTCGCAGCAACTCATCAAAGCTGTCTTCGGACATCCTGGTGTAGTCGTAGAACTTCTCCGGGTTCTCACGAAGTTCGCTGTACACGATGGGGTGTAGCCAGAAACATCGACGACGTCTTCTTCTACGTTTTTTACTTCGACGATCGTCTTCACACGCCACAGCAAAAGAAAAAGCCATCTTCAGCGATAAATCTAGGTTCACATAAAAGCTCTCCATGTCGAGATTCATCTTGCCTCTGGAAACAGCAGCAAAAGAACAGTTTTTCCTCTGGGCAGGGTCTATTTATAGATCTGCCTTTAAGCCACGCCCTGTGGGCGTGATCTGTCATTAAAATACAAGAAAAGGCCAAAAACGCACTTAAGAATTATTGAACGCATGCACACAAAAAACGCAAATGCAAGCATAAATGACTCCATACGCATGTATACGTTGCATTTTTTTAAAGACTTTCGGATGATTCTGCGGACATTATACGCTGTGTATGCATGTGTTTACATGCGTTTTTACATGCATATACGCAAACGCTACATATGTAGCATTCACAAACGCTAATGTGAACCCGGCCTTATAGAACTCAGATATGCTAGATATGCATAGGAATAAAAAGTGATTGCACTAAAACTGCAGAAAGCAGCCATGAAAGGGCCTCTTCACATCTGCATTTGTGTTTTGTTTTGCTTGCAATTAATTTTTTATAGCATGTGCGCCCAAAAACGCATTCCAAACGCATGCATTTTTGCACCTATTGATTTCAAGGGAAGCGCATTGAAATGCAAGTAAAAACGCATGTCATTTTCTGCAAATGCAAAATGCATGCGTTTTTGCAAGAGCAAACCAAAATGTGGCTGGAGACATTTTGGTCTGCGTTTGCAGAAAATGACATGCGTTTTTGCTTGTGTTTTCAATGCGTTTCCCATTGAATTCAAAGGGTGCAAAAATGCATGCGTTTGCAATGCGTATTTGGGCGCACATGCTGTCAAAAATGGATTGCAAGCAAAACTGAATAGAAATGCAGATGTGCACTTAGCCTAAGTGATACTGATGTACACAGAGCATTATTACACTGCAGAATTATTGGGAATCAGCATTTCCAGGACAATCAATCCTGATAATTTTACAATGCAATTGCCCCTTAAATATCAGACATTATTTGATCAGCTTATTATAAGAAGTACATTAGAAGAAAAAGTGATTTTCTAAAGCACACAATCATTTTTAGGGCCCGATTGTATGATGCGTATTTTCCTGCGTATTTGGTGTGGATCTGCTTTATATACACAGCAGATCTGCACCAAATCTTCAGCAGTGTTTTACTAGCAGAGCCTATGGGTTTTGCTAATTTTTGTGCGCATCATGTCGCTAAAATATGCAGTAGATGTGCTGGGTATTTTAGCGTGGAAAAATCTGCAGCCCCTCACCAGGTCCCCACATACTCCAAATAATTTTTTAACGCATTAACAAACTATAACATAGGGCACAAGCCCTATTTCTGAGGTGTCGCTAACATGAAATGACACACGCAGGACAAAAATCTGCACCTTCCCCGGACGAAACCCGAACCAAAAAATGCACATTGTGCACCTGACATCTTTCTGGTGCGTATTTTCTCTGAAGATGCAGATTTATGAAGACAAAAATACGCATCACTATTCTGTGCAAATAGGCCATTAGTGTATAGACTTCCTATATTCCTGTGTCCAAAGAAAACAAATGTATAATATAGTTTTGGTTTCCAGTAATCACTTCTAAAAACAGAGCATTTTATCAAGCTTATGGATAGCAAATCCTTCATAAACTGTTGATGCTTGTAGAAAATAGGTACTGGTATATATTCTTTACTGATACAGAATTCACTAGATTTAGCAGACGATTAAAAGACCTCAGCACAGATAGGTATGTCTTGTAAGTATTCTTATCATCTCAGAGCCTCTCAAGCCATTAAATCAAAGGGTAAATGCATACACCTTATTTGCATCTTAATTGGTTTTTCAGGAAGCACAAAAATAAAGATGCCAACAGCCCGATTGTCAGGAAGGTCCGCAGACAGCATTTGCGGTGAATTTAAACTCGCTGGCTATCAATGCCGGCGAGTTTGAATTTACCGCTTTGCCAGTATAGTAATCAATAATGTTCCAGCGCTGTCACAGCAGTGCTGAAACAATATTGTTTAAAAAACTCAGTTCCAAATCTAAATAATAAAATGCTATGTGTTAATAAAAATGTTAACCCCCTCTGCAGGCTCTGTGCTACATGTCAGCATAGAGCCTGCAGATGCGACTAATAAAAGCCAGTGTTAGGGTTAAAATGCACTTAGTGTGCTTCCATCATGTGTACACAGAGTGTGTACACTCTGTGTAGACATAGTGACAACACACCCTCACAGTGCAGGGGTTAATACCTTTATTTTACTGATCCAGGCAATTGTAGGGTCATCTTACATTACTGACAAGCCACTGTCCTCTTCAACCGAGCTGTCCATGGTCCTGAAGCTTCAGCGTGATATTACTGTAATATCACACTGGAGCATCAGCATCAGGGACAGCGGCTGCCATGGTATGCTGTTTGCGTACGCAATTGATGTAAGTATGCAAAAAGCGTACCATGGCAGCACCGTGTGCTGAATGGGTGCGAGTTTGACTCGCACCCATATACTTTTAATGGCCACTTGCACGTGGAAATCATGTGCAATCGCAGCATGCTGTGATTGCACTCACATTTCCATCGCATTGCGAGTGTAATGCGAGAAAATCACATTGATATTACCTGTATCCTTTAAAGATACAGGTCCGAGTGCAATGCGATTTTTCCTTGCATTACACTCGTGCGAGTTGTGCGCCAGTGTGCCTTCAGCCTTATACCTAAAACCTAAAAGTGTATGTTTAAAAACCATGTTACTGCAGGTGATGGACTAGTCAGGGATCACTCTCAAAGATTAGGGTCACACTTGCGTCAGCCCTTACAGCTGACGCAAGCGTAAAAACGTAGCAATTTTCCCTGCAGTGCACAGCGTTAACGCTATGCACTGCCAGAGAACTTTGTCCCATAGAAACCCTCTGTTTACCTTAGCAGCGGCCACACAGGGAGTGCACTTTATCACAGCGCACAGGGAAATGCTGTCTGCAGCGTTAACGCTATGCGCTGCAGGGAAAATTTCTAAGTTTTTAGCGCTGACACAAGGGCTGACACAAGTGTGACCCTAGCCAATCTCTGCTAAAGCATTCAGGAATCATGCCCTGAGCATTGTGATAAAAGCCATGTGCCCACGTTGCATTTGTATTGTGTTTTTTTAAATCTGTATTTAAATGCATATTTGTCACAAAACTGAAAGCAAATCCTGAAGCCAGCATAGTAAATGAGAATCCGGAAGTGTCATGCACACTCCTTGCAGATTTGTTTCAGAAAATAATCTGCAGCATGTCAATTCTTTCAGTGTTTTTGCCATCAATTTTAACCCATTGACTTTACTTTTAAAAATGAGGCAAAAACACACATGTATAGTGTTTTTTTCCAGCCAAGAAGATGCAGAAATGGTGCAGATTAGGCCGGCTTCACACCACGGTATGATCCGGTCTGGGGCTGTCCAATGTGAATCGGACAACCCCGAACCGGATTTGCAAACAGAACCACAGGGCAAATATGCCCTCTGGTCCGGTTTGCAGCCAGATTCAGCTGATAGCAGCCGCAGCTGCTGCAATTTCAAGATTGCGGCTAGCGGGGAGCTAGCCGCGGTCCTGAAATCACAGCTGAGGACAGCTGTGGTGCTGAAGTTTAGCAGTGCTCGCTGCTAAACTTCAGCAGCCGGTGTCCGGTTCCTGGATCCGATGTTTTTGTTGGACCAGGGCGATCTGGCGCCATAGACTCCCATGTTAGGTGCCGGATCACCCCGGAGCCAGGAGGATCTGATTTGGGCAGATTTTCACCACGGACACAAAAACGTTGCAAGTAACGTTTTTGTGTCTGGGAGAAAAATCCGAATTCACTCGGATCTTCCCGGACAGATGGAAACCGAATGGCATATAGCTGCCATCTGGTCCATCCGGCCCCATAGGGCTGTATTATGTCAAAAAGGCAGTGGTGTGAACCCAGCCTTACTGCAACCAAATTGTCATCATTACAACCTAGATGGTATTTTGTTGGATCCAAAAGGATCAGCATAAATTGGCCATATTGCAACAGTTTTGCTTTGAGCCCTTTACTAGGTCTAATATACTAATTAAAAAGCTGTTGCATATTAGGCCAGCTTTACACCACAGTTTTAAGGATCCCGGGGCTGTCCAGTGTATTCCTATGGGGCCGGATGGTTCCAGATGGCAGTGGTTTACCATCCAGTTCCCTGCTGTCAGGGAGGATCCAGGACAATTAATTTTACTTCCCTGGACACAAAATCGCAGCTTGCAGCATTTTTGTGTCCGGGGCAAAAATCTGCCAAAATCAGATCCACCTGAATCCTCCTGGATCCGGTACGATCCGGCGCCCCCTAACATGGGAGGCTATGGGCGCTGGATTGCACCCGGACACCGGGTGCTGAAGTTTAGCAGTGGCCAGCACTGAACTTCAGCACCTGGAGAGCTTCTCTGCAAGCCGCGATCCTGAAATTTCAGGGCGCGACAGCAGCAGCAGAAAATAGGCTGTAGGGTATGTTAACTGCAGGAGGCGGGGCGGCCGGCCTCTTGCTCTGACATCACCACCTTTCCCTGCCCTGCTCTATGTTAACCATAGAGCAGGGCGGGTATAAGCGGTGACGTCACCACAGGGGGCGGGGCTAAGCAGCCATTACTAAAATAAGCTCTGTGTTATGCTGCAGACAAGGGAAACAATCATTGGCATCAGGGAGGCAGCGATGGGCAGATTAAACATGCAGGGGTGTGAATCTGACCTTTGGCTCCAGCCACAAGCCACCTCCTATTTGGCTCCTCAATGTAAGTTTTCTAAGTGCATTATCTCGGGGTACAGGGGCGCTCAAGGGCTGGGGGACCCCTTGCCTGGATGCAGAAGACATGCTGCATTCAGTGCTGTAATTAGATCACCATGACTGGTTTGATGACAGGTCCTCTTTAAGGGTATAATTTAGGGAAGCAGTCCTTTTTAATTTGATTGAATTTTATTGACTTTTACTACCTTTAGTCTAGATCCTAAAGGTACTGTCACACTCTGTAATTTTGCTAGCAATTTCACTAGCAATTTGCTGGTTGCAGTGAAATCATGGACACATTGTTCTATTTTGTTGCTGTGTACAAATGTAACAATGTGTCCATAATTTCACTGCAACCAGCAAATTGCCTGTGAAACTGCCTAGCAATATTGCCGCGTGTGACGGTACCTTTAAATACATGAATTGTGATAATGGCTATCCTACTATATTTCCAGGTTCATTTTGACATGTGAAGTGAATTTTCCTACCATTTTCTTTGTGTTACATATAACTTGTAATGTGTTTAACGGGAGCCTGACAACTGGTACATGCCCCATCCACGGTCAGCATGCATCAGATGCTGGCTACATTAGTGTGACATTTCAGAGAATAATATACTTAAAAAGTCGCTATTGAATAAGACACATCAGATACTAGCTAGACAGGCGGGTCCCTGACGGCTTTTCTTTGTCCGTTGCCGAGGAGTGCCAGGTGTCGTCCTGTGTGCCTGTATAGGGAGAGACCTGTCAGTTATTGACAGCGGGCAGGTTTCTGCCTCTCTGCCTAGCCTTCTGTGCAGCTCCACTCCTCGCCTGCTATTAAACTGTGTTTTTCTCTGAATCTCTGCAGCATTTCAGAGTTAAAACATATAAGGTTGAAACCATAAAGCCATCAAATGATACATGCTACCCATGCAGTATGTATCATCTGTTAGGTTCCCTTTAAAAAAGACTATTTGATTTAGCTTATTTGCAAAGCCAACCCCCTTCTCTATTTATGTACTAGCTTTGACAGAGCAGGGGAATGACCTACTGAATTGTATGATATGAAATGAGAATTAAGATTATCCTTTTTCCAGGAAGAGTATCAGATTATCCATAGTCTGTCTCTTTCACTTAAATATCAGACTCTGTAAATGGACAAGAGAGGTGTTGTTTCTAATCTTTTTAATGTCACTTTGTTAGTATTTACTAACCCATGAAAGTCTAAATTTTATCTTACTATATACTGTAGAGCACTTTCTATGCAGACACCAAACACACCGTCAGCCTCCAGTCTGGCTATATTGGCTACCTTGTGTCTGATCTGTGCACAATTTTCTCAACAACTCTCAGAAAATGAATGGCCTACCAGACTGAATCTCCGGAGACAAGCATTTTACAATGTCTCTTCATCAACCTCTATTATAGAATGAAGAGGCATCATCACTGTACATGACAAATAAAAAGGACCACGGACCAGCAATCATCCAGCTCTGTTGTGATGAGTAGAACAATTCAATTACAAGTATTAGTGCAGCTATGAGTCACATAACAAAATGATCTCTAACCTGATTTTAATTGCAAATTAAATTTTCAGCTAGTCAATAGATTATACTGAGCGCTGATATGGGTGTACATATATACACAGTACTGCGATTGACAGATGGAAAATATTCTTGTCGATTATTGAAAACTGAGATGAATGCTATGCACTACTCATCTTCAGTATTTTGCTGTGGGCAAAGTGATATTAAAAAGAAGAAATATTGGAAATCGCAAACCAAGCAGATGGTTGGAGCTACCTGCTTCTGCCTTGTAAAGCTATTAACCCATAAGAACAAAGCATGAAATAATGGTTGGCTCTATTTTTAGCTCTTTAAAAAGCTTTCCTGCCCATCAGGTAATCACAACTCATCTAAATCAAACTGCTCTACCTCTAATGGTGGGTTTACACCAATTTCTGTGTCCAATATCTGAACAGATCTCTGCTTGCAGTGAAATCATAGACACATTGTTCCATTTTGTGGCTGTGTACAAATGGAACAATGTGTCCATGATTTCACTGCAACCAGAGATCTGTTCAGATATTGGACACAGAAATTGGTGTGTGTAAACCCACCATTACCCTCAACCTTCCAGCTCAATTAAGTAGCACTGGACCAATAATGCTTTCTCCACTAACCTGCAGGCGCACGACTTTACATGCAACACTCCGCAATCAGACTTTTCATTGTTAAGCATCATTCTGTAGAAAAGAACTCTTTTCCTACCTGCAGAGAATTATGCTTACCTCTCTATTAATTAAGTCTTACAACACGATACTCTATGTGAAGAGTCAGGCTAAAATTATGATTAATTCTAGAACATTGGGATTATCAATAGTAACTATTGCTTGTTCCTATATAGGTGAACACCTGTCAGTCACTGTGACAGGGAGGATCTGCACGGGAACTGACTCGTACTTTTCTTCCAAGATGATAGTCCTTGGGCAGCTTTTTATTTAAACTATGTTGTCACTGAAATGCTACAGCATTCCAGAGTAAAACATATGCAACGACAATTACCAACTAGTGTCTTCTTGTGATTTTTGAAGAAGGAATCAAATTACACGTTAATTTTAAAAAGTGGGACCTTAACAATGCATCATTTTTCCTGTGATGTTGCAACAGGGAGAGTGAAATCTTACTGCTGGGTTCCCCTCTGATTAGCCAATCACTTGGGAATTCAGCGTCGGACTGGAACCAAAAAACAACCCTGTCAAACAAACCCAACTAGCCCACATGCTATGGCTAGGTCACATTAATATGTAAGGTTCATAATTCAGCGTACCTCATTACATTCAGACCATCATCGATATGTGTCCCTAAACCCGCATCCGATAAATGTGCAATCCGGTTGCCGTATGCTTTGTTCATCCCTGCTGCTGCAGGGATGAACAAAGGGTTAATGTGTTAAATATATGTAGGCAACATGTCTCCAGGGAGTGTCCACCCTCCCTAGAGACATGTTGTCCAAATAAAGTGGCATGTGAAGGCTTAATATCTTTTATTACTATATCACCGCTATTTGTCAGCTGTTAAATATTGTGAATGGAAGCCAGCGTCTCCTTGCTGTAAGCAGGAGTTACAGTACGCAATGTGCGTAAGCACATTGCAGGGCAGCATCCTCAATAAGGAGCTGACATTGGAGCTTACACCAATTGCGTACTGTACCTGCCGCTATCCATGGTGCTGAAGCCTGTGCGCTGCCCATAGAACTGATGTTACAGGCTTCAGCACATGGATAGCGGCAGGTACAGTATGCAATTGGCGTGAGCTCCAGGGTCAGCCCCTTATTGAGGATGCTGCCCTGCAATGTGCTTATGCACATTGCGTATTGTAATTCCTGCTTACAGCGAGGAGCTGCCGGCTTCCATTCACAATATTTAACAGCTGACAAATAGTGGCGATATAGTAATAAAAGGTATTAACCCTTCACATGCCACTCTATTTGGACATCATGTCTGTAGGGAGGGTGGACACTCCCTGGAGACATGTTGCCCACATATAATATTTACATTACCCCTTTGTTCATCCCTGCAGCCGCAGGGAGGAACAAAGCATACGGCTACCGCAGGCATTCACATATGCTCCCATAGGCGCCCTTTATAGCTATTCTGCTGCGGTTTTGAAACTGCTCCAAAAAATGTTGCCTGCATGATTTTTCAGGCAGGCAACGAAACCGGAATGCAATTACGGAATTGCAGAAAGTGCAATCCGGTTTTATAATGGCCGCCTATGGGCTGTGGATCCTGATCCGGTTTTGAGCAATTTCACGGCTCAAAACTGGATCAGGATCTGCATTTGCTACTACAAATGTCACCCTAGCTTATGACATCCATCAGCCCCGATCAGTGAATTTTGCTGTTATGTTGTCTTGGTCCTCATCACTTTCTTAAACGTGTTATTTGAAGAGCCACATGTGTATGGCGTGGCAGAGCGTATGATCGACCACACCTCTATTTACATGGTGCTCTTCAAAGCTACATTTCTCAGGATTGTGGGGATCCCAGTGGTCAGAACCACGGCAAAGAGAAAATCATCACCTATAGAGAAGATAAGTGATGACTTCCATACTCATGGATAATCAATTTAAACAACATATAAATGCTGAAATCACTATTGTGCAGTGTATATATACAGAATAATACAGATACTGAGAATTACACCAAATGTTAAATATCAAAAAGCAATTTCCAGGAATACACATCCTCCAGAAAATTTGAAGTTCAATACTTTTATGACGAATCCTTAAAATCACATAAGGTATTTTAAGGATTCAACATTAAAGTATTAGACTTTTAATTCTCTGGAGGACGTGTATTGCTAGAAACCACTTTTTGATATTTAACATTGGATCTGGAATGCTGAGTCTATATTCCTTGCACCGACAATAGAGCTCCTTCTATCAAACAAACTGGCTGGGGTCATACTTGAGCCCTGGATCTGTTAAAACCATCAGTTTTTCAACTTAGAGTTCTTGAAAAACGGATGGTTTTAACGGATCCATAGGCTCCCATGCAAAAAACGCTGTGTCAAAATGCACTGCTAAAAAACGGTATGCGTTTTTTTACTGCTAGCAGTGTTTTTGGGTGCAGTAAAAAAACGCGTAGCAATTTTTAACATGGGCCCTATGGGAAACACATCCGTTAATGCATGGTACATATACTGTAGGTACCATGCGTTAAAGCATAGCAGTAAAGTTTTTGGGTTGCAAACATAGAAATCTCCAAAAGTGGAATCAGGTTTTCAAAAGGCAGAAAAATTGACTGCCAAGTGTGACCCCAGCCATTCAGGATTCATTTGTGAGCTGAAAAATTAACACTCTTAAATACAATGGAGAATTAGACCCTGTATACAGGACTGGAGAAGTGTACTGTGCAGTGTATATATAAAGAATAATACAGATACTGAGGATTACAGCCAGTATATAGGACAGGAGCACAGGTACTGTGCAGTGTATATATTGTGAGGTAGCGCATGCCTAGGGGACTCTCTTGGCTGCAGAAATGACACCAGCAACCATGTTTTTATGTGACAACAACCATGTTTTTGCTGTAACATGTTACAGCAGTTTATTATTTTACTGTCATGAACCGCTTATTACTCACATATACAACATAGATCATACAGATTGCAGATCATACAATATTCACATAGTAACGTTAATGAGATATCAAAGTAAGTATATAGAATACTAGTGTGGCGCCCCGCAATGAGTGCGTCACAGGAAGGTATTGCATCCCTGCCAGAAGATGTAATATCTTCCATCTCGGTAATGACATGGTTAACACTCAGAGCTCCATATTCTACATGCACCACTAGAATAGAGGGCCAATCAGGTCCTGGTGGGCGGAGTGTAGTAGTAGTGTGTGGGAGTAAAGTAGGAGAGGAGTAAGAGTCGTCAGGAGGAATGTAATGTAGGAAAAGCAGGGCTCTGCACAGTTCCGTGCAGCCCTGAAGACCACCTAACGGCTGGCGCCATTAACGGTGCCCTGGACCGGGACACGGGCATCTACTTAACGGGTCCAATTATACCCGTGCTCAAAAACACCCACCGGATCACTGGTTCCGAGGTGAGCAAGTCGTTCACCGCAGCTCCGCAAACCAGGGTGAAGAACCGTTTCCCAGAGGCATCTCACCACCGCCGCAACCTAAGTTGTCTTGCCAGCAGGGACTCGCCACTGGGACACAGGACCTTAAGCCAGAACTAGCTAGGTACCAACCAGAAGTCTCCCAAGTACCCTGACCTGGTATTCTAAGGCAACACCGGCAACCCGTCTAGAGAAGTTAGGAAAAGGAAGAACACCGCGGAGCTCTGAGCTAACACCAGTCATCGCTGGGACCCCCCGGTCCGTTACCTGTTGACTGTATACCTTGCACCATCTCACCGGTTACAGTAAATACCCGTTACAGAGAATCTGGTGTCCGTGATTCCTTCAGAACTGTTTACATCTACACTTTCAGCATTACTGAGCAGCCATACTCCATCACGTGCAGCTCCTGGCCCCGGGGACTGCCACTCATCCTGTAGGGAGCGTCCCATCTAGCTGCCGTACATCCCCTGGAGGCCCAAGCAGCGCCGGTGCAATCACCGAATTCCCGCAGGTGGCGTCATGACAAGTAAGAATTAACCCCTATCCGTTCAAAGCAGCCTCTTTTTGATCTGACCACCGGGCCCCACAGCCTCAGGCGCGGAACTGTGACGGGATAAGCAACGCCCGAGACGTGAAGACCCAGCTACGGTGAGTCACTAGGTGCACTAGTCACATTTCCATAGAACACCAAGAGCACTAATCGTAGTTCCGATGGTGGCTACGGCCACCTCGCCTTATCTATTCCTTATATTTACACTATACATAATCAACAGAACCTTAAGGTGACCTCCCAGTCTTGTTCTAATGGCGGCTATGCCCGCCTTGCACTATTTACATAAAGGCATTATTCATTAGACCTTTATACCTTCACACATACATCTATTTGCATAGGATACACGAGACCCTTACAGTCCCTAAGGGATTCGGTCCACAGCTGGTACACCCCTGTTCCCATGGGCCACACAATCTCTGATACTCAAACATACGAGACATTCCCAGGCATACAGTGATCCAGTCAACCGCTGGTACACCCCTGTTCACACAGGTCATACTGTATCTGACATACTGCTAAGCTGCACATACCCTCCTCACACATACATTGGTCAATGGGACCCTTCCAGCATACAGTCCATTGTACCTCTGAGACATCCTCAGTCTCTCACATGGCACACACAAGCATAAACTCCAGCCCCTCACTGGCCCCATACAGCTTACAGAGACTATCCTAGTCTCTCACATGCTACACAGCATACAGTCCACCATGGACTTCAGCCTTTACAAGGCACAGACCAGGTTTTAGGCTACCTAAGATACCGGGCAATCCAGGCGTCCCCAAGGTCTCCTCACACTATGCAAGTTGCCCAGTCACCTCCCAGCCTTACCAACCAGGCAGTCCTCCAGGACCACAACTTCACCAACATGTCCGGAGTGAGCCCCCTACATTTTCAGACAGGACTCTCATATGTTCAGGAGCTCCACCAACTTCTAAGTCTGGCCACAGGCCCCATACAAGTCAGAGGGACAGGCGTCTACCACATGGAGAGACAGGCATCCCTCCATGTCCCAGAGGGACAGGACCCCTCTTCCCTGAGAGGATCATCCTGTTCTGCCCTGACTCACAGCACTAGGCAGCTCATATCCTTGCCTGCCACACCCACATCTGGGATTCCGTGAGTCATCAGCACATTCACTCAGATCTAGCTGCAGTTAACCCTGTGTGTACTACTACAGAGCTAACACACACTTAACCCTGTGTATACTGCAAGGTCAAGCAATCACCAAGATTGCAGCAGGCCCATGTGAGTCATACTGACCATGTGCTATAGTGTCGGCATGCCTCACGATATACAGAATAATACAGATACTGAGGATTTCACTCTATCTGAGACATTCCTTGGCGTGGAAGAGTGGCTCAAAAGATTATTTTGGTAATCTTTTGCGAAATGTCTCTATTTGTATGCAGTATGGCAGTGACAGGTGTACTTACACATTTATTTTTTCAGCAATTTTTGGCTGTGCTGTCTCCCACTGTTTTCTCTCTGAGGAATGCACCCAGTATACAATATAGGAGAAGTGGTACTGTGCAGAGTATATATACAGAATAATACAGATACTGAGAATTACACCCAGTAACAAATCCAGCCAGTTTCCAGCTCACCGGACAATTGGCTCTGTGAGTGCAGCATTTCTGTGAGTGCAGTATTCAGTGACAGAGCTACAGACTCCTTGCAGACATCACAAGGCAACCACAGTAACCCAAAGAACTTCGTCCAGCTCCACCTCTTCTTCAAAGAATCAATTTTATTTTCAAGAGTGTAAAATCGCATACATTGACGCGTTTCGACCTTAACTGTCGAAACACATCAATGTACATGATTTTAAACTCTTGAAAATAAAATTGATTCTTTTAAGAAGACGTGGAGCTGGACAAATTTCTTTGGATTACTGAGAATTACACCCAGTATACAGGACAGGAGAATTGGTACAGTGCAGTGTATATATACAAAATAATACAGATACTGAGGATTACACCCAGTATACAGGACAGGAGAAGTGGTACTGTGCAGTGTATATACAGAATAATACAGATCCTGAGGATTACACCCAGTATACAGGACAGGAGGAGTGGTACTGTGCAGTGTATATATACAGAATAATAGAGATACTGAGGATTACACCCAGTATACAGGACAGGAGAAGTGGTACTGTGCAGTGTATATATACAGAATAATACAGATCCTGAGGATTACACCCAGTATACAGGACAGGAGGAGTGGTACTGTGCAGTGTATATATACAGAATAATAGAGATACTGAGGATTACACCCAGTATACAGGACAGGAGAAGTGGTACTGTGCAGTGTATATATACAGAATAATAGAGATACTGAGGATTACACCCAGTATACAGGACAGGAGAAGTGGTACTGTGCAGTGTATATATACAGAATAATACAGATACTGAGGATTACATCCATTATACAGGACAGGAGAATTATACACAGGAGGCTGCAGTATATACATAGGAGGCTGAGGTATATAGGTAGCTAAGACTCACTGAGATCTTGCAGATGGGGAAAGATGAAAGGCCGTGCCAGGTCCAGTGTTGAGTGCGGAGAGGAACAGAATCCATGGCGACGCCAGGAAGAACAGAGTGCAAACTCTGTGCACAGGAAAACTTTCTGATGCTGCACTTGTCACCAGCATACAAAAGCCCACAACAGCCCCTCTAAATAGTATTAGCTCCACACAGACTCCACATATTAGAGCCAACACATCCTCAATATATAGTATTAGCCCCACACACCTGAGCCCACACAGCCCCTATATACAGTATTAGCCCCACATAGGCCCCCCCCATACATGAGCCCACAAATCCCCATATACAATATTAGCTTCAAACAGCCGCTATATACAACATTAGCCCAACACAGGCTCCCACATACATGAGCCCACACAGCCCCTAGATACAGTAAAAGCCTGCATGGCCCCTATATACAATAATAAGCCCACACAGCCCCTATTTACAGTATTTTACCAAACAGACCCTGTATACAGTATTAGCCCCCATACACAGATGAGCCCATACAGCCCTTATACAGTATTAGCTTCACACACATGAGCCCACATACTCTTTTTTCTTCTACAATATGTTTCTTACTCATGGATAGTGATGAGCGAGTATGCTCTGCACGAGTATCACTGTACTCGGGCTACTCGGCGAGCACCGAGTAATCTCGCGATACTCGTACTGTGCTCGTGGGCCTCATCCCTGCATGTTGGCGCTCTTTAGAGAGCCAGCCCACATGCAGGGATTGGCTGGCAGACCACTGCAATGCCACAGCCCTGTTAGTTGTGGCATTGCAGTGATTGGCCGGCCTGCACAGCGTGACCGAGCCTTTATAAGACCCGGCCGCGCTGTGCCCTGCACACAGCCATCCAGACAGTGAGTGTAGGGACAGTGTCTGCTGCTGCTTAGGGACAGATTTGCAGCCCTCATAGGTAGATCCGGAGCAGGGCTGCAAACTGCTGCTGACCACAACAGTCCTTCTCAGGCAGGGTGATCCAGATCGGAATCCAAGCTTTTCTGTGACCATAACACTACTTACTAGATTGATACAGGTTAGGGACTAAAATCCTACTCTCTTGTGAGCTGAACAGTCACCAGACTGGTGTACTTACTACCTTGATACAGGTTACGGACTAAAATCCTACTCTCCTGTCAGTTGAACAGTTACCAGACTGGTGTACTTACTACCTTGATACAGGTTAGGGACTAAAATCCTACTCTCCTGTGACCATTACAGTCACCAGACTGGTGTACTTACTACCTTGATACAGGTTAGGGACTAAAATCCTACTCTCCTGTGAGCTGAACAGTTACCAGACTGGTGTACTTACTACCTTGATACAGGTTAGGGACTAAAATCCTACTCTCCTGTGAGCTGAACAGTTACCAGACTGGTGTACTTACTACCTTGATACAGGTTAGGGACTAAAATCCTACTCTCCTGTAACCATTACAGTCACCAGACTGGTGTACTTACAACCTTGATACAGGTTAGGGACTAAAATCCTACTCTCCTGTGAGCTGAACAGTTACCAGACTGGTGTACTTACTACCTTGATACAGGTTAGGGACTAAAATCCTACTCTCCTGTGAGCTGAACAGTTACCAGACTGGTGTACTTACTACCTTGATTCAGGTTAGGGACTAAAATCCTACTCTCCTGTGACCATTACAGTCACCAGACTGGTGTACTTACTACCTTGATACAGGTTAGGGACTAAAATCCTACTCTCCTGTGAGCTGAACAGTTACCAGACTGGTGTACTTACTACCTTGATACAGGTTAGGGACTAAAATCCTACTCTCCTGTGAGCTGAACAGTTACCAGACTGGTGTACTTACTACCTTGATACAGGTTAGGGACTAAAATCCTACTCTACTGTGAGCTGAACAGTTACCAGACTGGTGTACTTACTACCTTGATACAGGTTAGGGACTAAAATCCTACTCTCCTGTGACCATTACAGTCACCAGACTGGTGTACTTACTACCTTGATACAGGTTAGGGACTAAAATCCTACTCTCCTGTGAACTGAACAGTTACCAGACTGGTGTACTTACTACCTTAATACAGGTTAGGGACTAAAATCCTACTCTCCTGTGACCATTACAGTCACCAGACTGTTGTACTTACTACCTTAATACAGGTTAGGGACTAAAATCCTAATCTCCTGTGACCATTACAGTCACCAGACTGTTGTACTTACTACCTTAATACAGGTTAGGGACTAAAATCCTACTCTCCTGTGAGCTGAACAGTTACCAGACTGTTGTACTTACTACCTTGATACAGGTTAGGGACTAAAATCCTAATCTCCTGTGAGCTGAACAGTTACCAGACTGGTGTACTTACTACCTTGATTCAGGTTAGGGACTAAAATCCTACTCTCCTGTGACCATTACAGTCACCAGACTGGTGTACTTACTACCTTGATACAGGTTAGGGACTAAAATCCTACTCTCCTGTGAGCTGAACAGTTACCAGACTGGTGTACTTACTACCTTGATACAGGTTAGGGACTAAAATCCTACTCTCCTGTGACCTGAACAGTTACCAGACTGGTGTACTTACTACCTTGATACAGGTTAGGGACTAAAATCCTACTCTCCTGTGAGCTGAACAGTTACCAGACTGCTGTACTTACTACCTTGATACAGGTTAGGGACTAAAATCCTACTCTCCTGTGACCATTACAGTCACCAGACTGTTGTACTTACTACCTTAATACAGGTTAGGGACTAAAATCCTAATCTCCTGTGACCATTACAGTCACCAGACTGTTGTACTTACTACCTTAATACAGGTTAGGGACTAAAATCCTACTCTCCTGTGAGCTGAACAGCTACCAGACTGCTGTACTTACTACCTTGATACAGGTTAGGGACTAAAATCCTACTTTCCTGTGACCATTACAGTCACCAGACTGTTGTACTTACTACCTTGACACAGGTTAGGGACTAAAATTCTACTCTCCTGTGACCATTACAGTCACCAGACTGTTGTACTTACTACCTTAATACAGGTTAGGGACTAAAATCCTACTCTCCTGTGAGCTGAACAGTTACCAGACTGTTGTACTTACTACCTTGATACAGGTTAGGGACTAAAATCCTAATCTTCTGTGACGATTACAGTCACCAGACTGTTGTACTTACTACCTTGATACAGGTTAGGGACTAAATTCCTAATCTCCTGTGACCATTACAGTCACCAGACTGTTGTACTTACTACCTTAATACAGGTTAGGGACTAAAATCCTACTCTCCTGTGACCATTACAGTCACCAGACTGTTGTACTTACTACCTTAATACAGGTTAGGGACTAAAATCCTAACTCTCCTGTGACCATTACAGTCACCAGACTGTTGTACTTACTACCTTGATACAGGTTAGGGACTAAAATCCTAATCTCCTGTGACCATTACAGTCACCAGACTGTTGTACTTACTACCTTGATACAGGTTAGGGACTAAAATCCTCATCTCCTGTGACCATTACAGTCACCAGACTGTTGTACTTACTACCTTAATACAGGTTAGGGACTAAAATCCTAACTCTCCTGTGACCATTACAGTCACCAGACTGTTGTACTTACTACCTTAATACAGGTTAGGGACAAAATCCTAATCTCCTGTGACTGAACAGTCACCAGACTGTGTACTTACTACCTTGATACAGGTTAGGGACTAAAATCCTACTCTCCTGTGACTTACAGTCACCAGACTGTTGTACTTACTACCTTAATACAGGTTAGGGACTAAAATCCTACTCTCCTGTGACCATTACAGTCACCAGACTGTTGTACTTACTACCTTGATACAGGTTAGGGACTAAAATCCTACTCTCCTGTGACCATTACAGTCACCAACTGTTGTACTTACTACCTTGATACAGGTTAGGGACTAAAATCCTACTCTCCTGTGACCATTACAGTCACCAGACTGTGTACTTACTACCTTGAATACAGGTTAAGGACTAAAATCTTAATCTCATGTGACTATTACAGTCACCAGACTGTTGTACTTACTACCTTAATACAGGTTAGGGACTAAAATCCTACTCTCCTGTGAGCTGAACAGTTACCAGACTGTTGTACTTACTACCTTGATACAGGTTAGGGACTAAAATCCTAATCTCCTGTGACGATTACAGTCACCAGACTGTTGTACTTACTACCTTGAAACAGGTTAGGGACTAAATTCCTAATTTCCTGTGACCATTACAGTCACCAGACTGTTGTACTTACTACCTTAATACAGGTTAGGGACTAAAATCCTACTCTCCTGTGACCATTACAGTCACCAGACTGTTGTACTTACTACCTTAATACAGGTTAGGGACTAAAATCCTAATCTCCTGTGACCATTACAGTCACCAGACTGTTGTACTTACTACCTTGATACAGGTTAGGGACTAAAATCCTTCTCTCCTGTGACCATTATAGTCACCAGACTGTTGTACTTACTACCTTGATACAGGTTAGGGACTAAAATCCTTCTCTCCTGTGACCATTACAGTCACCAGACTGTTGTACTTACTACCTTAATACAGGTTATGGACTAAAATCCTAATCTCCTGTGACCATTACAGTCACCAGACTGTTGTACTTACTACCTTAATACAGGTTAGGGACGAAAATCCTAATCTCCTGTGACCTGAACAGTCACCAGACTGTTGTACTTACTACCTTGATACAGGTTAGGGACTAAAATCCTACTCTCCTGTGACCATTACAGTCACCAGACTGTTGTACTTACTACCTTAATACAGGTTAGGGACTAAAATCCTACTCTCCTGTGACCATTACAGTCACCAGACTGTTGTACTTACTACCTTAATACAGGTTAGGGACTAAAATCCTACTCTCCTGTGACCTGAACAGTCACCAGACTGTTGTCGCTGTATACAGGCAAAATGCGCAAGGGCGTTGGCAAGGGCGTTGACAAGGAACAAGGAAGTGGACGTGTTGGTGGTGCAGGCAGAGGCCGAGGTCGTGTGCAAGCACTAATTTCGCAACAACAAAGTGGCACATCTACTCGCTGACACGTCCTGTCCCAAATTCTTGGGGCCCGCAGCAGTACACCGCTCTTGAACCAAGACCAGTGTCAACAGGTTGTTACTTGGATAGCGGATAATGCTTCAAGACAGATGGGCACCTCCACAAACACCCTGTCTTCCACACGGTCAAGTGTCAGTAGCCGTAATAGTGCACCGCACATTTCCCAACCTGATCCTCCTTCCTACCCCCAGGTCGAGTACACGTCCACGGACATTACTGATCCCACACTAGGACACTCGGAAGAGCTGTTCACGTATCCATTCGCAGAATCTGGCCTCTCGCCAGCTCCTGTTGAAGTGGGTGATGAGGAGATGGTATATACAGATGCCCAAATATTTGAGCAGCCACTTTCTCACGAACGGAACGTTGGCAACGTGTCTCAACAAGGGGTGGACGATGATGAGACACAATTGCCAGGAAGTCAGGAGGAGGATCAGGGTGCCGACGAGGAAGACGACGTGGTGGATGATCCAGTAGCTGACCCAATATGGCAGGAGGATATGCAGAGCAAGGCCAGCAGTGCACAGGGGGAGGGAGGCGTAGCATCCCAACAGGCAGTACGAAGCAGGGTCGTGTCCGCAGGCAGAAGGCAGGCAACCGTTCCCCGGAACAACAACACGACTCAAGGTGCCTCTGCAAATGTTAGGTCTTCCCGAGTCTGGGAGTTTTTTAAGTTGGCTCCAGATGACTCTAAAAAGGCCATTTGCAACACCTGCCATGCCAGTATCAGCAGGGGTACGAAAACTAGCAGCCTGACCACCACCAGCATGATCAGGCACATGTCAGCCAACACCCGACTTTGTGGGAAGTACAACAGAGTCGAGGAGCGGTGCTTGCTAATGTCACTGCTACGTCTTCGCGTGTTGTGCGTGCGAGCCAATCCCCTGTCCATGCTGGCCGCGAACAAGCCTCCGGCCCTGCACCTGAAGTTGCCCACGCACAAATAACACCACCATCAAGCACGTCCTTGTCCCAGCGCAGCGTTCAACTATCCATTCAGCAAACATTTGAACGCAGGCGCAAATACGCTGCCAACGCCCCACATGCCACAGTCCTGAATTCTCACATTTCGCGACTCATAGCGCTAGAAATGTTGCCTTTCCGGCTGGTGGAGACGGAAGCATTCCACGACCTGATGGCGGCTGCTGTCCCACGTTACTCGGTCCCCAGCCGCCACTATTTCTCCAGATGTGTCGTCCCCGCATTGCATAACCACGTGTCCAACAGCATCACACGTGCCCTGAACAACGCTGTTTCAGCCAAAGTCCACCTAACCACAGACACGTGGACAAGTGCTTGTGGGCAAGGCCGCTACATCTCCTTGACGGCACACTGGCTTAATATTGTGGAGGCTGGGACCCAGTCTGAGCGAGGAACGGAACACGTCCTTCCCACACCAAGGATAGCAGGCCCTACCTCTGTCAGGGTTTCACCGACACTCTACAGCTCCGGAATGTCATGCTCCTCAGCCTCCTCCTCCTGTGCATCCTCATCCACTGTACCCTCCACACCAGTCCCAAGCTGGAAGCACTGCAGCACTGCCTCTGGGAAGCGGCAACAGGCTGTGCTGAAGCTAGTCTGCATAGGTGACAAACCCCACAATGCAGAAGAGGTGTGGACAGCTCTGAAACAGCAGGCAGATCACTGGCTCACACCTCTGAACCTAAAGCCAGGAAAGGTCGTGTGTGACAATGGCTGGAACCTGATGGCAACTTTGAGGCGAGGCCAGCTGACGCATGTTCCATGCGTGGCCCATGTGCTCAACCTGGTGGTTCAGAGGTTTCTAAAGTCATACCCAGAGCTGTCTGAACTGCTGGTAAAAGTTCGCCGTCTCTCTGCACATTTTCGCAAGTCACCTGCTGCTTCAGCCGGCCTTGCCGGCCTTCAGCGCCGTTTGCGTCTTCCGGCCCACAGACTGGTGTGTGATGTCCCCACGCGTTGGAATTCAACTCTGCACATGTTAGTCAGGATATGTGAGCAGAAGAGGGCAGTTGTGGACTACCTGCATCACCTAAGCCGTCGGGAAATGGGTCAAACTCCACACATAACACCTGAGGAGTGGAGATGGATGTCCGACCTATGTACCATCCTCCAAAACTTTGAGGACTCCACCAAGATGGTGAGCGGCGATGACGCCATTATTAGCGTCACCATACCACTACTCTGCCTTCTAAAACGGTCTCTGCTGAAAAACAAAGAGGATGCATTGCAGGCCGAGCGCGATGACTTGGAGCAAGAAACAGTAGTGGGTGTGGGTGAAAACACACAGCCCAGCCTCATCTCATCACAACGTGCAGTGGAGGACTATGACGAGGAGGAGGAGAATGAAGACATGGAGCAACTCTCTGGCCAAATTGAGGATATGACATGCACACCAGTCATATCCTCGATTCAGCGTGGCTGGCCAGAGGACAGGGGAGATGAGGAGGAGGAGGAGGAGGACAGCATGTTCAGTCATCGTGTTGGTCTGGATATTGAAGTGATGGCTGTTAAGAGTCTGGCGCACATGGCTGACTTTATGGTAAGCTGCCTGGCTCGTGACCCTCGCGTTCAGAACATCTTGGCCGACAATCAGTACTGGTTGGCAACACTGTTAGACCCACGCTACAAGGAGAACTTTATGTCTCTCATTCCTGAGGCGGAGAGGTCAGCCAAAATGCAGCAGTTCCAGGAGGCCGTAGTCACGGAAGTAGGCAAATCATTCCCCTCACAAAACGCTAGCGGCATAGGTCAGGAATCGGTGAACAACCAAGGCGTACGGCCGAGAGGGGCACAAGTCCAATCCGCCAGAGTTAGGGGAACAGTCTTTACGATGTGGGACAGTTTTCTCAGCCCCTCACGTACGACAGCCCCTGAGGTGCGGGGTAGTGCCACAAGAAATGCTAAGTTTGGCCAGATGCTGAAGGAGTACCTTGCAGATCGAACAACTGTACTGTGAAATTCCTCTGTGCCTTACAATTATTGGGTCTCCAAGCTGGACATGTGGCATGAATTGGCTCTCTACGCCTTGGAAGTCCTGGCCTGCCCTGCCGCTAGCGTTTTGTCAGAGTGTGTTTTCAGTGCCGCAGGTGGAATCATTACTGATACACGCAACCGCCTGTCAACTGAAAATGCTGACAGGCTGACTCTGATCAAGATGAACAAGGGTTGGATTGGGCCAGACTTCACCACACCACCAACAAATGACAACTGAATTTAAATTTTGTTATGGGAATTTGCCATGTACCTCCACTCACCCATGGGTACACACTTCTGGACTTTGGCTAATCGCTGGACTGCTCCTCCTGCTTCTCATGTGCCACCATGATGACCGTTACAATAGTTAGGCTGTTATTTCAGGTATACCCGCAGTGGTAAATTTTTTCGCCCATTCTTTTAGAATGGGCATTACAACGACAGGAGATCTGCTCCTTTTCAATGGGAAAAATGTTTTGAGGCCCTCATGCACGTCTCTATCCAGGGACAATGTGGAGCCTCCCAATTTTTGGCTGCCCTGCCAAAGGGCTATACTACAATACACCCACTTGAGGTTTACAGGCCTTACTGCATGTCTGTATGCATGGGTCACTGTTGAACCTCCCAATTTTTGGCTGCCCTGCCAAAGGGTTATACTACAATACACCCACTTCAGGTTTACAGGCCCTCTTGCTTGTCTCTATCCAGGGACAATGTGGAGCCTCCCAATTTTTGGCTGCCCTGCCAAAGGGCTATACTACAATACACCCACTTGAGGTTTACAGGCCCTACTGCATGTCTGTATGCATGGGTCATTGTTGAACCTCCCAATTTTTTGCTGCCCTGCCAAAGGGCTATACTACAATACACCCACTTCAGGTTTACAGGCCCTCCTGCATGTCTGTATGCATGGGTCATTGTTGAACCTCCCAATTTTTTGCTGCCCTGCCAAAGGGCTATACTACAATACACCCACTTCAGGTTTACAGGCCCTCCTGCACGTCTCTATCCTGGGACAATGTGGAGCCTCCCAATTTTTGGCTGCCCTGCCAAAGGGCTATACTCCAATACACCCACTTCCTTACAATGAGCACTTCAGGTTTACAGGCCCTCATGCACGTCTCTATCCAGGGGCATTGGTGAACCTCCAAATTTTAGACTGCCCTGGCAAAGGAAAATACTCAAAATGGGCACAATATGTCAAGACAGGGCTTCATGTACGTCTCTTCTCAGGGACATCGGAGTGCCGCACAATGTTTTCACGTAAATTCTTTCATCATGTAATCACAAAAAGTAACATACACCAGCTGTATCTCACTATTGGGTATGTGCCCTTAACATTTCCGCCCTGAATATTCATTTTGGTGTCATTTTGGAAGGTTTTCTGGTGACTCCGTAAAATTGGCGTGAAACTCGGACAAGATTGTTCACAGCTGTGACTTTTGAGTGAGAAATGCTTCCAGGGGTCTTCCCCATGGTGTTGTCATGTCATTTGAGCACTCTTCTGAGACTTTTGTGACATTTTTAGGGTTTCTACATGCTGCCGGCAGTCATTTCATAAAAATACTCGGGTCTCCCATAGGATAACATTGGGCTCGGTACTCGGGCCGAGTACAAGAGTATCTCGGGATGCTCGGCCCGAGCTTCGAGCACCCGAGCATTTTAGTACTCGCTCATCACTACTCATGGACTTTAACTATACGACAGAGCACCACATGCAAAATAGTGATCCAAAACACCTGACACAAGTGCTGGAGCTGCAATGCTTCCATTACTCTGAATTAGTCGCTAATTATGATCATTGATGCATAGTGTTTATCTACATTTTATGTACTACAGTATTAGCTACACACAGGTCCCCACATACATGAGCCCACACAGCCTCTATATACCGTATTAGGCTTATAAAGCCCCTATATACAGTATTAACCTGACACACACACACACACACACAAGTCCACAGCCCCTATACAGTATTAGCCCCACACAAGAGCCCACAGCCTCTATATACAGTATTAGCCCACACACATGAGCCCACAGCCCCTATATAGAGTATTCGTGCCACTCACCAGCCCAAAGCCCCTGTAAACAGTATTAGCTCCACACATGAGCCCACAGCCCTGATATACAGTATTAGCCCCACACATGTGAGCCGACAGCCACTATCTACAATGTTAGCCCCACACACGAGCCCACAGCCCCTATATACAGTATTAGCCCCCACACACATGAGTCCACAGCTCCTATATACAGTATTAGCCCCAAACATACATGAGCCACAATCCCTATATAGTATTAGCCCCACACACGAGTCAACACAACCCCTATACAGTATTAGCCCCACACATATCAGCTCACAGCCTCTATACAGTATTAGCCCCACATACGTGAGCCCACATCCCCTATATACAGTGATAGCTCCACACACATGAGCCCACAGCCCCTATATACAGTATTACCCCATACACAAGCCCACAGCCCCTATACAGTATTAGCCCCTCCTACACAAACCCACAGCCTCTATACAGTTTTAGCCTTAGACACATAAGCCCACAGCCCCTATACAGTATTAGGGCCCTACATTAATTGCCTCTAAATGACTGGCGAAGCTGGTGTCTGTAGGAGCAGCAATCTCCGCTGTCTGCTCCTGGTGCAATGATTCTGCAGCCTCCGGTGATTCAAGAGTGTGAGAGTAGAGCACGATCTCTCTACCCATATGGAACATCCTGATCTGCCTACATTAGTGTTCCATTCCTGTGTGCTGCAGGCGTTCTGGAAATGACTGCTGTGTGACTGCTCCCCTATTGTGCCCATCTTCAAAATGAGTTTAAGGGGTCGGCAGCCTGATGAATGGGACAAGTGGGCACCGCGGCCCAATTTGCATATTTGCACCACAGTCCACAAAGGCAAATGTCCGGCTCAATCCGAGCCTTTTTGGCATCTGAAACCATGTGACCAGTGTATTGTCATGGCCACTTTCTAAGAAAATGCACAAAACTCATTTAACATTTTATACTATGCACCCTTCTAGTTACACCTGTATCAGTCCATACAATTCTTTGCTTACTGTTTGATACATAAAAGTAACTTGTGTGCTTTTCTTGGAAGTTAACAAAGTATAGCAATATAAAATCAATGTTTCAGGATTCATTTAAAAAATAAGGTTACCATAAAGTAAATGTGGTAAATAAGACACTTTCTGCAGTATTTGATTTGTCAGATGTTGACAGAGTCCCTGTTACTTTTTACATTTATACACATTAAATGGAACCTCTCTTTGGAATAATCCTGCCTAAATCATGCCAGCATTCATCAGAGATTGGTTGCACCATTGCAGCTTTTACTCTGAAATATTCTGTTAATTCAGAGAAAGATTAAGATGTAGACTATAGAGAAACACAAGGCTAGTCCAATGCAGTTCTCCCTGAACTGTTACTGGTGATTGACAGGTTTCTCCATGTAAAGCTGTAAAGACCTGTCAATCATCACTTGGAGTGGCATAAGTAGATGTGGCGCTTTGATGCCTCAGGTTGGTATGAGTTCGTAGATACCAAACATGTACTCTTACTTTTATTCAAGTGGTGAAATAAAATCAAATATTTGTAAAAAAAAAAAAAGAAAAGAATCTGTTCCTTTGCCGCTATTTTCCACAACCCATAGCGTTCTCATTTTTCGGGATCTGGGGCGTGTTTTTGTCTTTCAAGCTGACGTTTTTAATGATACCATTTTTGGGTAGATGTGATGTTTTGATTGCCTGTTATTTCATTTTATCACAATGTTACGGTGACCATAAAAACTTAATTTTGGCATTTTTAAGTTTTTTTTGTTATGCATTTTAGAGATGTTATCAATTGATTTTATATTTTGGATGGACAGGGCATTTGTGGAAATGGCAGTACCACATAGGTGTATTTATTTTAATAGTTTTATTTTCAATGGGGCAAAAGGGGGACAATTTGAACTTTTAGTTTTTTCTATTTTTTTCATATTTTAAAAACTTTTTTTCACTTTTACATTATTTTACTTGGCTCAGTGATTGCTTGTGCTGTACAAAGCTGTTATGATCCATGGCTCTGTATGGCAAAATGATAACCTCCTGTGGATGCAGGCGCTCGCTGGACATCCACAGAAAGTGAGTAATGATAGCAACATCTGTCCCCTGGCTGTTATGACAACACATCAACGCCCTGTGATCACATCCCAGGGTTGTCAATGGTGGTGGGGAATAGTGTGATCCACACTAAAGCGCATTAGATCAGGCCATCAGTGTTCGCTGACGGACCCTCTTCACATTTAGTTGGCTGCACATGCTGGCTGATCAGATCATCTGGCATGTACAGGGAATGATGCAAGCTCAGCATGTGATCTCTCATGCAAAGGAGGTGACCAAGGATGTATCTACATGGGGAGGCATGACAGATACAAATGAAGCTCAATAAATTAGAATATCATCATTCAATGCAAAAAGTGAAACGCATATAATATATAGAGTCATTAAAACAGAGTGATCTATTTCAATTGTTTACTTCTGTTAACCCCTTCACCACCCAGCTTATTTTGACCCTAAAGACCTTGCAATATTTTGCAATTCTGACCAGTGTCCCTTTATGAGGGTATAACTCTGGAACACTTTAACAGATCCTAACGATTGTGAGATTGTTTTTTGTGACATATTGAGCTTCATGTTAGGGGTAACTTTAGGTCGATAATTTTTGTGTTTATTTGTGAAAAAATACAAAATTTGGCAACAATTTTGAAAATGTAGCAATTTTCAAATATTGAATTTTTATTCTGCTGAACCAGAGAGTTATGAAACACAAAATAGTTAATGCATAACATTTCCCACATGTCTACTTTATATCAGCACGATTTTGGAAAAAAAAAATCTTAGGAACCTATAAGGGTTCCAAGTTCATGAGCAATTTCTCATTTTTCCAGCAAAATTTACAAAACCATTTTTTTAGTGACCACATCACATTTGAAGTCCCTTTGAGGGGCGTACATTACAGAAAGCACCCAAAAGTGACACCATTCCAAAAACTGCACCCCTCAAGCTACTCCAAACCACATTCAAGAAGATTATTAACCCTTCAGGTGATTCACCGGAACTAAGCAACACGGAAGGAAAAAATGGCCATTTTAATTTTTCCAACAAAAATGTTCTTTTTGCCTCAATTTTTTCATTTTCACATGGGCAACAGGATAAAATGGATCCTAAAATTTGTTGGGCAATTTGTTCTAAGTACAACGATACCTCATATATGGTCATAAACCACTGTTTGGGTGCACAGCAGGGCTCAGAAGGGAAGGAGCGCAATTTGACTTTTTGAATGGAAAATTAGCTCCAATTGTTAGCGGACACCATGTCGTGTATGGAAAGCCCCTGTGTGCCTAAACATTGGAAATACCCCACAAGTGACCCCATTTTGGAAACTAGACCATCGAAGGAATCTAGATGCATAGTGAGCACTTTGAACCCCCAGATGCTTCACAAATTGATCCATAAAAATGAAAAAGTACATTTTGTTTCACAAAAAATTAATTTTTTCATTTTTAAGGACTAATTTGTGAAGTATTCACTATGCATCTAGAGAAATTCCTTGGGGGGAAAATGGGGTCATTTGTGGGGGAGCTCCTATGTTTATGTATCCCTGATGAAGGTGCCAGGTGGACACTGAAACGCGTAAGGTATCCCTTATGAAGGTGCCAGGTGGGCACTGAAACGCGTAGGAGGAGAATAAAGGAAGGATTGGATCAAACATCGATTATTGGTTTTATTTCAATGTGAATGAACCTGGCAGCGCGGACCGAACAAACACCGTCTTTCCCTGAACTTCTTAGCTCCTATGTTTAGGCAAACAGGGGGCTCTCCATACGCGACATGGTTTCCGCTAACAATTGGAGCTAATTATCAATTGAAATTGTTAGCGGACACCTTGTTGCATATGGAGAGCCCCTGTGTGCCACCAGCACAAGGGCAACTGGAAGAGTTGGTGTCACATCGCCATTGGACTCGGTGGCTGGTGTTCCTGCCTCGGCCGCTGGGAGGAGCCGGATTCCTTCGGCTGATGGCGCCAGTGATAGGAGGGCCTTGTCCTCATATGGACCTGCTCCTGCGACGTCTGCCTCTGTCGCTGAGCGCCGCTGTGTTTCCCCTCTGGGTGGTGTTGGTCGCAGAGGAGCGGGCCCTGCAGAGATGTCCGTTAGGCGCAGCCTGCGTTCTTCTGTCAGAGGTGGCGTGGGTGGAGCCAGTCGTGCATCTCCATCTGGCCTGGATCTAGGGGCGGTCCGGATGAGGTCATCAGGCTGTGAGCTCCAGCCTATGGGAGGTAACCGCGCCCTTCAAATACATTGGAGCCTGTCTTGCAGGCCGCCAGATATAGTTTTGGTTCCCCAGTGATAGTGTGTGTTTAGTTTCGTGTCTGACCTTGCCTGGATTTCTGACTCTGCCTCTGCCTATCGATTTTGTACCTCAGCTGCCCTCTTGGTTTTGCCCTTGACCTTTGCCTGGATTTTTGACTCTGCTACTGCCTGACGATTTTGTACCTTCGCTGCCCTCTCGGTTTTGACTCGGACTTCTGACTTCATTTTTCGGGTCTTGATTTTCCCTGGCGACCCACCCCGGCTCTGTTGCTCATATAGGCAGCTACCCCCTGGGCTCCGCTGTAATTCCAGATCCCTGTATAGGGGTTAAGGGTCTCGGGGTTTCTCGGGGTGCTGCCTACCAGCAGCTCGGCCTCACAGCGGATGGTCGTCACATTATATCTGGCCATACCATTCTTTATATATATATAGATAGACTATATATATATATAAAGCATTCCTTTTACCTTTTTTTTCTTTTTCTCTCCTTTTCCCAATGTTTTTTTTTTTCTTTTCTCTGAGCTGTGTCTGCTGATTGCTCCCTCAAAGCACCTGTGTCTAGCTTCTCAGTCCTGTGGAGGAACACACCCATCATCTCATTCAAACATGCTGTACAAGCCACAAGCTGGAGTCCTCTGCATGAACACTGGAGATCAGAAAGCCTCATACCCTGGATGTCTGGGGGGCTTTGGCTCGGCCTGCCTGGGTGCTAAGGTATTGCCAGCAGATGCTGCCAAAGTTTTATTACCTATTTCTTTATCTTACCTTAAGAAATCTGTGTGTTTAGAGGCTTATGTAGACTGTGGCTCAGAGGGGAATTTCATAGATCTCCAGGTAGCAAGAAATTTATGTGTACCACTACTGAGGCTTAATGCCCCCATTAGAACCACTGCAGTTAATGGCACTCCCCTCATCCAGGGTGGAGTGGAATTTGTCACTGAGGAAGTGTCAATGCTGGTGGGGTCTTTACATGCTGAAAATGTGTCATTTTTTGCTATCAATAATTTATCATCTGCAGTAATCCTGGGCATGCCATGGTTACGTAAACATAACCCAGTCATAGACTGGCACTTGGGTGACATCGTGCGCTGGAGCCCGAAGTGTCAAGAACACGGATTCTCGCTATCTGTAAACCAAGTGAAGGTCAAGACTCCTCCCTTTGCACCATATGCCTTTAGAGATTTTGAGGATGTATTTTCTATTCAGGAATCAGAGAAATTACCCCCCTCACAGAAAATATGATTGCTCCATAGATTTGATACCTGCTTCTCGTCTCCCAAAGGGGAGAATATTTAACCTCTCTGGTCCTGAACGTCAGGCTATGAATGATTACATAGCAGACAGTCTGAGAAAAGGGTATATTAGACCGTCCACCTCACCAGTAGGAGCTGGTTTCTTTTTTGTGGGAAAGAAAGATGGCGGCCTCAGACCTTGCATTGACTACCGCGAATTAAACGCGATCACTGTAAAAAACCAGTATCCTCTTCCACTCATACCTGATCTTTATAATCAACTGTTGGGAGCCAAGTATTTCACTAAACTGGACCTCAGGGGAGCATATAACCAGGTCCGTATAAAAGAAGGCGATGACTGGAAGACCGCGTTCAATACGCCTCTCGGCCATTTTGAGTATCTTGTAATGCCGTTCGGGTTAAGTAACGCACCTGCAGTATTTCAGAATTTTGTCAATGATATTTTCAGAGATATCAGTGGTGTATATGTGGTCGTTTATTTGGACGACATTCTGGTTTTTTCTCCTGGTCTTTGGTCACACGTCCGACATGTCCGTACTGTACTCCAGAGACTCAGAGAGCATTCTCTATTCGCCAAATTAGAGAAATGTGTCTTCATGGAGGAAGAGATAAATTTTTTGGGGTATATTATATCTGCTAAAGGTTTTCGCATGGATCCTGCCAAAATTAAACCCATTAAGGAATGGGTACAACCCAAGTCTCTGAAGGCACTGCAGTGATTCTTGGGTTTCGCTAACTATTATCGTAAATTTATTAAGGGGTTTTCAGAGATAGCCAAACCTCTCACTGATTTGACACGTAAAGGGGCGGATGTGGTTAATTGGAAGCCTGAAGCCATTCATGCGTTTTCTAAGTTAAAAGAGTGTTTCTCCGCGGATCCAATATTGGTGCAGCCTGATTTGGACCGCCCCTTCATTGTAGAGGTAGATGCCTCTGAAGTTGGAGTGGGAGCGGTGCTATCACAAGGCACCGCATCTCTCACTCAACTTCGTCCGTGTGCCTTCTTTTCCCGAAAATTTTCCTCTACAGAGATGAATTATGATGTAGGTAATCGGGAATTGTTGGCAATCAAATGGGCCTTCGAGGAATGGCGCCACTTCCTCGAAGGCGCCAAACATAGGATTACCGTAATTACTGATCACAAAAATCTAACCTATTTGGAGTCAGCGAAAAGACTGAATCCTAGACAGGCTAGATGGGCCTTGTTCTTCTCCAGATTCGATTTTGTGATCACTTTCAGACCGGGTACTAAAAATGTGAGGGCTGATGCCCTGTCTCGAAGTTTTTGCCCCTTACAAGTCGAGGACGTGGAACCGACTCCCATTTTAGCCAAGGGGATTATTGTCTCGGCTGTGTCTTTGGATCTTCTGGAAGAGATTCGTAGATCTCCAGAACAGGCCCCTGGCACTACTCCTGCCCAGAAACTATTTGTCCCTACCAAATTCGCCTCCAAGTTCTTAAGGAATCTCATGATTCCATCCTCGCAGGGCATCCTGGTATCAATAACACCATCAGACTTGTAACCAGGAGTTTGTGGTGGCCAACCATAGTAAAGGACTGTAAGGAATATGTACTGGCTTGTGAAACCTGTGCTCGCGCTAAGTCTCCCCGCAACCGCCCTGCCGGGTTGCTCCAGTCCTTACCTACCCCTGAGGGTCCTTGGACTCATATCTCCATGGATTTTATTACTGACCTGCCACTCTCAGAAGGGAAGACTTGTATATGGGTAGTGGTAGACAGATTCAGCAAGCAGTGTCATTTTGTTCCGCTGTCCGGGTTACCTAATTCCGAGACCCTGAGCAAAGTATTCATTAATCATGTTGTGCGATTGCATGGTGTTCCTGTGAATATTGTTTCTGACAGGGGCACCCAGTTCGTTTCTAAGTTTTGGAGGGCATTCTGTAAACGGATTGGAATTGACTATTCCTTTTCTTCTGCCTATCACCCTGAAACCAATGGTCAAACCGAGCGCGCAAATCAAGCTCTCGAACAGTATCTACGTTGTTATGTCTCTGAGCATCAATCTGATTGGGTGGAACATCTGCCACTAGCAGAATTTGCCATGAATAACCAGTACCAGGAGTCCATCAAGACTACCCCTTTCTACTGTAATCATGGGCTGCACCCGCGCTTTTGTTCATTTTCTTCTAGGCTTACTGACGTCCCTGGGGTAGAAAGGTCCGTAGATCAGTTAAAGACTATCTGGTCTGAAGTGAACAAAAACAAAGGGGGCTCAGACTAGGAAGGCGTCTTCTGCTAATAAACGGCGCTCCAAGGGTCCGGACCTGGGAGTTGGGGACAAAGTTTGGTTGTCTACGAAAAATATCAAGCTCAAAGTGCCGTCTGCCAAACTAGGTCCCAGGTTTATTGGTCCGTATGAAATAATTGACGTGATTAACCCTGTAGCCTTTCGTCTGAAGCTCCCTCAATCATTCAAACTGCCCAATGTATTCCATAAATCCCTTCTCAAATTGTACCGATCTCCGATTCGTCCTGTCCGGTCCCCTCCTCCCCCGGTCTTGGTCGGGGGTGCCGTGGAATATGAAGTTCAACGGATCCTTGATTCCCGTTTAGTGAGAGGATCCGTGCAGTATCTGGTACATTGGAAGGGCTATGGTCCGGAGGAGAGGTCCTGGGTGCCTGCCAGTAATATCCATGCCAAGGGTTTGATCAGGAAGTTTCATCTTCTTCATCCCAATAAACCAGGTTTTGTGGGTCCGGAGGCCCCTCGTAGAGGGGGGGGTACTGTCACATCGCCATTGGACTCGGTGGATGGTGTTCCTGCCTCGGCCGCTGGGAGGAGCCGGATTCCTTCGGCTGATGGCGCCAGTGATAGGAGGGCCTTGTCCTCATATGGACCTGCTCCTGCGACGTCTGCCTCTGTCGCTGAGCGCCGCTGTGTTTCCCCTCTGGGTGGTGTTGGTCACAGAGGAGCGGGCCCTGCAGAGGTGTCCGTTAGGTGCAGCCTGCGTTCTTCTGTCAGAGGTGGCGTGGGTGGAGCCAGTCGTGCATCTCCATCTGGCCTGGATCTAGGGGCGGTCCGGATGAGGTCATCAGGCTGTGAGCTCCAGCCTATGGAAGGTAACCGCGCCCTTCAAATACATTGGAGCCTGTCTTGCAGGCCGCCAGATATAGTTTTGGTTCCCCAGTGATAGTGTGTGTTTAGTTTCGTGTCTGACCTTGCCTGGATTTCTGACTCTGCCTCTGCCTATCGATTTTGTACCTCAGTTGCCCTCTTGGTTTTGCCCTTGACCTTTGCCTGGATTTTTGACTCTGCTACTGCCTGACGATTTTGTACCTTCGCTGCCCTCTCGGTTTTGACTCGGACTTCTGACTTCGTTTTTCGGGTCTTGATTTTCCCTGGCGACCTCCCCGGCTCTGTTGCTCATATAGGCAGCTACCCCCTGGGCTCCGCTGTAATTCCAGATCCCTGTATAGGGGTTAAGGGTCTCGGGTTTCTCGGGGTGCTGCCTACCAGCAGCTCGGCCTCACAGCGGATGGTCGTCACAGTTGGGTACAGTACTAGAAAATGGTGCATCTAATGAATGTGCTATTTTCTGGGGTAGCTGTGGGTTGCAATTCGCAGCATGGGGGCCCACAACGTTTGGGCCTCTCCACGCTGAGGATTTCAGCCCCCCAACTGACATATTTTACCTGGCTGGCAACCAAAAATATGGCAAAGCTCCATGCATTATTTGTGGAGATAATTGAAAAAAAAAATGACGTAGGGCTTTGTCATATTTTTGGTCCTGCAAGGTACAACTTGGCAGCTACGGACTGCCACCCACCCCCAGCTGCCTCGTTGTACCTGGCTGGCAACCAAAAATACAGCAAAGCCCATTTTTTATTTATAGACCTAATTGAGAAAAAAAAACATGTGGGGCTCCACCATATTCTTGGTCCAGTCAGGTACAACTAGTCAGCTGGGAGCTGGAATACTCACCATGGAGAGGCCCAAGCATTCTGGGTCTCCCATGCTGCAAATTGCAGCCCGCAGCTACCCCAGAAAATGGCACATTCATTGAAGCTTCATTTTCTGGCACTGTACCCAGACTCTTCCAGTTTCCCTGGTGCCGGTGGCAAACTGGGTAATAGAGGAGTTAATGGCAGCTTTTATGTTGGCTGCTGGCACTAAGCCCGAGATTCATAATGTTGGGCCAATGTTAGACCCAGTCATTAGTAATCTCTAGTGAATAGTAAATAAAATACACCACACTGAGAAAAATATTTTTATTAGAAAAAAACACAAACACAAATTGAGACTCCATCTTTGTTACTCCATACCATTTGATGCAGTCCACAACGATGGTCCCACGACGATCGATCACCTCTACTACATGCAGAGTCTGCAGCAAGGGATCAAGTGTCCTCTTCCTACAGTCTCTGGGGTTAAATTGATAGTGCTCTGTATGGCAATGATCTGTCATACAGTGCACCATGACTATGACCCCAGAGACTATAACAAGAGAACACTTGATACCTTGTTGTAGTCTCTGGGGTCAGAGTCATGGTGCACTGTATAGCAATAATCTGCTATACCGTGCACCATGACTGTCACCCCAGAGACTACAACAAGGGATCAAGTGTCCACTTGTTGTTGTCTCTGGGGTCATAGTCATGGTGCATGATATGGCAGATCATTGCCATACAATGCACCATGACTCTGACCCCAGAAACTACAATAAGTGGACACTTAATCCCTTGTAGCACCCATCCATCCACCCATGCATCTATCCATCCCCCCATGCACCCGTCCATCCATCCAACCATACACCCATCCATCCATCCATTCATCCATCCATGCACCCACCCATCCATCCATGCACCCATCCATCCATCCATGCACCCATCCATCCATCCATGCACCCATCCATACATCCATGCACCCATCCATACAAACACCCATCCATCCATCCATCCACCCATGCACCCATCCATCCACCCATGCATCCATCCATGCACCCATCCATCCATCCATGCTCCCATCCATCCATCCATGCACCCATGCACCTATCTATCCATGCACCCATGCACCCATCCATCCATTGATGCACCAATCCATCCATCCATACACCCATGCACCCATCCATGCACCCATCCATCCACCCATGCACCCACCCTTGCACTCATGCACCCATCCATGCACCCATGCTCCCATCCATCCATCCATGCACCCATGCACCCATCTATCCATGCACCCATCCATCCATTGATGCACCAATCCATCCATCCATACACCCATGCACTCATCCATGCACTCATCCATCCACCCATGCACCCATCCATGCACAAATGCATCAATCCATCCATCCATGCACCCATGCACCCATCCATCAATCTATTCATTTATTCATACTCACCTCACTCACGTTCCTTGTCTGAGGAGAAGGAGCCCAGGAGAGGAGGAGGGGCACCACAGTGAGCAGAGGAGGCAGAGGAGCTGACCAGCAAGTGCACCGGCAGAGGTGAGGGGGGACATGGAGACCGGAGGTGGGGGAGCAGAGGGAAGGGACAAGGGGGGTGAGGAGCACCGATGCAGGAGGGGGCTGAGGAGGGGGAGGGCACCCGCCCACCAATTCCTCCACACCTGATTAGAGAGCTAATGTCACAATGACGCAGGCTCCAATCAGATCTCAGGGGTGAATCGCTCTGATTGGCAGATTCACTTTCAACTGCCAATCAGAGCGATTTTAGCCAAAGGGTGAAAGCCACCCCCCTGGGATAAAGTATAGGTCCTTATGTTCCTACAGCACCAATGACATTTAACCGGCCCCAGTCACCGTTGCTGCAGGACCCCAATCCCGCTATGACGTTGCACAATTGATTATGCTAAATACAACACATACCCATACAAAAAAATTATGAAAAAACTCAAATAATGTTACGATCTATATGTATATAAAATATTCTCTAAAGGTGTTACAAGATAAAAAAAACATATATAGAGGACTTTCACTGAGAATGTATTTTCTATATACCATATTTTTCGGACTATAAAACGCTTGGACTCTGGGCCATAATCATTGCCTCAATAGCTTAATCCATCTGGATTACCATATACATGCTGTCCGGGGACTCCCATCTGGAGAAGGAGACTCATGCAGAGAGGAGACTATTAATGGTGCTGTGTCTCTGGAACAGCAGTGAGGACACGATTCCCTATGCGATTTGTCTGAGTTGTGCCGGCCAGCACAACCAGAGGAGGTGGGTGCAACAATTCACATCCCTGTGGGGTCTGATGTAGGTATCCATTCACGTAGGAGTGCCTTATCTATTTTGTTTTATCATGATAATGACACATAGCCAATGCAAACCTAAAAGTCATTATCTCAGAAAATTTGAATAATTAACACAAAACACCTACAAAGGCTTGGGCTAGGGTCACAACTGAGTCCTGGATCCGTTAAAAGCATCAGTTTCTCAAGTTAGAATTTTGTGAAAAACGCATGCGTTAAAGGATCCATAGGCTCCAATGCAAAAAATGCATTGTCAAAAGTGCACTATAAAAACACTATGCGTTTTTGAAACTGCATCAAAAAACGCTGCTAGCAGCATTTGTGGATGCAGTAAAAAAACGCATAGCGTTTTTTTAACATAGGGCCCTATGGGAAATGCATCCGTTAACGCATGGTACATATAGGCACCATGCATTAACGTATATGTTAACGCACAGCGTTTTTTAGAAGCGAACATGGAGATTTCCAAAAACGAAATCAGGTTTGAAATAGGCAGAAAAACGGACTGCCATGTGTGACCCTAGCCTTACTAAGCTTTTAAAATGGTCCCTTAGGATAGGGTCACATATGCCATCCGTTGTGCCCTGAGTCTCTTATTGGCATCAGTTTCTGTTTTGTTTTTTCTAAGTCCAAAAACAGATATCCGTTAACGAATGGTGCACTTAAGTGCCACTGCACTTTTCAAAAATGCTATGCTGTTGTTTCCTGCCTCCAAATAACGCTGCATGCAACGTTTTTGGGTGCAGTAAAAAAAACGCATAGCGTTTTTTTAATATGGGGCCCTATGGGAAACGCAAACATATAGGTAACATGCCTTTTCGCACCTAAAAAATGCTATGCGTTAACACATGCGTTAAAGCATGGTATCTATATGTACCATGTGTTAATGGATGTGTTTCTCATAGGGCCCCATGTTAAAAAAACGCTATGCGTTTTTTTACTGCACCTAAAAACGTTGCATGCAGTTTTTTAGAGGCAGGAAACAACAGCATAGCGTTTTTGAAAAGCGTAGTGAAACTTAAGTGCCCCATCTGTTAACAGAATCCGTTTGTGGACTTAGAAAAAAAAAGTCCAAAAACCGATGCCAATAACGGATCCAGAGCAAAACGGATGGCATGTGTGACCCTAGCCTTAGTCTGGTTCTTTAGGCTACACAATCAGAGGGAAGACTTCTGACTTGACAAATGTTCAGAAGGCTGTCAGTGACACACTCCACAAGGATGATAAGCCACAAAAGGTCATTGCTAAAGAAGCTGGCTGTTCACAGAGTGCCTTATCCAGGCATATTAATAGAAATTTAAATGGAAGGAAAAAGGGTGGTAGAGCAAAGGTGCCAAAACAACCAGGATAATAAGGAAAGGCGATTCAAACATTTGGGGGAGATTCACAGGGAGTGAACTGCAGCTGTAGTCAGTGCTTCAAGAGCCACCACACACAGATGTATCCAGGACATGGGCTACAACTGTCACATTCCTTGTGTCAAGTCACTCCTGACCCATAGACAATGCAAGAAATATCTTACCTGAGCCACGGAGAAAAAGAACTGGACTGTTGCTCACTGGTCCAAGGTTTTGTTTTCAGATGAGAGTAAATGTTGCATTTAATTTGTAAATCAAGGTCCCAGAGTCTGGAGGAAGAGTGGAGAGGCCACAATCCAAGCTGCTTGAGGTCTAGTGTGAAGTTTCCACAATCAGTGATGGTTTGGGGAGCCATGTCATCTGCTGTGCTGGTGTACATCCACTGTGTTTTATTAAGACCAACGTCTGTGCTGTCGTCTACCAGGGAATTTTAGAGCACTTTATGTTTCTCTCTGTCGACAAACTTTTTGGAGATGCAAATTTCATTTTCCAGCAGGACCTGGCACTTGTCCCCCTGCCAAAAGTACCAATACCTGGTTTAAAAACCATAGCATAACTGCTTGAGCGGCCAGCAAACTCGCCTGATCTAAAGCCCATAGCGAATCTATAGGGTATTGTCAAGAGGAAGATGAAAGAAACCATACCCAACAATGCCAATTGGTACCTTTACACGCCGCGACGGCAGGCTGGATACATCGCGCTACTTCACGTGCACGAGCACGCTCAAACGGCTACAAACGGTGAACGCATCTCCTTTACACGCCGCGACAAGGTGCGCTACGCCACGCTACATCTATAGCTAGCTACATCGCCGGGTGTCTCAAGTAGCCAGCTGTAGCTCATTTACACACCGCTACAACCAGCTACTATGGGCGGACCTGGTGCAGCAGGGACAGCACATAGGCGTGCCACAATTGTGGATTACGAGCCGTCCGTACGCTGATAGGACGAAGCCAGAACATCATGATTGGGCAGGCATCGCAGGAGGCTGAGTAATACAGCACGCTCGAGCGATTGTGTAGTGTGACTCGTCGGCTCCTGAAATATGCCGCCCTGTGCGGCGACAACCAATCGCAAAGCACCATCTTCCACCAATGATCGCACATGGGGCGCGGTAACACGGAGCCAGGGTCACGCCTTAGCTACATCGCAGGGTGTCCGGAGTTCCCTTCCGTTGCTTCTTTACACGCCGATACAGCTCGCTACCATCGGCGATGTAGCCATCAGTTTTCGAGCAGAGCCCATAAACAGATGTATCTGTCGCCGGCTGTAGCGTCGCGTCTTCAGACGCCGCTACGACGGGCTACATTGACGCTACAAGCTACATTTGTAGCCTGTAGCGGGCTGTATCCAGCCTGCCGTCGCGGCGTGTAAAGGTACCAAATGAGCTGAAAGCTGCTGTCAAAGCAACCTGGGCCTTCATAACACGTCAGCAGTGCCACAGGCTGATCACCTCCATGCCACGCCTCATTGATGCAGTAATTCATGCAAACGTAGCCCAACCAAATATTGAGAGCATTTACTGTACTTTTCATTAGGCCAACATTTATGAGTTAAAAAACATTTTTTCAGTTGGTCTTATATAATATTCTAATTTTCTGAGATAATGACCTTTGGGTTTTCATTGGCTGTAAGCCATAATCATCAACATTAACAGAAATAAACACTTGAAATAGATCACTCTGTAATGACTCTATAAAATATATGCTTTTCACTTTATGTTTTGAATTACTGACATAAATTATAATTTTAAAGATATTCTAATTTCTTAAGATGCACATGTATATCTGAATAATGCATCAATGAATTTTTAAGTTCTTAGAAAGTGTCAGTGTCTTCATACCCTTTACCAGCTTCACACCATGGTTTTCCGGCTCTGGGTCTGTCCGGTGTGAACCGGACAAACCTGGATCCGATTTTGCACCCCATGTATCCCTATGGCGCCAGATTATTTGTTATCCGCTTTTGTTGCTTTCCGTCTGGTTCCGGCTGTATTAGATTTTTGCCATGGACACAAAATCGGAGCTTGAATCATTTTTTGTGTCCGGGTGGCACAAATGAACAAAACCGGATCCTCTCGGATCCGGAGCGATCCGGTGCCCATAACATGGGAGTCTATGGGCGCCGGATCATGCTGAAACCGGCAAAAAGACGAACTGGTTCCCGGACGCCAGGTGCTGAAAGAGTGGCAGCTCTGAAATTCAGTCGCGCTTGTTCAGCGCCTGGACAGCCCAGCATATTAGAGCAGCCGCTGAAGTTCAGCACCATGCACCCGCGCTGCTGAAATTCCAGCACTGGACAGAGACAGAAACGATTCTGGCACAAAACACAATCAGAGGGCATATTTGCCTTCCGGTTCTGCTTGTCTGGGGCTGTCAGGTTGTGTCCGGTACATCCTGCAAAACACCGAGCACAATCTGACAGCCGAACATCGCAGAGTAAAGCCGGTCTTTAAAGGGTTTGCTATTTCATCTTTATTTAACAAATGTGTTGCAGACATGATTTTGTAGTGCTTATAAAATTTCAAGATTAGACTATGTTCACACACTGCTTTTTTACAGCATTTTGGCTGTGTTTTTGTGCTGTATTTTTACTATGGTTTTATGGTAATGAATGCTAATCTAAACCTGCATTTTTGTTTCTCTGCAAAATCTATGTGATTCAGGGAAAAGTTGCTGCACATTGGTTTAATCTCTTTGCAGAAACTGAAACCTGCACAGGTTTTACTGCGTTTTGAAAAGTATGAGCATTACAATTCTTATCAAAAAGCAGAGTTGCGTTTTACCATTGAGAACGAGAGAAACCATGAGAAATAACAACTTGTAAATAACGAATAGGAAAAATGCTGTAAAAATGCAGCAAACTTGCACCTACAAAGCACACTTAAAACTACACAAAAATGCTGGAAACCTACTGCTAGGGAATTTGTTTACAAACAGTTTTTTCCATCAATTTTGCAGCATTTTTATCCCATTTTTGACATAGAACACTACTAAAATGCAACAAACAATTTACATGCTCATTCTTTCAAAAATGCCTCAAAACCCTGGAGTGTTTGTTGACACTTTCCGCAATGAAACAAAACCAATGTCTGTGGACAGCTTTTCCCTGAGTCAGGCTGGGGTCACACTTGCGTTTTTTTCATGCATTTTTGGAGACCTGCGTTTTTAAAAAAACATGTAAAACGCACCCATAGGCCCCCATGTTAAAAAACGCATACCCTAATAGCAAAAACGCATGTCTTAATAGCAAAAACGCATGTGTGACAGCACCATGCGTTTTGTGTGCGTTTTTGCAATTATGTGATTAGCTGACATCAAAAACGCATGGTACATTAGTACCATCAAAAAACGCACGCGTTTTCTAAAAAACGCATGTGTTTTCCATAGGGGCCCATGGTAAAAAAACGCATGTTTTTCTAAAAAAGCATGCTTTTTTAAAACAGCACCAAAAAATAGTGCATGCAAATACGCTGCCACAGGGATGAACACAGGGTTAATGTTAATAATAGCTGTGGGCAACATGTCTCTAGGGTGGTGCCCACCCCCCCTAGAGACAAGCTATCCACTCAGGTGGGCATGAGAGGGGTTAATGTAGTCAGTATAGTATTGCCGCTATGCGCTTTGTGAATTTTATGAATGAATGCGGCGGCTCCTCACAGTAGAGGAGATACTGTACATAATGTATGTACAGTATGAGCCCCTGTCCTTGGTCCTGAAAGTTGTAACATTAGGTCTATGGTGGTGCGCTGCCCATAGAACCTAATGTTACAACTTTCAGGACCAAGGACAGGGGCTCATACTGTACGTACATTATGTACAGTATCTCCTCTACTGTGGAGGAGCCGCCGCATTCATCATAAAATTCCCCAAGAGCCGACAATAGCCCGGCAATACTAATCTGACAATTAATCCCCTCTCATGCACCTGAGTGGACAGCACAAAATTGTTGCCGGCAATGTGTGGACCCCAGCCCTATGACTCTATGTGCACACAGAACAACTGTACAGTTTTTCCCATTTACTAAATCCAAAAGCTCCTCAAAAGCATCCAGTGTGGGCATAGCCTAATACAATATACTACACTAGGATCAAATAAATGTATAGGATAGCATAGTCACCCAGGCACACATATAGAAATTATATGTATGTGTTATAAGGTAAAAGACACAAAAGAGAAAGAAGTCAAAATGTAGTAAAGAATATACATATATATATACACACACACATGTATATCTAACCAGTAGCTTGCCAATGTAATCTTAATATATCTGAATCTGTTCCTGAAAGTTATTTTAAACAGTTATAATACTGCATTTCACAGTATAGATATAAATATGGGAGAACTGATTTGTACGTATGGCAGGTGTTTTACCATTAAATTGCAATCAAAGGCTGAAGTAGCTTAATAGGACTTTTATTACTTTCACAGTCTGGTTTTACAGCCTTTCTTCGGCTTATACTTACAGTAAGTTCACATCTCCGCCCTTCCTTGAACACATCATTATTTGAAACAGTTATTGAAAAAGTAGACAATGTTTATACATTCGCTGCAGAAGTTGATTTTGTTCCAAAATGTTTCCACTGTCCCATCAGTACCAAGAACGTTTACTGTTAATGTATGAGCAGCATAAACATGAACACTAGCACCTGACTGGTAAGAATGAACGCACAGCATCAAGAAGACACAGCAGGTCAAGGTTCCTGGGATAGCAGCACTCCATCACTGCGCAGAGGAGCTGCTCCAAGTCACAGACATCATTGGCATACAGAACATTCCATGCCAACACTTCACCTTCCATTGCATATGCTTGACGTAAGCACTTTATTTCAAAGCTCTATCCAATGACAAGGGATAACCTGAAGTTTTTAAATGTATCTTCCAAAAAAATTAAGTTATTCTTTCCAAGAGTATTAGTCTCAATGAATGGTAAAAGATTTTTCTTAAAAACATTTCTTTTAATTTAACTGTCAGTCACCATAAAATACATGTCTATTAGTACAGTATGTGTACTGCTATGTATAATTATCTCCAGCTTAAATCAGCAATAAATACGTATACCAGGTTCAAACTCCCGCCTCGAGCCGCACACAGTCCAGTTCAGATTTCCCAAATTTGACATGGCAATTTGATACCAACTGTCAAATGCATGGAAATCTGAAACCGACTGTGTGCGCCTCGAGCTGAGTTTGAGACCTGCCGTAACATCATACATATAAAGCAATCACATGTGGCAGATTTAGTTCAAGAAGTCTAACTTAAGGCCCTGTTACACGGAACAATATCTTGAACGATATCGTTGAAACGTCACGGGTTTGGAGTCGTTCAAACGACATTGTTAGGAGACGTCGTTGCGTGTATGACTACGCGTTACGACTACGATAAATCGCTGGATCACTAATCGCAGGTTTGAGAACATGTTCTCAAATCACACGATCCACGATCAGCCAACCTGCTGCATCGTTGTGGGTGACACCGCGATAACGATGTCTTTAACGACTTCGCCTATTCACTACAGTGAACAAGTATCGTTAACTAGGTTGTGTGAATGATAGCTGCTCGCCACATTGTTGGTGCAGTCGTTCATGATACTAGACGTGTGACATCTCACCAACTATGTCAAAAAGATGTCCTCCTGTGAGATCATTGGTGAGATTTTAAAGGGTCCTGTCACCCCCAAAATACCTCAAAACCTATTAAAAGCTGTCCTTAAAGCATTGTAACACTTACCCTAAACTCCTTTTAGCTCCTAAATGCAGCAAGTGAAATTGAAGATAAATGTTATTACAGTACCTCATTAGGGATGATAATGAGTGACTATGGTATTCATAGTCACCCTGGCAGGCTGTCCCTCTTCATGATATCACGCCTCAATAGGCGTGATCTTCAAATCAGATTAAAATGCGCGCCTCCCCGCTCTGTGCTGTCTCGGCCGGCCTGTAGTGGGGCTGGGTGACGCGAATCGCGTCATTTCCGGCGCCGGGTGACCGTATGTACACCCGTGCCGCTCTGTTAGCTTCAAAACGCGCACTGCGCATGCGCAGTGCGGGTCTTGAGGCTAACAGCAGAGCAGGTGTACATACGTCACCCGGCGCCGGAAATGACGCGATTCACGTCACCCAACCACACAATGCAGCGGTCCGGCTGCCATAGGAGAGAGGGAGGCGCGCATTTTAATGTGATTTGAAGATCACGCCTATTAAGGCGTGATATCATGAAGAGCGACAGCCTGCCAGGGTGACTATGAATACCATAGTCACTCATTATCATCCCTAATGAGGTACTGTAATAACATTTATCTTCAATTTCACTTGCTGCATTTAGGAGCTAAAAGGAGTGTAGGGTAAGTGTTACTATGCTCTAGGGACAGCTTTTAATAGCTTTTGAGGTGTTTTGGGGGTGACAGGATCCCTTTAACGACATTGAAGCGTGTAACGGTACCTTTACACATCTCAATGGTACAGATGAACAGATCTGCCAAGCTTTTAATTTGCCAAATTGCACAAATTTTACAAAGGATAATTATTTGCCATGAATTTAATGTTTCTCACTATGCACTGGGGTCTAGAGAGACCCTAGAGCATAATAAATGTAGGGTGTAAAAAAAATAAAATAATAATACTCCACTCTCCACTCACCTGCCCCCGCAGCCTGCATCTGATCCTCCATTCCATTTCTTTTTGCCATGCCTGCTTGTGTACATCTTCTTCAACCTGTTGTACTCTGGATCATGAGTTCCCATTTGACCTGAGTTCTGAAGTCTCCATACACTCCACCATTACAGTGCATTAGTTAACATCTCAACATTATTACTTGCATCACCTGAGGCCTAGTCAGTGCCATTGGGGGTGCACTTGTGTAACAACAAACACCAAAATGGCATGGTGTGCTAAGAAATCAGAATCCTAGTAAAGCTAGAAATCCCAGCCCAGAGTGGAGAAGGTAGAAGAAGATGAATGCGGCCAGAGAACGTAAAAAGAAGAGAATTAGGAAATTGATCAACGGGCTGCAGGGTTGGTGGGACACTTGAGTAGTAAGGTGGCTGTTGATATTGTTTATTAACCTTTTGACAGACCAATATGATTCAGCAGGCTACCGTATTGCTAACTTTACATGGAGAGAATTGCAAGAAATCCATATTCTAGTGATAACAAAGTTTCATTAAATTTGTGAAAAGTTCAATTCCACTCAAATTAGTGATGAGCACATCAGGCAAAATCTGAACTTGCATGTTTGCATGTTTTTTTTCTGGGAAATTTGAATTGTGGAGAGTTATTATCCACAAATATTCCTCATTATGCTCTGGAGTCTCTCTAGACCCCAGAATATAATAAACATAATATGTAAAGAATTATAACCCTTATACTCACTTCAGCCCTCATCTTTCTGACCCCTATGCTCCTCACCACCACCTATCCAGTTTTTGCAACATCATAATTCTCACCGTGAACCAGACCCTCGCATGAGCGTGTGCAGAACTCTCCAGTGCGCAGCAAACCCAGAAGCTTTGATCTAGTGACCAAGGTCCAGGATTTCACTACTGCTTGCTCCGATCCGAAGATTTAAAGGGGACAGGACAGGTGAGGTCAAGAGTGAATGCGCCGGTAAGGGTAGTATAAGGCTCTGTTTTTTTCACTTTTTTTTATTTTGATGGCCACTTTATGGCTCAGAAAAAATGACAGCCTGTGGCCACCTCTATGGCTAAATCTGCCTTGAAGGGAATTTCTCACAAGATTTTCATTAGTACATTAACCATGAGTTCTTAGAGATCTAATTAATAATGTAGATTCATCAAATGGTCATTTTAATTTTAGAGTTATATACAGCCATTCTGACATGGATTTCCAAAGTAATAATTGCATACTCATCAGGTCTAGTCCTCATCTATGTTATTAATCTTATCTAGATTATCGTAGGATAACCTAGGCAGTTTCTGTTGTAAAATCTAGTAAAAGACACACTTTAAAATGACAGAAAAGCTATGTTAATGACATAAAGCTGTGTACATGAAATCCTATAGAATAAAAAAAACAATCATTCCTCACTTGCTCCAGTGGTTGTTGCTGTGAAGTTGACATATTTAGAGTAATAAATTGGTGTCTATGAACATGACCATTTCTGCATATTATTGACCTTACCATTTACATGTCCTAACTGTTGGCATCGACCCTGAGGCTAGTAATTGGCTGCAGTGGTTACATGTATGTATAACATGTCATTGAAGAAAAGTATACAGACTAGTAAGGGTCACTGGAGCATCAGTGCTAAGTAAGCAACGATTTAACAAGTCAGTAATGTATTTATTTTTATAACATTCTTATCGGTTTAATTTCTTCAACTTTCAGACAACCCCTGTTTAATTAGAAATCTTCTCTTTAAGAGGAAGCAACTGTGCCAATAAGTTTTTGGATGAGATTTGAGTGTAATAGTAGCACCCTTTATATTTCTTTAGTCTGAGGGGGATCTAGATTCACTGAATATAAGCTGTAACAAGCCGTTTCTCAGTTATGTTATCACTGCTTGGTACCTTTGGGAAATTCTACTTTCCTGACTTGATAACACAATTGACCTAAATTGTAAGATAAAATGTGATTCCAACAATAACAAAATATCAACTTGTGAAAAAGCAATATTGATACATTATTGTTCAAGTTACTGGAAGGGGAAAGATCTCTTGAATATTTTAGAGATCCTGCAGGTGGTATGGGATCAACCTGCAACACGTTCAATGAATGAGATTAGCCCTGTAGACATTAACATTCTTAGGGCAAAGGAAAATATTGGTCACAGTCAAGTCACGTACACTGGGTCAGGTTAAGAACAAATACAGCATTTTTCATATTAGCTGTTATCCTTTCTACTCTTAGAGTAGCAATCTGTAGAGTCTATAGTCTAATGACAAAACAATAAATACCTTTGATTCTTGGCTACTTGTGGAAGCTGGAGAGTGAGGCTGTTCAGGGTTTCCAAGTTCATCATCCTTTTCCACGCTGTCTCCCATGGTGCTGCTTGGAGGAATCATTCTCTCTACAACGTAATGGCTATTAATTATGTCACCTTTAATTAAAGAGAAATAAGTAGGATCTCATTGACCATTGGCTGCTACTGCTTTTTCTCCAGTGAGCACATGTCCTCATGATTAGCTAAATGTGAATTCTTGGTTTATCATCCTGCAGATTTCCTTATATTAATATCCAATCTTTATGTCCCTTCTTCCAGGCAAGTTGTGTTTTGACTAGAATTGCTTTTGCAGGGCTGTGCAGCGTGTAGATGAATTGTGTTCTCCCTTTATAGTAAAAAAGCCTGGAGGTATGGGACATGGAAGTGTGGCTGTCAGCCCTGGTGATCAGGATAGAAGTGAGCTGAAGCAGAAAGCCTGGACTGCTTACACATGAGGCATGAGAAGGAGGAGCTGACTGCCAGACAGCTTAGGGTAGCTTGTATAGGCATGTGCTGCTGCCTTACTACTGAACAAGGAATACACATTCAATGAGCTAGCGGATGACAAAAAAGCATTTATTATACTACTTAAGCGATTTATAACTTTTGAGTTCCTTAAACTATGTTAAGGGGTTATCCAGAAGATAGGGGAATCTTCGATAGTATACATGAAAAACATATTTCAGCCTCATATTTACAGTAACATTAACAGTATTGGAGGAGCCAAAGCACTCAACAAACCTGCTGGAAATGACAGAATTATAGTAATACTATCATTTAGGATTATTACATACTGCTATTGTCACCATAGTTCCATTTAGTAGGACAGCAGCAGCTTTGACTAGACAAACACAACTAACAAAACGCACCACCATATACACAGAAGAACGAAAGGGCAAAAATGACAGTTATAACACCTAGCTGCTGAGTCGTCGTAAACAGACATTTTTCTTACAGGGCTATCTATGTCCACCTTTCCTATAGTGTCATACATTGTCCATCCTTAAGACAGGAACATCTTCCATTCAAAATTAAAAATTTGGGGTTTAATAACAGAGGTATAACCATATAAATATGCTTCTGCCCTATGTGTCTTACCCTCACTAATTTGGAGGGATCATCAGGGCTACATCAAAGAGAATTCTTATGGTTATTACATTACAATCAGGTTTTGATAATTGATGATGAAATTTGTCTTTGCTGTATTATCGTTATAGACTAGGTATAAAAAGAACAGGACGATAAATCGTATTGGTTTATTCTAATACCTTCATTGAAATGTAACAGTTTATATGATCCATTCAATGTGATCTGTGGATTTGAGTTATATACAATCACAGTTTGATTCCTTATATATAATACAGTATAATCAGCCCAAGTGGATAAAAACGATCCCTTAAAGTCTTTTTCTCAATTTCAAAAGTTTAACTCTTCTCAAAGGACACAATACTGTTGTGGTGGTTAACTCCCTCAAACATAACTGAAGTACCGTGTTTCCCCGATAGTAAGACCCCCCCGAAAGTAAGACAGGGTGGGGGTGGACGGGGGGTCTGCTAATGTAAGACCCCCCCCCCCGAATGTAAGGCAGGGTAGGGGGGAGGGGGGTCTTACTATCGGGGAAACACGTGGGGGGGTTTACATACATACATACACACGTACAGACACATATATACACATATATACACACCATACACACCACACACACATAGCACCGCTTCTTACCGGGTCCGGTGTGGGGTCCCCGATGGTCCTGTGCCGTCCTCTGTGCTCCGGTCCGGTCCCCGAGATGATCCGCTGCCGTCCGCCATGTTCCGGTGCCGGTCCTAGCTCCATGGTCCCTGCTCTTCCGGAATTCAGGCCTAGCTCCGCCCAGGTCATAGTGTGGGCCAATCAGCATAGCGGCGCTGACGTCAGAGGCAAGCGCCCGATGACGCTTGCTTGAGGGCCGCTATGCTGATTGGCCCACACTATGACCTGGCGGAGCTAGGCCTGAACTCCGGAAGAGCAGGGACCATGGAGCCTAGGACCGGCACCAGAACACGGCGGTCGGCAGCGGATCATCTCGGGGACCGGACCGAAGCACAGAGGACGGCACAGGACCATCGGGACCCCACACCGGACCTGGTAAGAAGCGGTGCTATGTGTGTGTGTGGTGTGTGTGGTGTGTATGGTGTGTATATATGTGTATATATGTGTATGCATGTGTCTGTCTGTATGTGTGGGAATGTGTGGATGGATGGCTGCAGTGTGTGGATGGATGGATGGATGGATGGATGGTGGGGCCTCCAATGTAAGGCCCCCCCCGAAAGTAAGACAGGGGGCCACTTTTGGCCACAAAAAGAATGTAAGACCCTGTCTTACTTTCGGGGAAACACGGTATGTATCTACACCAAGACCTCAGGAAATTTGTCACGGCATAGCCTTTTTACCTGAGACATGCTTGACTTACTATCAAGATTAGAGAATGTAGGGGTGGAGAGAGGACCATTCCTTGCCTCCATTGATGTAGAGGCTCTTTATAGTTGCATACCCCATGAACACAGACTTTGTGCAGTTGAATTTTATGTGGACTCAAAGACGCACATACAGGGACCATAGCAGATTTGTTCTCTCACTTTTGAAATACATCTTAACTCATAATTACTTCTCATACACCATCAAGTACTTACCACCAGCTCAGGGAACTGCCATGGGCACACCTATGCCAAACTTTTCCTGGGCTGGTGCAAGGATATTATAGTGTTTGGTGGAGATGTCGGCTTGTCATAGTGGTGCCCCTTGATTCTTTTCTGGGGGCGCTACATAGATGATATATTGATCCTCTGAGCAGGATATGAACCATTATTTAACCATTTTTGTAACAACCCTGAATTGAATGAGGTGGGCTTGAGGTTTACTACAGAATTTCAGTTGGAAGAGTTAAACTTTCTGGACATTATAATTAGAATTCGGGAGGATGGTTGCCTATCCACAAGAACATATAGAAATATATTGAAAGAAAATGACTAGCAACAACCTGCATTGGAAGAGCCATAATCCAACACTCCAAAAGAGAGGGTTTTCCAAACGACAATATCTCCGTGTCAAGAAAAACTGTTCTAATGTTCTTTTTTGATCAGGCACTGGATCTTACGGAAGTATTTTTAGACAGGGGATATCCTCATATAGCATGGTGGCTCAGTGGCTAGCACTGCAGACTTGCAGTGCTGGTATTCTGGGTTCAACTCCCACCAAGGACAACGTCTGTATGTTCTCCACATGTTTGTTTGGTTTTCCTTTGGGCACTCTGGTTTCCTTCCACATTTCAAAGACATATTAATAGGATGTTTAGATTGTGAGCCCCAATGGGGACAGTGTGTTGCAAATGTATGGAATTAATAGCGTTGAATAAATACTAATTGAAAAATACGATACTATACTATACAGTATTGAGCCAGGCTTTTAAGAACGCCAGAGAGATTTCAAGGGCGACCATTTTTAAAAACCAAAAGTGAAGATCTACATGAGTTTCCAGTGACAAGCATTATTGGGAAATACGACAACAGAGCAACAGAAGTATGGAACATCATTACAAAGAGCCGGAGAATCCTTAAAGGTACCGTCACATGTGGCAATATGGCTTCCATATCGCCGGCAATTTGACATGAGCGCGCACATTTCGGGAACTTTTTTGCACATCGCCGTCGCCCTGTCACACATAGAGATCTTACCTGCGTTCTATAGCGATCATGCGTTCCGGAAATCGCCTGCAGAAGACTGGAAGCAATTTCCCTTTCCCACATCGTCGCGTCACACGCCACCATCTCATCAGCGATGTGGGTATAGAGTGTGAGTACGGTGAGGAGACAGGCGTGCCAGAGGGTTTTTCACCACGCCCCTACTACTCCGATTGGCCGACACAACTGCATTACTATTTTTCAGCTTTGTCAGGATGTCTGCCCACTACATGACGCTCGTACTTTGCCTTTCATCACACTTGTGAAGAAGAAGTAGATGAGTCTGGTGAAGAACGCAAACATCATCAAATATGGCACCTTAGCAATGGCCAGCCAATGGGAATGCAGGAGCGGCCACCAATCGCGGCAGATGGTGCGATCCAAGCAGAATGCTTCCAGATTGTCTGAGCTGCTTTCTACATCGCTATTGCCCTGTCACACGCCAAGATCGCAGAAATTGCCTGGTGGTTATCGACTGATTTCACTGCAGTGCAGGGCGATCAGGGGACACTCCACTGGCGATTTGTCAACCTAAAATCGCCCAGTCTCATGCCACTACGCACAGGTGATGTGGTTTCCATATTGCCGAATTATGGAATTGCCAGCGAAATGGCTGGCAATATTGCCGCGTGTGACGGTACCTTAAGGCTGATCCTCGCCTTAAGGTACCGTCACACGGGGCAATTTTGCTAGCAATGTCTCTGGCAATTTGCTGGTTGCAGGTATTTTCAAGTTAGGCTACACTCAGCCAGTGCAATTGTGTACCCTTATTTTGTGGATTTTTTTTGCCACTGCAAAAACTGATCTGCTTTTTCCAAAAATGCTGCCCCCATTCAGATGGTGCACTAGTGCTCCGTTTTGTACAGATCTGTTTTTTCGACCACATTGGTCAATGGAGGGAATAAAGAACCATGTACCATGCGTTAACGCATGCGTTTCCCATAGATCCCATGGATGGCCCATGGGATGGCCAATGTCACTGCATTTCACTGCAAAAACAGATCCGTCAAAAACGCAGTCACTAACGGTGCGCAAGTGCACTGTCTGAATGTAGCCTAAGATGGTTTCCTCTGATGAACAGCAATCTTCAAGTCTCACCACAGGTTCTCAATTAGGTTAAAGTTTTGACTTTAAATAGGTCACTTTAATACATTTACAAGTTGCCCTTAAACCCCTTGAGTGTTGCTTTAGCAGTATGTTTTGGCTCATTGTTTTGTTAGAAAGTGAACCTATGTCCCAGTCTGAAATCACTGACAGACTAATGAAGATGGGGAGGATATGTAGTGATAAGCGAGCAGTAAAATGCTAGGGTACTCGATGCTTGGGTCGAGCATATCAAGATGCTCAGGTGCTCGACCCGAGCACCGAGCCCAATGTTAACCTATTGGAAACTCGAGCAGCATTTTTGCGGCGACACCCTCGGCAGCCTGGAAAAGCCCTAATAAAGTCACAAATATATAAGAACAGTGCTCGAATGACATGGGAACAGCATGGGGAAGACCCCTTTAAGCATTCTGACTCCCAGTTCACAGCTGTGAACAATGTTGTATGAGTATTATGCCACTTTTAAGGACTCACAATAAAACATCTAAAAACAAAACCAATATGGATTTTCCTGGGGAAAATGTTAAGGGCTCATACTCACTTGTGAGACAGTGTTGAAGTACTATGTATATTTTTATCAGCAAAACAAAAGAAATAATGTCCGCACTCACCGGTAGTAGATCTTGAAACTTTTAATTCCTGTTCACATCAACAAACATGAACAAATCAGCAAGGGAGGGGGTGCAGGGGCGAAGGACGACGGCTCGCCGTTTCGAGGTCGTGTACCGCTTCCACGGGTATATATTTTTATTACATTAAAGATTTTTTTAAGAAAACTTGGGAGGCACTTCGATGCCCCTTTTAAGAGACGTGGATGAGGGCCTCTTTAAATAATGTATGTTCTCATTATTAGGAAGTGGGTGTCCCATAGTCTTCCCTTATGCAAGGCTGCCAAAAATTGGGAGGCACGCCGATGTCCCTTTGAAGACACGTGGAGGAGGGCCTCTTTAAATAATGTATGTTCCCATTATTAGGAAGTGGGTCTCCCACAGTGTTTGATCATCCTTCCTCCCACCATGCCTAGTGCCCGGACAAAACTGATCCCACACTTGGACACTCTGAAGAGCTGTTCACTTTTCCATTTATAGATTCAGGTCTCTCGCCACTTGAAGTGGGGCAAGAGAAGATTGTATGTAGCGATGCCACAATATTTAGCAGCCGTGTTCGCACGAAGGCGATGGTCAGAAAGTGTCACAAGAGGTGGATGATGAAGACACACGATTGCCAGAAAGTCAAGAGGAGGACCAAGGTGCAGAAATGGAAGATGACATGGTGGATGATATAGTAACTGACCCAATTTGGCAGGAGGACATGCAGAGTGAGGACAGGTGCTCATAGGGGGAAGCGTAGCACCCCAACAGGCAGGAAGAAGCAGTGTGGTGGCCGCAGACAGAAAACAGGCAATCATTCCCCATAACACCAACCTGACAGAAGTTGCCAGTACAAGTCTTAGGTCTTCCCGAGTCTGGCTGTTTTTTAAGGTCTCTGCTGATAATTCCAAAAAGGCCATTAGTACCACCTGCCATGCCAGCATCAGCAGGAGTAGCAAATCTACCAACCTGACCACCACCAGCATGATCGGGCACATGGCCGGAAAGCACCTGACTTTGTGGGTCGAACCCCAGCGTACAGGAACAGTGTCTGTGGGTGACACCACTGCTTCTTCCACTGTTGTGCATGCTATCCAATCGCCTGTCCATAGTGCATGCGAAGATGTCTCCTGTCCTGCACCTGTCATTGCACAATCAGAAATACCACCATCAGCAACCACGTGCACGTCCTTGTCCCAGCACAGCGTTTAGTTGTCCATTCCCCAGTCCTTGAGACGTAAGCGGAAATACGCAGCCAACACCCCACAGGCCACAGTACCCAATTCACAAATTTCGTGAGTGTTTGCGCTCAAAATGTTGCCTTTAAGGCTAGTGGAGATGGAAGCATTCCCCAACCTGATGGCGGTGGCCGTCCTTCGTTACTCGGTCCCCAGCCGCTACTATTTCTCCCGTTGTTCCGCCTACACATTACACAAGCACATGTCCAAAAACATTAGCTGAGCCCTTAATAATGCAGTTACCATGAAAGTTCACCTAACCACGGACACGTGGACAAGTGCTTGTGGGCAGGGAAGCTACATCTCGCTGAGGCACACTGGGTTAACATAGTGGAAGCTGGGACCCAGTGTCCCGACCTCCTCCCGATGCCATTAACAAAATCAGGTTGTCCCCACAGTCTTCAGCTCCTGCACATCATCCTCCTCAGCCTCCTCCTCCTCTTCACCCACCACATAGGGATGAGCAAGTATACTCGTAACTATTCAGTACTTGCCGAATAGACGGTATTCAGGCTACTCGCTACTCTGCAAGTTTCCTTTTGATTTTTCGTTAGGAGTAGTGAGTAGTACATTCACTTTCGCAGTGTATCTATATACAATGCAAAAGTGAAATAAAAGTTAATAAAAGGTGTTAAAAATAAAAAATAACATACTCACCTATCCGATGGCTGTCTCGGGACCGAAAAAAAACACTTCCAATGGGCTGCCAGGACCTTAAGTCTAATCGCCAATCAGATGGCCGGTAGCCAATCAGGTGGTGTGTGACGTCACACACCACCTGATCGCTACCGGCCATCTGATTGATCATCAGACTTAAGGTCCTGGCAGTCCATCAGAAGTGTTATTTTTGGGTCCCGGGACAGCCGTCAGATAGGTGAGTATGTTATTTTTTTATTTTAAACACCTTTTATTAACTTTCAATATACACTGCAAAAGTGAAATAAGACACTGCGAAAGTACTCGCATTTCCCATTGACTTACATTGGACTCGTTACTTGTAATGAGTACCTGAGTATTATGAGTATAGCGAGTCCGAATATTACACTACTCGCTCATACTTACCTCTACATCAGTCAGAAGCTGGAAACACTGCAGCACTGCCTCGGCCAAGCGGCAACAACTTTGCTGAAGCTAATATGTGTAGGTGACAAACCGCACAAGCTGAAGAGTTGTGGACAGCTCTGAAAGAGCAGGCAGATCTGTGACTCACACCACTGAAGCTACAGCCAGGCATGGTCATGTGTGACAATGGCTGGAAACTGGTGGCGGCTCTGAGGTGAGGCAAACTCACACATGTCCCATGCTTGACCCATGTGCTCAACCTCATAGTTCAGCGTTTTCTTAAATCCCACCTGGAGTTGTCGGATCTGCTCGTCAAAGTACGCCGCCTATGTACCCATTTTAGAAAGTCACCTACTGCTTCGGTCACCCTTGCTGGGTTTCAGCAGCTTTTCCAGCTTACAGCTCACAGACTGGTGTGTGATGTCCCCACGCATTGGAATTTGACACTGCAGATGTTGGTCAGGATTTGTGAACAAAAGAGGACAGTTGTTGACTACCAGCATCAACAAGGCCATCGGTATTCTCTTCAGACTCCACACATAAGACATCAGAAGTGGACATGGATGTCTGACATATGTACCGTCCTCCAAAACTTTAAGGACTACACCATGATGGTGAGCAGCGATGATGCCATCATTAACATCACCATCCCACTTCTCTGTCTTCTGAAATGCTCTCTGCTCAAAATCAAAGAGGATGCATTGCAGGCAGAGCACGATGAGATGGAGCAAGGAACCATAAAGGGTGATTAAACACAGCTCAGCCTCATCTCATCCTAACATGGATTGGGAAACAATGAGGAGGAGGAGAAAGAAGAACAGGAGCTAGTTTCATGCGCTATAGACAATACTACCTGCACAACTGTCATACCATCTGTTCAGCGTGGATGGCTAAAGGACAGGGAGGAGGAAGAGAGTCAGTCATCCTCTTGGGGAGGACATGGAAGTCTTGCCTGTTAGCAGTCTGGCGCTTATGGCTGACTTTATGTTCCGCTGCTTTTCCCGTGACCCTCACATTATCAAAATTTTGGAAAACTGATACTGAGCCAGATCACAATGTGAACAGGGCTGTAAACCATGTTCACACCACCAAGAATATATATCACAAAAAAGAGTGCAAAAAACGTCCAAAAAATATATATCACTGCTATAAAAGTAAAAAGCAAGTGCAAAATAGTGTCAACAGCAGGGTTCTTAGTTAGTACGTTTTTTGCAAAAAAGGTACGGAAGCCGTTCTACCACTCCATGGTGACCCCTATCAGAACGGTCCTAGACTAACGTATTTAAAACCTGATCTAGTGTGACCATACCTCATAGATGCAGGATGCAGCAGGGCCAGATTCATTATGGGCACACAAGCTAGAAACAGCAATTTATGTGTTCAGGCTCAGTGAGAAGGGGTGGAGCACTTCTCAACTTGCAGGACAAGAAACTAATGAAAAACTGATACTGAGCGAGATCACAATGTGAACAGGGCTGTAAACCGTGTTCACACCACCAAGAATATATATCACAAAAAAGAGTGCAAAAAACGTCCAAAAAATATATATCACTGCTATAAAAGTAAAAAGCAAGTGCAAAATAGTGTCAACAGCAGGGTTCTTAGTTAGTACGTTTTTTGCAAAAAAGGTACGGAAGCCGTTCTACCACTCCATGGTGACCCCTATCAGAACGGTCCTAGACTAACGTATTTAAAACCTGATCTAGTTTGACCATACCTCACAGATGCAGGATGCAGCAGGGCCAGATTCATTATGGGCACACAAGGTAGAAACAGCAATTTATGTGTTCAGGCTCAGTGAGAAGGGGTGGAGCACTTCTCAACTTGCAGGACAAGAAACTAATGAAAAACTGATACTGAGCCAGATCACAATGTGAACAGGGCTGTAAACCGTGTTCACACCACCAAGAATATATATCACAAAAAAGAGTGCAAAAAACGTCCAAAAAATATATATCACTGCTATAAAAGTAAAAAGCAAGTGCAAAATAGTGTCAACAGCAGGGTTCTTAGTTAGTACGTTTTTTGCAAAAAAGGTACGGAAGCCGTTCTACCACTCCATGGTGACCCCTATCAGAACGGTCCTAGACTAACGTATTTAAAACCTGATCTAGTTTGACCATACCTCACAGATGCAGGATGCAGCAGGGCCAGATTCATTATGGGCACACAAGGTAGAAACAGCAATTTATGTGTTCAGGCTCAGTGAGAAGGGGTGGAGCACTTCTCAACTTGCAGGACAAGAAACTAATGAAAAACTGATACTGAGCCAGATCACAATGTGAACAGGGCTGTAAACCGTGTTCACACCACCAAGAATATATATCACAAAAAAGAGTGCAAAAAACGTCCAAAAAATATATATCACTGCTATAAAAGTAAAAAGCAAGTGCAAAATAGTGTCAACAGCAGGGCTCTTAGTTAGTACGTTTTTTGCAAAAATCTAAATTTTGGGTGACTCTCACTACTGGTTGGTGACACTTTTAGACCCAAGCTACAAGGAGAACTTCCTATCTCTTATTCCCGAGGCCTACAAAAATGGAGCAGTACCAGAAGGCCCTTGTTGCAGAATTAAAAAAAAATTCCCTTCTGAAAACGCTGGTCACAGTGGTCACAGTTCGGTGGACAACCAAGGAGTATAGGCGAGAGAGACAGAACTCTAATCCAGCAAAGGCAGGGGAACACTATCAAAGTTCTGGGAGAGTTTTTTCATCCCCTCCCATGGCACAGGCACTGGGACGCGGGGTACTCTCACAAGGAGTGAAAAGTTTGGCAAGATGCTGAAGGAGTACCTTGCCAACCATACCAATGTCCTTTGTGATTCCTCTGTGCCTTATATTTGTTGGGTATAGAAAGCTGGACCCGAGGCATGAACTGGCTCTGTACGCCTTGAAAGTTCTGGCCTACCCTGCCACTAGCGTTTTGTCAGAGCGAGGTTTTAGTGCCGCAGGGGGAATTATTACTGATAAGCGCACCCCACCTGTCAGCTGAAAATGCTGACAGGCAGACTCTTATCAAAATGAACAAGGGCTGGATTGGGTCAGATTTTTTAACACCAACAAACGATAGCAGAGTAATATAAACTCAAAGCCAGTGTCTTTTTTGGGGAGGTATATTCCCATGTTCTTCTTCACCGGCACGCATGAGTATACACTTCCTGATTTTGGCTATTTACTCTAGTCCTTCTCCTTCTCCTCATCCTCCACCACCATATCACCAGGGTGACTGTGGTCCATGATGCAACACCCACACAATATTTTTAAATGGTGTTTATGATGCCTGTAACAAAAAATACAGTATATAATGTATACAACCCAGGTGTAAATGTTTGTCAGTCCACATTTAGTGCATGGGCATTACAGGTATAGGAGACCCACTCCTTTGTAATGGGAATGTTGTTGTTATGAGGCCCTCCTCCACGTCTCTTCAAAGGGGCATTAGCATGCCTCCCAATTTTTGGCAGCCCTGCATAGGGCAGGTGAGGAATATGCAGTCCAGACTCACGGCTACTGAGACTTGACCGTGTTGAAGACAGGGTGGTTGTGTTGCTGGCAAACTGACTGGAAGCATTATCCGCTATCTAACAACCTTTTGACACTAGCCTGGGTTTAATAGTGGTGTGCTGCAGTCCCCTAGGAATTGGGACCAGAAGGTCGAGCAAGAAGATGTGGTCGTTTGTTGTTGCAGAATTGTAGCTAGCCCACGGCCTCAGCCTCTGCATGCACCATCACCATCACGTCCAGTTCCTTGTCCCATGCCACGTGCCTTGCACATTTTAAACTGAGGACTATATACATTGCCTATATACCCTGCCTGTATACAGCTGCATTTATCCTGAAATGGAGTTTACACTCCGCAGTCTGCTATATACCCTGCCTGTATAGAGCTGGATTAGTCCTGAAAAGGAGTTTACACACCGCAGTCTGCTATAGACCCTGCCTGCCTGTATACAGCAAATTTAATACTAAAAATGACTGTTGTTTTTATGGAGATAGATATTAGAAGTCTGTACACCAGCCCCAGATGTGCTGACTGGTATACAGCCTCTTGTGGTACACCGAAGTGTGCTATATACCCTGCCTGCCTGTATACACCTAGATTAGTCCTCAAAAGGACTGTTGTTTTGATGGATTTTGTTTCCCAGCACCTGTACACTACCTAAAAGATCCAAAATCTGTCCTTCACTCTGCAGCACCTTTCCCTACACTAGCTGACAATGTGGAGCAAAGTGACGAGCACAGCGCCATCAGGTCTTATATAGACCTGATGATTCTGTGCTGCCAGCCAATTACTGTAATGCCACAACCAACATGGCTGTTGCATTACAGTGTGTGGAAGCCAAACCCTGTATGTGAGCTGGCTCTGTAAAGAGCATCAACATGCAGGGAGGTGGACCCGAGCATGAGCCCGATCATCTCGCTGGTACTCGGTTCTTGCCGAGCATCGCGAGTACTGTGATGCTCGGGCGAGCACCGAGTACAGGCAAGCATGCTCGACCATCACTAGTAGTTTCTTTATGCTGTCTTAAATGACCAGATAAAAAGAATCCAACAAGTCTTGAGACAAAAATATGGTTTATTTCTCTATGCATTTCAAGGCAATCCTGCCTCTTCATTAGGACAAAACCGTACTGTTCATAAGGTGAAGCACCAAAGAATAGCACCAAAAAATATCATGGAATGTCAAAGTTCAATAGCACACACATAATGCAAGATAATTCAATATTTATAGCAGTATCATATAAGGAAAATGTGTTGTGATGGGAAAGTGTGGGAATAAAATAAAAGCAATATCTACATCTAATATATAAAGCTGAATGTGTTGTTGTATGTGTGTGTGTAGTGTGTGTTATATCCGGGATTGGCATCTACACCGTCGCAACTACAGCCACAAAGTTTTGCACAGTCACACGTCTCGACCCCGGGAGCGTCATAGGCTATGTTGTGAGGCGAAATTATAACCCTGCGCATTCCAGTTCACCAAACAATTTTGGCCCTATCTACATAATGGGGAAAAAGTGCATGGAAAAATGTTGGAGGAAAATCGACAGCTGTCAGCTATAGAGACAAAATTTTGCACAGTCATACGTCTGGACCCTGAGAGTGTCATAGGTTATGTTGTGAGGTGAAATTTTAACCCCGCGCGTTCCAGTTCACCAAACAATTTTGCCCCTATCTACATAATGGGGAAAAAGGAAAAGGAAACGTGTGGGAGGAAAATCGACAGCTGCCAGCTACAGCTACAAAATTTGCACAGTCCACACGTCTTGACCCCATGAGCGTCATAGTCTATGTTGTGAGCCGAAATTTTAATCCTGCGCGTTCCAGTTCACCAAAAATGTTGCCCCTATCTACATAATGGGGAAAAAGTGAATGGAAAAGAGTTGGAGCAAAATCGACAGCTGTCAGCTATAGAGACAAATTGCACAGTCCCACTCTGACCCAGAGCGTCATAGGCTATGTTGTGAGGCGAAATTTTAACCCTGCGCATTCCAATTCACCAAACAATTTGCCCATCTACATAATGGGAAAAGTGACAGTTACCAGTTGACAGTTGTGAATGAGAGGGGCTTATGACAGCGCCAAAGACTAACACATATACAGCATATAGTCACTAAGGTGGGCTCCAACATGAGATATTCACCACGCACGGGACATGTATACACACCACACGCACAAAAAGAGTAACAGCAAGTGTATAGTCGCTAAGGTGCAGCCCCAACATTGGATACTCACCACGCACCCGAACAAGCACACACACACCACAAAGAGACACACACAACACAGAGACACACACACACACCCAAGGGGACACACACACACTCTATAGCGACACATGCACTCACCCCACAGGGACACACACACACACCACAATGAGACACACACATCACACAGACCCCCCCCCACAGGGACACACACACATAGCCACCCTATAGGGACACATGCACTCACCCCGCAGGGACACACACACCACAAAGAGACACACACACCACACAGACCCCCCCACAGGGACACACACACATACACACCCTATAGGGACACATGCACTCACCCCTCAGGGACACACACACACCACAAAGAGACACACACAACACAGAGACACACACACCCCACACAGACACCCCCCCACAGGGACACACACACATACACACCCTATAGGGACACATGCACTCACCCCACAGGGACACACACCACAAAGAGACACACACAACACAGAGACACACACACACCACACAGACCCCCCCACAGGGACACACACACATACACACCCTATAGGGACACATGCACTCACCCCACAGGGACACACACACCACAAAGAGATACACACAACAGAGACACACACCACACAGACCCCTTCACAGGGACACACACATACACACCCCAGGGACACACACACCACATAGACAGACACAGATGTGCACAAATCACCTCACACAACTCGCCTACATGTGTGCTATCTTTATTTTCCAAACATAAACATCTGATTAAAAACAGCCAATGTGCAACACATGTGCCATATAGGGAATTAAGGCAGATGTCAGTCACATGAGCTGTCTGTAATGTGTATGTGTGAGGTAACATATACTGCCCGGCCAGGGGGAGGGTTTACTGTTGGCTGGAGATTTATTAGGCTGCCTATAGCAATCAATCACAGCTCAGCTTCTATTTTCCTACAGGTCATTAATATGACATATTCAAATTCTATTTTGTTATAGCTAACAGCAGTTATTTATTAACCCGGGCGTAGCCGGGTACTACAGCTAGTAAAAAGATAAAATTAAATAAATAGAAATGACAGCATTTCTATGGACTAGAACCTGTGTGATTCATATGTCAGAAGTAAGGAGAATTTATTGATTGGAAGAAGTTCAGTTGTCAGTTTCAAACAAAAAATAAAGTAAAAAAAGAAGGGGGGAGGGATATGATAATGATATCAGAAAATGTTGATAATAAATGTAATTATTAATTAGAATCCAAGTGGGTAAGTATGATGTACAGTATTTATCTTTATTAAAAGTGTATGCGCTTATTGTGATGCAGATTAAAAGATATCTGTGCTGGTGGTACATTATACTATTATTAACAACCTAATATTCAGGAATGTATAAGTGCAACATTTTGACAAATTTGGTCTTTGTCAAGGTAAACAGTTTGTGAGCCTAGTCATCATCTATTAATTGGCAGGTTCTTTATTAGCCACTGAGATACTCCAAAGGCCAATAAAACCATGGATAAGTTGAAATTTATATGATCTGAGGTCAGAGAAAATATTTGTCTTACAAATACTGATGCAAAAATGAGACGGACATATTTGCACTCTAAATCAGATTAATGTGGATAGAATCTGAAATACAGTTGACAATTTACTTTGTTGCTGCTTTTCTCCTGGATAATAAGGAAGGTCCTATATTAAGGACTCCCTCATATTTATCTATAAAGGTATTCTAGTTTTCGATCCCCGGCAACCCCTTTACAATTTTACGCAGAAATAGTGATAATAAAAGGAATCTAATTAATTATTTAAGGTAAGAGTAAAACGAGTAGGTCTCAAACAAAAGCCACACAGGATCTGTCTAGTGAAGAGTAAAATCATAATACCAGCTGGTCACTGACAATAAAACCAAATACAATAATCCCTGGTGGATTCAAATAACATTCTTTAGGAGGCAAAGAAAGGAATTACAAACTCTCTGGTTCACTAGATATGTGATACAAAATGAATGCTTCCCAGCATAATCTCACATGTGCTATTGAGACCCACAATAGAAAAAGAGAATCCGGTGCCACTGTCTTCATTAAAAAAGTAATATTCTTTATTAGAGATCTATGTTACTAATAAAAATCAGACTGACCCATCAGGGCCCCCACTAGACACGTTTTGGAGCACAATGTTCTTTAATTGTAGGCATATATAAAACACTGACAAACATACATTTATAACATAGAAACCTCACACAAAAATGTTAAAAATTAGAAAGCTAATTGCAAATGAATGTTAACCTTTCCATCGCCATATGAGTTTAAGACATACCAAAACAGGGAAGAAATATACTCATCAATTCCATCATTGGACACAAAATAGATGGGAAAGAAAAAGATATACATATTCATGTGCAACCACCATAGAAATTATAAGATTTTATAAAGAAGAAAACAAACAAATTTTATATGCAGATAATTCAAATTCCAAAAAGAATGTATTTATTTAGTATTATAGTCCTTGCACTTTTGTAAGAAAAAAAAGCAGGAATTAAGGCTGCAGCATTCTACCGCTCTGGTATAAAAAATAACAAAACATGCTTTACTGTAATTAATATTTCGGCTTGTGTTATTACAATTTCACAATATGGAAGAACTGGAAGTTCCAGCAAATTCTCTTATACTAACACTTCATGTGGAATCTTTATACACCAATATCAGCCACGAATTGGGTAAAAATGTGGTGTCCTTCTTCCTGATTGAAAATACCACAGGAACCAGGGAACATGACAACTTTCTCCTTGACCTCCATTCCATCATCCTAAACTGCAACTATTTTGTCTTTGACCATACCTTGTATCGTCAAACATCAGGTACCGCGATGGGGCAAAATGTGCATCCTCATATGTTAACATCTTTTTGGGTTGGTGGGAGGAGACATGGGTATACAAGATGGAAGTTTACAATCATTGTTTCTTCCGCTGGTACAGATATTTGGACGACATTCTGATTTTATGGACTGGCCCAAAAGAATAATGTATAGGTTTCATTTCGGAACTGAACAACTCTTTAAACATTATTCTGACTCCCCAGGTTTCATCCTCTACAGTGGAATACCTTGATCTGAAGCTGACTCTGTTTGGAAATAAGATTGGTATGGACCTTTACAGGAAGCCAACATCCACAAACAATTTGCTCCATTATGACAGCTTCCATCCAGCTCACCAAGCAAATGAAGTACCTAAGACTCAGTGTCTGTGGATTAGGAGAAATTGTAGCAGAGTGGAGGATTTCAGGAGACAGGCTAAGGATCTAACTGGAAGGTTTAGGGAGTGAGGATACTCATAAAAGGTAATTGCGCAAGCTTTTCAGACTTCTCTGAAAAAAAGAAAGAAAGGAAAACCTAACCCCAAACCCTACTAAGAAGACTAATAACGTGCATTTAAGTGTGATAACACAATATAACAATCAATGGAATGATTTGAGGGGGGTACTAGACAAAAATTGGGAGATCCTGAAAGTGAACCTCTAATTGCTAAGGTTATCCCTGAACGACCAAGGATGGTCGCTCCTAGAGCCAGAAATATGAGGGATTCTTTAACTTCACGCCATTTTTACCTACCCTCCACTAGAACTGGGAAAGGTATAAAATTGGAAGGTACATATGCCTGTGCGGAATGCAATGTCTGCCAACTGATGCACGCTAATGATTCTCTTTTTTCTGATATTTTTCCAACAGTGCCAAAACCTAAGGGTTAGTTTAATTGCAAAACCCGAAACCTTGTGTAGGCTCTCTTTTGTGGATGACCAAACGTCCATGTGGGACAAACAGGCCAAGAGCTTAGGAAGAGGTCCCAACAATATTTCTCGAGCATTGCAACAGCAAAAACGGACCAGGAAAAAGGGAAAAGCCTTTCATCTGTGCCAAAACACTTCTTAGAGAGGCACAACTGTAGTACCCGCAGAATTCGAATAATGGGCCTGGAAAAGGTGAAGACCAATATCAGGGGCATAAATTTAACAAAGGAACTTATGAGACGCAAATCTGCCTGGATTTATAAATTGGACTGCCTTTCCCCGAAGGGTATTAATGAGGATTTGCAGTTTACAGGTTTCTATAAATAGGATTGTCTGAAAAACCTTCTTTATTATAATGATTATCACTGGAGTTATTCACAATACTTGAAACAAAGGGCCTCCAATTTAATCACATATATATTTCTTAGGTGGTGCTAGAGGGAGAATCCCTTGGGACCCCCTTAAATTCCTTTGTGATTTTGGGTGTGAATTCCATATCGGATCTGCTGTCGGTGAACACTTCAGGTTGTAGATATTCACTAGTAGCATTTCTGATTAAAAATTTAAACTGGATTCGTTGGTGTCTTTATGGATTTTTACTCTGCATTCTGACTTTCACTGACAATTGTTTTGTAGAACAAGATATTGATCTCCATACAGAAGATGAATTCTTGCTATTGCATCTCTATCGTTACATAAATTTTGCTAATAAGGTCTTCAGCTTAATATTTCTTGGGGGGGTGAGTGGAGGGAGTTTCTTTCAAAAATATCCTTGAAGTTTATTCTGTGATTTTGGTTAACTTTTTTTTTTCCATACTATAAATTTTTTATTAATCAATTTTTCAGAGACATATAGACAATAATGATAAATGCTTTAAAGTCTTGTAGGCAATCAAGTCCAGTCCTCGGAATAGAGAAATTATTGTTCATCTATGTCCACCCCCCCCCTTCAACTCCTTGGGATCCAGAAGGGCTAGCATATGGTATATTATAGCATAAGCAGTTCTTCCCAAAAACATTCTGTATAAATGTGTATTATGCCCATACGTATGTTTCTGTAGTCTGAACAGTAACTACTAAACTGGAAAGGAGACACATAGATGGGGAAAAAGAATCAGATAAAGAGGAGGGGGAGGGAGAAAGAGGAGGAAAAAGAGGGAAGACCTAGGACCAGGGAGCCAGCCTGGCTAAATCCCTTCTTGGGCAGCGAAATAATCCCACGGGACCCAAAGTTGGTTAAAGCGATCCACATTGGCATTTAACAAGGCCATCAGATATTCCATCCTCCTAATATCTACTATTCTGGAGACCAGGTCGCTAAATAAAGGGGGTCTAATCTCCTCCAGAGCAAAGCTATTAAGGGTGCTTTCACATTACGATTAAGTGCCTGTCCGTAGGATCCGAGTTTGAAGGAGGATCCCACGGACAGGCACGGATCCACACGGATCCCTGCAATCGGATGGCAAATAGCCATCCGATCCGATTCTATGTAGGATCCATGTGGATCCTGCGGTCCCTGTCTCTCCCTGCTCCTGCCTCCTCCATCTTCTTCCTCCCCGTTCCTCTATCCTGATCTAATCCCTATCCTGTCCCCTGTTCTCTTCCCTGTGTGTTAAAAAAAAAAAGCTCCTCCCGGAGGATACATCATCTTTCACCGGCTCCCAGAATGCGACACCATCGGGTCTGAAGGACCTGTGATGATGTCACAGAGCCGGTCACATGACACGTCAGCTGAGCGGCTCTCTGACATCACCACAGGCTCTTCTGCTCCGATGGTGTCGCATCCTGGGAGCCGGTGACAGGGGATGTATCCTCCGGGAGGAGTTTTTCTTTTTTAACACACAGGTAAGAGAACAGGGGACAGGATAGGGATTAGATCAGGATAGAGGAGCAGGGGGACAAAATAGAAAAGTGGTGGGGAACAGAATAGGGGAGGAGGAGAGGGGGAGGAGATGGGGAAAGGAAGATGCAGGGAGAGACAGGGAGAGGCAGGGAACACGGGGCCGACATCGGATCAGATGTCCATAGGCTCACATTTTGTGTGCACTCGGATCAGCACTGATCCGATGCTGTCCGATTTGAGTCACATACACAAAATCGTAGCAGGCTGCGATTTTATGCCCATGATTAAATCGGATCGGATGTTGGCAAAATCGGATGCTAATAGTGGCACATCCGATCCGATTCCCATAGGGGGACATGGGATCCAATTTCGGATCCGAGTGTATCCGTTTTGAAACAATACAATCGGATGACCGAAAATCGTGATGTGAAAGCAGCCTAAGCACCAAGCTGCAGTTAGATGTGAAGGAGCAATTTGGAGGCCATCTTGCCTACCCTCCCCAAATGCGCATTAAGGAGGTATACCAGAGGGTCCAGGTCCACATCAGGATAGATAATCCTCCGGATAAGACTCTGCACCAAAGCCCAGAAAGAGGTCAGTTTCAGGCATGTCCAAAATATATGGAGTAGCGAGCCCACTTCCGAACTACACCGCCAACACGTATCTGGGAGGAGGGGGTTCAACCCAAGGAGGAAGACAGGAATATGGTACCAAAACATCATCAACTTATTGATTTTCTTTGTACAATGTACAGATAGATGTCTTGGATGTTCTTTCCCATACAGATTGCCAAGTCTGAGGAGGTATCTGCCTCCCCAGCAAAGCTACCCACTTCCTCATATAGGGGAGACCCCCCTCCGAGTTCCCGTCAGTGGAGCAAAGCAGCCAGTAAATCTCCGAAATAAGACCTCTAGTATCTGTGCCCCACCTGCAGATTTTTTCAAATTTCGTCGGGGCCACCACTCCTGAAGGGCCATAAAGAGATGCCGCGAAATCTTTGATTTGCAAGTATTGTTGGACAAAGGAAGGATAGTTTTCAATTAATCAAATGGTTGAATTCTCATGGTGCTCCCATCAATGATATCCGCAAACCTGAAAAGGCCCGCCGATAATCATGGCCGCACCATGGCCGATTTCATCCCATTGGTTAGTAGTGGGTGGTATATGAAGGATATCATTGGCGATGGTGAAGACGCCAGTGAGAATTTATTTTGGCAGTGGGACTAGACTTCCTTTGTAAATTGCATTGGGCCCAACAGGGGAGCCAATGGGCCAGTGTGGGCTGGAGGCCATAGTAGGAGTTTGGGTGGACAGGAGCCAACCACAACTTCTCTATCTCAGTCCATTTGTTAAAAGCCGAGAGTGACGACCAGGACGGAAGGTGTGCCGCCCAGTAATATTTCACAATGTCTGGGACTGATAGGCCACCCTGAAGTTTATGAGTTGTCATAACCTTCCTGGCAATCCTATGTCTTTTATTGCCCCAAATTAATCTCATTATAGCTGTCTGGAGGGCTTTGAGTTCCCCTAATGGGATAGCTACCGGTAGTGTTTCAAAATGGTATAGTAACCAACCAGGAAAGGTTCAGGGATGACCATTTTGTAGGAGAGCCCTCAGGTCCCTGAAAAGTTTATGTTTCGTAGGAGGGAGAAATGTAAACCCCAGGTATCCTATAGCTTCTGACTTCCATCAGAATTTAAAATTGAGAATTTAGTAATTTAGTACGTCCGGGGGTATTTTAATTGGCAAGGCTTCTGTTTTAGTTTGATTTACTTTGTAGCTCGAGAGGTCACCATATACCTTTAGAGAAGACATGAGGTTAGGGAGGGAAATGTGGAGATTTGTGAGGGTGAGGAGTACGTCATCCGCAAAGAGAGATATTTTAAACTCTTTGCTGCCCAACCCATCCCATCTCTGTGGATGGCTGCTGCCAGTGGTTCAATGCACATGGCAAACAGGAGGGCAGACAAGGGGCACCTCTGTCTTGTACCGTTCAAGGATGGGTAGAACGAATGTGAGGTGAGATAAGAGGAGATTTGATAGTTGTCCGTGGGGGATTTATAGAGGGCCTTGATTGAACTGAGGAACCTGCCCCAATATGCCAAAGGACTGCAATGTTGCAAACAAAAAAAGACCAGTCAAGCCGGTCAAAGGCCTTTTCTGCGTCCAAACTCAAAACCAACATCTGATGGCCCCTCCGATTTGCCACATCAACCAGATCTACAGCACGCCTGGTGTTGTCACCTCCTTGGTGGCAGGGAATGAACCCCACCTGGTCTTTGTGGATTATCCAAGGGAGCCATGAGCTCAGTCTGATTGCTAGTATTGTGGCGTAGATTTTCAGGTCAGAGTTCAGCAGCGGAATAGGCCGGTAGTTGGTGCAATCCAAGGGGTCCCTGGATTAGATGAGAGTGGGACATAGTGTCGGGATGTCAGAGCCATCCATAAAAGAATTGAAGAGGGAGGTCATGTGAGGAATGAAGTCTTTAGCAAATACTTTGTAATAAAGGTACGTAAGACCATCCGGGCCAGGTGACTTGCCCTGGGTCAACGCCTTCAAGACCTCCCCCAGCTCCTCGCAGGCAATTGGTTGGTTAAGGGCAGTAATGGCCTCCCTAGGGAGGGTAGAAAGCTGTAGGCCAGAAAGGTACCTATCAATATTCTTACGATCCCAGGGTGGGCCCCCTTTCCCCGTGGGAGTCAGGCTATACAGTTGTTCTCTTAGCTGTAATACCCTCCTCAGAGAAGGCACAGAGGGATTGTTGGATAATTTGGCCTCCCCTATCGTCAGTTGAGAGGTAATCTGGGTACGCTGAATATTTTCATCCTTCTTAGCCCGTGTCCTCTCTCTGATACAATGACCCCTCATCACGGCCTTGTGAGCCTCCCATAAAACAGATAAGGAGGTCACTGAGGTCTGGTTTAGTTTGAAATATTCCACCAGATGCTGTTGCAAAGTCGTTCTGATGGAGGGTCTTTGATCAGGAATCTGAGTCGAGGGGGAAATTACCCAGTACCGAGTTGAAGATTTTTTGCAAGATCATTTTAGGTAACTCCTGCCCCTCTGCTTAAGAGATCACTCAAACTCTTATATTGCAGCGACGGCCTCTATTATCTAGGTCCTCGAGGTGAGTCTGAAAGGCCTCCAGAAACTGTTGCTGGGCATAGACTAGCTTCTGCAATTTCCCCATGTGATTCCTGGTGATGTCATGTTCGTCTTCTTGGGAATCTATCCTCCCTGAGAGGTGCTGAATGTCCTTTGGACGTTAAAGATTTCAGCCCTACAAGTGTCCCTTAATTTATTAAAGCTTTGAACTCCTCTTTGGAGGGCATACAATCAAGCAGGTCCTGAAAGTCACTAGGGCTTGTTGAAAAAGATCCCTGTGGGGCTCTGTCCCTCTCCTGCATCTCGTAGGGTGGCTTTTCTGCCGTACTGCGGGGCTGTGGGGAGTTGTTATATCTCTCACCCCTATGGTTTGGGTTAACTTAACCTTGCGCAAACTCCATATCAGACCTGCTGTTGGTGGACACTTCAAAATATAGATGTTCACTAGCAGAATCTTTGATTTATTCCATCTGTGTTCCCCTTTTGGGAATTTAACCCCTTCATGACCAGAGAATTTTTAGTTTTTCATTTTCGTTTTTTGCTCCCCTGCTTCCAAGAACCATAACTTTTTTATTTTTCTGTTAATATAGACATATAATGGCTTGTTTTTTGCGGGACTAGTTGTACTTTCATATGCAATGATTTATTTTACCATATAGTGTACAGGGAAATTGCAAAAAAATTCTAATGCAGTGAAATTCAAAAGTGCAAATTTGTCGTATATCGTTCTATATTCAACGTATTCTCACTAATGATACCAATTTTTGGCGGGGGAATCGGGGAAAACGTTTTGGATCGCACCGTGATATTGACATGCTTATCTACTAATGCAATGAACAGTGGCGACCAATAAACAACGGAATTTTGGCGTTTGGACCATATTTTCCGTTACAGAGTTTAAGGCTCTCATTACGGATTTACTATGATGATAGATTGGGCGATTCTGAACATGTGTATATTTTTTTTTTTTTATATATACTTTTATTGTGATTGGGGGAAAAGGGGAGTGATTTGAACTTTTATATTTTTTTTCTTTTTTACAGGTTTTTAAAAACTTTATTTGTTCATTCATTCTTATTTTTACATTGCCTCTTTAAGAGGCACCATGCTGCACAGTCCGATCGCTTCTGGGAGATACAGATGAGCTGCAGCTCATCTGTATCTCCCAGAATCGCGGACCTGCTGTGGTTGGCAGCGCCTACCAACCACAGCAGGAAACTGTGCAGTGACAGCATCCTGGATCTAGCCAGGACCCCGGGCTGTCACGTGAGCACCCAAAATCCCGCGATACTATCGCGGGATCCCCGGAGCAGGCAGGGAACAGCATGTTCCCCGCCGCAGCTGCCTTGGATCCCGCTGTCAGTGATTGACAGCGGTATCCAAGGGGTTAACAACGCTGATCGGATCCCGGTTCCGATCGGCACTGTTACCCTGACATCTCAGCTGATGAGATCAGCTGAGATGCCGGGGTTTTGATTTGAGCTCCGCGCCGGAGCTCACATCAAACACCCCTTACCGGCCCATGACTTCCTCCTACGTCATAGGTCGGGAAGGAGTTAAACAATATTCGGTATTCCTGTCTGTCCGATCCTATGACTTTCTTATACAAAAACTGTTACATATTGAAGTGGGATGTTACTCTAAATCCAACTCTTTTTGATAAATCCGTCTAGGATATAGGTGGTAAATTCTTGTGACCTTTTGGAAACTTTTTGTGATTTTCATTGGCTATTGGTTTTGTAAAAAAATTTATTGATCTCTGTAATTGGCGACCAAACTTTACTATTTATCCATCCTTGTATTACCCAATTCTGCTAACAAGTCCATTTGGAGACTGAGCTATATTGTACAGCTCTGACCAAAGTCCTCCTTGAGACTGTTAATGATGATCTTTATGCAAGGATTCAGTGATGCTGAATCTATTGCTCCTCTGCACACTCCTTATTTGTTGTACAAGTATAAAGATAAGCTAAAATTCTCCTTAAAATTGTCCTAGGGATCCTTATTGATCTAATTTAAATATTCTGATTAATATAATGATTTATCATGAATTGTTGCCATCTTGCGCATCACTATTTTGTTGGTTTATGCGCATTTTATTACTAGGAGTTTTGACTCCAATATGTGCGCCACCATCTTATTGGTTCCCGCGCATGTGCAAAATGAACTACGCACATGCACAGACTGTTCTTATGGGACGCCGGTAACAGTAGGGGATGGACAGGCCACCCGGACCCACTCTCCTCACTCTCTCCACTCGAAAAACGGAGGGGGCCTGCTCTACATGACACAGGGTAAGCACCACAACAAATTTAAAGGGCCTACCTGAGCATTATGCCACTCCCCTGACAAAGCTGCAACTAGACATGGGGTCTGCTTTTTCCCACTCTCCTGAGCTACACCATTATTGATCCCTCTGATAAATCCATGCTTGGCTGCTACTAATCCTTTAGGTATAAACCTTAGGGATATTTTGGGATATTACTAATTCCCCAGCAATTTATAAATAGATTCCTAAACCCTGCACCATTTTGGCAGCAACTACACATGACCTGTTGAGGGCTCTCTGCAGTCTATATTTATAGGTATACCTTTGACATTTTTTACCTATAGAGCTTATTATCTATTTTGTATGCCTACTAGTTGCATTTGATCATCTATGATTGGGTATTAGGTTTGCAGGGCTAGTTACTATAAACCAAACTAAGACCAAAAATATGCTAGTACCTTACTGATTTTTTTGTATAATTGATTGTGATACGCGATAATCTGAGTATATCTGACCTGCATTTAGGTTAAAAACTGGATTAAAATAATACTTGCAATTTAATCAAGCATAAACCTGAATTTTCATATTTGGATTTCAAGAGATCCTATACTGTTACTGTATCTCAATTATTATATCTGTTATAAATACAGGGGTTAGTTTGGTATTGAGCACCCCTTTGGGTATTGGATATTTATTTCTGTGTTTATATGCACTTTTGAACAGCTTTGCCATTGCTGGTGCTGCTATACCACTATTGTTATTGCATGTTTAACAAATTCCACTCGGTACCCAGGACTTTTGAGTGGGTCACATGTCCAATATACACCATTATTGGCTTTAGTACGGTAATTATCTATGACTGTCTTTTAAATGTTTTTATCCTGTTGATGTTTTTCTCTGTGTGGTCCTTATGTTGAATAAAAATTAGTTAAATTTTTTTTGAAAAACCTAAATTTGTCTGGGTTGTATCACTTGCTTTAACTTCACAATATGAGGTACTGAACATAGGTTTCAACTTTGTACCGACATGCAGAGGAAATGTTTTTCAAACCCTAAAGGACATAAATAAATTTGTTTGTGCACTTACAGTAAAAAGATTTTTTTTGACAATACTGCTTTGATTTCTAATGAGGATCTCTTGCATGATGATCATATAAATGTATCTAATGTATGGAATGTACCTAATGCCTTGGAAAGCATTCCCTTAAATTTAGAATTAGATGAGCAAGTTACAATGAAGGCTCTTTGTGAAAAAAGCAATAGAACTGAGTACAGTAAGATATGTAATAAATAAACAATTGCAATATCTAATCCTCAATACTATCCTGTATCAACGTGAGCACAAGTGATGGATGTCTTCCAGGGGATTATGGAGAGGGAGTTTAAGGATTTTTTAAGTAAGGATATGACCTATAATGATAATTTAACTCCCATACAAAGAGCTACATGAAGAGATCTCAAGGGTAACCCCAATGTGGTGGTGAGACCCTCAGACAAAGGGGTCTGGTGTTGATTTTGGATACTTTCTTATATAATCACGTAGGCTAATGGTAATATTCCAACACCGCTTGCAGTCATCTACTTTTACTCAAGCCATTGTAACTGCATGTTAAATATACCTGTGCTGGCTGCAATGGTCTCCATTGTAACATCAGCTTGAATCACATAGGCTAATAGTAATATTCCATGTCTGCACTTATTGTAAAGTTTCCTGTGTCATCTGTATGCCTTACATTCCTCACTCACCAGTATATGACAATTTGCCACATTGTAAATGTTATCTTGTTGGAGGAATTATGGTGTGGAGGAAGTCTTGTCTAATGTCTGTGGCCTTTCATCCTCTATTTAACCCCTGCTGTCTCTTGTAGTTTTAATTACCTGAAGCCATGTGACTTCCCACAATCCCCCTCACCTGATTCTGTAGTGTGTCCTATAAATTTAGTTAATTCCTAAGGGGTACACGTGTGGGGTGCTTACACGTGTGGCATCTCATGCAAAGTGGCATTGCATGCTAAGTGGAGGCAGTTACTTCACGGCAGTTAGTCAGGGCAGGAGTCAGGTAAGCCACTCTATTTAAAAGGGAGAAGAGGAGGGAGAGGTGAGAGAGGTGAGAGAGCAAAAAAAAAGGGATATTAATATATGTTTTTGTTTTTTTCTCCTTTCCCTACCACCATGTCCTTTACTTCAATATCTATTGTTCTATTTGCTTTTGCACTTTACCTTCACCGCCCCATCCCCCCTCCATCACCCCACATCCACATAAACCCCTCTCTCCTTCCTTCTACTTTATTGAACTCCCATATTCTGTTCACCATAGTGAATAATCTCGGACCACCATGCTCCAGGGGATTGCACCAAAAACAAAGTCACCATCACAAAAACTGTTTGCCTTTCCTCTTTCTACTGCTGCTTCTGTCAGGGGACATCTCTCCAAATCCTGGTCCACCCTCCACCAACTTCTACCCCTCTCCCACCACACATAGAAACCCCACCAACCTTATAAACATTACTTGCACACCTTCATCGCCCTCTTTTAACTGTGCTCTCTGGAATCCACGGTCTGTATGTAACAAACTTCCACTCATTCATAACTACTTTCTCACTAACTCCCTTAATCTGCTGGCCCTCACTGAAACCTGGATCCAGGATTCAGACACAGTGTCCCCGGCCACTATTTCTTATGGCGGCTTGCATTTCTCTCATTCCCCGAGACCTGGGAACAGACCTGGTGGTGGAGTTGGCTTACTCCTGTCCCCACAATGTACTTTCCAGGTCATCCCCCAAGCTCCTTCACTCTCATTCCCCTCTTTTGAGGTCCACACAATTAGGCTCTTCCATCCCCTCCCTGTTAGAGTAGCGGTGGTATACCGCCCCCCCAGGGTCACCCACCCAATTCCTCGACCATTTCTCCGCATGGCTGCCGCATTTCATGTCCTCAGAATTACCAACTCTTATTCTGGGAGACTTTAACATCCCCACAAACAGCCCTTTCTCCTCATCTGCATTTCAGCTCCTATCTCTAACCACATCTCTTGGCCTCTCTCAGCTCTCAACCTCGATGACACACAAGGATGGTAACACCCTTGACCTGATCTTTGTCCGGCTCTGCTCAACCTCCTCCTTAGATAATTCAGAACTTCCCTTCTCTGACCACAAAATTCTCTCCTTCACACTCACTAACCCTCGCCCACCCCAGCACATTCCTACATATCACAGATTCAGAAATCTACAGGCCATAAACCCTCACACATTCACAGACTCACTACACTCATCACTGTCCCCAATCTCCTCACTTTCCTGTCCCAATCTGGCAGTCAATCACTTAAATGACTCTCTCAGAAGGACCCTGGACCAAATGGCACCCCTCACCACCAAAACCTCCAAACACAGAGTAAAACAGCCCTTGCTCACATCACAAACTTGATTCCTCCAGTGATGCTCTAGGAGTGCTGAACGTCTATGGAGGAAAAGCCACACTCCACAAAACTTCATTCACTACAAATTTATGCTGAGATCTTAAAAAAATATATTGCAATCTGAGAGTCCTCAGTGGTTGATACCTTTTAATGGCTAACTGAAAAGATGGTAAACATAGCAAGCTTTCGGGACGCTGAGTTCCCTTCTTCAGGCTGATAATGACACAAATTCTGAAGACACATACATTTATACATAAGCAATAGAGAAAAGAAAAAAAAAAAAAAAAAAGAAAAAAAAAAGGGAAAGAAGAGAACAGAAAAAAAAAAAGGCAAAACAGTGTTATATGCTCTGGTAGATATGACAGGTGACGCAAAGCAGAGTCGGGTAGGGAGGGGTGAAGGAGCAGGGACAGAGAAAGCAGATTTCTAAGATAAGCGGAACCAATTGTATTAGGTAGATGGTTAGTAACCTATGGAGACCTGAAAATACTTACTTAAGTAGTGGAGAGCAGACTAAGTGACAGAGTTCACAGAAGTGTCAGGAGTTCATTGTCCTATGATTTCAGTGTGTAGCAAGCTGTCTCCAAATGCACTTTCATTTTATATAAAAAATGCATGAATCTGCTATCCCCAAATGTCCGTTCATTTTACATAAAATCCCATAAATCCATGTGAAATATTTAATCCGGTTTTGAGTGTGTTGAAGGTTGTTATCAATTTGTATTCCCAAATTCTTCTCTCTCTCTGAGATTTGAAGTTACTCTTTAAAATGAGCAGCCTCATATCGGATTCAGTGTTGTGCTCAGAGCTGCAAAAATGCTTTGCTGAGAACTTACAATTCTGCCCTTCACCTTGCCAAACAAACCTACTTCACCACTCTGATCCCACCACATGCCCTGCTGACCCCATCCCCTCACACTTACTCCAGTCTCTCTCTCCAGTGGTCACCACTCACTTAACCAAAATCTTCAATCTCTCCCTCTCTTCTGGCGTCTTCCCCTCCTCCTTCAAACACTCTATCATCACTCCTTTATTTAAGAAATCTTCTCTCGACTCTTCCTGCACAAACAACTACAGACCAGTTTCCAATCTCCCCTTCATCTCTAAACTCCTGGAGCGCCTGGTCTACTCCCACCTCACTCATTACCTCTCCACTCACTCTCTTCTAGACCCATTCCAGTCTGGTTTTCTGCCCCCTACATTCTACAGAAACTGCTCTCACCAAAGTGACCAATGACTTTCTGATGGCAAAACGTAATGGTCACCACTCTCTGCTTATCCTTCTTGATCTCTCTGCAGCCTTTGACACTGTTGACCACCATCTAATACTCTCCATGCTGCACTCCATCGGCATCATCTCTCCTGGTTCTCTTCCTATCTTTCTGACTGCTCTTTCAGTGTATCATTTGCTGGCTCTACTTCCTCCCCTCTTCCTCTCACTATCAGAGTCCCTCAGGGTTCAGTCCTTGAACCTCTTCTCTTCTCACTCTGCACAGCCCCGATTGGACAGACCATCAGTAGATTTGGTTTTCAGTACCATCTTTATGCTGATGACACAGAACTATACACTTCTTCCCCTGACCTTACTTCCGCTCTAATAAAGAACACCAATGACTATCTAACCGCTGTTTCCAATATCATGTCCGCTCTCTACCTGAAACTTAATCTTTCCAAAACTGAACTACTTCTGGTCCCGCCCTCCACTAACCTCCCTAAATATGACATCTCTCTCTCAGTGTGCGGCACCACAATAGTGCCTAGTCAGCAGGCTCGCTGTCTGGGTGTTATGTTTGACTCTGATCTTTCCTTCACCCCATTTATACAATGTCTTGCCTGCTCTTGCCGCTTGCACCTGAAGAACATCTCCAGAATTCGCCCCTTTCTCACCTTGGAAACCACAGAACCCTCACTGTGGCCCTGATTCACTCCCGCCTTGACTATTGTAATTCTCTCTTAATTGGCCTCCCCCGCACTAGACTGTCCCCTCTCCAGTCCATCCTTAATGCAGCAGCCAGGATTACCTATCTAGCTAATCGTTACTCAGACGCTTCTGCTCTATGCCAGTCATTAGACTGGCTGCCTATACACTATAGGATCCAATTCAAACTGCTTGTTCTCACCCACAAAGCTCTTCACAGTGCAACACCCTCATACATCTCCTCCCTCATCTCTGTCTATCACCCCACCCGTTCTCTTCGCTCTGTAAGTGACTTTAGATTCACATCTGCATTAATCCGAACCTCCCACTCCCGGCTCCAAGACTTCTCCCGAGCCGCACCAATTCTTTGGAATGCTCTACCCCAAGAAATTAGATGTATCCACAACTTAGATAGTTTTAGGCGATTCCTAAAAAGACATCTTTTTAGGGCGGCCTACCTATCATGATCCCAAATCAGTTATCTAGGCATAGCCTATCCGCTCCGTCTCAAGTGGATCACATATAACGGGTTGTGGCCACTTATTCTGCTCCTATCTGTTCCCCATCTCCTCAAGTTGACTATACTATCATTGTTAAATTGTAAGCTCTTATGAGCAGGGCTGCCATTTTTTGCTCTAATTATTGTATTATGTTATGCTTTGTATTGTATTGCTTTTGGCATTGTATTGTATTTTCTAATTGTTTCTTATGATTGTTTAAATGTGAAGTTTGTATTGTGAAGCGCTGCGGATTATGTTGGCGCTATATAAATAAAAATTATTATTATTATTATTAATTCTGTGGTTGTAAAGCATAGCAAAATGCTTGGATGCCGCTGAGGCATTCCTTGTGAAATTTAGCGAAGTATTATAATTGATCACATCTCGCAAGTGCTCACCAATAACTTGCAGGAAGTGCAGCCCACATAAAAAAGATCGCAGCTTATACATTTAATACAATACGTTACATATCTGCTGTTACAGTTTATGTAGCTGCGAATAAGATAGGACTTTTGATGATTAAAGTTATCACAAGTAGGGCATCTGAGGGCTACAGCACAAGTTTGACAACGGTTTGCACCACATGTAAAAAAACATTACAATCATACCAGGTATTGCGCTTTTTTAAAGGATTAAAAAAGCTAGGAGACAATAGATTGCCTAGCGTAGGAGCTTTTTTTAGCAACAATCCTACAACCTGGAGCTAAAGTTTCATCAAGCACTGAATCCTCTTGTAAAATAGATAGATTCCGCTGCAGAATCCGGGAGAGGTGTCTGAAATAAGGATTGTATTGAATGACTATCACACAAGAAGAATTGGAATTCTTTGTGATGATATTTCCCAATGTAGGAGCAGAAGGAGATGTAGGCTGTCTATAATGGTTCAATAAGGCATGTCGATTTTTCTTTTTAACCAGTTGATGTGCCCGATTGAGCAAATGAGAAGAATAACCTCTGTCACTCAATCTTTGGCACATCACTTCTGATTCCCTGGAAAATGATGAGGAGCTACTACAATTCCTCAGGGCTCATGTGAATTCACCAACTGGGATGGATTTGATGGTGTGGGGTGGATGACAGCTTCTTGCGTGCAAGATAGTATTGCCAACAGAAGGTTTTTGATATACGGTAAATCTGTGCTGATTTTACATCCAGGAATACCAGTGAGGCTTAAATCTAAAAAGTGAATAGTTCTCTCTTGATGAAATATAATGAATGTAAGATTTAAGACATTTTTATCTACCGTATATACTCGCGTATAAGCCGACCCGTGTATAAGCCGACCCCCCTACTTTTGTCCTCAAAACCTTGAAAAACCTATTGACTCGTGTATAAGCCGAGTCCCGAGTACAGAATACAGGACTCAGATTGTAAACTCGCTTAGAATCGCTCAGACTAGCTCAGAATCGCTAAGACTTGCTCTCAGAATCGCTATGACTCACTCAGAATCGCTATGACTCACTCAGAATCGCTCGGAATTGCTCAGAATCGCTAAGACCCTGTCGGAATAGCTCAGACTCGCTCGGAATCGCTAAGACCCTGTCGGAATAGCTCAGACTCGCTCGGAATCGCTAAGACCCTCTCGGAATAGCTCAGACTCGCTACTGACAGCAAGTATCCGAGGTCCCTAATACAGTGACTCGCGTATAAGCCGAGGGGGTGACTTTTCAGCCCGATTTTTGGGCTGAAAAACTCGGCTTATACGCGAGTATATACGGTAAATAGTCAGAAAAAGCCTGTACAGATGTTGTTGGACTGCACCACACAAACAATTGATCATCTATGAATCTAATGTACCGCACAATAGACTCAGAGAATAGATTATCAGTGGTGCAAAGATATTTCTCTTACCAAAAAGCCATTGTTAAATTTACGATTGAGGGGGAGAACTTAGGCCCCATTGAAACTCCATTAATTTGTAATTAAAATTTAAAGTTGAAAAGAAAAAAGTTGTTGATCATGAGAAAATCCACAACCCTTAGGATATAATCCTGTAAATCTGGAGGGTAATCACTATATTTACATAGTTGAAAATGCAAGGCTTTTAGTGCGATTGCTCGTGGAATAGCAGTGTAAAGTGACACCACATCGCATCCAATCCACATATAGCATTCATCCCATGTTAAATCAGTTATCTGGTCAATTATGTCACCTGTGTCCCTTAGATAACCAGGGGTGCGCTGGACTAGTGGTTGTAACAAGTGATCAACCCATTCCCCCAAGTGTTCAGTGGGTGAACCAATGCCAATGACTATGGGTCTCATGGGTGGAGGCATAATGCCTTTGTGAATTTTAGGCAGACCATGCATGATGGGGATTACTGAGTTGTCACAAACCAAACAATCCTTAATTTCCTGTGTGAAAAAACCCAGGCAGAAACCCTCATGAATGATCTGTTTAATTTGATTATTAATACTTTTGATGGGATTCTCCTTGAGTTTATTATAAGTGGAACAATCATTAAGCATTGACTCCATTTGGTTGCAGTAATCATTGGAATTTAAAATAACCACAACACCCCCTTGTCAGACATCCTAAATACAATGTTGTCCATTTTTTTAATTCAGATAGTGCCTGACGTAAGTGTGGAGATAAATTGCTTTTTATTTTTTGGGGTAATGGTGTCATGTAATCATTTTAGATCGCTCTCAACAGCAAATTGGAAGTGATCCATACAACCAGCACAGGATTCCACTGAATAAAAAAAGGATTTTTGGTTAGGAAACCAGAAGCATTACCAATCCTGCAATTTTCAGAGAGTTCAAAATCATCATCCTCCAGAGTAAGAACTGTTCATTGTGTCAAAAAATCCAATGACCTATATGAATTTACATCAATCGCTGAGTGAGAAATCCCAGGAGAATGGTACTTTAGATTCATAGATGATCAATTGTTTGTGTGGTGGGGTCCAACAACATCTGTACAGGCTTTTTCTGACTATTTGAATAAAAATGACTTAAATCTTACATTCACTATATTTCATCAAGAGAGAACTATTCACTTTCTAGATTTAAGCCTCACTGGTATTCCATCATTCTACAGGGAATCAGAAGTGATGTGCCAAAGACTGAGAGACAGAGGTTATTCTTCTCATTTGCTCAATCGGGCACATCAACTGGTTAAAAAGAAAAATCGAGATGCCTTATTGCAGTGGTCCCCAATCTTTTTTGCATCGGGGACCGGCTTCATGCAAGACCATTTTTCCGAAGCCTGGCGGTGGGGTGGGAAAGTGGCCTAGGGGCGGAGCTTTGGTCACATGGCGCGAGGCTATGGAGAAGGATTGGAGTTTAGTAACCTGTTTCCCCGAAAGATGTGTTACATTCTATTTTCAGAGGATATCTTATTTTTCCATCCCTTTGCAGCCCCCAATATGGTATCCCCATCATCCCCTTGCAGTCCTCATCATCCCCTTGCAGAGCACAATATCCACATCATCCCCTTGCAGCCCCTAATATCATATCCCCCATCATAATCCCCTTGCAGCCCCCACCATCCTCCTACAGCCACCACCATCCTCCTCCTCTTGCAGCCCGCATCATCCTTCTCCTCTTGCAGGCCCCATTGTCCTCCTCCTCTTGCAGCCTTCATCATCCTCCTCCTCTTTCAGCCCCCACTGTCCACCTCCTCTTGCAGCCCCCCCCCATCCACCTCCTCCTGCAGCCCCCACCATCCTCCTCCTCTTGCAGCCCCCACCATCCTCCTCCTCTTGCAGCCTCCATTTTCCTCCTCCTCTTATGGCCCCCACTGTCCTCCTCTTGCAGCCCACACCATCCTCTTCCTCTTGCAGCACCAACCGTCCTCCTCCTCTTGCAGCCCCCATCATCCTCCTCCTCTTGCAGCCTCCACCATCCTCCTCCACTTGCAGCCTCTACCGTCCTCCTCCTCTTGCAGCCTCCATAATCCTCCTCCTCTTGCAGCCTCCACTGTCCTCCTCCACTTGCAGCCTCCACTGTCCTCCTCCTCTTGCAGCCCCCACCATCCTCCTCCTCTTGCAGCCTCCATCATCCTCTTCCTCTTGCAGCCTCCACCGTTCTCCACCACTTGCAGCCTCCACCGTCCTCCTCCACTTGCAGCCTCCACCGTCCTCCTCCTCTTGCATCCCCCAATACTGTGCCCCCCATCATCCCCATGCAACACATACACACACTTACACTCACACACACTGCTCACCAGTCCGCCCCCCACATGCAACATTGCGGCGCCTCTGCTCTCTTCCTCATCTGTGGGCGTAGATATACGAGTGAAGCAGCCGGGCCAATCACAGCACAGCAACCATTAGCCAATCAGGGCCCGGCAGCTGTGCCGTGATTGGCCGACTGCTTCACTGGTACATCTACATCCACAGCTGAGGAATAGAGCAGAGGCACTGTAATGCTGCAGGTGGGCGGTGACATCTCATTCGGGGAGGCGGGCAGCAGCATCCACCATTCCCAGCCGCCGCAGAGCACACTGCTCTGTGGCACCACGGCCCGGCACAGAGACCCCCACGGCCCGGTGGTTGGGGACCCCTGCCTTATTGAATCATTATAGACAGCCTACATCTCCTTCTGCTCTTACATTAGGAAATATCACCACAAAGAATTCCAATTCTTCTTGTGTGATAGCCATTCAATATAATCCTTATTTCAGACACATGTAATGAGGTGTACAATTCAGATTGTATTATTGAAATTGACACTGAAATGAGCTGTGCACAGTCCGCCACTGCCCCCTTGTGGACAAGTGCTGAATTGACTGCAGAGAAAAAAACATTGATTACTGATCCCCTCCCACAACAGCCTTGTGCTCAGGAGCAGAAAGGGCGGGAAGTCAGTATAGAGCCAGAGCTGAACCAGAGAAGATCTCCCTGTGGATGTCTGTTGAAAGTGGGCTACTTTGCAACACCTTGCCGGAAAAATCACCCCGCAGAAGCCCCTGTGACTGATCCTGGGCCACTGGACTTTGGTGCTGTGACTCTGGCCGCTCTGCAAAACCTTGCCCGCCGAGCACCCAGAGTGCATGTGCAGGGGCCGTGACCGACATAAGAGACTTCTGTGCTGCTGTGATCTCCCTCCTGCTGCTGCTCTGTGTGCCCTGAGACTGAGAGAGACTTCTGTGCTGTTGTGATCTCCCTTCTGCTGCTGCTCTGTGTGCCCTGAGACTGGGAGAGACAGTAAAAGAAAAATTCTGTTACCTGCAGAAGGAGACCAAAGAAGAAGACTGAGGAGATCCCCAGGCCTGCTACGTGGGAGCGACATCTTCTTCTGTGATAAGACTGGTACGTGATTTTAGGGAAAGTTAGGGAAAGATGCCTTCATTGTTGTGTTTTTTTCTTGCTGCGTACCCGGCAGAAGTGAAGATTCAGAGACTCTAATATATACAAGTGCGCATATAGTTCGGTTGACTGTGATATAAACATGTTTGCCAGTAAAGAAACGTTATTATCGGTTAAACCTGAGTATGGGGATTCTGTTGAGAAAAATCATGCACACACACCCGCGGCCTTACCACCGGTCGCTACACACATCTCCCGGATTCTGCAGCGGAATCTGTCTATTTTACAAGAGGACTCAGCTCTTGATAAAATTTTGGCTCCAGGTTGTAGGATTGTTGCTAAAAAAGATCCTACGCTAGGCAATCTACTGTCTCCTAGCTTTTTTAATCCTTTAAAAAAGCGCAATACCTGGTATGATTGTAATGTTTTTTTTAAATGTGGGGCAAACCGTTGTCAAACTTGTGCTGTAGCCCTCAGATGCCCTACTTGTGATAACTTTAATCATCAAAAGCCCTATCCTATTTGCAACTACATCAACTGTAACAGCAAACATGTAGTGTATTGTATTAAATGTATAAGCTGTGATCTTTGTTATGTGGGCTGCACTTCCTGCAAGCTAAAGATATGTATTGGTGAGCACTTGCAGGTTGTGATCAATTATAATACTTCACTAATTTCCACAAGAAATGCCTAAGCGGCATCCAAGCATTTTGTTATGCATATGCAACCATAGTATTATATCCATGAGTGACTTTGTAATTGAAAAATTAACCTCTTCAGGCCGGGGTGGAGACAATATACCAGTGCTGTTCACACGAGAAACGTTCTGGATTTTTGTGTTGGTGACTACATATCCCTCTGGAATGAATCTGACGTGACTTAATGTTCCATTATTGATCCTCTTCTTTCATGTCATATTCTGAGGAAATATTAATGATGAATTTCTCTTAATGTTTGAAATTTCCATCTACTAAACTGAAAAAAAATGTATTTTATTTTTTTTGGATTCTGCATATGCTGCTTATGTGATGTGATTGACATTGAGATGTTTTCTGTGCATTATCAAAAATCTCTCTAATTTGCATTCTGCTGCAAACCAGTGTTTGTGCATCAGTATTTTGCGCATTTGCAATTTTTAATGCCTTTGAATTCGTACCCTGAGATATTTATCAATTTTATGGTTTTTGCATACATTTTTTTTTATATAATTTCCTTTGTAATAATTTTTTGTAATTGTTCAAAGTGTTTATCATTATTCTTTTTAGATATTATACTTCTTTTATTTTAATGTTTTCATATTGTTTATATTGTGTGCACTTTTCTTGAATGTGAATGTGATCCTGCATTGATTTACTGGTAATACATCAATTAATTACAGCTGTGAGATCCACATGTAGACTTCATATCTATATAATAGCAGCTTCACTTCACATTCTCAGGCTTGAGAAAGGATCTTCATCCTAAACGCGTCGCCTGTGACGCTCCCCTGCCATATTTATTGTACATTTTGTCGCCTGCTGTAAATTTGGAGCCTGAACATGTTTGAATAAAAAGAAATTCTCATTCAAACAAACCCGTGAGATGGACATATTTCTTCATTTGTGCTTGATTTTTACATAACTTTATTCTTTCATTAGTTAATTACAAGGTTATGACCACTTATCAAATGTGTTCAAAGTGCTGCCCCTTGTGTTGGATTGTCAATGCAACCCTCTTCTCCCACTCTTGACACGCTGATAGCAACACCGCAGAAGAAATGCTAGCACAGGCTTCCAGTATCCGTTGTTTCAGATGTTGCACATCTCGTATCTTCACAGCATAGACAATTGCCTTCAGATGAGTGATGAGGCAAACTTTTTTGTGAATGGTGAAGTTAACAAACAAAACCACTGTTATTGGTTTGACACTAACCCACAGTGGATAGGTCCCTCCAAGACTGCTGGAACACAAAAATTGATGGTATGTTGTGGTGTATGGGGTACAAAGATAGTGGGGCCATTTTTCCTCAATGGAAACCTCAATGCCACTGAATATCTGAAATTTCTACATGATTCAGTTATCCAGTGGCATTGATATTTCAATGATGAAGAATGGCCCCGCTATCTTTGCACCCCATATACCACACCATGCCATCAATTTTTGTGTTCCAATAGTCCTGGAGGGATCTATCCACTGTGGGTTAGTGTCAGACCAATAGTGATAGTTTTGTTTGTTAATTTCACCTTTCACAAAAAAATTTGCATCATCACTCATCTGAAGGCAATTGTCTATGCTGTGAAGATACGAGATATGCAGCATCTGAAACAACAGATACTGGAAGCCTGTGCTAGTATGTCTTCTGCGGTGTTACTATCAGTGTGTCAAGTGTGGGAGAAGAGGGTTGCATTGACAATCCAACACAATGGACAGCACTTTGAACACATTTTATGAGTGATCATAAACTTGTAAATAACCCATGAAATATTAAAGTTATGCTAAAACCAAGCACACCATTGTTTTTCTTATAAATTACTCAATAGGTTTGATATGCCACATGACCCTTTTCCCATTAAAAAAAATTAAGTTAGATCCAAAATGGCCGACATCAAAATGGCCACCATTGTCAACACCCATCTGGAAATGTTTACCCCCTCCCATATCTAATGTGCCACAAAAAGGAAGTTGATATCACCAACCATTCCCATTTCATTTAGGTGCATCCATATAAATAGCTCACCCTGTAAAATATTGTAGCTTTAATTTCAGCTTTTTTTCTTACAAAACCACGAGGACTATAATATTAAATAAATGCATTCCTTTTGGAATTTGAGTTATCTGCATATACACTTAGCTTGTTTTTCCTTTATAAAACCTAAAATAGGGGTCGCACATGAATGATTATGTATATAATTTTCTTCCCCTCCTATTTTGTGTCTAATAATGGAATTGATGAATCTATTTCTTCCCTGTTTTGGTAGGTCTTAAGGCCGTGTCTCACGCTTCAATGCTCGAACGATCCGATCAATGATCTGACTTGACCTAGATTACTAGAACTACGTTCAATAACCGCTAGTGAAATGTCACACGTATAGATATCATAACGACGCAGCAACTGTTCCGCGACAAGCAAATGATACTTGCGGTCGTTAGCTCGCCTACGTCCTTCACTTTTCAATAGGCAAGGTCGTTAACGACATCGTTTTCGAGGTGTCACACACATCCATGCTGCAGGTTGAACGAATGCTCATCATTTCATTTAAGGTCACCACCCTCCCATCAATGATCTGCCCGATTATTGTTGATCGGATGTACATGTCACACTGAATGACATCGTTACGATGTCGTTAGAACAACTGAAAACCCGTGAAGTTCCAACAATATCGTTACCGATATTGTTGTGTGTGATGAGGCCTTTGAGCTCATATGGTGATGAAAGATTAACATTCATTAGCAATTAACTCTCTAATTGTTAACATTTGAGTGAGATTTCTATGTTATAAATGTATATTTGTCAGTGTTTTATATATATCTACGATTAAGGAACATTGTGTTCCAAAACACATCTAGATGATCTCTAATAAAAAATATTACCATTTTAATGAAAACAGTGTCACTGGATTCTCTTTTTCTATTTATGTATCAGTGGAAGCCAGCTATGTAGATGGATGCCTGGGAATCGGCAGGTGAATGTTTGGTGAGCAGCATTTTCCTCACCCCTCACCCATTTCGTATTATTGATATCCACTACATACAGTTAACAGGTATTGCTTTAGGCAAATTATTAAGAGAAAGGATGCCAACTTTAATTAATAGAATAAAAACAACATTTTATTATACAAAATTTAAAAAGTCCAGAGGTCAAACATGTAAGAAACAAAACAAACAGTGTAGAAAAACGAATGAGATCACCAAATAGTGAAATGTTATCTCCTCAAAATGCTCACCCTCAAATCTGGCCACTACCTATGCAATGAAGGTGGTTACACTCAAGTTTTTTGGTGCCCCCATTCCTTGACCAATTGCCTTCAGTATGACCCTAGTCCACGAAAGATAGAATTCCCAAAACATACTGGACAATAGTCTTTATATTGACTTGTGTTATAAATTGATCAGAGTACCATTAGTGTTGAGAGGTGACCCATGTAATTCTTTGATAATTCATGAAAAGAGATTAATAATTCTACAGGGCTAAATCAGGAGGAGAAAAAAGAGGGTTGCCTGCAAGCAGAAGGTCAAAATATGTATGCATAATTGTATATATCATATAGGACCTTGTATGAATCTAGTGATATAAAAGGGTATAAATGTCTATTCCTTTCTGATCTTTGATAGGTCTTTGGGGTTGCACACTTGTCCGTTCTGTCTCATTCCATAATCAGTGTTAGACCCTGGTTTAAATGTATGTGGATCTCCACAGACCATTAATAATGTGTGATTATGGGAACTAATATTATGACCTTCTGTTTGTAGACAAATCTCTTTTTTCTCCTCCTTATAATGAAGTCCTGGAGAGAGTTTTATCTCTTTCCATGAATTCTCAAAGAATCACCTGGGACACTTCTTAACACTAATGATACTCTGATTGATTTATGAGATAAAATACTATAGTGCAATACATGTTTTGAGAATTCTGTCATTCTGGGACTAGGGTCATACAGAGGGCAAGCCATTAAGGAATGGGGGCACCAAAAAACTAGAGTGTAATAAACTCAATTGCATAGCTATAACCCCTGGCAAAAAGTATGGAATCACCTGGCTCGGAGGATTCAGTTGTCTAATTTTGTAGAAAAAAGCAGATCACAGATATGGCACAAAACTAAAGTCACTTCAAATGGCAACTCTCTGCCTTGAAGAAACACTAAAAGAATTCTTGAAAAAAAAAAGTGCTTCGTAACGGTTACTTTTGTTCACCAAACAGGGGGAAAAGTATGGAATCCCTCAATTCTGAGGAAAAAATTATGGATACACCCTTTAACTTTTCATTCCCAAAACAAACACCTGCATCAAATAAGATCTGCTTGTTGGTCTGCATCTAAAAAGGAGTGATCACACCTTGGAGAGCTGTTGCACGAAGTGGACTGACATAAATCATGGCTCCAACACGAGAGATGTCAATTGAAACAAAGGAGAGGATTATCAAACTCTTAAAAGAGGGTAAATCAACATGCAATGTTGCAAAAGATGTTGGTTGTTCACATTCAGCTCTTTCTAAAATCTGGTCCAAATACAAACAAAATGGGAAGGTTATTAAAAGGAAACATAGTGGTAGACCAAGAAAGACATCAAAGTGTCAAGACCGGAAAGTTAAAGCAATACGTCTCCAAAACAGGAAATGCACAACAAAACAAATGAGGAACGAATAGGAGGAACTGGAGTCAATGTCTGTGACCAAACTGTAAGAAACCGCCTAAAGGAAATGGGATTTACATACTGAAAAGCTAAACATAAGCCATCATTAACACCTAAACAGAAAAAAACAAGGTTAAAATGGGCTAAGGAAAAGCAATCATAGAATGTGGGTGACTGATAGAAAGTCATATTCAGTGATGAATTGCAAATCTGCATTGGGCAAGGTGATGATGCTGGAACTTTTGTTTAATGTCGTTTCAATGAGATTTATAAAGATTACTGCCTGAAGAGAACATGCAAATTTCCACAGTCATTGATGATATGGGGCTGCATGTAAGGTAAAGGCACTGGGGAGATGTCTGTCATTACATCTTCAATAAATGCCCAAGTTTACATTGACACTTTGAACACTTTTCTTATCCCATCAATTGAAAGGATGTTTTGAGATGATGAAATCATTTATAAAGATGATAATGCATCCTGCCATAGAGCAAAAACTGTGAAAACATTCCTTGAAAGAAGACATATAAGGTCAATGTCATGGCCTGCAAGTAGTCCGGATCTCAATCCAATTGAAAATCTTTGGTGGAGAGGGTGTGGCTTAGCCGGGCATGTGAGAGGACGCAGGGAAGAGAGCTCCCGCTGAACACTGCACATTTATCCTTAATCAGCCTTTACATTCCGGTTTTAACCCCACAGACCGGTAACACCCGGGACCCTGACCCTGGTGTGCGCTTCGGTAACCTGGTGGAGCGGTAATGACCCCGCGCCGGCAGCAAGATGTAACGGCGGGTGGAGGAGGCGGCGGGCAAAATGGCGCCGCAGCCCGCATAGATGCTGAAAAAGAAAATGCAGCTTGCCGGAGACGCATAACAGCAGCTATGAAGCTACAGCGCTTCGCACATGGCAGCGGTGATACAGAGGTGGGTGAAGCAGTTAGAGCTGATTGTAATGAGCAGACCGACGCCGGATCTGATGTAGATGAGGAGGTGAGGAGCGAGGCTGCATCGGGGGAGGTGGAGGTGGACGACCATCAGCAGGAGGGACAGGATGTTCCCGAAGAGCCCACTATGAAGGACCTTTTCACCCTTGTGTCCTCCATGAAGTCCACACTGAATACAGTGGCAGCCAGTGTCCAAAATATGCAGGGGGAGATTGCTAATATTAAAGGGACACTGAAGAAATCTGATATCAGGATGTCTGAGGTGGAGGAAAGAGTGGGGGCTACGGAGGACAGGGTGCATAAGCTGCAGCAATCTGATTCCAAACATGCCAGACTTCTGACAGAGGCACTGGCAAGGAATGACGATCTAGAAAACAGACTGCGGAGGAATAATCTCCGGCTGGTGGGGTTCCCAGAGAAGGTGGAGGGAGGAGACCCCACACTGTTTGTTGAACAATGGCTGAGAGAAAAAATTGAAGAGACTGCCCTTACTAAAGTGTATGCAGTGGAGAGGGCTCATAGAGTACCGATGCAGCCCCGTCCGCCGGGTTCGGAACCGCGTACAATCATGGCCCGAATCCTGAACCACAGAGACCCGGACATTATACTGCGGAAGGCGAGACATGTGGAAGACATGACTTGCAACGGCCAGGAGATATCGATATACCCTGATTACTCCCCAATAGTGCAAAAGCAGAGGAGACAGTTTCTTGAAGTGAAGAAGAGAATGAGGGAGATGGGAATACAATATGCTATGTTCTTTCCCGCCAGGCTGCGTGTGGCGGCACTGGGGAAGGTACACTTCTTTGTCACTCCAGAGGACGCATCACAATGGCTGGACACCAATGCTAAGAAGCTAAAGGCGAGGGATGGCTTAGCGGATCATTGACAGTCATCGGATGGAACATTCTGGGGAGGTGCTGGGGTGAAGGGGTGGAGAGCCTCAGATGACCAGACTAATCCCTGCCAAACAGCAGGGAAGATATGTTTACAGTTTTGAAGTTGGTTCTCTTCCCCCTTTTTTTTTTCCTTTCCTTCCTTTTTCAAAGTGTTTCTAAGTGTGACGAGACCCTTTTTCTCCTCCCCTTTTTCCTTCCTTTTTATTTTTTATTTATGCTGTTGCCCTCAGATTCTGCCTGCATGGTGGATGGAATTTTGCTATTGGGGCACATACTGTATGCTGAGCCCTTTGCCTAACGGTTTATGGGCTTGGGCATTGATATCTACTGAACTCAAGTCTTTGTATTTCTTTCCTTATGTTGTGACCTGTGTACGCGGTAGTACACGAGTCGTATCAGGAAGTTAATAACTACATGCTGGGTCTGTGTGACACTGAAAAGAGTATAACTGGCTCCCCACATAGCAGCAGCAGACTGGCTCCCCACATAGCAGCAGCAGACTGGCTCCCCACATAGCAGCAGCAGCTCAGCTCCGATGACAAAAGGAGATATGTCTGCATTCCTTGCCACAGTTAGAGCCTCACTAAGGGATGACATGAACGAGCTGCTGGGGGAATTCAGAAGGGACTTGAATGCTCTTGGAGACAGAACAGCTCATGTAGAGAATAAAATGGGGGACTATGCTTCTGCTATAAATGCCCTAGTTGATGATAACAAAGCCCTGCGTGCTGAGATCACTGCAGCCTATGACAAATTATATGACCTGGAGGATAGGTCAAGAAGGTGCAATATTAGACTCCGGGGAGTTCCAGAGGAGGTCACTGACAAAGAACTGGCTCCTTTTATGCTTCGGTTTCTGGCCACAGTGCTCCCTGACCTACCTGCAAGTGACCTGGCTATTGAACGGATTCACAGAACCCCCAAGCCCAAACATTTGGGTCCTTCTGTACCTAGGGACATTTTGGCCAAGATGTTAAGGTTCCCTACGAAGGATGCATTTGTTCAACGAATGAGGAATCCCCCCACGCTCCCTGAGGAGTTTCGGGGGCTCCAAGTATTCCCAGACTTGTCGGCGGCTACCCTGGCGAAACGCCGGACATTTGCTCATGTTTGTACCGCCCTCAGAGAGGCATACCTACGCTATAAATGGGGATATAATCCGACGCGCCTGATAATTTCTTACGAGGACCGGTCAGTGGCCTGCAACACACCGAAACAAGCAGAGGATAAGCTGTCTTCCTGGAAGGTCCCATTCACCATGCCTAAGCCGACTGCGCAGAGGAAGGTAACTCCGGACTGGATGAAGGCCTGAAGTGGAGCTTGGGACTGCCCTGTGGATGGTCTCTTAGTCAGTCTCTCTTTTTCTTTGGAGACTGTGTTCCTGGCGAATTGAGCCCCCTCTAGCAGGCATGTTTTCCTGCTCAATGCCCGAAGCACTGGGCAATTTGCCTGCGGCCCATGTGACTGGCCCTGGCATACTTTTTGTTGTTTTTTCAGTTTCATTTTTCCCCTTTTCCTTTTTTTTTCTGATTTCCCTTTGCTCAGGCTCGGAACTGTCATATGAGGACTTGTGTGCTCTTTGTTTGCTGGAGTTAGCGTCTCAATCTGTAGATCTTCATTACACGGTGCTATACTGGGGATACATTAACTGTCTATTACATGTGATATTTATGGAAATGATGACAGGATGGCCCCCTGGACTCCCAGGGTTCATTAGAAGTTCTTTGGAGGGTACTACATTATGAGTATAAAGTTAATGTCGCTTAATGTTAGGGGGATGAACTCCCCGGGTAAGCGTTCTATGATCTGGAGAGAAATCAGGAAATCTAAGGCTGATATAATTTGCCTGCAAGAGACCCATTTGCTGGAAGCGGACAACTTTCGCTTTCATAACCCCCAATTCCCACACATATTCTTTGCAAATGATAAGGTCAAGAGGGCAGGGATATGCATTATGTTCAGAACCACGGTTGCTTTTAAATTGCTTGACCAATACTCTGATCCTGGGGGTAGATTGTTGATATTGGTCTGTACTCTGAATGGTGTGTCTCACACGATTGCTTCCATATATGCACCCAACTCAGGGCAAAGTAAATTTATCAGACGTGCCTTTAAAACCATCCATTCCATGGAACAGGGGGGCAAGATACTGTGTGGGGATTTCAACCTCCCAATGCAACGAGACCTTGACTGCTCACACCGGGGAGGGGAATGGAGGGGGGAGCTCAGGTTGCCCGCCCTCGAATTTCACTATCATGATCACTGGAGGTACTCCCATGCAGCAGAGTGGGATTATACCTATTTTTCCCCCCGACATCAGACATACAGCAGACTAGACTATTACTTGATCGATGATGCTATCCTGGCCCGCTGTTCTGCTTCAGAGATCGGGCTTATCACGTGGTCAAATCATGCCCCGGTTTTCCTACTGATGGCTTTGTCACACCACTCGCCCCCTGCATTCCGGTGGCGTTTGAATGAGGGACTTCTGTTGAACGCGGAGGTGGTGGCAAGGGTCTCCTCAGACATATCTACTTATTTTCAATTGAATGATAACGGTGAGACCAGTGACGAGACCCTGTGGCCGCGCATAAATCCGTTCTGAGGGGGTCCTTCATACAGCAAGCTGCGATCATAAACCGTAGGAGAGAGGGGGATCGGCTCACTTTGTTGTCCAGATTACAATCTCTGGAGGCCCTTAACAAGGCGGATGTAACCCCCTCTGTCACCTCTGAAATTTATGCCATTAGATTTAAACTTCGGGACGCCATGCTGGTCTCGTATGCTCATAACCTGCGCAAGCTGAAAACGAAGTGGTATTCGGCAGGTGACAGGGCGGGGGCCATGCTTGCCCGTAGAATTAAAGTAAGGGAGGCCAAATCTAGGATTGACCATATTCTTAACTCCAGCGGGAACCCAGTTAGAAACCCTTCAAAAATAGCAGCCGAATTTGCTAATTACTATGCTGCCCTTTATAATTTACATAGGGATCCCTCGACTCCCCAGCCCACGACCCAGGATATTTCGGACTATCTGGCTTCTGTTAATCTCCCCTCGGTTTCGGGGGAACAGCTGTCCTTTCTAAACTCTCCTTTCACCCTAGAAGAAATACAAAAAACCATTAAACAGACTAAGAGGTTGAGTGCCCCGGATGGTTTCACTAACTCCTATTACCGTACATTCCAATCGTTACTTGCCCCTTACCTATTGAGACTTTTCTCGGCTTGGGGGAATAGGGGCAGAATGTCACCGTCTAACTTGGAGGCCACCATCGTAACCCTGCCAAAGCCGGGAAAGCCCCTAATTTACCAGGTAATTTCAGACCCATTGCTCTTCTAAACTGTGACATTAAGTTGTTCACCAAACTGCTAGCTTCTCGGCTGGCCTTGATTGTCCCATCCCTGGTCTCCCCAGACCAGGTGGGGTTTGTGGCGGGTAGGGAGGCGAAAGACGGGATACGCAGAATGTTGGACCTGGTGCGGGTGGCGGAGCTGTCTGGACTCCCCAGTGCATTCCTGTCACTTGATGCTGAGAAAGCGTTTGACAGGGTGCACTGGGGATATCTCAGAGCAGTTCTTCAAAAATTTGGGTTGGTGGGCCTATTAGCTTGGCCATTTCAGCCATGTACTTGGAACCTTCGGCGCGGGTCCTCTCGGCGGGTTTCCTGTCAGAGCCATTCTTAATAACTAATGGTACTCGACAAGGGTGCCCCCTATCCCCTATTATTTTTGTCCTCTGTATGGAACCATTGGCTGAACGGATCAGGACTTCCCCCGGTATCTCGGGCGTGGTGGTGGGGAAGGAGGTCCATAAAATCAGCCTTTATGCTGATGATGTAATCATATCTTGTGTGGATGTTGGGCCGTCCTTCGCTGCTGTCATGTCTGAACTGGGGGAATTTAGTAAAATATCATATTACAAATTGAACCCTTCTAAATCTCTAGCACTTCCGATAGCGATCCCAGCCCCCTCTCTGAACTCTCTGACAGAGGCATACCCTTTCAATGGTCCCCAGATGGTATTCCCTTTTTGGGTATAACCTTGACCCCCTCGGCGCTTACAATTAAGATAAACTTCTCCAACCTATATGATAAAATTAAAGCTCTCTTAGATAATATGCACCGGTTCTTGACCTCGTGGATGGCCCGCATAAATGCCTTCAAAATCATGGCCCTTCCTAGGATCCTTTATTATTTTAGAGCTCTGCCCCTTCGCATCCCCAAAAAACTCATTGCTCGCCTCCAAAGCTTAGCTAATAAGTACATCTGGGCTCACGGGTCGGCTCGTATAGCAAAATCTATTCTTTACCTCCCCTTGGAGTCGGGAGGAATGGGAATGCCAGACTTGTTGGCCTACCACAGAGCCTCATTGCTGACAGGCCTCAGGGAATGGTGGCTCATGGACAGTGATCACAGGTGGTTACAAATAGAGAAATTTTACTCCAGGCGGGGCTCCACTCGTCTCGCCTTGGAATCGGAAGTATTGCGGGCCGGTTCAGTTGTGGCTCTACTGCCTACGATGCAGGCGGCTCTCCATCTTTGGAGATCCTTTGCCCCTAAACTCTTAAAAATCCCTCGTGGGTCGCTGTCTGTGTTTGCCATTGAAACCCATATCCCTTATTTGAACCTTCAGGCGTGGTGGGAGACAGGTATTCACTCGATGGCTGAGATTGAGGGACCCGGGGGTCTAATTCCTTTTGACCAGATCTCCAAAACCCACCCAGAACTTAGGAGAACATTCTATCAATATCTCCAAATAAGACACTTTCTACACAGCGCTCATTTAAATACTGCATTCTCGGAAACCTGCATGGATAGGAGGGTTAATGGATATTTCTTGACACAGGGAACTGGTTCTAAGGGAATATCGATTATGTATAAAGCCATACAGGCCCTAGACTCAGAGGTAAAACAGCCATATATGTTAACTTGGGAAAAGGAGCTTGGGGTGACATTGGAGCTTGAAGATTGGCACTCGAGTATTAGGGAGCTTAAGAGAGTTTCCTCATGCATAACCCACTTGGAGCAGTTAAAGAAAACGCAGTTGCGATGGTACCGCTGCCCAGTTGTGGTGGCTAGATACGACCCACAGTATTCCTCTCTGTGTTGGAGGGGATGCGTGGGATTGGTACTCAGTGGCACGCGTGGTTCTTATGTTCAGACTTATCTGCTCTCTGGAGGGGATTGAACGCTTGATATCTGATGTCACTGGAATTTGGGTACCCCTCTCACCCCTCATGGCAACACTTCACATCGGACTTGATTCAATCCCCCGAATCGTGAGAGGAGTGATCTCCCACATTCTTATAGCCACCCGGGCAGTGATTTCACTTAAATGGCGGGGTGCCTCCCTCCCAACAGTGAAAGAGGTGATTGAGAGGGTAAATTTAGCATGTCAGTATGAGCGAGCTTTAGCTCAGTCAAATACTGCCAGGAAAAATTTGGAGCTGATTTGGGAACCCTGGATGTCGAGTGCACATTGCATTGTTTGAAGAGGTTGCCCGAAAGTTGGGTTAACTTGAAGTGAGTTCAGCTATCCCCGGGCTGTTTCACTGACTCCTAAACAGGATTAAGGATAATACTAATGTAGTATTCATTTGCACTGTATGTTTTGAGCCTGTAACCCTCCGACCCTCCCCCCCCCTCCCTTGTTAAACTACTGTATTTCTCCTTTTTTCTTTTTCTGTTGATTTTGACTATGTTTGTTAACTCTGTTAATACAAAATAAAAATTATTTGGGAAAAAAAAAAAAAAGAGTTTATTGGGGAATAAGATGACACCGCTGACTATTACTAATATATGGGATTGTGGGGCTGGGGGTTTTACTTTTTGATATTTGCAGTGTTCATTAAGGTGGGGGGGGGTGCTACGGGAAGTTACTGAAGGAGGGAGAGATGGGATGGCGGTCACTACCGGCTGAGATCTGGAGACCCATGTTACCAGGTGGTGGCACATGTTTTGGGGCGATGGGTGATACACAGAGGGAGGAGGGGGGGGGGGAGGGGTGGGGGGATCGAGAGGGTCAGTCTGGGCGGTGGGGTAAGTCAGGGAGCCTATTATTTTATCATGTCCCAAATACCAATGTTGGCTGATATTAGGATAATTGGATGGAATGTGAGGGGGCTATCTGAGGCCACTAAGAGAGCGGCAGTGTTTAGGTATATCCTGGATCAGAAACCTATGGTGGTGTGCTTATTGGAAACTCACATGGTACCGGAAAAACTGGACCTCCTATGGAAAAGATGGATACAGAAGTCTTATCACTCTACGTACTCTTCCTACTCGAGAGTGGTGTCGGTGTTGGTCCCTGGGACCACTAAATATGAGGCAGTGGACTCCTGTGTGGACATGGATGGACAATACGTCATAGTGGTATGTAGAATACACAGACAATTGATGGCAATAGTTGCAATGTATATTCCACCGCCCTACTCGAGTGGGAAGATCAGGGAGGTCATGGAGTGGCTGGGACGTCTGGGTGAGATTCCAATTCTAATTGTGGGGGACCTTAATAATGTTCAGGATGAGTACTGGGATAATTTTCAGACCAACCTGACTAGGACTGGAGGCCTACTAACCCTGGAGTCAGATGCTTCTCATGCTATTCTGCCACATATAATACTCTGTCGCATATTGATATGGCCCTACGGAATAGACATATGGATGAACTGGTGTTAAAAGTCGATTATCTTCCCAGGGTCCTGTTGGATCACAAACCATTATGTGTTCTGGTACAAACTGGGGAGGTGTTGGGAGGTGGTAGGGCAAATTGGAAACTACACCCGGTATGGCTACACTCTATTAATATGGAGCAGATTCAGAGGGAGGTCATAGAATTTTTTAGATTTAATGTGGGGACTGCTACTCCTTCTGTTGTATGGGATGCTATGAAAGCTTATGTGAGAGGTATGCTATCTAAAGAAATCAATCTGCGTAAGACTGTGACGAGGAAAGAGGAACTGGTGCGTTTGGACGCAGTGAGGAAGGCTGAGGAAGACCTGGTTGGGGGATGGGAGGGAGAGGCGTTGTCTAGATTGAGAACTGCCCAGGTGGATTTAGATGGGTTTCAGCTGGACAAGGCGCTTAAGCGAAATGAGTTTCGACACATGACATTTTTGCTGAGGGAGAGGCTGTGGGACACCTACTATCTCTGGTCGCCTCGGCGCAAAGGAAGTCCCCATTTGTCTACTCATTAACTGGACGTGATGGTGCCGAGACCACAGACTCGGCTAGTATAGGAGAGATCTTCCAAGACTTTTATGAAAGGTTATACTCCCCTGGGGTTGAGGCTGATGTAGAGACGATGGTCGATTATTTGAGGGATCTGCAGCTGCCGATATTGTCAGATACAGACAGGACCTCCCTGGAGGCACCTATAACATGTGAGAACTGAGTGTAGCTCTGGCATCGATGGCTAATGATAAGGCCCCTGGGGCAGACGGATTACCGGCTGAGTTGTACAATCACTTAGAGGAGGTTCTGCTGCCTAAGCTGCAGGAGGTGTTGGAGTTTTCTAGAGAAGAAGGAATGTTACCAGACTCCATGCGGAGGCAACCATTGTAGTACTGCCCAAGGAGGGTAAAGACCCAAAGTTACCAGACTCTTATAGAATTGTCTCTCTGTTGTCCGTAGATGTCAAGATCCTGGCTAAGGCGTTGGCCAATAGACTGACGGGGGTCATCAACACATTGATACACCCTGACCAGTCGGGATTTATGCCTGGTAGGTCCACTGCAGTGAATTTGCGGAGATTGTTTTTTAATCTGCAACTCCCGACTGACAATGCGGGCAAGAGAGTCATAGCTTCACTGGATGCCCATAAGGCTTTTGATTGTGTTAGTTGCCAGTTCCTGTGGAGGGTACTGGAGACTATGGGATTTGGACCTGGATTCATATCGTGGCTGCGTTTGCTATATACTGCCCCCGAGGCTAAAATTAAGGTTAATGGGGTACTCTATGGACCTATAGGTTTGAAGAGGGGTACCAGGCAGGGATGCCCATTATCCTCACTGCTGTTCGCCCTCGTCATTGAACCATTGGCTGCGAAATTCAGGAGAGATAAAGAGATAATTGGATTTAGATATGGTGCGGTGGAGGAGAGAATCGCGTTATATGCGGACGATATTCTCTTGTTCCTCGAGGACTCTGGGGCTTCTCTGACGTGGGCGATGAGGCTTATTGAGAGTTATGGTAGCGTGTCTGGTCTCCGCATCAACTGGCATAAGTCTACACTATTCCCGGTGGACGGAGATATTTCTTCGGTGATGGATGGTGGGGGCCTTCAAGTAGTAATTTAAATATCTAGGTATCTGGGTGGCTACCCCGCTCACTTGTTTTTTGGAGTTGAACTTAGTGCCGGTGTTGGAGACTATAAAGGAGAAGATGAAGGCCTGGAACAGGTTACACCTCTCGGTCGTCGGTCGTATAAATTTAATTAAAATGATATTAATGCCGAAATTACTATATGTGTTCCACAATTCCCCAATACATATCTCCCAGGCTAGATTCAAACAAATTAACTCTTTGTTTCGCAGTCTGATATGGGGGAAGAAACAGGCCAGGCTGAGACTGGAACATCTTCAGAGGCCTAAGGATGAGGGAGGTCTGGCGTTGCGCAACCCACATTTATATTTTATAGCTGCACAATGTCAACATATGAGGGGATGGTCAATACGGGCGACTCAGCCTTCGCTTCAAAAAGTGCTGGAGAGGATGACTGATAGGAGACCTCTAATACTGGGTGTGGAAGATGGATCGATGCGTACACTGGGCCGAAAGTACCCCACCTTGCGGTTGATACAGACTGTTTGGGATAGGTTAAGAACACTTAGAGGAGTAGAAGGTTTGACGAATCACTCCCCGCTGTGGAATAACTCTAGCTTGACCGAAATTACGAAGATGGGATGTCTAGATGAGTGGCGTGACAGGGGCATTGTGAGGGTACAGCAGATACTGGAGGGGCAGACCCTTAAGCCCTTCTCCAAACTATGTGAGGAATATGGTCTACGGGAGAAGGGGACGTTCCAATATTTGCAGATGTCCCATGTGATCCAGGCTCAGGCGAGACGGGGCTCACTGCGGATACAGAGGGACCTGGTCCTCGACTACGTCTGTGAGGGGGGACCCACTAAGGTGGAAATAGCGACCACATACCGGGACATATTACATACTTTTTTACTTCAACATCAACCTAATGCCAGAGCACGATGGGAGAAAGAGATAGGGGCCCTAGAAGATGATAAATGGGACTCTATTTTGGAATGGGTACCGAAGCAATCGGTGAGTGAATTTGGCAGACTGTCACAGCTTTACATCTTGCACAGAGTATACCGCACGCCTGAATTTTTACATAAGATCGGCCTGAGACCGAATGCTGAGTGTGCAAGGTGTCGGACTGACCCAGCCGGCCTGCTTCATTTGATGTGGCACTGTCCGCGATTGACTGCGTATTGGATAATGGTGTTATCAAGAGTGGAAGGAGCGTATGATTGTACAATTCCCCGAGACCCTGTGGTATGCCTGCTGGGATACGTGGATGAGCTTAGGGTGGATGAATTCTCTAAGATAGCCATAGCACGGTTACTGTATATCGCTCGCAAGCTAATTGCTAGACATTGGATTGCGGAAGAACCGCCCTCTAGGAAAGAATTTGTAGCATGAGCTAAGTACATCTCGCTTATGGAAAGGGGGGTTTATCGTAAGAGGGGAAAGTTGGACCTCTATGATAAAATATGGTCCCCGTGGCTTAATTATGGGACGGCCTAGGATCGTTTAAAGGGAGAGGCAAACGATACTGACCATGGAGGGTATGTTATAAAATTAATCGGTTCGGCTCCTGTACTTTGTAAGGTATGCTTTTGTTTACGGGAAACAGGGCTCGTGAGACGGCGCTTACTGCCCAGACTGAGGATGGGGGTTGGGGGGATAGGAGGGGAGGAGGGGGGAGGGGATTGGGATGTTTAATTTACTTTATTTAAAATGTGAAAATGTGAACATAGATGTTACTATTGACTGAACTGTATCGAATACACCTGTTCAATAAAAATTTATTTGATTAAAAAAAGAAAATCTTTGGTGGAAGTTGAAGAAAATGATCCTTGACAAGGCTCCAACCTGCAAAGCTGATCTGGCAACAGCAATCAGAGAAAGTTGGAGCCAGTTTGATGATGAGTACTGTTTGTCACTCATTAAGTCCATGCCTCACAGACTGCAAGCTGTTATAAAAGGCTGAGGTGGTGCAACAAAATACTAATGCATTTGAGTGTTGTTTTGTTTGTTTGTTTGTCTGTCACAATTCCATAATTTTTACCACAGAATTTAGTGATTCCATAATTTTTTCCCCTGCTTGGTCTACAAAAGTAACCGTTACTGGCTAGCACATTTTTTTTCAATATCGCTTCTAGTGTTTCTTAAAGCCATAAAGTTGCCATTTGAAATGACTTTAGTTTTGTGCCATGTCTGTGATCTGCTTTTTTTCTATAGCATTAAACAACTGAATGAACATCCTCTGAGCCAGGTGATTCCATAATTTTTGCCAGAAGTTGTAGTGCCCAAACGTAAGGATGAGCGTTTTGAGGTGTTAACATTTCACAATTTGGTGATCTCCTTGGTTTTTCTACTGTTTGTATTGTTTCTTACATGTTGGTGCTCTGAACTTTTTAATTTTTGCATATAAAAATTTGTTTTTATTCTATTAATCGAAGTTGGTATTCTTTTTCTTAAGAAATTGAATTAAAAAATATACCTCATACTATTCAAAAGTTACTGTAGCTATTGCTTTAGGCATATAGAAAAATAAAAAAAAATGAAAAATGATAGTAAAATCCTCAGGAACCCCATATGTAATCCTATTACCTGCATATCAAAATTTGTGCACGTACCGTAAATATATATTAAAATAACATGATGCCCTTGGCTTTTGGGAGGGTCACACTTTTCCTAGATCGATAGATGTAATAAACATTGATTTTGTGATTTTGTTTTCTATTTTAAGATTCTGTTATAGACTATGGATTTATTTAGGTCAATAAATTAAATAAACAGTTTTATTCTTGTTGCATCTAAAGCATTGTATTTTTTTTTCTTAATAATATCACTCCTATCTTTAAACAGCTGCTATTTTTTAGATGTGAAAGGTGAGGTTACATATAAGCAGGGCAAAAAGACTTATGGTGGGTTTACACGCCGCGATATCGGCGTCCAACTCCGACCCAACTCCAACAAAAAGTCACGTGGGTCGCGAGTTGGAGCCGATATCGGGTGCGCGTTGTATTGTTTTAGCATCCAACGCGATGCTGGAACGATGCCAAAACGATATCGGAGTTGAATAGCAAAGCTATTCAACTCGCCGATATCGCAAGGCCGTTGTACCAGCATCGCTGCGTGTGACAGCCCAACTCCAATGCGTACTCGCACCTCACCCATTAACTCCCATGTTAAATGGTCGTTACTGGGTTGGTGGGCGTACACATCGGAGGGACGTTGTTTCCCGATATCGCAGCGTGTAAACCGATATCGGGAAAAGCGCTCAAAAAATGCGCGCTCCCGCGGCGTTGCCTCCGATATCGCGCCGATATCGGGACGTGTAACCCCACCATCAGCGTTTCAAGGACAATGTTTGCTTGCTCAATAACAAAGGTCTACATAAGAAATCTTACCAGTTACCTTCTCATAATACAGAGAATGTTCCTATTATTCTTCACTATAGCTACATAAAACATTTTTCCCAACTCAATAGGATAAAAGTCTCCATGATATAGTGCTTTATAGCATATTACCCAGTTGCCTTGAATATAATGCCAGCAAGAACAACAATCAGACTATTCTTGTATAAAAGTCCAAATTAATAAGATCTTAACTAGGGATGGGCGAGTAGTCAAATACTCGGACTCGCTATTCTGGTGCCAAGTACATCGTAATACTCAGGTATTCGGTGCAAGTAGCGAGTCCAATGTTAGTCTATGGGAAATTCGAGTAATTGTCTGCTGGACCCAAAAAAGTGCACTGGTGGCTGAGGAGAAGGCTGAAATGGGTGCATGATTGCCATAAGAGTGAGTTATGATGGAGGAGATCTTCTGACAGCTCAGTGTGTAAGTGGTGTAAAGAGAGTGATCTGCCATAGGGGCTGTGTGATGGTTAACGCAGGAAGAAGCCACCCATCATCATCATCATCATCATAATTACAAGGGCCTCACAATTGTGAACCTTGGACTACTGGCATTGTTATCCACTGCCACTGCACAATGTGCAGGCATAGTGTCTCCAAAAATTAGCCCAAGAGGCTGTATCATGGTTGGTAAAGGAAGCAGGCCTCAAGGGCCAAAAAATTATGAAGCTAGGACTACTAGGAACACTAGCATAGTTCATGCAGTGCCCTATGTGCAGGCATAGCCATACTGTCTCCAAAAATTACCCAAGGGGCTGTATTATGGTTGATGAAGGAAGCAGGCCTCAAAGGCCAAACAATTATGAACCTAGCCTAGGACTACTAGCACAGTAGTTGCAGTGCCCAATGTCCAGGCATAGCCATAGTGTCTCCAAAAAGTAGCCCAAGGGGCTGTACCGTGGTTGATGAAGGAAGCAGGCCTTAATGGCCAAACAATTATGAATCTAGGACCACTAGCACACTAGCTGGAGTGCCCTATGTCCAGGCATAGGCATAGTGTCTCCAAAAAGTAGCCCGAGGGGCTGTACCATGGTTGATGAAAAATCAGGCCTCAAGGGCCAAATAATTATAAATCTAGGACTACTAGCATAGTTCATGCAGTGCCCAATGTCCAGGCATAGCCATAGGGTCCCCAAAAAGTAGCCCAAGGAGCTGTATCATGTTTGAAGAACCAAGCAGGCCTCAGGGGCCAAAGAAATAGTTCTTGCAGTGCTCAATGTACAGGCATAGCCATAGTGTCTTAAAAAAGCAGTCCAAGGGGCTGTATCATGTTTGATGAAGGAAGCAGGCCTCAGGGGCCAACCAATTATGAAGCTAGGACTACTAGCATAGTTCTTGCAGTGTCCAATGTGCAGGCATAGCCATAGTGTCCCCAAAAAGTAGCCCAAGTGGCTGTATCATGTTTGAAGAATGAAGCGGGACCTCATAGCCAAACAATTATTAACTAGGACTACTAGCATAGTTCTTGCAGTGCTCAATGTCCAGGCATAGCCATAGTGTCTCCAAAAAGTAGCCCAAGTGGCTGTATTGTGTTGATGAAGGAAGCAGACCTCAGGAGCCAAACAATTATGAATTCAGGACTACTAGCACATTAGTTGCAGTGCCCAATGTCCAGGCATAGCCATAGTGTCTCCAAAAATTAGCCCAAGGGCTGTATCATGGTTGTGAAGAAGCACTCGGACCAACAATTATGAATTCAGATACTAGCACATTAGTTGCAGTGCCAATGCCCAAGCAAGCATGTCCCCAAAATCCCAAGGACTATATCATGTTGAAACAATATGAAGCTAGCCTAGGACTACTAGCACATTAGTTGTAGTGCCCAATGTCCAGGCATAGCCATAGTGTCTCCAAAAAGTAGCTTAAGGGGCTGTATTATGGTTAATGAAGGAAGGAGGGTTTCATCACAAGTGCCTCCGATGTGAAATATTAATTAACGTAACATTGTTTTTAGCTTATTTACCATGAGGTACATGTTGCAGGAGCAGGAATTTAATGAGTTGGTGATTTTGCAAATTAAATTGCTTTTGAAGCACTGCAAGACCAGCAACAGCGGTTGATGAATGGCAGAAATGGGCGCAAATACGGCGCACCTTCTCAAGTAGGTACAGCAAGTCAGGGTATGTTTTTATAAATTTCTGCACCACTAGGTTCAGCACGTGGGCCATGCATGGCACATGTACCAGCTTCCCGAGCTTTAAAGCTGACACCAGGTTACGCCCATTATTACAGACAACCAGACCGGGTTGGAGCTGCAGTGGGGAGAGCCACTTAACGGTCTGTTGGTTTTATTCCTTGCCACAGCTCTGCTGCAGTGTTTGGTGTTTCACCTAAGCAGATGAACTTCAGCAGAGCGTGTTGCCGCTTTGCCAATGCCCAGCTGCACAGCTCCCAACTTGGGAGTGATGTGGAGGGTAATTCAGCATAGGATGACGTGGTGGTGGAGGAGGAAGAGGGGAGACAGGAGGTATATGATGAGGAGGAAACTCTGATTGAGGTTGGGTCCGCTATTTGTGGTGTGGGTAGGATATGGGATGGTGCAGTTTGAAACTTTGTCCCACCCTACACCAGGTTGAGCCAGTGTGCCGTGACAGAGATGTATCGTCCCTGTCCACAAGTACTTGTCCACATGTCATTTGTAAGGCGGACATTCCTGGTTATGGCATTGGTGAGAGCACACTTTAGTTTGTTTAAGACGTGCTGGTGTAACGCAGGGATGGCACACCGGGAAAAATAGTGCCGGCTGGGAACTGAGTATCGTGGGGCAGCCACAGTCAACAGATCATGGAAAGACTGTGTCCCCACAAGCCTAAATGGCAACATCTCTATGGCTAGCAACTTGGCAATGTGCGTGTACAGTATTTGTGCTTGTGGGTGTGTGGCTTGGTAGTTACGCCTCCTTTCATATATCTGGGGCACGGACAACTGGACGCTTGGCTGGGACAAACAAGTAGATGAGCTTGTTGTGTTCTGCATCTGTGCAACCGCAGCTTGTGAGCAAGAGTTATGATCATCTGCTTCTTGCCCAGCAGATTGGGAAGGACAGATCACAGGCGACATGGCAGTGGTTTGACCTGCAGACACAGATTTGGTGGCCTGTTGTTCTGCCCACCGACTAGGGTGCTTGGCTACCATGTGTTTCTGCATACTGGTGGTGCTTTGGTTGCTTTTGCCCTGGCCTCTGCTCAGCTTAGTATGGCAGATGCCACAGATTTGGTTCAGAACTATCTGAAAAAAATTTCACAGAGGGATTGCTCTTGGCAACAGATGACAAACATTGCACTTGGCTCAAACCAGTAGCCCTTTGTGCCTTTGTTTGTGCTACATATCAACTTTCTTCCTCTGTGCTGCTGTGCTTGCTATGCGTGCCAGCGGTCCAGGCCGGATCGGTGGTTTCATCATCGACCACTTCGTCATCCATGTCATCCTCCTTCTGTGTTGATATTGTCGGCTGGCCATATGGCAACTGTGTGTCTTCACCATCAGCCTCCACCTCTTGACCCAGTATATCACGTGGATGAAAGTGGCTTTCTTCTGGCCGTTTTCAAATATTTGGCCATGAACAGACGATACCTCCTAACGTTCCTCTTCAATGTCTCATGGTGATAGGTCAGAGGCAACGAAAGGATATGTACCAAACAGATCCTCGGAGTGGCCAAGGTTGGAGTCAAATGTTTCCTGTGACTCCTGACGGGGTGATGAACTAGGAACAGGCTTAGAATAGGATGACCCAGCGTTCTCTATATGGACAGGAGACTGTGTGGTCATAGACGATTGGGTGCTGCTAGAACATTTCGTGGAGGTATTATCAGCCATCCAAGACAGTATCTGCTCTTGCTCTTCTGGCTTCCAGAACCATTTACGTTCCAGACCGGGAAATTTCACCAGGAACAAAGATGCATCAACTTTTGTCTCTCTCCCAGACTCTGTGCCTTGTCGGGCCCCACTGACAACCCCACGCCCACGTCCACGTCCATATCCCTGTCCATTCACAACAGCGTTTCTAGGAATTTGGGGTTTTTCTGACATAGCTGCAGATGTTCAGATGCAGATATTGGGGAACAAGGAGCAGTTAGTGCTTTGTGGAAGGTAGCACTACAGCCTAGTTCTGCTTTGTGTTTTACACACAGCATTGCAACGGCACAAAAAAAATTGCCCTGAGGTTTAAGGCTAAATATTATGGAAAAGCAGTCACCACACAAGACAGTGGTGCTGGCTACGTGCCACTTATGCAGTACCGTGCGTGCTATTCGGTGTGAACACAGCACTGCAACGGCACAAAAAAAATTGCCCCGAGGTTTAAGGCTAAACATTATGCAAAACCAGTCACCACAGAAGACAGCAGTGCTGGCTGAGTATCACTTGTGTAGTACCGTGCGTGCTATTCGGTGTGAACACAGCACTGCAACGTCACAAAAATTGGACTGAGATTAGGGGAGATAAATAAGTGGCTCAGGAATTGGTGTAAGAAGGAGGGGTTTGGGCTCCTGTAGAACTGGGCTAACTTCTCTATTGGCTACAGGTTCTATGCTAGGGACAGGCTGCATCTCAATGTAGAGGTTGCAGCTGTGCTGGGGGAGAAAATGTCTGGAAGGTTGGAGGAGTGTTTAAACTAGGGATTGGGGGAAAAGAATTCATCGTACAGGAGGAGAAGATAGTGTAAATAGTAACCTGGGCACAAATAATGAAATTGAGGGTGGCATGAGGGGTGGGGTTAGAACAGTCAATATAGTAGGAAGCAATAGAGGTAAAGAGAGATGCATAAAGTGCATGTACACTAATGCCAGAAGCCTCACCAACAAAATGGAGGAATTAGAATGCATTTTGCTAGAAAATAATTATGATATTGTGGGGATATCGGAGACATGGCTGACGAGAGCCATGACTGGGCTGTTAATTTACAGGGCTATAGTCTGTTCAAAAATGGCCGTACAAATAAGCGAGAGGTGTGTGTGTTTATATGTAAAATCATCCTTGAAACCCATCTTACGTGATACTGATATGGGTTTGTTATAAGTCTCTAACAATAATGGAAGTGGAGGGGAATATCCTCATAAAGCAAATAGATGAAGCAGCGACTCAGGGAGAAGTCATTATTATGGGGACTTCAACTACCCTGAAATTCATTGGGGAACAGAAACCTGCAGTTCCAGCAAAGGTAATAGGTTTTTGACACCTATGAGAGACAATTACCTTTCACAACTGGTTCAGGACCCAACAAGAAGGGGGGCACTGCTGGACCTAATATTAACCAACAGGCCGGACCACATATCATATTTAAGGGTTGGAGATCACTTGGGTAATAGTGATCACAAAATAATACGTTTTCGTGTATCCTTTAATAATATGTGTAGTAGAGGGTTTACAAGTACACTAAACTTCAGGAAGGCAAATTTCCAATGGTTGAGAAATGATCTTAGTGCAATAAACTGGGACGATGTCCTGAGACATAAAGGTACACAAAGCAAATGGGAGACGTTTATTAGCATCCTGAATAGGAACTGTGCACAATATATACCTTATGAGAATAAACATGCTAGTTTAGGAGGAAACCACCATGGCTAAATAAGGCTGTAAGGGGCGCAATAAGTGACAAAAAGAAAGCATTTAGAGAATTAAAGCAAGTGGGTAGTGATGAGACATTAAATAAATACAGAAAATTAAATAACATTTGTAAAAAGCAAATCAAGGCAGCAATGATTGAGACAGAGAGACTCATTGCCAGTGAAAGTAAAAAAAAAATCCCAAAATATTGTTTAACTACATAAATAATAAGAAACTAAAAAATTATTGTGTTGTTCCCCCTTAAAAATAGTCTGGGTGAAATGGTGGTTGAGGATGAGGAAAAAGCCAATATGCTAAATGCTGCAAAAATACTGCAAAAAACGACAGTAACACTCCAATCCAAGGTCTTTAAATGCCTTTAATCAGGCCCACAGGGCCACCACATGACGTTTCAGTCACCAAGTGACTTTTGTCTAGCCAATATGCTAAATGATTTTTTTTCAACAGTATTTACACAAGAAAATCCCATGACAGACAACATAATCAGTGATAATAAAAGCTCTCCATTAAATATAACCTGCTTAATCCAGCAGGCGGTATAGCACCATCTAAAAATTACTAAAGTTGACAAATCTCTGGGACCGGATGGGATACACCCCAGATTACTGCAGGAATTAAGTACCGCTATAGATAGACAATTATTTTTAACTAGATGGTGGCCCGATTCTAACACATCGGGTATTCTAGAATATGTACAGTGCCTACAAGTAGTATTCAACCCCCTGCAGATTTTGGTGGTTTGATAAGATGCAAATAAGTTAGAGCCTTCAAACTGCAAACGAGAGTAGGATTTATTAACAGAAGCATAAATCTTACAAACCAAAAAGTTATGTTGCTCAGTTGAATTTTAATAAATTTTAAACATAAAAGTGTGGGTCAATTATTATTCAACCCCTCAAACCACCAGCATTCTGTTTGGTCCCCTTAAAGTATTAAGAAGTAGTTCAGGCACAAATAACAATGAGCTTCACATGTGTGGATTAATGATCTCTTTTGCCAGCCTTTTCTGACTATTTAAGACCCTCCCCAAACTTGTGAACAGCACTCATACATGGTCAACATGGGAAAGACAAAGCAGCATTCCAAGGCCATCAGAGACAAGATCGTGGAGGGTCACAAGGCTGGCAAGGGGTACAAAACCCTTTCCAAGGAGTTGGGCCTACCTGTCTCCACTGTTGGGAGCATCATCCGGAAGTGGAAGGCTTATAGAACTACTGTTAGCCTTCCACGGCCTGGACAGCCTTTGAAAGTTTCCTCCCGTGCCGAGGCCAGGCTTGTCCGAAGAGTCAAGGCTAACCCAAGGACAACAAGGAAGGAGCTCCGGGAAGATCTCATGGCAGTGGGGACATTGGTTTCAGTCAATACTATAAGTAACGTACTCCACCGCAATGGTCTCCGTTCCAGACGAGCCCGTAAGGTACCTTTACTTTCAAAGCGTCATGTCAAGGCTCGTCTACAGTTTGCTCATGATCACTTGGAGGACTCTGAGACAGACTGGTTCAAGGTTCTATGGTCTGATGAGACCAAGATCGAGATCTTTGGTGCCAACCACACACGTGACGTTTGGAGACTGGATGACACTACATACCACCCCAAGAATACCATCCCTAAAGTCAAGCATGGTGGTGGCAGCATCATGCTGTGGGGCTGTTTCTCAGCCAAGGGGCCTGGCCATCTGGTCCACATCCATGGGAAGATAGATAGCACGGCCTACCTGGAGATTTTGGCCAAGAACCTCCGCTCCTCCATCAAGGATCTTAAGATGAGTCGTAATTTCATCTTCCAACAAGACAACGACCCAAAGCACACAGCCAAGAAATCCAAGGCCTGGTTCAAGAGGGAAAAAATCAAGGTGATGGAGTGGCCTAGTCAGTCTCCTGACCTTAACCCAATTGAAAACTTGTGGAAGGAGCTCAAGATTAAAGTCCACATGAGACACCCAAAGAACCTAGATAACTTGGAGAAGATCTGCATGGAGGAGTGGGCCAAGATAACTCCAGAGACCTGTGCCGGCCTGATCAGGTCTTATAAAAGACGATTATTAGCTGTAATTGCAAACAAGGGTTATTCCACAAAATATTAAACCTAGGGGTTGAATAATAATTGACCCACACTTTTATGTTTAAAATGTATTAAAATTCAATTGAGCAACATAACTTTTTGGTTTGTAAGATTTATGCTTCTGTTAATAAATCCTACTCTCGTTTGCAGTTTGAAGGCTCTAACTTATTTGCATCTTATCAAACCACCTAAATCTGCAGGGGGTTGAATACTACTTGTAGGCACTGTATGTAGTTGACATGCTGTGACTGACAGAACTTGTTCAGTCAACATGAGTGAACTACATATATATATAGAGCAGCGCTATGGTATATGGTGGTACATTACAGCACATGTATAGCAGCACTATAGTATATGGCGGTACATTATAGTAAATGTATAGCAGCACTATGGTATATGGCAGTACATTACAGTACATGTATAGCAGCACTAGAGTATATGGCGTTACATTACAGCACATGTATAGCAACACTATGGTATATGGCGATACATTACAGCACATGTATAGCAGCACTATGGTATATGGCGGTAAATTAGAGTACATGCAAAGTAACACTATAGTACATGGCGGTACAGTATAGCACATGTATAGCAGCACTATAGTATATGGCAGTATATTACAGTATATGTACAGGTGCAGTATAGTATATGGTGGTATTTTATAGCACATGTATAACAGCACTATAGTATATGGCGGTACATTACAGCACATGTATAGCAGCACTATAGTATATGGCGGTACATTACAGTACATGTATAGCAGCACTATGGTATATGGCGATACTCCGCTCCCCACGCCCCCCGCTCATCCACAGTAAAAGTAAAAAAAATCCTCAGTGAGGCTCGCTCCACCTCCGTCTTCTAGGTCCTACAGGCCTCTAGGACACGTCGTTGCCTGGGAAACTGATCAGCTGATCGGTCACATGACTGCTAACTGCCGGGGGGGCAGGATGGAGCAGGGGGGCAGGATGGTGACGAGTTGGAGGGGGGCAGGAATATGTCGGGGGGGCAGGATGGAGCCGGGGGGCAGAATGGAGTCGGGGGGAGCAGGGGGAGGATGGAGGCTCGGCGGTCAGTGCAGAATGGAGCGCGGCATTTACGATAACGTCCGGCAAGTCTTGCGAGACTTCCCGGACGCCATATTGGATCCAGTCATCTGTGGAGGCGACATACTTCGTCCAAGATGTCGTCCGGAAAGTCTCGCAAGAGTTTCAGGACGCCATGTTGGAAGAAACATTTCGCCGGGACGGAGGAGTGGAGCCAAGATGGTTGGGGCAGCAGAGCAAAGATGCGGCGGCAGCGAGAAGACGATAGAACGGTGGTAAGTATGGCAGGCAGAGTGCATGGGGTATGAGTGGGGGTATGAGTGTGGAGGTGCTGAGTGAGGAGGGGGCACAAGGATAGTGGAGGGTGGGGGACGTGTGTGTGTGGACGTGGCAACTGAGGGGGGTGGTGTGTGATGAGAAGTGTCGTGTGGAAGGGTGTGTGGAGGAGTGGGGAGTGTGACCGAAGTGTGTGTGGGGCCACAGTTTGTACCGATGGTGGGAGTGGAGCTTGGAAGCCCCCTGCTCCGGGCGTCCATATTGGAGCACCCAGGGCGGGTGAACAGGCAACTTCAGTCAGGATGTGACGTACCATACCTTAGGGTTTTTTTTATAATAGATACTTACAGCAGTACCGATGTGCAGCCGTGCAAGTGTGCAGCAGTGCTGGAGTCCAGTAGGGACAACGGGCGGGTGCGGTCAGGAGGGGGCCGGGGAAGAGTGGCCGGGGGCGGGCAGGAGGGGGCCGGGGAAGAGCAGCCGGATGCGGGCAGGAGGGGCCGGGGAACAGCAGCCAGGTGCACCTGACTGCTGTTCCCTGACCCTTCCTGCCCGCAGCAGAGTGCTTACCAGAGTATACGGCGGCTCAGTGGTTAGCAGACTTTACGGCGGCTCAGTGGTTAGCAGAGTATACAGGGGCTCAGTGGTTAGCAGAGTATACAGTGGCTCAGTGATTAGCACTGTATGGTGGCTCAGTGGTTAGCACTGTATGGTGGCTCAGTGTTTAGCACTGCACGGTGGCTCAGTGGTTAGCACAGCATAATGGTTCAGTGGTTAGTATTGCATGGTGGCTCAGTGGTTAGCACTGTACAGTGGCTCAGTGATTAGCAGAGTATACAGGAGCTCAGTGGTTAGCAGAGTATACGGTGGTTCAGTGATTAGCACTGTACGGTGGCTCAGTGGTTAGCACTGTATGGTGGCTCAGTGGTTATCACTGTATGGTGGCTCAGTGGTTAGCACTGCACGGTGGCTCAGTGTTTAGCACAGTATGGTGGTTCAGTGGTTAGTATTGTAAGGTGGCTCAGTGGTTAGCAGTGTATGGTGGCTCAGTGGTTAGCAGACTTTACGGCAGCTCAGTGGTTAGCAGAGTATACAGGGGCTCAGTGGTTAGCAGAGTATACGGTGAATCAGTGGTTAGTACTGTACGGTGGCTCAGTGGTTAGCACTGCACGATGGCTCAGTGGTTAGCACAGTATGGTGGTTCAGTGGTTAGCACAGTATGGTGGTTCAAGTGGTTAGTATTGTATGGTGGCTCAGTGTTTAGCAAAGTATGGTGGCTCAGTGGTTAGCACAGTATATGGTCGCTCAGTGGTTAGCACTGTACGGTGGCTCAGTGTTTAGCACAGTATGGTGGCTCAGTGGTTAGCACTGTACACGGTGACTCAGTGATTAGCACTCTATGGTGGCTCAGTGGTTAGCAGAGTATATGGTGGCAGAGTGGTCAGTGCAGAGCGGTGGCAGAATGGTCAGCGCAGAGCGAGGCAGAGTGGTCACGCAGTGCAGGCAGAGTGTCAGCGCAGTGCGGAGGCTCAGTGGTCAGCACAGTGCGGAGGCTCAGTGGTCAACACAGTGCGGAACTCAGTGGTCAGCGCAGTGCGAGGCTCAGTGGTCAGCGCAGTGTGAAGCTCAGTGGTCAGCGCAGTGCGGAGGCTCAGTGGTCACGCAGTGCGGAGGCTCAGTGGTCAGCGCAGTGCGGAGGCTCAGTGGTCAGCAGAGGACGGAGGCACTCTGCCTGCCATACTTACCACCGCGCCATCGTCTTCCCCGCTGCCGCATCTTCACTCCGCCGTCCCCACCATCTTGGCTCCACTCCTCCATGGCGGCGACATGTTTCTTCCAAAATGACGTCCGGGAACTCTCGCGAGACTTCCCGGACGCCATATTGGATCCAGTCCTCTGTGGCGGTGACATACTTCGTCCAAGATGGCGTCCGGGAAGTCTCGCAAGAGTTCCTTGATGCTATTTTGGAAGAAACATGTCGCCGGGATGGAGGAGTGGAGCCAAGATAGTGGGGACGGCGGAGCGAAGATGCGGCGACGGCGGGGAAGACGATGGCCCGGTGGTAAGTATGACCGACAGAGTGAGTGGGGGTATGAGTGTGGAAGTTGTGAGTGAGGAGGGGAGCGCAAGGAGAGTGGAAGAGGGGGGACGTGTGTGTGGACGTGGGAGCTGAGGTGGGTGTGTGTGATGAGATGTGTAGTGTCTGAGAGTGTGTGGAGGAGTGGGGAGTGTGACCGGAATGTGTGTGGGGCCGCAGTTGTACCGATGGGGGGAGTGAGGCTTTTGAAGCCCCGCTCCTGGCAACGGGCGGCCGTATTGGAACACCCAGGACGGGTGTACAGGCAACTTCAGCCAGGATGTGACGTACCATACCGTTACATCCTGACGGAAGCAGCCTTATGCTTTTATTATAATAGATAGTTATACTAATTATAAACAAGAAAGCCGGGCACCAATTGCACAATAAGGACTAATAGCTCTGTAGTCTCACTATAATCAAATGGTATATCATTCAAGTGCAAATCACAGTCCCGGGGTGCTACATATAAAGATAATCCTATTGCAAAAATTCAAAGAAAAAGGTGCACTCACCCGTATCAGACTTTATGCACACAGACTTTTAATTAATGATGGAAAGTTACATACAGCAGGAGGGAGGAGAAGGAATGGACAACAAGTCATTTTGCGCTTTACTTAGCGCTGCCACTGGTCCCGCGGAACAGTGATGCGCTAAGTAAAGCGCAAAACAACTTGTTGTCCTTTTCCTTCTTCTGCCTCCCTGGAGTATGTAACTTTCCACCGTTAATTACAAGTCTGTGTGTATAAAGTCTGACAGTGCACCTTTTTCTTTAATTTTTTTTTTTAATACTTATAGATTCCATAACAGGGTCTGTACCACAGAGCTTGCAAATAGCAAATGTGGTGCTAATATTCAAAAAGGGGACAAAAACTGAACTTGGAAATGATAGGCCAGTAAAATAAAAAAAAATAATTAACCTCATGACCCAATATCAACATGGGTTTACAAGGGGACCGTTCCTGTCAAACTAATCTGATAAGCTTCTATGAAACTTTAGTTCTGGACTGGACCAAAAAAATACAGTACATGGACTTTTAAAAAACTTTGATACAGTGCCATACAAAAGATTGATACATAAAATGAGAGCATGGGGATAGGGGAAAATATATGTAGGTGGGTTAAGAACTGGCTTAGTGATAGGAAACAAAGGGTGATTATTAATGGAACACACTCAGAATGGGTCACAGTTAACAGTAGGGTACCGCAGGGGTCAGTATTGGGCCCCCTTCTTCCTATATTATTTATTAATGACCTTGTAGGGGACATATAGAGTAGAATCTCAATATTTGCAGATGACACTAAACTCTGCAGGGTAATCAATACAGAGAAAAAATTTTATATTACAGGAGGATTTATGTAAATTAGTAGCTTGGGCTGATAAATGACAAATAAGCTTTAATGAGGATAAATGTAAGGTCATGCACTTGGGCAGAGGAAATAAAATGTATAATTATGTGCTTAATTGTAAAGCACTGGGCAAAACTATCACTGAAAAAGACCTGGGTTTATGGTTAGACAACAAACTCACATTTAGTGGCCAGTGTCAGGCAGCTGCGGCAAAGGCAAATAAAATAATGGAATTCATTAAAACAGGCATAGATGCTCATGAGGAGAACATAATTTTACCTCTATACAAGTCACTAGTGCGACCACACTTAGAATACTGTGTACAATTCTGGTCTCCGGTGTATAAGAAAGCTGAACTAGAGCAGGTCCAGAGAAGAGCGACCAAGGTTATTAAAGGACTGAGGGGTCTGCAATACTAAGACAGGTTATTAAACTTGGGGTTATTTAATTTGGAAAATTGAAGGCTTAGGGGTGATCTTATAATAATGTATAAATATATGAGAGGACAGTATCAGAGAACTTTTTAATGATCTTTTTACTCTAAAGCCTGAGACGGGGCAAAGGGGAATCCTCTACGTCTGGAAGAAAGAAGGTTTAATCATAATCACAGACGTGAATTCTTTACTGTAAGAGCAGTGAGACTATGTAACTCTCTGCCACATGATGTTGTAATGAGTGAGTCACTACTAAAATTTAAGAAGGGCCTAGATGCCTTTCTTGAAAAGTATAATATTATCGGTTAAATATACTAGATTCTTGATAGGGTGTTGATCCAGGGAACTAGTCTGATTGCCTTATGTGGAGTCAGGAAGGATTTTTTTTCCTCAACGTGGATCTTAGTGTTGCCACATGGGGTTTTTTTTTGCCTTCCTCTGGATCAACATGTTAGGTTATAGGTTGAACTAGATGGAATTAAAGGGAACCTGTCAGGTCGTGCTACTCCTCTAACCTATCTTTACCTGTCCCTGTATTTCCTATCTAATTCCTAACCATCCCTCTCTGTGCTAAAGGGGTCCTACAATGAGGGAGAAAAATAACTTTTATACTTACAAATAGGGATGGGCGAGTCTACTTGCTAGGACTCGTTACTCTGCGAGTAGTAAG